>CM044050.1:29006813-30206813 GCA_024086825.1 Abrus pulchellus subsp. cantoniensis | reverse complement strand
TTTTACTAGAAAAATATATATAAAAAAAACTAATTCTTAAAATAATATTAAATTCAAACTACTTCCCTGTTTGAGCTTTTTTTCACCATGTCATTACTGTAGGTGCCATGCAATTTTATTTTTAATTTTTCAAAACAAGTATCACCTGTGTTGATGCAATACTGAAATTTTTCTTATTTTTTTAAAGAATTGTACTGAAGGATGCGATACTTAATTTTTTATTATTTTTTAAAAGTATTGCCTATATAGCGGCCATACTTGTTTTTTAGAAAAAGTAAAATATAGCATTGTTGGTGCTACAACCAATGATAACTTTTTAGCAAGTGTACTAAATCGTTGAAGTAATAAAATAGATTTATCGATCACAGGGATTAATATCAAGTACCAAATCACAAGAATATTAATTGAGTCGAAAACTCAAGGTAATTATAAACGGAAAAATTAAATAAAGTGCAGAATGTAAAAGCATAAGTGCTGAAAAATTTAATTAACTATGAAATTAAAAATTTAGATTGAAGAGACTGATTATAAATAAAACTAAACTGTAGAATATGGTTAATTAAGATAATGAAACTAGTTGTAAATCAACTAAGAAGTGGGTTGAGTTTAGAATTCTTTATCTTTTTTTTCTTGCATCAAATAAATTTATAACCCAAAATACAGCTTAATCTAATGATTAGTTTTCTAAAATATCCAATCTCAATTCCTTGGTGACTAGTTCTAAAATGAATTTAACTTCTTAATCCCTTAGATAAACCAAAAAACGTTCAACATTAAGATTAAAACTCAAATGACCACATTATTATAAACTTCTATTCTTAGATAATTTATAACACCATTTTGATCTCAGTCCAAGAAAGTTCACAACTTTCCAGCTATAAGCTCCTTTTCATCAACCCCATTCACTTAAAATAGAGAAACATTAAGTTCAAAATCAAAATGTTAAAGTAAAACTTATATTTTGAGTTACATTCAATGTTTATTTCATTGCAATGGATAAAAGAATAAATTCATCCTTCCTCAACCCTAAGAAAATTAGCAAGACATAATAGAAATGAAGATGAAAATATTGAAATAAATTGCAGAATGAAACCTCATGTTCAGAATAAAAGGAAACTACAAAAAGTTATAAATGATGAGAATCACTGATTCATTACAAAGTAAAGGGATTGGAGAGATAAAACCTTATTTCTCATCAAAATTTCATAGAAAATTAAGAAGAAAATACCCTAGCCATCATTCCTAAAACTGTACGAAAATCTAAATTTTTGCGTTTCTGAAATGTAATAAAAGACGCTGTCTTTTTCAGAAAATTTTGTTTTTATATGCTCTGTTCCTGTCCCACAATTAGAAATGCATATACACACAAATGTGTACAGCAGCAATTCAATTTCTGCTCTTTAAATTCAATTGCCCAATTTTCTTCTAATTCCTTCAAAAATCAAATGCCAACCATCAATATTTGAATAATTCATCAAATTTACAGTAATCACACATTTTATTGAATATTCCAATTAATTGCACCAACTTATAGATTTAATTCAATGAAATGAACCATAAGCCTTTTAATTTTCTATACGAGTCAATGACTCATCAACCAACCACTCAGCTCGCTGGTCTCATAATCCCATAATCCCATAATCCCATTAGGAATGGAGCTAATGGCTGGAGAGGTACGCGTTAGAGGTGCTGCTGCAGCTGCAACAGGAGTGCCCTTTCTGGGGCTATTGCATCATCTTTCCGCAACTAAAAAGGCAATGGTGCCTATGTTGAAGGGAACTCTTCCAAGGCAAAGTATCACCTGCTGGTCTTTTCACCCACTGGTTCCATGACACAATATGCTCTCCGGACATTAACTAATCAAGTTTTGCCACTACATAGGCGATACTTTAAAAAAATAGTAATAAAAAATTAAGTATTGCATCATTTAGTGTGATACCTAAAAATTAAAAATCAAGTTTTGCACCTACAGAAGCCATTCTTGATTTTAACAAAATTAAAAAGAAAAATTGTATCGCACCTGCAAGTGCTATACGTGACATGGTAAAAAAGAAGTCCAGATAGAGAAAAAGTTTAACTTTAATTTTATTTTTTTAAGAATTAGTTTTTTTTTTCCTGGTAAAAAAGCCTCTATTTCATGCATTTGCTTAGTGAATTATGTGACAGCTAGGTTGGAATGGGCCATTTTCATGTGTAACAAGAAATGGAAACTAAGATAAAGAATAGGTGTTCACAGATTCAACCAAGAAATACTTCATTTGTGCTTGCTACTCTAAAATTTGTAGTTTTCCTTTTAATTTGACCATGTTACTTTGTCTACTCTGCTTCCTGTGAATCTGGATTCGATAGTAAGAATTCCCCTTGAACCCCAATGAATATTTGTCTTAAATTTCTTCACTTTACTATTTAAGGGAAAAAAATATCATGCTGGCTTTCTTGCACTGCCTTCGCAGAGGCTTTGCAGCCAATTCAGCAAAGCAATTTTTCTACACACGTTTTATGAAACACTTTTTTGTTAGTTGTCCAATATAAATGGACATGCAATTGCAAGTAAATGGAACATTAATTTGATTTTCTCAGCAAGAGTAGCTATGAATGGCCTCAAAAGAAGGGTTTATGCTTTATAACCACTTATTTTAACCTGTCTTCAGGTCTTTCCTGGTGCTTGGACAGCAATTTTGGTATCTCTTGACAATGCCGGTATTTGGAACCTTCGTGCACAGAACCTCAACTCTTGGTATTTGGGCCAAGAAGTTTACGTGCAAGTTGTAAACCCAGAGAAAGATGATAATGAGAATTCTTTGCCTGACAATGCAATTTTCTGTGGATTACTTTCCTCCCTTCAAAAGTAAGACTTCCTCCAAAGAAAGCAACTTCGTGTTTTTTCACAAGTTACATATTACATTGTAATAGGCTAATAAAAAAGTACTCGTGCTAATACAAAATATCTTTGGAAATAAAATTCTAATAAGTTTTCTCAAGATTTTGATAGAACAGGTTATAATGATTAGATGATGAGTATTCTTGCAACCGACCTCAGTCCTGTACCAAGATGGTCATCGAACCCAGATCAGCAAGAATGATTACAAAGCACTGAGCATTCGAGAGAATAATTCTCTCCCAGACACAATATAATTTGGATTCATCCTTCATTGATTTCTCTCCTATTTATTCAGTTACAAATAGGCTCCCACCCCTAACTAACCATTATACAGTTCGTTTGTTAGTTTGGATTACAATAATAGCCCAATGCTACTTTAATCCCCCAGTACATGCCTATGACTCATCTTGTAGACTCTTAATTGTGGGCCTTTTACTATATTATTTGTGCTTTATATGAAATAAGGATTTCATGGTAATATAATATATTTCAGTTACAATGTACTAATAGTTACTACAATGCTTGTCTCTCTTGTGCAGGGACCAGTCTCACAAATTCCAGTTCTCAGTGGGATCACCTTTCTGCAGTTATTCTAGAATGATGTTATTCATCATGCTATTTCTAGCATCACTTGAAAATTTATTTGGTATGTGGAGTGTTGAACATTAAGTCAACTAAAACACAGAAGGAAATTGTTTGTAATATGGCACAAGCCATTTTATTTATATAGGCATTTTTCATTGAAAAGGAAGTTTTGTGTGTAGAACATGTTGGACAAACTTGATGTACCCGTGTAATCATAATTGTAAACTAGAACTCTACATTACTTTAAAGCTTTTCTCCTGGCTAAATTTTATACCTATAATTTTGGCGGATCCTATGCCAAGGGATGTTTCTACCAGAACTGATTTGGTATGGGAAAGAGGTTAAATTACTTTAAAAATGGATAATTACATTGCTTCGTATAAGTAATTAAATTAGTTTATGATTAACTATACATGGATAGTATGTGTTCAGTGGTCAAATAGAGCTTTTAAGAATTAAACAATTATTTTTCAAAAATAACCTATACCAAAAATGCATTAAGTGGTCAAATGAGCTCATAGTTAAAAAATATATGCCCCTTTTTCCGATCAAGATCAAGGTAAGGTAGTATGAAGTACAACCACATAATTATACATTTATATTTGTTGAATTTATGATTGAACCAGAATTCCCTTTCAAAACCATATATCTTAGGTATAGAACTGTATGCATGCATGCTGTTGTATGGGATATAGTACAAATTTACGCAACCATTTTGCATGTTGATTTGAATATGAGCTTTTATTATATATAACTAACTTTTAAATCAAATATTTACTTTCTCACTTTATACATCTGTTAACTTTAAAGGAGTCGAATCTATTGCAAAAATGTATTTATACATGTCAATAAGCTCATTCAGGTAAAGGATGCTGAAATA
This sequence comes from Abrus pulchellus subsp. cantoniensis, assembly GCA_024086825.1. Taxonomy (NCBI): domain Eukaryota; kingdom Viridiplantae; phylum Streptophyta; class Magnoliopsida; order Fabales; family Fabaceae; genus Abrus; species Abrus pulchellus. The sequence goes on along the minus strand of CM044050.1, from coordinate 30,202,467 downwards.
TATGTTGATACTAAATTATTTATTACAATATATAAAAGTTAAGACATGAGCTCATGAAACAGCACCCATATTTCTTGAACTTCTATGCTTTTAGTCGCATAAGCAGATTTTACACATTCTTGCTCTATGGTTAAGTGTCTTTTTAGCTTTCTTGCTAATAACTCAATCTTTTGCATAAATATAACTTAACAACTTTAATAACCTTATACATCAATTTCCTTTTCAATAACTTTCACATTTTTCATTATTATTTATTTTTTATTTCATAGTTTGACTCTATCAAATGAGTTCATGTATATTATTCTTGTTAAGAAAGATAAATTTCTTTAGGTGAAGCTTAATGAAATTAAAACATAAAGTTTGTCATATAAGAATTGTAATAATTTCAAGTCAAATGATAATATATACTGCTATCACACTAAAACCTATTTATGAGATTCAAGTAATGATCTACGCAACATTTTCAAAGTTAGTCACTTCAATACATCATTATTCTTAACGTGTATTTGTGTAAAAACATGATATCGCATGATCTGTGACACTCAATTAACAATCTATTCACAAATTCATTTTAACATATTATATTGTTTTAATATTAATAATTTATTAAAATTTTTTAAAGAATAATAGTAAGTAAGATCTCATAATCAAGTTATTTAATTGATATTATACAAAATTAGATTTATGATTTTAAAGACATTATTATATTTTTACGAAAAAATAAATTTAAAATTATTTATTTATTAAAATAAATAATTGTGACATGAAAATATGTTCATACTCTTAGTATATTTACTAATGTATACGAGTGGGAAGTGTAACGCCCTATATTTTATATTCTAAATATATATATATATATATATATATATATATATAATAATTTAGTTCCATTTAAATAAATAAATATTTTCTAATAAATTTTAATACGATAAAAATGAGAGAAATTTATGAACTTTATGAGATAGGAACTTTTCAAAACTATTAATAAAAATGAAGCAAAGTGAAGTAAGAAATATTGAGAAATACGTATTATAATAATTTATAGATAGATGTTCAAAAACTGTAGGATTTATATTAAATACATAACTGAATTGAAATAAATCTTATAAACGGTTACTTTTTCTTTAAACATCAAAAAGATTAAACTGAGAATACAAAGGTAATCATTTCTACCAGTCCAGCCCTCTATTTATGATAAATCATCAACAGACAGTTCATCATCTTCTCCTAGGTAGGCATCTCTAGGTTTGCCACCACCTCTATACTCGAAAACCTCTCAAAGGTATAACAAGTAGGTCTACCAGAAGGATCATGGTCATGATAGGTAAATACTTTATTCATGATCCTTGAGGGTCTAACAGTCCCTTGATAGACATAAAATTTGAGAAAATGGTTAACATGACCATTAAAGGAAAAATAAAAAGGGATGATATAATTATAAATTATTTCTAAAGTTAACTCTTGTCCATATTCATCATTTACATCAAACCAAAAATGTAAAATACGTATGTAATGCCTAAAAACATAGTCTAGTCTACTTTGTGCAAAATAATCTCTTAGTCTAATCCTCCTTGGTGGCTCGGTCATCTTGGTTCCGTGAAATATATTGTAAGGATGAGCTTCTATTCTATCATTAACAGAATATATCATCATTTCAATTGACATATAAGCAAGGAATAATTCATAAAACCATATTCATCAACTATTAGTACAACATATATATAAATGTATATATATATATATATATATATATATATATATATAATTCAAGATTTGGATTGTGCAGTGAGTTATAATGGTAGGATCTTTTTGATTTTTGTAATGTTTGATGGAAACAGAATCTGAATCCACTAAGATAAATTCATAAAATGGTCTGGTCTTATTTACCACATAAGGCCTAAAATGGAATCTAGGTGGGAAGACTTTGATAGAGCTTGGTTAAGTGGTTTGTAATTGATGACGAGTCTGGGAGTGCTTCTCTCAATTTCTGTAGGTTTATTAACATAAAAGGCAGAACACGATCATGGACTCTTACTTTTCCTAATAAGATTTTTATCTAAGAGATCTTTAATCTCTTTTTGGCAATAATGAAGGAGTTCTTCATTCATCTGGATGGGTCTAGCCTTAGTAGGAATTTGACTGTCCTTAAAACCTGACTCATAAGGAAGGCTAACAATATGTTTCTTCCTATTCTAGAATGCACTGGGTAAGTCAAAGCATATGGAAGATTGGATATTATCTAAAAAGGATTGAATCTTCTTCTGGAGTGAAAAATTTTGTAATTGTTTTTCAATGTTGGCAAAAGAAACTTCTTCTTTTAAAAAATTAATTTGATTGATTTTATTCTGAATAGAATTGATATTTTTTGTAAATGGTTTATTTGAAAATTTGAAAGTTATTTGTTTCCCTAAATGATGAGTGGAGATCCCATCTTTCGAAATTTGTAAGGGGAAAAGGACTTTAATAAAAGGAGTCCCCAAAATAACTTCAGTTTTTAGATTCTTGACAAGATAACCCGAAGTGGATCAAAGAAAGAACAAGATAAAACAGACTAAAAGGAAAATAGGCAGTAGCAGGACTACTAAATGAAATGCAGAAAATGTAAAAGGTAGAATGTAAATAAATTTAATGCATAGAAACTAGAACGACGGTAAAACTAGCACAGATCTAGTGGAGAGAGAAGAGAAGAAAGCCGGACGACGGTAATTCGAACAGAACCAACTGAGGGAGAAGAGAGAAAATAATTTGAAATAACAAACTTTTATTAAAAAGATCTCAAAGAGGGAAGGCTTACAAAGGATTGTATCTCTTAGAGCTTCTCTCTCTAATATCTCTCTAAGATTGCTAAATGAAAAGGTTTCTTTATCAATAATAAATTTATGAGACAATATCATAAGACTCATTAAGGAAAGAGTAGGTTGGAGATTGGATACTCTGATTTTCTTCTTCTTTCTCAGAAGTTTGATAAACATTTCTAGGAATCCTAGAAGAAGTATCTAACCCTTGAAGATTTATAGAAGGATCATGATTAATGGATCTAGGGATTTCAGACCTAGAGGATTGGGACCTGTAAGAGAAAAAAGCAAAACTAGAACGTCCGCTATAAGCATCAGCTCTAGAAGAGAAGGAGTTTCTCCTATCAAAGGTTATTTCAACTTTCTCAGAATTATCCTGAGAAATATTTTCGATTTGAGGAGCAGGCCTAGGGACACAAGGCGAAGCTTTATCCAAGACCCATTTCTCGAGAAGAGAGACTTCATCCCATTTAATTATCCTAGGTAGAGACACATTAGCCTTTGTCATATCAGTGATAAACAAAGTAGTCTCACCTCTTTGGGGTTTGAGAAGGACACGAGAAGCACAAGAGTTCATGGCCTTGTACTGAATCCTATAGATTAAGACAGCGGGAATAGATCCCTATTTCATGTTTAACCCATGAAAGCAAACATTGAGGAATAGAGAGTCAAGAATATGATCATCTAAAAGACTTACTGTTTTGTTAGGAAAACAATTGAAATAAATTGGTCCTTGGCCAAGATTGGTTTCGACAGTTCCTATTAGGGAGTCGTTAAAGTCATTATGGCGAGCATCTCTAAGACATATGAGGATAGCAACATCTATTCTTATGTCTATGAGAGGCTTTATGGCTACCTGGACACATCCTATGTGGAGGCAATTGTATTTACGCTTGTGCTCATTGATGGAAGATTTGGACAGGAGATGAAATTCTTCTCCTAAATCTTTTACTAAAGGAATATTGTTCTCAACAGTCTTAATAATGTAATCAAAACTATTTTTCTTTGAGTGTTCTTCAGAAACATATAATGTGTCCTGAGGGATTTCTGGAATGGTCCAGTCATCCATACTCTGGTTGATTTCTTCGAAACGAACTTCTTCGTCGAAGAGGTTATGTTTGGGTGTGATTTCAGGAGTTTGTTTCTCCTGATCATTAAAAAGATTGTTTTTGGTAGGAGAGGAGGAAGAAGAACTAGAGCCAGACCGGAAAGAAATGCGGGAGAAAGAACATAACAGTCTAGACATCATAAATTTTACTTCTAACACATTACCTTCATCTGGTTCCGTAACAATACACCTGTTAATTATTGATAACTTACTCAACTGGATCTGGTTATTTGTGGACTTTTTTTTTTTTTTTACAAATTTACAAATTCTGAAATTCTTTTACCATAGCCACCATCTTCTTATGTTCTTTATTTCTTTTGAATACAGTATTGTCGAATTAGTCTTACTGTCCTTTCTCCATACGGGACTTACTGCTACAGCCCTATTCAAAAGAACTAAGAACTGCTGTACTTCCAGTAAAGGATTTTCATAAACAAAGAACTATACAAAAGCAATATTTCAGAACTATTAGTTCGTGGCGTTGTTACAGACAGGGACGACCATTACAAGTCTCACCCGAAGGGCCTGTTAGTTGTCCAGCCTATAAACCATGGTTACAGAAATTTCATAACAGAAGATAAAGTCTAGATCCAGAAGAACATAGTTATAAACAATCAACAGTTATATTCCTACTTCTCCATCAGGCTCTGATACCAGATATATATATCATAAGTCAGCACACCATTACATATCCTTCTCAAAATAACTCATTACACTTCTCTTTCAGTTTCATACTCCCAATGCATTATGATTACATAATTACATTGCCTCTAGCATTTCATGAAGTCTTACATAATTAGGCAAATAGTCGTTGGTTAGCCTATACACACGGATATAACATATACAATAACGGCTCCCTTAGCAAAGGCATAGTTAGGAGTCTAGTCAAGAAACAAGTGTGAGGCCATTTGATATATTCGCTCTTAAAAAGAGTGTATACAAACGCGAATATTGCTCACTACCCTATGTTTCTTCCATATGTCTATATCATCTACGAACTTTATGCCTCCAGTGTATCTCTGTGATTATTTACATTAGACTTAAACATCACTTTGTGCCAATCTATATTCTCTTTTCATCTCATCCTCACCATATAATCTCAAAATCGTGCTTAATAAAGCACTTTTAGATTAAGTTCATGTTAATCACAGTCTCAAATTGCAGTTCCAATCATCAAGTTATTCATAATAGTATCATCAATCAATCATCACCACCAACATCTTTCATATATATCCCTAAACTCTAAATACTCATACTCATTTAGACATTTTCAGACTCACAAGCATACTAGAACATCTAGCACTTTGATATACATCACATATTCTCTTCACTATATTATATTCATACAAATCAAACAATCAAATGGATATATCATTCCATTCTCACCACAAATAACAGGACTCATAATATATCTATCAACATTATAACTATACCACAGTGCTCTTATGAGCACAACATATATTTTCTAATAGAAAGACAATCGATTTTGGAGGGGCTTATTTGAGCAAAGGAAATGGGATTTCAAAGAAGAAAAGGGAAAAAAACGTGAATGTCAATTTTCCATGCTTTAAATCCCTTAAATACCCATCAGATTTCGTGTGCTCTCGCTTGAGTGAGGAATACCTCATCTGGGCGAGACATATCTTGTTTGAGCGAGATATGCAGACAGTAGTATCCCCAACTATTTACTGATATTCTCGCTTGAGTGAGCCCATTCTCGCTTGAGCGAAAAGATGTCTAGTTTCCTGTGAGTCCTCGAGATCCTATCTCACTTGAGCGAGATCATTATCGCTTGGGCGAGAGGACAGTTGGGCCATGTCTACCCTGTCTCGCCTGAGCAAGGTTTATCTCACTTGAGCGAGAAAGCTCTAGAGAGTTTGGTTCAGACCGACTTCATCTCGTCTGAGTGAGACATAGCTCGCTTGAGTGAGGAACTTTGCAGTAGAACTCTATCAAATGCTTAATAATTCAGTCTAAAACACCTTCTACTATTACCTAATATCAAAGAAATTTATTAATTCATAATTAAATAAAAAGAGGTGTTACATGAAAGAGTCCAATATTGGATTAAAGATTTGGAGAAGATACCAAACGTAATGGAATGTCAAGATGCTAGATGAGTTATATACATTGTTGACATGCTAAATGATGCTGAGTTTTGGTTAAGGAACACAAAAGAAAGGTTTGAAGTTTAAGGACACAAAAATTTAGAACCTAATGAAGTATAGGTTGAGTCTCAAGTTTGTAGTGCTAAAACTCAACCTAACCTGACCTAATGACTTGTTGACATTAATGTATAATGACAACTTGAAACCTTAATTTTAGTTACATTTCTGCCTCCTCAGCCTCAAGTTGACAAGTCTTGATTTCTAAATATATCAACAGACAACAATCCATTCTTTCCTTCCATACTTGATTCATCATATCCTCCTTCTCTCTCATGTGGTCGCAACTGGCCTGACTCCTTACACCTCATACGAGTCATGACTTCACCTCTGTGATGTCAATGATGTTAGCCAATCCTCCTTCTTTAGTGTCTATTTGTTCCATCCAAGTCTTGTGCAATGTCAACAAAGTTGTCTTTGTTTGTTCTTTCCCGTCTTTGTTCCAAGTCTTTTGTGATGTTGACAATGACTTGACATGTTCGTTTGCTCCATTCAATTTCTCCATTTAATTTGCTTGCTATATTTGTTTGTTCGCTTACTTCATTCACTTATCCATTTTTGTTTTATACATGTTGTAGGTGCTAACCTAATTACCTAACACAATTAATTCATGGTCAGGTTAAGTCATTTTTTGTATCATAACACACAACTCAATCCATGAACATCCTAATTTCACCTATAACAACTTTGTAGGTGAGCATATTTTGATTGCCTTTTGATGCATGTGTTTTGTTGTGACTATTCCTTTGTTAACTTCACTAACTTTAATGTTGCACAATTAATTCTAAAAAATTGTGTATTTGCTAAATGATATTTCAAATTTTTTTGTCTTTTACCAACCAAAACATGTATAAAAAATACTCTTAATATGCATTTGAATATAAAAACATAAACAATATATATCATTTTATAATTAAGGAAATTAAACAACATATAACTCTAAATATTTGTTGTCAAGCACATATATCACTATAATAGAAATTTGACTCTATCAAGCAATTCAACATAATCCATGTATTTGATAATTTGACTCTATTAAGAGATCTTATAGATATTATTCTTGTTAGGAGAGATAAATTTCATTTAGATGATTCTAATTTCTTCATATGATTTATTATATGTCCAACCTGGTTATAAATGATGTTTAATGGAATTAAAACATAAAGTGTGTTAGGTAAGAATCATAATAATTTGAAGTCAAAGAATAATATATATTACTATTACACTAAAAATCATTTATGACACTAATGCAATAATTCTCACAACATTCTTATAGTAAGTAAGTTCAATACATTATTACTCTTAATTTGTATCTAAGTAAAAATTTGATATCTTAAATACATAAATTGTGAGACTTAATCATCAATTTTTTCACATACTAATATCAATATATTATATTGTCTTAATATTAATATTTGACTAGAGACATTTTTAAAACAGTTCTAATTAAGATTTTATAATATATTCTCTTACTTAATATTATACAAAGTTGTATTTATTATTTTTTAAAAATTATTACATTCTTTAAAAAATTGAAATATTTTATTTATTAAAATAAATAATTGTGATATAAAAAATTATGTTTATTACATATATTAATGTATATGAGTGCGAAGAAGTCTAACAATGGATTAAAAATTTGGAGAAGATGAGTTATATATATTGTTGAGGTGCTGATTGTGGATGCTTAATACTAGTTAAGGAATACCAAAAAAGGTTTGAAGTTTAGTAACTCAAATTGACGTGGCAGCTATTTAAAAAAATATTTTGTAGAAAATTATTTTTTGTAATTGTAACCATTCTTTTGTTAACTTAACTAACTTTAATGTTGTACGATTAATTCTAAATAATTATATATTTGTTCAATAATATTTCAATTTTTTTTCTTTCTTTTACCAGTCAAAATATGTATAAAAAAATACTTTTAGGTTATATTTGATAAAACAAGTTAAAAACTATATTTAATATCATATAAAGTTGTACTCGTTATTTTTAAGACATTATTATATTTTTATAAAAAATACATTTAAAATATTTTATTTTATTTATGAAAGACTCTTAGCATATTTACTAATGTATATGACAGCAAATGAGGATTAAAAATTTGGAAAAATAAAATAAAATAATAATGGAATGTAAAGTATAGTGACTACCTGAAACCTTAATTTTAGTTACATTTATGCCTCCTTGCCTCAAGCCTTCTCAAGTTAACAAGTCTTGATTTTTGAAGACATCAATGAACAATGATCCATTTTTCTCTTCTATCATTAATTGGTCATATCCTCTTTCTCTTTCATGCACTAGGGATTGGCTTGACTTAACTTCCTACACCTTATGCAAGTTGCAACATGATCTTTGCAACATTAACATTGTTGGCTAATCCTTCTTCTTCGGTGTCTATTCATTTTTGTCCTAATCTTTTGCGACATTGACAACATTGTCTCTGTTAGTTCCTTTCCAATCTTTGTTTCATGTCTTTTGCGATGTCAATGACCATCTAACATGTTCCTTTGCTCCATTCGATTTCTTCATTAAATTTTCTTACTCCATTTGTTTGTTCACTTTCTAATCTTTATTTTATACAATGTTGTAGGTGCTAACTTGGTTACCTAATCCTTTCATCAATTTATTCATGTACTAATATTAATATATTATATTGTCCTAATATTAATATTTAATTAAAGACATATTAAAAATATTATTAATTAAAATTTTATAATCAAATCATTTACTTAATATCATACAAAGTTGTATTTGTTATTTTAAATATATTATTATATTCTTTTAAAAAATTATTTATTAAAATAAATAATTATAATATAAAAATATAATTAAAAATATAATTATTACATACATTAATGTATATGCTTAAAAAGGAGTTCAACAATAAATTAAAAATTTGAAAAGAAATACCATTATCAATGAGATGTCTAGTTTAAAGACACAAGTTCACCTAAAAGTTATTTAAATTTTTTTTAAGAGCTTTAAGTTTGAAAAATAATATTAATTATTTCATGTATATATAACTCTAATAAGTATATTCTTATGATAACTTAACTAACTTTAATATTTCACAGATAATTTTATTATGATTAAAATTTAAAAGATTGGAAAATAATACTAATTATTTCATGTATATCATTTTATTATGATAAAATTTTCCTCTCTTTTATTAACAAAACAGGTATAAAAAAATACTTTTAATATGCCCTTTAGTAACATAAATAACATATAACACTTTATAATTAAAAAAATCAAATAACATATACTTCTAAATATTTATTATCGAACAATAAAATTTATTAAAATTTTAAAAATATGTAATTGTAATCTTAATTTAATATTTTTTATAATATTTAAGAAATTTTAACCGAAATAGTTTAGTTTTTTCAACAAAATAGTATTTCCTAAAACGATTGAAATACAAATGAGGAGTCTGAGAAGGGGGGGTGTGGGATCCGACCCGGGCAAGTCGTGGGTGGTGTTATACATAGTTTGCTAAGAGATACTGAGAAGCAGGAGGAACGGCGTTGCGACTCCATGGCTGCTCCGCTCTTGAGGTTACAGAAGCGTTCCCTCTGCAGCAAGGCGTCCTGGAAATGGAGGGTGAAGCAGGTCACAACCTCCAACTTCCAACAATCCTTGGAGGAGATTCAAACCCACATTTCCAATTCCCATTTCATCGCCGTTTCCATCGACAACACCGCCTCTCCCTCCCCGCCCTCATGGCACCGCCTTCTCCCCTTCGACACCGCCCAAACCGCCTACTCCAAAGCCACGCGCTCCGCCCAACGCTTCCATCCCCTCCACTTTGCCGTATGCCCCTTCTCCGTCACCCCCTCCAACAACCTCGTCGCTCACCCGTCAGTACCTCTCGTAACAAACACCCTTTCCCTTCTTCTTCTTCTTCTTCTTCTTCTTTCTTTTTGATTCAAAATTTTGTTTATAAAATTATTGGACGTGCAGGTATAATTTCCTTTTGTTCCCGCGAGATGAGTTGAAGATGGGAATGCCCTCATACAGTTTTTCGTGCCAAACATCGTCTCTGGCGTCATTGGCTCGCCAGGGTTTTGATTTCAATGCTTGCGTCTATGACGGTGAGGTTTTTCTTATTCTCTGCTTTGTGGGCTTTTAATGGGCCTGCGAAATGTCTGTTATCTTTCTCTTAATGGTTTTAATGGACCTGTAAGTGATTTCGATTTGTGCAACAGGGATATCTTATCTATCTAGAGAGCAAGAGTCGGTGGCTAAAATTCGTCTTGGAACTGCTTTCCATTCTTCCCTTGGTGTGATGAAATCTTCTTCACCCTCTACTGTTGCTGATTCTGTTTTTGTTGAGAGAATTAGATCACGGATTAAGCATTGGAGAAAGACATGTAAAAGCTCTAACACCAACACAAGCCATGATGGTAAGAAAATCTCCTGCAGATTCTTTATACAATTAAGGTTTTTCTTTTGTTCTGTAACTCTCATTTTGTGCAGTAGAACTTATCAACTCCCTTAAGAACATTGTCCTGGGCTGTGAACACTTCAGATCAAGACCTTGCTTGACTATAGATGTTTGCGGTGATCGTCAGGTGCAGCTTCTTCTGGAGGTATAATGAACTAACCTAATTTGTAGGATTTGTCTGTTTTAAAGATATAAAATCAATTCTTGCACTCTTCAATAAAAAATGCATTTTTTAATAAAAATGTGTGATTCAAATTAATTTATAAAAAGTGAGTTTGAAGTATGTGATTTATGTTTGGATGCAATGAGAGTGGTATGACCTATTTTGGAAATCTAATTATGTTCTCTGTATCAGAGAATGGGATTGAGAAGGTCCATCGTGGTGTCTGTGAAGGCAAACCTAGTGGAATAACCGATGAACAAAAGCGTACGCAATATTGAAAATTCTACTTTAATAATGACATAAAATAATTAGAACATTTGTTGTTAAGTTATTGGACAAAGTCAAGAGGGTTCCAAAACCCTCGAATTTTAAGTTACCGAGAAATACCCTTGTTCTAATTTGGATGATACAACCTTGATTTGGTATGAATCAATTTCCTTTTTTTCCTTTTGATTCTCGATTGTCACTTTGCAGATGTTGGTAGACTACTCAGATGATCTTCTTCCTTTGACAATCCCTGGAAAGAGTGGGACCACTCAGGCAGTACGTATTGTTTTGGCAAATTCAAAAGAAGATAAAGAGTTATTGGAGGTAACAAGAAACTTCTGCTCTTTGCTTGTTGCTACTGAGTCCTAATCTTTTCCTCTGGAAATAATTATGGCTTTACGCTGCAGAGAGCGCTTCAAAATTTTGAAGAGGAGGAGAATAAGAAAATTCGTGGATTCCGAGAGGTGATCGAATTGATTTCTGCTTCGCAGAAACCTGTTATCTCCCACAATTGCCTTAATGGTGTTTCTCTAAAATGAAAATTTCTCAACTTAGTTCTAGTGTTCTGATCTGGTCTACTTTCTTCGTTTTATTAACTTTTCATTGATTTATGCAGATTGTACACTAATTTATTCAAAATTCATTGCGCCACTTCCACCTGAAGTAGATGAATTTATGAGCTCCTTGTGCATGGTTTTCCCCAAGGTACTTGATGTGAATTATTTGATGAAGAAAATTGGAACCATGAAAAAAATGACCAACATTCCAAGTGCTATGTCCTACTTGAATAATCATTTCTTTGCACCTGTTGATTTGGAAATTCCTGACCAAGGTCAGTCACTACTTCTTGATGTCTTCAACCTCTTAGTCTCATCCAAAATTCAAGTTCGAGCTCATTAGATGGTTTCATGCATTTTACTTGTTAATTTTGTGCAAACCCTCGCGACCAGTCCTTTACAACTTGCATACTTAGCTAGTCAATATTTAGAGACATAGTTGTTGTTTATATTTCTTTAATAATTACTTTATTAATAATAATAATAATAATAATAATAATGATGATGATGATAATAATAATAAAGGTTAGTTTTATTTTCATGATTGGTAGCTGGTCTTATTTTCTTTTCCCATCTTTTGGTTTATACAGCTACAGTAAAAGAAGGCAAGATTCATGGACTTAATGCATTAAGGCTATCCTATTTATTTGTGAAGCTCTGCTCTATATTGAAAATTTCCCCAAAAGTTACTGGATCTGGCAGTAAGCATTTGGCCCCGGAGCTCGAAGACTTCACCAATGTATTTCATCCATACTATGCTGATATCCAAGAGTTACTTAACGAGGATGTCCGCATGTGGACCAATAATACAAGAAAAGTCAGTTGTGATCATTTGATTTTCTTATGGGGATTCAAATCTGGTATGACAGCTGGCATGCTGAAGAGTGTACTTCGTGCATCCCATGATATCTTTTCGGGAGAGTTTGATGTTAGATTGGTTGATAAGAGTTGTGCCATTGTTGTTTTCTGGCAACCTGGGTTGTCAAAAGATTTTCTAGATGTAATGAATAGTGAAGAACTTAATGGAGACTTAAAAGAGTTAGTATCAGATGGCCTGAGGGTAACCGGTTATGAGACCTACAAGAAAATGTGTAGGCTAGGTTTGTGGGAGATGGATCTTGCAGAGTCCTTAGAAAGAGCCTTGGAGAGTTCTGCCTGTAATATAGAGAGTAATTGTGCGAGAAAATCTTCTGAGATTCATTGGTTCGATGACAAAGTAATTAACTTGGATGATCTTTAAGGTTGTCATTAACCTATTTTTGAATTTTTTATGTCACTGACTGCAAGGACTAGACATATTTTTTTTTGTATGAAAAGTCGTTATGTATAAACTTTTGTATAATAAAGAAAGATAAGAAGAGAACAGAGAAATGTAGGATAAGATAGTTGATATGATCGAGAAAGAACAATATTGTAAAATGTGTTGAATGTGTGAATAAGAACACTCGTATGATGCTTGATGTTGTCATTGTGCAAGATAGTTCATGTATTAGGATTGCATTGCAATCTCGGGAGATAGAAAATGTAATCGTTCTATAAGGTAGTGTACGTATAATGTTTTATAATACTATTTATGTTATTATTTATCCATCGGGAAAATAATATTTTTATTTATTTGTTGATATAATAGTTTAAGACAACATTATATTATATTTATTAACATTCTCTTACTCAAAATTTTTTAAGTATAATAAATAAAGTATTTATATTGGGTGAGTACTTTAGAAGTTAAAGGGAGATAAACTAATAAAGGTAAGTTAGAAAGCTTATTAAATAATTTTAACAAAATGATTAGATTCTTTCATTTGTGTAATTTATTTTCAATAATAAGTACAAAAATAGAATTATATCAAGAGTATAAATGCTTTGCAAAATGGACAAGGTGTTAAGTTAGGGATGAATCGAGGACAAAGTAAAACTGGGTACTAGTCACTTTATACTCACTGCATCAATTATTTAGTTTAACGAATTTAAATTTTTAATTTAATTTTTCTAATCTCAACTTTTAAGATTGAGTTTAATAATTAAAAATAATATTTTTCATTAAAAAAATATTTATAATGCTATAAAAATATAATAGATATTTTTTAATAAAATTGTATATAAGTCATAAGAGTAAGATTAAAAAACCATTTTTAACCTGGAAAATAAAGTATATGCAAACATGAATTACTTTTTTTTTTCTTCAAAATATTGTGGTCAAAATATATTTTTAAAATTTAAACAAAAATTTCAAATACGAAATAAATAAATACATGTTTATAATATTTTTTTTAAAAGTGTAATAAATAATAAATAAATATACTCCAAATTCAATAAATAGGAATTGATTTTTTGGGACTGTTTTTATACTTTTGATATATTTATAACAGACATATCTAGTGAGAGCATGAGGGGTGAGAGAATTAATCTTGACCATACAATCATGTATAGACCATTAAAATAATTTTAGTTACATATCTAATTTAATCCTTATAAGTAAGTATTCACTAGAGGTCTAAATTCTATCCATTTATTCATTAACCGTCTAATCAATCCATGTATAAATTCAATTAACACATCCAACTATAAAGTACAAATTAATGAATGAATTAGATTGGATAACAATTGTAATTAGATAATAAATCATCTATGATATTTGATAATACATTAAGTTAAGTATTTTAAAATCTATCAATTGAGCACAGGTCTTTAAAAAATAGTCTTAGACTATATAATGTTGGATGTGTATAAATACTTAACTTTATTTTATAAAAGCATTTTTTAAATATAATATATTTTAAATAGATGGATTAAATATTCATTCACAAAAAAATAATTAGTGGATGAGCTTTTATTAAATAAGTTATGGATATTTTGAATTTTTTAAAATACATTCTTAATGGATCAAATTAATTTGTGATTTATTTTACTACGATTCAGATCAAAGTTTATCTAAGTCATCCATTTGAAACCCCTGGTATTAAGTGGTGTAAACACATTAGACAAAAAAATTATTATTTTATTTTAACATTTCATAATAGTGATTTTTTATTTGTTACATAAAATACAATTTCGTTCTCTTTTTTATTTATATATACCTACAATTTACAAATGAATAACTTTGTATAAAATTCAAATTCCGTTAATATAATTATGACTCCTGTAATGTTATTTTATCGTATACTAAATTAAATGTCATGTAACCTAATTATGAACGTTTTACATAAATAGAAGATTATATTTCTCATCTTTCCTTTGAATGCATGTTATATTTTATAGTTAGAAACTTATTCAATCGTGTAAAACAATTAACTTATATAATGTGTATAAAAAAAGTGTTAATTCTTTGTATAATTTGACTTCTTAAGTGCCCAAAAATAATATTTTATTAGAGTAGTTCCTTCCACAACTTATATATATCTTCTTAGAGTAAGATGATATGGAAATTTGTTTTTCCAAAATATTTAGTGTATTATAACTGATTTTGAAATTATCCCTTGAAATTTGAATATTACGAGGTTAGTAGAATTGAAAGTATTTAGTATGTTAGCTTAAATTTGAACACCAAAATGCTGTATCTGAATAATTTGGAGTCGAGTGACCTTAAAAAGCTATTGTTTTATTATATGTATGCGACTACTCAAACTGCATGTAAAGGAAGGTATCGATCTTCAGGAAATTTGAATTTGAGAGGGGGATGGCGATTCCGTAAAATTTTCCTTCTACTCTTTTTTATAGCATCCTTTAAAAAATTTTGGTTAGTTATTTTATAATTTTTATAAAATACTTGTTATTTATTAATGGTTTAAATAAAAGCGTTGATACTTTTAAAAGTTCATAACTTTTTTTAGTTTATCTTTTTTATTTTTTCAATTTAGTCCTAAAAATTATTTTTTTATTTTCAAGTATCTCTGTTAGTGATTCATTAACTTGCTTAGTTATTATTTAAGTTGATATAATTTAATTGATGTGATATGATGAATGAGGTGTGTCATTAAGAGTAGCATATCTTCTATTTTTAACTAAAAATTCTAAGTTATAAAATTAAATTTTTGAAATTGAAATTTAAGAACATAAAAAAATAAAAAAAATAGTAGATGCCATATGATCATGTACAAAAAATTTATGTCATATTATATAAGTCAACTTAAATACTATCTAACCATGTAACAAAAAAATATTAACAAATTACTAAGAGAGACTTTATAAAAGTAAAAAATGATTTTAGGAGAACAGAGATTAAAATCAAGAATGATAAATACTAAAAATAGGATTAAATTGAGGAATATTAGATAAGATAAAAGTAATATATTATATTTTAAATTTTTTTTAAAATTAATTGAAGAAGAAACATACCTTAAAAAATAGTATATTTTTTTTGTAAAGCAGTTGCAATAGTTTTATTCATCAAGATCTGTGTGCCCATTATATTATTCAAGCACGCTTATCATGACATTATTGATCACAAAAGTATATATTTCAAAACATATTAAGACACTTATGTATCGAACATTATGAACTACTATAACTATGCCAATATGTTTGAATATAAACCAAAGCTCTTTGACTTGTGGATTAAGTGATCCAAATTAAAATCATATAATTTTATCTAATAAAGATAACTTAAGGCTAAAATTAAAAAACATTATAAAATGATATATTTATTTTAAAATAAATTAAGTAAATAATATAAAAGAGTGGAGCTCAAATAGGACACCCATAGTTACTCTTAATAATAGAGTAAATTGAAACTAAAATCATACAGCAACAGCGTGAAAGATTATCTTCTTTTAATTTTTAAAATTGATAAAAATAACTGCTAATAATGAAATTGCAGAGAGTAAAATAAAAAATTATCACTATTAATTTTGAAAGTCAATGATTAGAGCAGAGGGCAAGTGAGGTGCATGTGGTGCGGAGATGCATCATCTCACACCAATTGACGTGTCTATTATTATTAATTTGCCAAACGAGGCTTAAAAAATAAATAAGAAAACCCGGTGGAACTGAGGGAGATGCAATGATATAAATTTTCAATAAAAGAAGAAGCAAAATCTATTTTGGAGAATCGAATACTAACCAGAAGGTTGAGTTGAAAGAACCTCTTCTTTCACGAGATGGCGAGTTCTTCTTCTTCTTCGTGTGAAGAGTATGATGTAGTGATAGTGGGGGCTGGCATCATTGGGTTGACCATCGCTCGCCACTTTCTGTTGGCTTCGGACCTTTCAGTCGCCATAGTTGACAAGGATCTTCCCTCCTCTGGTGCCACTGGTGCAGGTACGCACCACCCCCTTTTTTCTCAGTTTCTCCACTCTCCTTATTTTATCTTCTGTTTTCTCAACTTCAAATTCTTTTATGTCTCGCTAGTTCCATATAACAAAAATTCCACATTTTATTGCCATATTAAAATAAATCTGCACTTTATTTTTAGTTTTTTAATGAATTTTTTTAATTTAGTCTCAATAAAAAAAAAAATAGTCTAACGAAACCATAATCACACACGAATTTGAATTTGAAGGAAAAACAATTATCAAGCTCTTCTTTTATCTCAAGATAAAGATGGTCTAAGTATTGATTAAAAAAATATTTATTTTATTATAAAATATGAATATTCTCTTTCTTGATAAAAATTTACTAGAATTGAATGTTTAAAATCATGTTTAAAGAACAATGTTATTTTTTATTTATAATTGAGAATATGATTATTGCAAAAGTAAGAGTAATAAATGTAGATTATTAAATCTTAGTTAAACTATTAAAATTAAAAGATAAATAAATAATTTTTTAATCAACACTATAATTTATTTGCATTGATCTGTCTTTAGATTTAGTTTTATTGTTTTGGGTAGGCAAGTTAAGGTGTGAGATTTGTGGTTCATTTTGTTTTATATTTCAGAACTAAAATAAAAAGTATATTTTTATGCTTCATTTGATTAAATGTAGGATCTCATCCCCTTTGTTTTGGAAATTGAGGTGGTTCTAGGGCAGGGATATCTGTGGATGACACACACAACACCTGGGAGTGATTCATGGGATTTTACATGGAGAAGCATTCAACTTTGGAAGAAGCTGGCAGAAAGGCTAGAAGAGCAAGGGTTGAATCCTGCGGTGGAGTTGGGTTGGAAAAGAACTGGTATAATATCTCCATCTCATATCAATGTCTCACAGAATTTGAAGCTGCATCTTTTAATTGTGAGCCTTCAGTGCACATCAGGGGCCTAAAGCCCAGGCAACTAAAGCAAGGACTTTTAAGTCCTAAAAAAGGAAAATTTTTAATATTAATATATATTTTAAAAAAAATTAAAATTATACTTAAAAATTAATTTTTTAATTAAAATAATTTGAGTTACTCTTAACTTTTTATTAATATTGTAAATAACATTTAATAAATAGTAACTTTTAACTAATAAATAATAACTATAAATAATATTTAGTTAATAGTAACTTTTAATCAATAAATAATATTTTTTATTATTTTACTTTTTTAAAAAATAGTTAAATAACAAAAGAAATTGAATAGTTTTTAATCTTTTATGTAGTTATATTTATCTTCTTCCTTTTTTTAATTTTTTACTCTTTCTGTTTTTATTGAATATTTACTTTGATTTGATATTTAATTTGAATGTTATTAATTAATATTCAATTATTTTGTATCTCATCTCTTATTATTGTGTCACTATATATTTCTATTTTGAACGATGCATGGATTAATATTTATACCTTAAAAAATCTTTACATACTTTCTTAGATATTGATAGATTAAATTTATTTTCATAATTAAATATCTTAAAAGAAATTATAAAATTAAACAAATGATAAATTAATTAAAAATTTTAATTAAAGAAAAAAATAAATTCTTTTTCAAATATATATATATATATATAAGTTATGAAATAATATTAATGATTACTTCAGCTGAAAAAGTTTGTCAAAGTTAAAATTAATAAAATTTTATCTGACATTAATAATATCTTAACGAAAATTAATCAGATTGAACTTATTATTTATTAAAAAAAATTAAATAAAATTAATTACAATAATTTTATAAATAATTTTCTATCAAGTTTAAAAAATAAATTTTAAATAAAATTATAATAATTTAATAAATTATTTTATTAATAAAAAAAAGCCATCATTTTTAAGTTTAAGTTTGCTTTAGGCAGAAAATCCTTGAGCCGTGCTAGTGCACATGCTTTATTGTAGGAATTGGGTGAGCAAAACAAAGTTTCTGGTTATTATAATTATAAATTACCATTGTATATATGCAGTTGCTCAATCACATTATATAGAACCCTGCTCCACAAACAAAAAACACACAAAGTATATTTAGTTTTGTAGGAAGTTTTAGTTTATATGTCTTCTTTTTGTTTGAAAGCATGCATGCTTACATACATGGCTCCATGCTTCCTTTGAAGGGACATGTTCAAGGCCATTCCCTCTTCAACCCCAAAGATTATCTTGCTGTGGGGAGGAACGAAAATGGTGTGCCTTGCACCTTTCCATATCTTTAGCTTCTATATTTTGGTGCCATGATGCAACAAATCTTATGATTTTTCTGAAAGCACTTTTTTTATGTCAGAGAAAAGCAGATAGAAAGAGAAATGCTATGTTGATTTGTGAGAAGCTAGACAACTTTAAGTTTTTAAAATTGATATAGAATTAAACAACTGATTGGTCGATGGGAAAAACTGAAAAGAATTCATAATAACAATAATAATATAATTATATAGGTAGTAGCATGTTTGATATTATTATATATGCTATCATATTATGGTGAATACGAGATGCTAATTGGTTGTTATGGATTATCTGGAAGCAATTAAGGTATGTCTGAACTTTCAGTCTCAAGTGTCATGCAAAGTAATATGCAGGAGGCTCATGAAAATTTTATGTCTCTCATCTCTCCATTGATCGAAACTATTGTGTGGCATTTATCTACAGGGAGCCTCTTAGTTGGTAGAACTCGTGCAGAGTCAGACATGCTAAGAAGGAGGGTGAAACAACTTAGTGAGGCAGGGTTGAAAGCTAAGTACCTTTGTAGCGATGATTTGCTTAAACAAGAACCTGATCTGTTTGTGGACGAAGACAGTGCAGCTGCATTTCTACCAGATGATTGCCAGTTGGATGCTCATCGTACTGTTGCATATATTGAAAAGGTTTGTGTTCTTAGTTCATTCTTTGCATATCCTTTACTTGCAACTTGTAAATAATTATTACCATTTTCATTTTTCTTTGAACTAAAGACTTGCCACAGTTCTGCTATATGACTGCAAACATATAGTCACAAATTTATTGTTGATGTGTAGGCTAACAGGAATTTTGCATCAAAAGGAAGATATAGAGAATTTTATGCTGACCCAGTGAAATGTTTCATCAGGTATAATTTTTTTTCTTCTTTCTGTTGCACTAACCATGAAACTAAAAGTGATGGTTGGGAAACAAATCTTATGGATATTTAAAGCTTTGTTTCATTTTGTGATCAGGTCAGATAGCAATGGGGAGGTCAAAGCTGTTCAGACTTCCAAGAATACATTATACAGCAAGAAGGCAGTTATAGTTGCAGCTGGTTGTTGGACTGGTTGTTTGATACAGGAGTTGTTTAGAAATTGGGGAATGGAATTACACGTTCCAATAAGGCCTAGAAAGGTGAGTTTATAGTATATAGCTTGGGGTCTTGGACTGACCTAGTCTTGCATATATAGGAAGTAGGAATTCTTTCACTGCTTTTCCAAATACTGTCATTTACCATGCACTCT
Source organism: Abrus pulchellus subsp. cantoniensis (assembly GCA_024086825.1). Taxonomy (NCBI): domain Eukaryota; kingdom Viridiplantae; phylum Streptophyta; class Magnoliopsida; order Fabales; family Fabaceae; genus Abrus; species Abrus pulchellus. The sequence continues at coordinate 30,182,224 of CM044050.1, read as the reverse complement.
AGTACATTTTACTATGTAAGTTGTGACAGTTTGTGGATTTTCATTGGCTATAAGATAAGGAAATCTTCTGTTTCAATCTCATAGCCTCTTCATAAAACAAGTTCTAACAAGAAAGGAGAATTTTAGAATCACTAGAGAATGTGCTTAACAACACCGTAGTATTTCGCTCAAACGACTCAAAATATCCTTGCATTTATTTCTTGCTTGAAACTGTAAAGGAATGTGACATTGTTTTAGCATTATTGTCTAATCTATCTTTTTCATTTCAATCTCCTATCCTTACTTTAGATTTCAATTTTGTAACTATTTTTTTGCTTTTCTGTTTCCATTTTTGTCCTTATAAAATATGAAAATAAATTTGGTCCAGTCCATCTAAGTTGACATTTGCAATCAATAAGCAAACACCTGTATAGTTTGAGCATGTTTTGTTGATTATGATGCCAGTTTTTTGCAATCAAGAAGATGTGCAAACCTATATCTGCACACGAAAATATAAGAGTCATTTCTTGATTAAATTCCTTTAAAATACGTAGAATGATTCAAGCTTATCAAGTTATTTTGATGTATGATTGATTCCCATATATGTTTATACGTTCTTCTACTTGGTGTGAAGGGTCACCTACTTGTGCTTCAGAATTTCAATTTTCTTCAATTGAATCATGGCTTGATGGAGGCAAGTTATCTTGACCACCCAACAATTTCTGGTTTAGAATCGTCTGATGATGATAGAAACTTATCTGTTTCGATGACAGCAACTGTAGATGCAGCAGGGAATCTTCTCATTGGTATGCTTCTTTTCCATGGCCCACGTAAATATATGCAATGGGGAGGCTTAGAAGCTATATAGTTTTAGAAAACATTTTCTATTTTTATTTTTAATTACTAAATTGTCACTTTCTCTTTTGTTTTCAGATATTTGTACAGTGTTATTAGAAAATATTTTTTGAAATTAAACATCTCCTTAAATTGCCACTCTATATGTCAAAACTGGAATTTCATGTTTTGCTTTTGAAGTTCTAGCTATTATTAATGTCGAATAATTTATTGTCTTTTAAAAGGATTTCCGAACACACAAGTGCCGGTGGTGGCAGTTTTTTTAAATCGTATTAGATGTTCATGGTTTCATTTGCATATATAAAATATTATTCATCGTTATATTTGCATTCTTTTGGGGCGAACTTTGTAGTGACATTATTAAATTGTTCAGACATGCATTGTTTTAAAGTACATAACTATTGTTATTTCCTTCATAATAGCTTTCTAGTAATAAAAATGCAGGAAATAGATCAATTTTCGCAGTTTTTGTAATGTTAGCATTTGTGTGCTTGTTATTGTGAACAAAAACCAAAAGTGTTATCCACTATGCAGGGAGTAGCCGTGAATTTGTTGGGTTCAACACCAATTTGGACGAGTCTGTGGTCAGTTACATGTGGAAGAGAATTGGCGATTTCTTCCCCAAATTGAAAACGCTTTCCCTTTCAGATTGTGCAAATAGAAAAGTGAGAATAGGATTGAGACCTTACAGTGAGTCAAATTTTCTTTGCAATTTTATGCAGCTGAACTATTTATACTTTAGATACGTTTCAAAAATGTATGTAAACAAGATAAGATATTACATTTGAGATGAATAATGTTTACTCTGCAGTGCCTGATGGGAAGCCAATGATTGGAGCCGTGCCTGGCTTGTCAAATGTGTACATTGCAGCTGGACATGAAGGGAATGGCCTTTCAATGGTGAGTTCTCAACAAACTCGTGTTTATTATTATTAGTTTTCTTATAAATATTAAAAATGATTTTATTTATGATAATAAAAATTATAAATTAACATTAAAATAAAATTTAATTTTTATTAATAATTTTTAAAATAGATTTTTAATTAAGATATATATGATTTTTATTTTTCAAAATTGTTATGAGATTCGCTATATAAGATAAATAAAAATGTTACTTTGAGCATGAGAAACTAAAAATGTTAAGTTTTTTTTTTTAAAAAAAAGTATATTTATTATATTAATAATGTAGAGATGTAATGAATATTATTTTCTTCAATAAAATATTACTATCTTTATTAGAAAAAAAGATACTACTATCTTTATATGCTTAAAGACTGATGTTAACAACTGTAAAATAAAAATGTGTTAAATGCAATATTTAGAAGAAAAATCATATTTAAAGTGTTTAAATAATTATTTCTTATCTTATATAAAAAAAACTAAATATAAAATAATTTTCATATGTATACTATATTTTTTTATTGTGATGTAATTAACACATGTTATATTTTCAATTATGTTTCTAAAAAAAAATTCAATCACAACATTTAAATAATTATGTAGTAAAAAAGAATTTCTTAATTTTTCATGAGAACTCTTAAGTTAAAGTATCTAATTGAGAGTATCTAACTATAAATATATTTTTATAAGCAAAGAGTATTTAATTTTTGAATTAGCACTCTATTTATATGTATGATATTTAAAAAGTATCTAACTATATTGTTATAATTAAAGAGATAAAATTGTTAAAAAAAAATAATAGTCAAAATTGATGGACATCAATTTTGTAATTTCAAAAAAGAGATAAAAATTTGCTTTTACACACACATATGTCAGGATATGTTGATACCAAATATTAGACATTTACATCTCTTAATAGCTTTTCATAAAATGTAAGATTGACAAATCTAACTATTGATTTAAAATTTTTTATAAGTAGATCAATTTTATAAAATTTCGTAAAAAATAAAATGAATAAATATGTTATCTTATTATTTTATTTCATTGTGTAAGATTTTTTAAAATATAAGTAAATATCAAAATTTGTATAACACACCTATAAATGTCCAAATTATATATATATATATATATAATCATAAAAATTATATAAAATTATTAAACAATGTAAATATTTAAATTTAACTTTATCTTAATAAATATCAACTTTCTCTCCCTTTCTCCCTTTATGTATGTGTGTTTTTATGAATTATATGGGTATTATAAAAGTAAATTAAATTTTTTGAATAAAAATTAAAGATATTTCATGTAAATATTTTTAAATTCAATAAATTTTAAAAAATTAATTAATTTTAATAATAAATAAGAGATATTTCACTTAAAAAGAGTGATGTAACATTATGGGAGATATATAGAGCGAATTTACAAAATAATTTACTTTGAAGACTTAGTATTCACATTACGCGATGAAGGTAGAATTTTGTTGTTGTTGTTATAATCATTATAGAAAATAACTTTATTTGTTATCACATTGCCTGTGTACACAGCACGCAATTTGAGTAAGCATTTAGAGAAGTGTTCTAACTATGAAGAAATTTTCAGGCTCTGGGGACTGCTGAAATGGTAGTTGATATGGTGTTACGACATCCAACAAAAGTTGATAGAGCTCCTTTTGCTGTGCATCGATCGAGTTATTGATTAAAATGTGTAGACATATGGCCACTTAGAATTCTTATTCATAATTTCTGATCCTATTATGTTAATGGTTAAGTTTCTCTTTGCAGTGACTCCTTTTCTTATACAGAGGAGGAGACACCACACCTCGTGTATACAGAAAAACAAGGAGCGATTTTATGTTTTGGAACTTTGGAGTATGAAAGTTAAAGATAAAAATAAAAATAGAAAGATATGTTATTATGTTTCATTTTAATAGTACTGTTGTAGAATAAAATAATAAAATAGTTTTGTTTAAACAATTTTTTTTAGATTATAGTTATTTAAGTGGTAATCATAAAATGTGTAATAATACTATTGAATTTATGATAATGTTGATTAAATTTTTGGGTTTAGGGTTTAATAAAATAAGTTAAATGATAAAAATATTGTTAATTGTTTATGAGGATTAATTATTTTAAAAAATCAGAAAAATTATTATTTTAGTAAGAAAATATAAAATCATAATATTTTCATGTTATAGTAAAATAAAATGATAAAATAAATTATTTTTTTAGAATATATTTATTTAAGTGTGATAATTATAAAATGTGAGTTATTATTATTATTATCATCATCTTAATTAAATTTTAATCCGTTATTCTTTTGCAATAAATATTTAGATTTAAAATAAATCTAAAGTTTATTTTATGAGCATTATTTACATGACATTGTAAAATAAGATGATAATTTTTTTTTGTTTAAACAATTTTTTTAGAATATAGATATTTAACTCATAATCCTAAAATGTTTAATAACATTATTGCTATCTTGAAATATTAGTTTAATTTAAATATGTTGATTTGTTTAGAAATATTTTAATTTTATAAAATAAATTATTTGATTTATTTTAAATATTTGTTTGATTTATGTTAAATAATTTAATAAAATAAGTTAAATGATAAAAATATTGTTAAATTTATTTATAAGCATTAATTATTTTAACAAGTTACAAAATTATATAAAAAATAATAATTTTAGTATAATTGTAAAGAAAATATTAAATGTTAGTTAGCTTTGATTAGTAATTAAGTCAGCTAAATTATTAGTTAATTAATTCAATTGTAAAGCCTAAAAATTATACTTTATTTATACATAATTTATCATGCTAACTTGATTGTATGTATATGATTTGGAAATATTTTTTATTTTTTTAAAACTTAATTCTCTAAATTCTCATTCACAAATACATTCTACTCATATACCTTCTATGATATCAAAACTCAACCCATAAAAATGGTCGAGTTTTGTAATAGTTTCACAATTTATTATGTAACCTTTTTCGACACATGTATCCATCAAGTTAAACGATGAGAATTTTCTTACATAAAAGCAATAAAACTCTAGAACAATCAAGGTATTCAAACTTCAAAGGTTTATTTTTGAAATAAAATATGGTAAAAAGTTAAGAAAGTATCTTAACAAAGAAGATGAAGTTACAGCAAGAATAAGTGATAACTACACAAATTAAGAACAACAAAACCAATTGATCTTGACATGGTTACTAGCATCCATGTCTCCTAATCTCTACAATTGAATGGTGAGGTATGAAAATTCTTTTTAAATCTGAAAGAAAATTTGAAATTTTCTTTGCAATTACAACCAAAGTAAAAGTAAGTTAGTTGCATCAACAACTAAAGAAAATCAAGAAAGTTGATAGAATCAACAACTATTTGCTTTTAATCAAGAAGATTGCAAATACCTTATCTATTGTAGATTTAACTATTGATGATGTTGAGTATATTTAAGTGATTTTTGATGTGCTATCTAATGAGTATAGCTGTATAGTTACTATTATAATATCCAGAATTGATCCTATTCATGGGCAAGTGTACCTTATAGCAACCAATCATGTCATACTTAATCCTACAAAATTGTTTGGCAAAATTGTATACAATGGAGGTACATATATAAAGATGGCTAATGGAAAAGTATCCAATATACAACATATTGGTAACTCATTCTTTTTTCTCTTAACAATCTAAAACCTTATTTTCTACACAATCTTTTACATGTTCCTAATATTTTCAAGAATTTACTCTAAGTGTGTCTCAATTTGCAAGAGAACGCAAAGTTTATTTTAAATTTTATGCTAATAAATGATATGTTAAATATCAGGGAACACATCAAATTGTTCTGGAATGGGGGCTTAGAAATGACTTATATGCATTTGATCACATTTATCTTTCCACTTTTGCTATTACTAGATGTAAAAGTCATTTATCTACTTAAAAAAAAAATCCTCTTTTGCATAGCTTTGTTTTCCTCATAGCGATAAAAATGATTATGTATTGCTAATGGCAAGTTAGATTAAGATATGTTTAATCAAAAGTCACTTCTTATGTTCTTAGAAATTGTAGAATTCAATTTGATTAAAGTGACATTTTATCTATAACCAAAATATGTTATTTTAGAAAAGTTTCATAATCCACCCTTTATTAATTCTAATTTTAAATACAGCCAACTACTACAACTAATATACTCAAACACATGGGGATTTACAAATATCCAATCAACGAATGAGAGTAGATATTACCTCTATTTTATAAATGCATATTCAAAATAATATAGATCTATTTACTACACAACAAATGACAAACATGAAATTGTTTCATTCATTTTAAAAACATCATTAAAAATTAACTTGAACATAAAATTAAGGTGCTATAATTTGATAATGGAAATATATCTCTATCAAAATTCTTAGTGATCATAGTATAATACATAGATTTAGTTGTCCATATATATATGAACAGAATAATTTAACTAAAAGAAAACATAGGCATATTACAAAGATGAATGTCTTTTAGCTAATACCTCTATGCAACTTCAATTTTTTTTGTGGTGTTTTAAACAATTGTATATATTATAAACAGAGTTTCAAGACGTGTTAAAATATTGTTGTCCTCTAAAAACACTAACTTATCAAACACCTAATTACAATGACATTAGAGTTTTTGGATGTGTTGTATCCCTACATTTGTCCTTATAATAAACATAAAATTCAATATTGATCTAAATTGTGTGTTCATTGGATACAACTCATATCATAAAGGTTATCTATGTCTTGCTCAAAATAGTAGAGTTTATGTATTTAGGCATGTTAAATTTAATGAGCATACATTTCATTTTTGAGACAATCTTAATCTTTTTATTAATCAATCTTCTATGACTACTTCTACTAAGTTTGTTCCTACTATACCTTTAATTTATGCTACTAATTCATTCTTTATATTACATGCAAATCACTCCTCTAGAACAACTCTAACTGCAACTAATAAATCTTCAATTTCTACTACATCTTACTATTTTTGAACAACTTGCAACTACTATAAATACAAAATTAAATATTCAAATATTCATCCAATGAAAACAAGGAGTAAGTCACTAAACCTAAGGTCTACTTTGCTAATCTAGTCACTATGAATAATCATGAAATTGAACCTACCTCAATTAAGAAAGCCTTAGCCAATGTTGTTAAGATCGAAATCTTAATTAGGATTGGGAAGGGAGGGTCAAAAATTGTAAATCATGAGATTGTAAAATAGATTGTAAGATCCTATCAAACATGTAAAAACTATACTTAAACACGCACACACACATATAAGCATAGAAAATAACATACACAAGAAAATTAACATCTAAATCACATAATTTAATTAAACATAAACTTAAAAATCATAGATTCAAGATCCAATACAACATATAATTAGTCAAATTAGCATTAATCTGTTACAATAAATTTTACAAGCCCCAATCAGGATGATTTAATCATCTTCTAAATAGTTTTTTTTTTTTATCAATATCATCTACTTTGACCTCATCATCATCATTAACAGGTCGAAGGTCTAAATCATTCATAGGTGCACTTGCACTAGGAACAATACCACTACTTGTTTTTTCAACTTGAATCAAGTTCTCATCTAAATTCATGTATGATCTTAACTTATTCTCCTCCTCTACAATCCAATTATCATCAAAAGCAACATCATTAATATCAATAAGTCCATTTCTCCTCTTGATACTCTTGTTCATTTTGAGTTTGTCATGACAAATACATCATTTATCTTTTTTTTTTTTGGCTTTAAACAATTTCTTTTCTTAGTGTGAACCTAAATATCAACAAAATTAATTAATAATTTAACACAATAATTAAAGTAGTTCACTTAGTAATTTTTAAGAAATAACTTATTTATCATTTTAAAAGCACTCCAATTTATGCTCACAACTAGATGAGCTATATGTCAAGTTTAATACATGAACAACAAATCTTTACAACTCTTGATGTTCTTCACCATAAGATTCTCACCATTGTGCTGTAGTTTTGACTTTCATTTGAGTAAATTTTCCTTTTGTACCAAAATATCATTTTTTAGCTTTGAAATACTCTAGTTGACCATTAATCTTTTTCACTTTATCCATGTTTTCTACTATTCTTTCTAAATACTCGTATAATTCACGCTTAACTTCAAAATCTAGAACATAATGCAAAATTAGGTCAAGGTAGTAGCCTACAACATTCAATTGGTTATCCCATCTCATCAATTATCTCCTACAATGACATTAAACTAGAGATGAAGGAATAAAAAAATGAGTTTTCAAATTAAAGCTAAAAATTATTAAATTTAACTAAGGTCTAATATACATTTTTTTTAACACCATTGAAGTTGGTTTCAATTTTCATCTTGACTTAACCCATTTTCTCATAAATGAAACCCATGATTGGCTTATTTTTTGAATCCATCAGACGCAACACTCTAATTAATAAATAAGCACTTGTCAACCAATTCAGGATATCTTTCCAAAACTCCTTATTTATAACTAGATTTTGAACAACTATTTCATCCTTAGTTTTGGCAAACTTACTACCCTTCTATTCTTTGAATAAAAACATTCTCAATAATGATCCTTTATTATTATTCAAGCATCCTAAAGTCAAGTTAGAAGTTCAAAACGTGTAGTTGCAAGTCTACTTGAATCTATACCTTAAATAAAGCAATGCAATAAAGATATAAGACCAGTCATAGAATAAATGTAAGTTATAATTTTTTTTCTCGTTTGCCATAATTTTATTATGTAACAATATCTTCTTCTCAAGATCCTCCAATATAAAATCAATGCAATGTGCAACACAATTTATCCAATAAAGTCTTTTCCTATTCTCCATCAACATTTCTCTTACTGCATTATAATTTGCAGCATTGTCCATCACAATTTGTATCACATTTGCTTCTCATACTTCTTCAACAACATGCATCCTTTCTCAAACCTTACTTAAAAATTAAATTGATTGTAACTTGGGTGGTCACTTCCCTTTTCTTAAAAAGAGTTATTGGACTCTTAATATCACCTTATGTTTTTATTTTGCCTACATTTTCACATTCACCAACATCACCTTATATTACCTTTCATTTAAGCTCTTGCTGTGTGTTTTTTTTTTCTTGCAATTTAACAACAATGTCTCACATTTACTTTCCAACATTATCAGGGACAACCATACAAGCTCCAACATTTTGCTTTGTTCTAGCCAAATGATGCTTGAAGTGATAAACTCCTCTAGTATATTTATTCTTATAATATTTATATTTAATTCTTCTAGCATATTAAAAAATAGACACACCATGATTCTATGCCACATCATTTCTTGTTCTAACAGTATTATTGTTTAATATTGATCTCAAATTTCACTTTCTCTAACAATTTCACTCCCTGCAACTCCACTTGACTGAATCCTTTTCCTTTTTTACTGTCACCAATTTCATTCTTAATATTGGACTTAGATGTCAAGCAGAGATGAAAGAACAAAAACATAAGAGAAATGAAGAACTGAGACCCACCCACATAGAACCACCCACACTCACATAGAATTGCAAACTAGAACTGCAAACTAGAACTGCAAACCAAAACCACAAACATTGAACTACAAACACCCAAATACAAGCCAATGGCAAAAAGAAGAGAAATAATAGCAAACACTTATAGTACAAAAAGTCGCAAAAACTAAACTTAAACCTGCAAACAATAATAATGCGCAAAGGTTGTTTCAAAATAAAGAAAAATAAGAAAGGGTTGTGATCCAGTTAGAAGAGGCGTTGTTACACAAGGACAAGAGAATAGAAGTCCAAAATGGGGTAAAAAATTGCACTAGAAACATGCTTTTAAAAATAGGTCACGAAAACTTGACCTTAGAACTCATGTCACGAAGATTAGATTGGATCATCAATCCTACTATCCTTAGGAGAAAGGTCGAGATCCTACGCAATCTTGCAAATTTCTTATTAAGATCTCAGGGTGGGGGATTGATTGTAAGATCACACAATTTACAATTAAGATCACAATTTTAACAACATTGCGATATTAAACTCTTATGATTTATAATACATGGTATCTATTGAAGCTGCAACCTTAGAAAAGTCATAGGATGCAAATGAATTTTTAAAATCAAAAGAAATACAAATGACAGTGTTAATAAGTACAAGGCAAGACTTGTGGCAAAAGAGTTTTATTAATAGACAGACTTTGATTTTTCTAAGACTTTTAGCCTCACGGTGAAACCTACAAAAGTTAGAGTAGTCCTAACTTTTGCTTTATCCCAAAATTGGCCTATAAAATAAATTTATGTTAACAATACCTTTTTAAATGGAAAATTACAAGAAGAAATCTTTATGACACAACCACATAACTTTGAACACACAAATCTAACTTTAGTCTGGAAAGTGAATAAGGCAATATATGAACTCAAAAGAGTTCAAAGAGGTTGGTTACAAAAATTGTATAAATTCATATCAGTAACTTTTGATACTTCGTTGTTCATCAGGTTCTTTATAAGTGTTACTACACTGGTCTTAGTATATGTTGATGATATTATCATCACTAGCAGCTCTCCACACTTAATCAATGATCTTATTTCTAATATCAATTAAGAATTTTCTTTAAAAGATTTAAGATATTTGTCATATTTCTTTGATATACAAGCAAACACAACTGAAGGTAATACGAGCTTGCCATATTACTCATATGGTTCATAATCAAGATCTTATGAGAAGGTGCTTGAAAAGAAGCAACTCACTCAAAAAAAAAAAATTAAAGAAAATGATAGTCTAGAGGCCAAGTTAGAACATTTGATACATATAGCAAAATAACTACAGAGAAATTTTGGAGTAGATAAATAAATTTTGAACTATATTATTCAACATATTACAAAAGAATACAAAGAGCAATTTATACACAATGGAAAGGAGAAAATAGAAAAATAACAAAAAGAATATAATTGAAAAATAGAATAATAGAGAGTAATTACAACAAAATTAATAACTGATCAACAATTATATTATTAATATCCCCTTAAGTTGGAGCATAAATGTCAAAAATGCTCATCTTGGATAGATTTGATTGAAAAGACGATGACAAAAGAGCTGTAGTGAATATGTCGCAAGTTAAAAAATTAAAGCAATAGAAAAAAGGTAAATAAGTCGTTCTTGAAGTTTGACTAGTACCAAGTGGCAATCCACCTCAGTATACTTGGTTCTCACATGAAAAATTGGATTTGGGCAATATGGATAGTAGATTATCACAAAATACTGAGAAAGGAGAAGTAATAGATACATATAAATCTTTGCAAAGAAACTGAATCTATTAGATCTCACATGTTATGAAGGCAAGAGCTATGTATTCTGCCTTTGATGAAGACCTTGAGATAGTGATTTGTTTTTTAGACTTCCACAAAATCAAGGATGAGCCAAAGAAAACATATTAGCAAGTCACAAACTTTCTGTAATTGATGTCTCTAGGTCAATTGGAGTCATAGAAGCCTATAATGGTAGAATCATTGGTGTTGGAACACATAAGTTTGAGACTTGGAGAAGATTTAAAATATCTTAAAACTCTACGCATGGATACAAATTGGCTAGGTTCAACAAAACTAATATCCAGCATGTCATGTGTGGTAATGAGATAAAGTAATCTTCCTATGAGTCTTTTATACTTAGTTTGATCTTTTAACAAATCTCCTGAGTCATCCATTAGATTGTAAGAAGGATTTATTGGGAAAGATGCTAGCTTACAACTAAGAAAACCACTATCAGTAAGAAATTAAGACAATATTTTGAGAGGACCTAGCAATCTCTGGGCCAAGAAAATACTTAAGAGGCCTAATGTCTTTAATGCTACAAATTTCATGTTGTTTTTACAAAATCAATCTCAGCTATAAAATCTCCAATTAATAAAATATCATCAACATAAACAAGCAAAGTTGTGATGGAAGTAGATAGTTTATTGTTGAACAAGGAGTAATCAACATTACTTTGAATATACCCCACAAATAAATTTGTAGAATGTCAATTTTGAGTTCCATTGATAGTTGATCTATTTAAGGCCATAAAGAGACTTGTTGATCTTGCAAATCAATAGAAAATTTGATGAAAGAAGTCTAAGTGGAGGCTTCATATAAACTTCTTCATGAAAATCACATTAAAGAAAATCATTATTCACATCTAATTGATGAAAGATCCACCCTTGAGTACTAGTTAAAGCTAAAAGAAATCTCATAGTAATAAGATTAACAACAAGTGAAAAGGTTTCAAAATAATCAAGTCCCTCTATTTGAATGTAGCCCTTAGCAACCAATAAGCTTTATATCAATCAATAGATCCATTAAGCTTGTATTTAGCCTTGTAAAGCCACTTATACCTAATAGGATGCTTACTTGGAGAAAAATCCACAAAGATCAATTATAGTTCAATTCAAGAGCTTTTAATTTTTGTTGCATCACATCTTTTCTTCATTGATAGTTAATGGCTTCAAAGTAATGTCAAGGTTCACATATGGAGGAAATATTAGAACAAAAAAAGGGGAGAAAAAAAGGAGAGAACTTGTAATAAAAAAAAAAACATAATTCTAAAGGGGATAAGGAGTGTTAGTGGAATGTTTGATAAAGCTAGCTTCTGAAACATGAGAAGAAAAGAAGAAAGTGTGATAATCTTTCAAGTATGCAAACTTATGTTTGATTCTAGTGGTTACACCAAGAGCAACTTCAGAATGAGTATTAAAAGTATTTATATCATTGTCAATAACAACAATATCATCATTAGAAGCATGACAATCAGAATTAGGTAATAAAGATGCATTACCATCAGTATCATCAGAAATAGTAGCATTAGAATTTTTCATATAATCATCAAGAAGAAAAGATTCATTATGATTATTAATATTACTACTAGAAGAAAATGAGAAAGCAATATGTAGACTATTGTGTAAAGTGGATGAGTTATGCATAGTATTTTGTCTAAAAAAGTAGTCTTCCAAATCATCAAAGAAAATAGGTGCAAAGCTAACTTGTGTAGGTAGGAAAAAACTATTTTAATAAAAAGGAAAATGTGATTTAGAAAAAGTTACATGCCTAGACACAAATATATTTTTACTTTTCAAATAAAAAAGGATAAAACTTACAATTATATTTTTACTTTTCACATAAAAAAAGGACAAAATCTTTAATACCTTCCTTAAAATTGAGAAAAACACACTTGCTTATACTAGGACACAATTTTGTGCAGCCAACATCAGAGGTGCTAGCAAAAGCTAAACAGTTAAAAACTTTTAAGTAAGATATATCAGGAAGCTCGTGATGGAGCATCTCATGTAGAGATTTATTATGCATAAGAGGAGTAGGAATGCGATTTATTAATCGGGCAACATGTTTAATAGCAAATGACCATAAACATATAGGTAGATGAAAATAAAATTGAGAGACTTAGTAATTTTTACAATACCATGTTGTTGAGTTGCTAACAACTGGTTTGATACATAATACATTTTTTTTTTCAAAAAATCATTAATAAGAAATTGAGTATCTATCATAGGACTTCAATATGTTACATTACTCAAGTAGACATTACTTAATGGGATTTTAATATAGGACCAATCCAATATTGGGAGAAGAATAGTCAATGGGCTTAAGCTTGAGAGGCCCCTTTATCTTAGGCAATTTTAGAGTGAAGCTCTATTGCTTTTATAGCCTTTGATTTGTTGCTAGCCCACCAATATGAGACTTGATATCTTAACAATCCTAAAATATTTTACTAGTAAGTTGTTAACAGAATTCTAAGGTATCTCAAAGGCATTGATTCTGTTTGTCTAACATTCTTAAAGTCTTCAACTTTTAATATCTTAGCCTTTTCTGATGCAGACTAGGGGTCAAATCTAGATAAGAGAAAGTCCACATTTGGGTATTATATATACCCAGGCTCAAATTTCGTTTCATGAATTTCAAAGAAACAATATGTGTGACCCACTCAAACATTGAAGTTGAGTATAAAAGTATCACTATGTCTACTGCTAAGAAAATTTAACTTTAGTCATTTCTCAGTCAACTACAGAATTGATGACTAATGTCCTTATAAAATATGTGTCTCAAGTAATGTTTCATTATTATAGATACAAATATATGATTTATGATATTTCTCATGAGTTTATAAGGAGGATGTAAAGGAAAATACTAAATGATAATTATTTGTTAGTTCTTATAAAAAGTTAAGTTTGTTAAATTAGTAGTTAGTTAATTCATTTGTAAAGTCTAAAAGCTATATTTCACTTGTATATAAGTTGGTAAATATAACATGATTTCACATATATGATTTGAATAAGTTTTTTTTTTCATCTTGAACTTAATTCTTTGAATCCTTGTTCTTAAATACATACCGCTAAGATACCTTTTAATAAATAATAGTATTATAATATTAATTTATAAATAATGTCAAAAATATGTTTATGAAATTGAGACAGGCACAATATGGACATCAAATTAATAATAGTTTACCACACCAATTAATTTCACCTTTGTAATGAGCAAATTTTTTAGGCATTACTTAATTGTCATTTTTCAAGTTAAAGTATAACTTATTTAAACAATAACGGAAAGGTGGAGACTAGAGATACATATTTTTCACTTGTTTCTAAGAGAGTGTATGGTTACATTATAAGATATGATTATTCAAGTTAGTTTTCATATTAATGGTTGATTAGTTATTGTTGCTCTTTGAAACTATATTTTATGTTTTAGTGTCTATATGATGTAAGACAAATTTTAACTTTGTTGGTAACATGCAATAAAAATAAGGATTATGACTAAGAGGACAACGTCTTCTCTTCAACAATTGCAAATGTAATGGGAAGAACACAATTATTATCATCTTGTTGTATTTAGAAGTGTTTCTCAATATTTTTCACACAAAAAAGTGTCATCATTCTTTAAAATTGGTTTACAAAAATTAAAAACTAATACATTGCTTGAATGTCCAAAATATTCATGAATTTTTTTTTATATCAATCATCAACTTTGTTGTGAATAACATAATTAGTAGTCTTAAGTTTATTTACTAAATTTGGTGTAAATATTGTTAATGATGCAATCATCTTTGTAACATTGCATAAGACTCATCCTAATTACTAAATACATGAACATTTACTTTTTGTTTTGCCTTTCATGCCTTTGTATATGGGACCTTATAACCATATAAACTAGCAATCTTTTCTTGTATTAATGCAATGGTCATCCATAATTCTTGGCTCACTATTCCTTAAAAAATATAATAAATTAATTTACTAAAATACAATAATTAATTCCAACATAAGTATATATAATGTATTAAAGATATTAAAATAACAAGCTTTGGTTTAGACAAACCTAAAATGTACAAGCAAATAAATTTTGAATCCAATTTGTTATGATTTTGTATCACAACATTTGCACAATTATGTCACTCATCTCACTTAGTGACAACTCACATGTTTGATCTTTTGGACAGATGTGCTCTCACTTGTCATGGACAACCACCAACATAATTTCATCGTTTTATATCTAAAATAGTTAGCTTCAATTGAAATATACATGAGGTTTAATGCATCTTTAATGTCATTTAATCATCCTTTGAACTAAATTTGTTTTTGAAAATTGTATTTCTTGGTTAAGATTATCTAAATTAATGTATCCATCATGTTCAGAGTTGTTCATGAATGCATTTTGCTTTTCTCTTATTAATATAAGAATATTATATAATATATTTAGTTTTCTTAAGATATATCATATCACTCGCATATGCATTAATTTACCTTATTTTTGGAGCAAATGATCACTATATAAATTTGATGACGATATTGAACCACCAAAAATAATTTGAGTACTAATTTTATTTGACTAAATAATTCAATCAAAATAATTATCAATATTAGTGTTATTTTTACCACTATCAAGAGTTTCATCTCATCTAAATCATTATTTCTCGTTTTCAACATATCTAGTAATTATAATTAGGATTATAATCATTTAATAAATTAACTTCAAAATAGCAACTTTTAGTAAAATGTACAAAAAATTATAACATAAATTGAAGTAATTGTAAAATAATAAATTAAAAACTGTAAATTATTTACTTACATTATAATGTTTTTTCATTTCATCAGTTATATTTCTTCAAGTAACTATTGCAAAACTACCGACTAAATCGATATCAACATATAATTGTTATTGATAATTGTTGCTCAAAGGCATTGATCATGCATGAAATATCTTCATTATTACGTATTTAAAAATGATTATATATTTTTTTCTTCATGAAATATTATAAATCTACCTATCATACTTGAAATAATTTTATTTTTGCAAAGTTTCAATTTCAAAGAAACTTTCATCATAACTAATATTATGTTTTATTTATACCTATTTTTTTTTATCTCATTCAAACATTAAACTATCCTACCATTTGAATACAACTACAATAATTTGACTCATTTTTAAATATTATTAATTAAAATGCCAAAATAATTAAATTATTGAAATAAAAAATTTAACCAAATATAATAACAATTGATTATTTGAATTACAAATAATCAAACAAATATCCTACCATCAATATAAATATACCAATAGCAATAACCATGGTAAAATAGAAAAAAAGTAAGAAAAATAAAATTATGATAAAATCACAATGTTAACAAAAATTAAGTTTAAAATGTGATTAAAAAAAATTAACGCATACAAGTTGAAATGATATGTATGTGACTAAAGTTTCTTTCATAAAATAAATATGAGATAGAACCAAATATTGATACATATCAACATCTAGTGTGTGGTGCCATTTGGAAAAGTGTAACATGCACTAAATGTTGACATATGTTATCTAGATAAGTGACATATTTTCAATTAGTAAGGTATGACATGTGTCATGTTTAATATCCTGCATTTTGATTTAAATAAAAGGAGATTTATTAAAGTGTAATTGGAATAGATTTGGATAAAATATATATTTTTAAAAAATGTGAACAGTGTCATATGAATAGTAAAATTGCGTATGAACAGTAAAACTACATATGTACATTGACCGCTGACGTCATCAGTGACATCATCTTGACATCACATACGCATACAGTCCATGTACAGTATGCGTGCACAATGTTTTCGTCGTGAACAGTGACCACAACAGTGTTTTTGATGTGAACAGTAAGGCGGTGAACAGTATTTTCGGCAATGAACAGTAATTCCGGCGGTGAACAATAAATTTCAAAAATTTTCTATAAAAAAGAGATTTCACATGAAATTTTCATTTCTTCACTCATATCCAAGGTTCTCAAAGGTTCTAAGGATATATCTCACCATTTTCTCTCATACTAAACTCTCATAAACTTATATTTCTCTTTAAATTTGTGATTTTATGTTCGTTCTAAAAGATTTCACGTAAGTTTCTCTAAGTTTGAAGTTAGATTTACTGTTCGTTTCTCTTCTTCTTCTTTTTCTTATAGATGTTCATGGTTTTCTTGGTGTTCTTAGAAAAAATTTCGTTCTAGAGTTAAATCTTTGTAAAAGCTCTATTTTGAGGTAAGGGGACTCTAGTTTATCATTTTGTTATGTTTATTACTTGTATTCTCATAGATCTTGTCATGTATGTGATTATATATGGAATAATCCTTGTTTTATGAAAAATAATCGGTGAAAAGTGAGAACAATTGGTTGTTTATGTGATTTTATGATAAATACATGGTGAAAATGTGATATTATATTCAAATAGTGCATGATAAGGTATATTGAGGATGATTGATATGATTTTATGATATAAAATATACAAAGAGATGGATATTTCATGTTTGAATATATTATGTTTCATGTAAAAAATATTAGTATTGTGAATATGTCATGGTTTGATGTATATGATAAAAAGTATGTGTGAACATGAGAAATGACATATGTGAACAACATGTGAATATACTTGAAAGAGTATGAGATGAAAAAAGGATATGATGTAAATAGTTATAGAGATATACTGGAGGAGTGGAAGATAGAGACGATATGAGATATCTTGAGAAAATACAGGGTGGTGAGTGACATTCGGTATTGTGCACAGAATATTGTGTATGAATGCACCACATGACCGCACACTTATTTTTCCACTTGACTCCTGACTATTTCCTTTGCTAAGGGGCTGTCTATTGCATGCGTTGTATCTGTATTGCATTGGGTCATCTGGTGACTATTTGCGTGAATGTGTAAGACCTCGGGATAGAGGCATCGGATAACTATGGCCACAGGGCGCGATAAGTGCGGGTAAAAAGAAAAAGAAATTGTGAATCTGTAGAATATAATATATGTTTATGTATTGAGATGAGAACTTGCTTTATAAGATACTGTGATATGTAATAGCATGATGTCTTCTTTAATCGTGATAAGATGTATTTTATGATGAATATGTGTTATGTATGAGTGATAGGGTAGAGACTCACCCTTACACAATATTTTCAGGAAACTAGGACGAGTAGTACTAGACTCATAGTGCATAAATGTATGAGAACTGCTATAGGACTTAGTTATTTTAAGTTATGTAATAGATATTTTTAGTTCTATAGTATTCTTTTGAAATAGTTGTAAAACTACTATTTTTTTTATTGCTGATGAAAATTTTAGAATCTTCATTTTTTTAAAGTACTTATAAATTAATAAAATTTTACTTTATGAACTTTATATCATTTCATTATTTCTTTCTTATTAGAAAGTTTTTGAAAGAAAATTTACTTTACCATTTAAATCTTTATAAAATTTTATCATATATTGAGGAATGAAATATAAGGCGTTACATTATGTGCTTTATGAGTACCACATTTTCAATCAACCTAACACTTTAAAGTGAGATATATGTCATTTATAGTGACCAACACTCCTATTCTTTATATTAATCTAAGAATATTTAAATAATTTAATAAAAAATATTTTAATGCTTGATTTATTAAAAAATCAATTATAATAGTCTTTATTATTAATAAATATATTTAAAAATTAATTAATATTAATCTATAAATAAGTTTTAGAATTAATAAAATAAATATTCAACTAGTGGAAGGCTAACAATAATATTTTTTTACTAACTTTAATTTAATTAAAAATTATTTTAGTCGTTGATTTATTAAAAAATCAATTGCAGTAGTCTTTCTTATTAATAAACATATTTAAATAATGAATCAATAGTAATCTATAAATGATTAAAATTGATAAAATAAATAATCAACTAATGAAAGGTTAGCAATACTTTTTTTTAATAATTTACTTTTAATTTAATATAAAATATTTTAGGCTTTAAAAATTTAATCACATTAGTCTTTATTATAATAAACATATTTAAATAATTAATCAGTATTAATTTATAAATGATTAAAATTAATAATGGAAGGTTAGTAATAATATTTTTTTACTAGTTTTACTTTTAATTTAGTAAAAAATATTTTTATATTTGATTTATTAAAAAAATCAATTTTACTAAATTATGTCTGTTTGCATTTTTAATTTTTTTTTCTTTTTAAAAACTAAAATTACATGTATTTTTAATTTTTAAAAAGAAAAAACTCTCTTTAAAAATGTAAACAAACATACTTTTAGTCTTTATTATTAATAAGCATATTAAAAGAATTAATCAATATTAATCTAAAATAATTTAAAGTTGATAAAATAACTAATTAAATAATAAAAAGGTTAGCAATAGTATTTTCTTTCTAATTTTTTTAATTATCTTTAATTTATTAAAAAAATCACATTAGTCTTTATTGTTAATAAATATAAATAATTCTTATAAAACATTTTTACCTGATACATGAAGTGTTAATATATTAATTATTGCTTCCATCTTTTTCTTTAGTCATTAATTATATTCATTTTTTTAATCGTTTACAAAATTTAAGACACATTTATTCTCTTTTTATCAATATTACTCTTAATTATAACTTACCATCATTTAAAGTTTCTGTTTACTTTTTAGTTTAGCCGCCAAAATTCTTCGAATTTCTTCCTTTCAGTAGTATACCTGTTAAATATTTTAGCATAACCAAACCTGTAGTCCTCTATGTGGAGAATAAAAAATTGCATGTCACTTTATAGTATGTAAGTTGTTATTAATCCACCACTAACTTGTGTTGTCAATAAATAATTAAGTTGCTCACTACTTTTGTAATAGAATTTTAAATTTATTGAAGAGAACTTTTATGATGAGAGTATATTAAAAATTCACATAAGAAATATTTAATAAAATTTAAAAAGGGATGTAAAGTTAACGAATACGTGTTCTAATCGAGTTTCTCTTATTTTGTTTTTTTCAGTAATTTGGAAGGAAGTATAGCTTTGGTGAAGGGAAACACAAGGCCAAACCAAAACCAAGCTCGACTGAGGAGCACCAACGGGAGTAGGCAGTGGCATAACTTGGGTGTATAGGAATGACCATGACCATGACCATGATGGCTTCGCAGTCCTCACTTTTCCTGAACCCAAATCCAACCCTTCACAGACACAACACCACCCTCTCTTTCATTCACCCTTCTGCTCTTTCCTCACATTCCACCTCGTTTCCCTCTTTACTTTCCTTCAAACATAAAACCTGGTCCACTTCTGTTTTTTCTTCTTCTTCTTCTTCTTCTTCCTCGTGTGAAGCGTTTGACATAGTGATAGTGGGGGCTGGCATCATTGGCTTAACCATCGCTCGCCACTTCCTTATGGCTTCCGACCTTTCAGTCGCCATAGTCGATAAGGCTGTCCCTTGTTCTGGTGCCACTGGCGCAGGTATCTTTCACTATTACCCCATTTTCCCATTTCTCTCTCCCTCCTTATATATACGCCCAGTTATCGTAAGTTAAATTCTTGAATGTGCCACTGCTGTGTTTTACCTTCGGGAATGTGTTTTGGAATATTTTCTTCTTTTACAGAAGAACTGGTCATTTTTCTCATCTCTTCCAAGCATATTCTTTTAACACACACTTGCTCTCCACCAAGCGCACACATCCTGTTTGATCAAATATGCCAGATTTACTAATTTTGGGATCACAATTGCTATTTAGTACGAATTCAATGTTACGAATTTTTAACGAAATTAAAACCAACCAACCAACCAAATTGCCGGATAACTAATCACAGTGAAGAAAGATATAGGTAATTTCCGTTGCACTGTTGATTATAACTGCCTTCGTCGCTTTTCATGTAAAAGTTTTCGTACTAAATATAATTATTTTTTTGGGATTAGTATTGTTGACTTTTGTTTATTATAAGGAAGGTGCTTTTAGTTATTCGCATTAATCTCTCTTTAGTTAGTGTATTATGATTGTTAATTTTTATGTTTTTGGGATCTAGGTAAGGTGTGTGATTTCTATTTTTTTTTTCTCTTTTATATTGTTGCAGAGATAAAAAAAAAAATTATATAGTTTTATGTTGTATTTTGATTAACTGTAGGATCTCTTCCCCTTTGTTTTTGGGATTTGAGATGGTTCTAGGGCAGGGATATCTGTGGATGGCAAACAAAACACCTGGGAGTGCTACATGGGATCTTTCATGGAGGAGCCATCAACTTTGGAAGATGCTGGCCCAAAGCCTAGAAGAGCAAGGCTTGAATCCTATGGTTGAGTTGGGTTGGAAAAAATCTGGTATAATTGCTATATCCTTCTACAAATTTCTCTTTGTTTGTTCTGCAATTTGAAAGGGTGTCATAATGTGTCTCACAGAATTTGAACCTGCATATGAAATTTGCATCTTTTAATGGTGAGCTATCAGTGCAGATGCTGCACTATAGGTGAGCAAAATGAAGTTTTTGGTTGTGTCGCAATTATAAATTTCCATTGTATATGCAATTGCTTTGTCACATTAGTTAGATGACTACAAACAAAAAAGCACAAATATGTTTAGTTTTGCGGGAAGTGTGATGGGCCAAACCCTACTAAGGCCAAACCAAATTAGGGCAGATGGGAAAGGCCTACGAAATCAAAGGCAGGAAAGGGTGAGCCGGTTGGGCAAGAAGTATGAAGAATTAGTTTGAAGAGAGAGTATGTAGGAGATAGTGAGTGGGGTTGGAGGACAGAGGGATGTTCATTTTTCCTTAAGCTTAAGCTCGGCTTGGAGAATTCTCCCCATTGCTGGGAACATTGCTCTTATCTTTCTGTAATTTCATTTGAATTTCAGTTCAATAAACTCATATTTCTCTCTTATAGGAATTTCATCCTATCAATTGGTGCTTTTATTGAGAGCTTAACACCAACGCCAAATCTTTTGTGCATGCAAACAAAAATGATGACGTAGAGGATCAACACCTTGGATGCTCAGATGGTCGTTGTTGAGTTGACTCTCAAAAATCAGTAAAAATTGCTGCAGTCTCACGAGATGATGCTAAAGGAACACATGGTACATCTGGACGAACACTTAGCTAAACTGTGTTCCTTCCTAGCTTACCAATGTTGGGGAAATTACTCTTTCCCTTGCAGCAACGAACTGAAATCCGAAAGGGATTCTAGTGACAAGAAAGCATTCTACCGTCATTGGGAAATTCATTGGACATGATACCTTATCTTGATGAGTGTCGTCTCATGGCCAAACGGATTGAACTACTTGCATTCCAGGGGATCAATCCTGTTGGTTGGGCTTCTAGACTGGAAGCCTATTTGGCATTTCAAGGAACACCACTTGAGCTTGTGTTCAATGGTGCAGATTTGTATGAAGGGATCGACATAGCATTGGTTCAATGTGTTGAGGGAATTGAATCCTCAATTATCTTGGGAGAACCTGAAGATTGCTCTCTTCGATCGTTATGGTGAGCATTGTTTTGGAAATCCTTTTCTCAATTGAAATTGTTGTCTCAGGACCAAACAGTTGATGAATACGAAGAGGAGTTTGAAATGTTGACAGCTCAAATTCTACTCATGCTTGACGATCAGTATATGATATTATTCTCAGGAGGCCTTAAGGAGGACATGTGATTAGAGATTTTATTGCTGGAACTGCTGAATCGTTACAAATTAATTTCTACAGTGCGTATGGCAAAAAATTGGGAGTGTTGGTCAACCTTTCCAAGCTGCTGGCAAGTTGGAGAAGTTGCTGACAAATTGTTGCTGCCTGAAACGTCTCTAATACATCCTGTATTCCACGTTTCTCAGCTTAGGATAGCTGCAGGAGGGGTATTCAACAGAATCTGAGCTGCCAAAGGGCCTGGAAGTTGAGGATATGGGAGACATTGAACCTATATCAGTTTTTTTGGCTACTCGCAAGACCACTTAGGATGGCACCAAGCTGAATGAATGGTTGATCCTGCGGAAGTCCAAACCTGATGAAGAGGCAACATGAGAAGCAAAGAGTAGAATACGTGGTCAATTTCCCGATTTTTGCCTTCAGGACAAGGCTGAAGAAAACGGGGGTGGTATTGATGGGCCAAACACTACTAAGGCCCAACCAAATAAGGGCAGATGGGGAAAGGCCTATTTTCGTAGGCCAAGGGCAAAGGCGGAAAAGGGTGAGCTGGTGGGGCAAGAAGTGTGAAGAGTTAATTAAAAGAGAGAAGATGTAAGGGGGGGGGGGGTTGGAGGATAGAGGGGTATTCAAATTTAACTTAGGCTGGTTTTGGAAAATTCTCTCGCATTTGATTTCAGTTCAATAAACTCATATTTCTCTCAGATAGGAATTTCATCCTATCGATGTGTTTAGATGACTTTGGTTTGTTTGATAGCATGCTTGCATGGCACCAAAATTACGATAAATGAATTCAGGAATTGATATTTATAACCATGACAGTCTTAGGCCTCCTTTTCCCAGGGATCAGACCTCTGATATGACACGTCTTTTGATCTACAGGAAGCCTATTGATTGGTAGAACTCATGCAGAGTCAGACGTGCTAAAAGGGAGGGTGAAACAACTCAGCAAGGCAGGGTTAAAAGCAAAGTACCTGTGCAGCAGTGATTTGTTTAAAGAGGAACCTGATCTTTTGGTGGACGAAAACACTGCAGCTGCATTTCTACCAGTTGACTGCCAATTAGATGCTCATTGCACTGTTGCATATATTGAAAAGGTTGTGTATTCTGGGTTCATTTTTCTTTATACATCTTTTACTTGCAATTTGTAAACACAACAACAACAACAAAGCCTCTTCTATTAGGTGAGGTCAGTTACTTCGATCACATGACACAACTGAATTTAGTTAAAAATCAATTTTCATAAATATTATTTATCATGAGATCCCTTTTGATTTTTTCCTCTAAGGTTCTTTTTGGTCTCCCTATATTCTTTTTCACAGAACTAAAGACTAAAATCAACCATCCTCACTGGTGCCTTCAGTAGCTTTTGACATCTCCTCAATACCTATCTCTGATTTCTACTCATATATACTCATTTCTTGTCTTATTTTATATTTTCTGGTGTAGTCATAGATTTGTCTTAACATTCTCATTTCTTCTATTCTCACTTTTTTCTCAGGTAACCCCTTTAAAGCCCAACACTTGCAAGTTGTAAATAATTCCCAAATTTACAGTTTCTTTCAACTATAGACTTGCCACAGTGCTGTTATATACCTTAAGACTTTTAGTTGCTAATTTATTGTTGATGAGTAGGCTAACAGGAATTTTGCTTCGCAAGGGAGATATGCAGAGTTTTATAATGACCCAGTGAATTGTTTCATCAGGTTTAATTTGTTTTTCTTTCTGTTGCACTAACTGTGGCACTGAAAGCAATGTCAAAGAAGCAAATCTTTTTTATTATGCTTTCTTTCATTTTGTGATCAGGTCAGATAGCAAAGGGGATGTCAGAGCTGTTCAGACTTCCAAGAATACATTATACAGCAAGAAGGCAGTTATAGTGGCAGCTGGTTGTTGGACAGGTTCTTTGATGCAGGAGTTGTTTCAAAATTGGGAGATGAAATTACACGTTCCAGTAAGACCCAGAAAGGGGTGTCTATGCACAGGTTGAAGTGTTGAACTGACATCTTGTAAATCCATTCACTGTTTTTTCTGAATACTGTCGTTTACCATGCACTCTGGTAAATTTTACTGTGTATGAAGTTGTGACAGTTTGTGGAATTTTCTTAGCAATACTCTTTGGTTTATGGGTGGTAATGCGGGAGGGCAATAAGATAGGGAAATGTTCTGCGTTCCTCTCTTAACTAATAATGATCTTTCTTGAAACTGTAAAGGAATGTGACATTGTTTTTGCATGATTGTCCAATATTTCTTTTCATTTCAAAACCCAATTCTTTGTCTTAGGTTTCAATTTAGTCCCTGATATTTTGGTATGCTGTTTCCATTTCAGTCCTTAAAAGTTTTAAATTAAATTTGGTTCAGTTTCTCTAAGTTGACATTTGTAATCAGTTCTTTGAACATCTTTTGTTGATTACAATGCCAATTTCTATGTTTTCTTGTTTCTATGATCCCTTAAAGGCTATAATATCTGGTTAAGAAATGTGTTTTTTTTTTTTTTGGGGGGGGGGGGGGGTGTATTAAGGATGGAGAAAGGGAGAACCATGTGGAAAATGTGGATTGAAGCTCCATGATATGTGCATGTCTGGAAAATTAACTATATGACCAGGTGATTCACATGCCATAGGAGTATATGTAGGTTACTATATATTGATGTGTTGCTACGTAAAGGCAAGGCCCATGTTCTCATGGTGCTTCCTGTGTAAAAGGTGCCTCCTTTTGTGATGCTTTATGCAAAATTGTAAAATAAGTGTGGTAGGTAATTCTCTTTTTTGGTTTTGATATCAAACCAACCAAACATAGGATAGAAAAATGATATAAATTATTGTGTGCCCGGCATATTTGCTCATGAATTCATAATAACTCAGTATACCAGCCAGACCTCAGTTGAGGCACTTAGACAAGCATGACAGGTGTGTATGCAACTGCTTGATGATCAGGCAAACAAAGATTATTGGAACAAGGACTACAGATTCAAGAACACTTGCAGAAAACTAGCAGTTAACAAAGTAGTTTGAAGTAGATTCAGGGGCAGAACTTCACTTAGGTTGTGATTTGAATTCATTGTGAAATATTTATCAAGCAAGAATACATATAGACCTGTGTAAATGATAAGAAAATGATATCTCCCAGTGTAATATCGATTATTAATTTAAATTATGTCTATAACAGTAAAGCATGGCTATTATAGGCAATTTATATCATTTTTACATCCAAGTCATATACCCTTAAGAAACAGAGAAACCTACGGCAGAACATTTTTGGGCATTACACTACCAATAATCATACCAGCAGGTATTTTGTCACTACACATTTGAGAACCCAAGTGACAAAGGGACCCACAATTCTGATTTTATATTCATAAGTAGTTCCATCAGATATGTGACGAAGAGGTACATTCGCTGGTCTCTTTCTCCCCCAGATTCTTGGGGGCTCTTATCAGGAAAATCTCAGTCACTGGCACATAAAGCATCTCATTCCCACTTGTTCATTCTCAAGCATGAAGACAAAACACATCAAGTCATTCAGAATACCATTTTAACATAAGTAGACACATTAAGGGGGATGTCTGGGAATTTCTGGAACTAGTTTAAAATGGCGTAATATGGGGTCGTATACACAAGTCCCTATAAAACCAAACTAATTTTAAATTGAGCATAGTTTGGTTCAGAACTATTTCTAATATTGAATTCATTGTATAAATATGAATTGCTGAAGATTGTGATCATCTACATTTGAAAATGGTAGCTACTGTAATTATAATACAACTCAAAGATAAACACACCTCTACAGAGAAGTTTTACTCAGAATTGATTTAGGTGCTTCTCCAGCATGTCTTTCTCTGCTGAGTTCAGACATGTGGTGGTCCAAAATTCATTGGAATAAACTGTTGAATCTTTCTTCTTGGTGACAAGTCTGTTGGGTATCCCTTTCCACCTTTGGATAGTTTGTTTTGCATCGGACTGGGATGCCTTTGGGCATGATTTTGTATGATTATAGTGTTTTCTTCAGAGGCCAGTGAGTTTCAGTGTGATTTGGTCATGCTTGGATGCAATGTTCTCTCCGTTGACTCTTTTTTGGGAATTCTCCTTTCTAGCTTGGTTTCCTGATATGGGATCATCCTGTTTGCGGAGGAACAACAAAGCTATTTTGTTATTTCTGACCATAGATGCTCAGTGTAACAAAGTCATATCTTGCGTAAATTTCTTTAAAATGCAGAGATTGATTTAAGCTGATTAAGTAATTTGTTGTTTGCTTGACTCCAATATTCCTTTTATACGTTCTTCTGTTTGGTGTGAAGGGTCACCTACTTGTGCTTCAGAATTTCAATTTACTTCAACTGAACCATGGCTTGATGGAGGCAGGTTATCTCAACCATCCAACAATTTCTGGTTTAAAATCATTCGATCATGAACGTAACTTGTCTGTTTCAATGGTAGCAAATGTAGATGCAGCAGGGAATCTTCTTATTGGTAAGCTTCCTTTCCTTGGCCCATGTAAATAATATCAGCAATGAGAAAGCTTATATTGCTAATCTACATATGGGATGATTGTATGTGTTACTTTTAAGAGTATTGTTCCTATCAAACGTGTGTGTGGCAACAGTATTCATTGTCTTCTTTTGCCTGTTTATTAGATGCTCAGGGTTTCCTTTGCATATACAAGATAGTACTTACTGTGTTATATTTGTATATTTTGTTATTTGGGTAACAATGCATTCACGTTTTAAATTGTTCAGATATGCATGTGGATTGATGTATTATCTTTTGGCTGAACATAACTATTTTCATTTCCTTCATAAATAGCTTTCTTGTTATCATAGAGTAGATCAATTTTTTCTGTTGATGCAAATGCTTCTGAAATATTGTTTTAGATTTTTTAGCATGTTTTTGCTTGTTATTATGTTAAAAAAACAAAAAATCTTATCCACTATGAAGGGAGTAGCCGTGAATTTGTTGGGTTCAACACCGATTTGGACGAGTCTGTTGTCAGTTACATTTGGAAGCACGTTGGAGAATTCTTTCCCAAATGGAAAACACTTCCCCTTTCAGATCTAAGTGCAAGTAGAAAAGTCAGAATAGGATTACGACCTTACAGTGAGTCACAATATCTATTTGCAGTCTCATGTAGTTGAACTATTTATATTTTATTTACATTTCCATAAGCTGTGCGCACAAGAAGTTGTATTTGACATGCATAATGTTTACTCTGTCTGTGCCTGATGGGAAGCCAGTGATTGGGCCTGTCCCTGGCTTGTCAAATGTGTACCTTGCAGCGGGACATGAAGGGAGCGGGCTTTCTATGGTGAGTTCTCAAGGGACTCCTAATTTCTATAGAGAAGAGCTTTAAATAAAATGTTTTTTCTTTGCCTATTTACACAAATGGTAGTGACCACGCACTTTGAAATTTGAATGAACATTTAGAGAAGTTTTCTAATTCTGTAGAAATTTCCAGGCTTTGGGGACTGCAGAAATGGTCGTTGATATGGTGTTGGGTTACCCAGTAAAAGTTGACAGCGCACCTTTTGCTGTGCATCAAGTTCTTGATTAAAATTTGCACAGCTCATGAGAATTTTAAGCAGTGGCCTAGTATGAAGGCACAAGGCCACTTGGAATTCCGATACATCAGCGGATGCTGGATTTCTGCCAACCAGATTTAGATCCACGCATTGTATGGGTTAATAATTTTATTTTATGAATTATTATTATTATTATTATTATTATGTTAGTAGCGGCGGTTAAGTGGGAGAGCAAGAACAGGTTCTACAAATGACACCCATTAAAACTAATTTTTGCTACGTAAAAACATTTATGCTTCATCACGTCTTCCTCGAATACACTGTCCAATTTAGCTTTTCCATTTTATTTAATAATGGCGAGATTAGAGTTTTGAAATATCCAACATACGTACATCAAGAATTGAAATTGAAATTTACACGAGATAGATAATCATAATTTTTTTTAAAAAAAGTGATACAACAATACATCAAAACATAACCATTAAAAGCATGCTCACTCAAAATTCATACAAAATAAAAATATGAAAGACCTTGAAAACTTCAAACAAACTAAATATGATCTACTTGTTTGTTGTTTTAGAGGAAGCTTCAATTAGTTAGACAAAATAAACATTTTCTTTTTTTTTTCTTTTTTGTTTTTCCTTTACTATCTCTTCTTTTTCACTCTATGATGGTGTAAAGAAAAAAAGGTTAATGAAGTTACAAGGCACAATAGTAGATAAATAATTTTATTTTTATAACCTTTGAGAGAACGTGTGTAGAGTTTGCAAGAGAGGTCTAAAATTAAGAGTGTTGGAGCTTAAACCTTTTCTTACTTGAACCTTCATGGGACTGGGATTTAAATGTTATGTAGTTTCCATAAACCCTAATACATTGTCGGTGATAATGTTTTTAAGTCAAAAAAATATTTTATATGTGTAAATGGTGTTGCTAATACTGTGAATTTTATGGTTCACTATGTAGATTAAAGTAATGCCTATTGGGAATGTCGATATTATACTTACGTTTTGTTTTGGTCAATGATGATTAGATTGAAGTTAATGGGAAATCACAAGATACTTATAATGGTCGTAATAAAATGTATTTGTAATGCTACAATATAAAAACACTACAAATTATAGCATGCTTGTTCTAAGACATTTAAACAAAAATTAGGAATAAATAATCAAACAATCTTTGAAGTTCACCATGAGTAATCTCTAAGCTGCATCCTGAGTAAAGTTGTCTTTGAAAGCATAGATCTTTGTTTCAAAGTGAGAAGGGTAGAGAAAGAAAAAACTGAATAAAAGGTGAGAAGGACAAGAGGAGGTGAAGATTGGAGGAGATAGGTAATGAAAAAAAAATTGATGAAAAGGGAAAACAATCATAAAAAAAAATAAAAAATTCATCAAGGGTGGAAAAACTCACCTACAATGAATCGAAAGTCCTTCCATGATGGGAGAATCTCTATGCGTGTGTTTTAGCCTCTCTCTTTTTTCGAGAATGTTGTAACTTAAATCTTCTCTGACTTGAATCTTCATGGGCTTGGGTGTTAATTTGACTAGTGAAGAGCGCTACATGGTTTGAGGCGGACATCATAATTACACAAAATTTTGTTTGTGTAATTATTAGAATTTGCTTATGATAATTAAAAGTTTGAAACCTTGTTATACATGTAACAATAAAATTTTATACATGCTAACTAAGAGCATATATTATTGTGATGGAAGAATGAGGTGAGATATGAAGTTTTTAAAAATCAATAGTGGACTTGATTAGAATAACTGTAAAAATGATGTGTAATTATGATTTTGATTGCATTTATTTGTTGTAACCTACCTTATTTAAATGCCCGTAAACACAAACACATTGACAAAAATAAATTATCTTAAGTCTAAAAAAAATGTATTTCACAAGTGCAAACGATGTTGCTAATAATTAAGAATGATAATGGGTAAAGTACTCGATGGGTACTCACAAAATTTATCCTCAATGGGTAGGGTATTTACTCGCTAAACAGGTATGGGTATGAGTATGGGAAATATCCACAAATTTCAATAGAGATGAGTGCGGGTATGAGTACCTAAGTACCGACCTTGCCACAGACCCGCATATTATTATTATTATTATTATTATTATGATTATTATTATTATTATTATTATTATTATTATTATTATTATTATATAAGGGAGGCCTTAACTCAAAAGCCCATAATAGAAGAAAATTAGGATTAATACTTTATATATTTGGTTAGGTCCTTTCTATAATCATTGACAATTATATAATCATGAGTTGCTCCACAATTTGTTCTATTGAGAGTTGTGCTTTAGGAGTGTGACTTACAAAAAAGATTTAACCTACCTCTTTTCAAAGAATTCAGAGATCAAGTACAAGAACTTTCATACAAACGCAAGTCTTCAACAAGTAAGCCTAAAACTCTATTATAATTACTATTGACATTTCTAATTATTTTTATTTTTCTAATTTCATATAATCTTAATTGAATATTTTTTACTTACAATGAAACAACTAAGAATTTAAGAAAACAAGAACCTGACCTACTTTTATTTTTTAGAAAGTTTTTATGAATGCTTTTGTAAAAATATATTTACCAATAAAGTAAACCATTAAAATAATTGTTTTCATATTTTTAATAAAAAAATTATTTACTATTTTATATTGTTTAACTAGGCTAATACAATTTAATTATTACATGGTTGGTATGAGATGGAAATGAATTTAGATATGCTTAATGTTAACAATTTGTTAAGTGATTATGATTCGTTTGTTAATGATACAAATGATATGCAATCAAAGTCTGAATTGAATATCTACTTCGAAGAGAAGGTATTATCTAGAAGTGCTAGTTTTGATATTATTAGGTGGTGGAAATCAAATGGGATCAAATATCCAATATTGCAAAAAATTGTCAAAGATATTTTGGCCATCCCAATTTCAACTGTTGCTTCAAAGTCTACTTTTAGCACAGGAGGTAGATTGTTGAGTTCTCATCGTTCTTGACTTCATAAGGATACTTTGGAAGCACTCATGTGTGCACAAAATTAGCTTAAACATGAAAATGAAGGTACTGAATACTCTATTAATATATTTATTTAATTAAATATTTTTTTTAATTTTAATTTAATATCTTAATTATTGATTTTTTTTTATTATGTACTTGTATATTTTAGTTTTTATTGGTATTGTTGGACCAAAGCAATATGTAAACTTGAACGATAAGTGTTTGCAGTCATTTGGAGAATCTGATTATGATAAAGAAGTAAAATAGCCTAACTATATATATTATTTTGACTTTACAATAAATAATTAACTAATTTTTTTTTTTTAGGTCTTGCAAAGTGATAGTACAAGATAAACTTTACGATAAGTTTATTATTTTAGAAGATCTTAAAGATTGTGTGTGCAATTTTACTTATGATTTTTAAGTACTTTAGTTTATAAAGATGATGTATTAAGATACACTTATCACATATGATCTTTGAATATTTGTTTTCTATTTATAATTGAATTTTGTTCGATAAAATTATATAAGCATATTTTTTTATAAGTATTTTTTCTTAGACAAGTGTGGGTAAAAAAGGCGGGTATGGGTATGCGGGTACCCAGAGTGTAAGGGTCCAGGATTAAAAGTGCTATCCACGCTAGTATGAGGCTGGGTACGGATATTTTTTTATAACGCGAGTATGGGAATGAGTACTATAGTACCCTACCCATACCCTATTCATTGTCATTCTTAATGGATCCTATCTTCTATATATATATATATATATATATATATATATATATATATATATATATATAATATTAATTATGCTACTTTTGTGATGGGGGCCTTAACTTGAAAGCCCATTATAAGAGAGAATTAGGGTTAATACTTAATACTTTATATATTTGGCTATATTCTCTCTATAATCATTAACAATTATGTAATTATATGAGTTGCTCCACAACTTACCCTATCGAAAGTTGTATTTTAAGAGTGTGACTTACAAATAAATATCTAACCTATCACTTCTCATAGGATTCAAAGATCAAGTTTAACAACTTTCATACTAAGTAAGTTTTTAACAAATAAATCTAAAACTCTGTTATAGTAATTATTAATATTTCCAATTATTTTTATTGTTCTAATTTCATATATTCTTTTTTAAATAACTTTTTACTTACAATTGAACAACTAAGAATTTAAAAAAAAACAAAAACCTAACTCATTTTTAGTTTTTAGAAAATTTTTGTTGATGCTTTTATAAAATTTTGGTCAAGATAAAGATTTCACTATTTATTTTATGTAATTTCATGACTTATATTTTTTACTCAGTTCAGAATTCTATTATAGGACATAATTATTTTATTTTTTTGAATGAACAAATTTTCTATTTTAAATTTTTTAGTAATATTATCTTTTGATTTATAATTTTTTGTTTTTAAAATATTTTTCTATGCAAAATAAAAGGTTAAAATTTTTAATATAAATATTCATATTACTCAAATAAAAGAATGTATATTTAAAGATATAAAAATCTATCTAATTAAATTTATTTTATAAGATTAACATAGAAAAATATTTATCAATAATCTAAACCATAAAAATAATTTTTTTTAATATTTTTAATAGAAAAAATTTATTTACTATTTTATATCATTTAATTAGGCTAATATGATTTAATTATTACATGGTTGATATAAAAATTAATTCTTATTATGTACATGTATGTTCTAGTTTCTTTTGGTATTGTTGGACTAAAACAATATGTATACCTAAAAGATAAGTGTTTGCTCTCATTTAGAGAGATTAATTTTGATGAAGAAGTAAAATAGCCTAACTATATCTATTATTTTGACTTTATAATAAATAATTAACTAATATTCTTGTTCTTAGGTCTTAGAGAGTGACAGTACATGACTCTCAAGTTTATGAGTTAGTTGCTTTAGATGACCTTGAGAATATGTGTGAAATTTTGTTTATGATTTTTAAATACTTTAGTTTAAAAAGTTGATGTATTAAAATACACTTAGCACTTATGATCTTTGAATATTTATTTTTTATATATGCTTGAACTTTG
Source organism: Abrus pulchellus subsp. cantoniensis (assembly GCA_024086825.1). Taxonomy (NCBI): domain Eukaryota; kingdom Viridiplantae; phylum Streptophyta; class Magnoliopsida; order Fabales; family Fabaceae; genus Abrus; species Abrus pulchellus. Next base: position 30,148,955 of record CM044050.1, on the reverse strand, counting down.
TTCGTAAGTTACGTATCAAATTTTTGTATTATTATGTTACTTATATAAAATTATATAAGTATATTTTTTATAAGTATTTTTTTTAGATAAGTGCGTAATAGAGGTAAGTATGTGTATGCGGGTATCCAAAAGGTATAAGTATGGGGATTAAAATTACTATCTACAGATGTATGAGGTTGGGAACGGATATTTTTTTAAAATACGGGTACAAGAATAGGTAATATAGTACTCTACCTATACCCTATTCATTGCCATCCCTACTAATAATGTGAATTTTATAGTTTAGCATGATTAAACCAATAACTATAGGAAATGTTGATATCATACTTATACGATATTTTTGGTAAAAAAATTATTGAACTAAAGTTAATAGCCAGCCATAAGACACTTATAATGGTCATAATAGAATAATTTTGTAATACTACAATATAAAACACTATTGTCGCAATTGGAGCCACGATAAGAAAACAAATTATGAAAAATGATAAAACAAAATATGGGAAACAAGAAAAGTAGAGAATTAAGGAGTCGTTACCAAAATTTTAAAAAACTTTGAAAAAAAAGAATAGTTTACTGACCAGATCCGAATTTGAGAGTCTAATTACGCATGATGAGGGATTAGCAAACTCGAGTTTGAGAGTCTTAGGACGTCTAGTTATCCTAAACTATCTGGAAATTAAGATCGAGTAAGATCAAAGATACTAGCAGACTGATAAAAAAATGAGATACAAATAGGTGCAAATTCTAACATCATCATAATTTTCTATTTTATTTTTTACCTTTTATAACAAGGGCAATGCTGCACGAGAATGTACATAGGTGGTGGAATGGACCAAGAGGTAAGAAATCACCCACCAAGGACAATGAACACCCTTCGAAGACTAGCAACTTTGAGCCTATGCTGCACCTTTCGAATGAATGATAGAGTATTCTATACATCACTATTATAAATCATTGCATGAATCAAAATAAATCATTTTGTTATAAATGATTTATATTAAAATAAACATTTATTTTTATTTTCTATTATTTTATATGTTTTATTTTGGTATGTTAATTATTATAACTTTTATTTTATTATCAAATTTTATTTACATTGGTTAGATTAATTATTTTAAATAGACAAAATTGAATGTTCACAACTATAAATTACAAGATGCTTGTTCAAAGATATTTAAATAAAAATTAAGATAAATAGTCAAACTATCTCCAAATTCTATCTCGAGCAAAATACTCTTTATAATCATAGATCTTTGTTTTGAGACTAATATTTTAATTTTCTCACTTTTTTGTCACTTCTTTATTCATCGATCTAATCGATTTTATCTGTGCTTTAGGTTCATTGAACTATTGGATAGGTCAATAAACATCAAATATAATGTTGTCCTTACTGCAATAGAGTAGAAATGATGAATGACTAAAAGAAACAACTACTCAAAGCAAACAAAAAAGGAAAATGCAAAGAGGGATAGACAAAAAAACATATGTAGTAGAACTTAAGATGAGAAGGTGACTACAAGAGGATAAAAGCAATAAAAGAAAAAAAAAATGAACACAAGATGAGAGGACAAGAGGAGATGAAGATGTAAAGGGAAAAGATGATGAAAAAAAAAAAGAAATTCCCAAACATAAAGAGAAAAAAAATAGTCCCTTTTAATGAATTAAAATTCTTCTCATGGAGGGAAGAATCACCCTTCTACCTCTCGTTTCTTGCATTATTGGTATTTGTACCATAACTTTTTATGGTGTAAACATGTTTTTTTTTTATATTACAAGGTCCTTTGACTTGAAGTCATTAGGACTCTTACATGATAAATTCTATGTTTAAGACTTCTTTAATAAAGTCTGAAAATCCTAAATATGTTGGATAACCATAGCTAAGCACAATCGTGCAAGCTCATGCAAGCTTATGCTGGATGCTAGGGTCTGGCATGTTGACTAAGGCTGTCCATTCGGTCGGTTCGATCAATTTCAGATGTAAATAAACTAAAAAAAAAAAACTCAAACTGACATCTAAATGATTAAAGTCGTAACCGTCTGTTTAGAAGGTCGAGTTAAACGAATTTCGAATTAGGCGGGTTATGGTTTAAGTGGGTCGAACAAGCGGTTTAGGCCAATTTAAGCCCAAAATGATTTATTTATAAAAAAAACTATCAAAAATCTTATTTGTTCATTTTTAAGCCCAGTTTTATTTTTTTATTGCATTTTTTCCCAACAAATTACAGTACATAAGGATTTTTGAAAAAATAACTTATGGCAAATAATATATTAGATCAAATTTTTATATTAAAATCAAGTCATAATTCAGTTGAAAAATAGAACTAAAATCATAATAAATTCAAATCTGCGTTATATACCAAATTTTATATGAAATAATAACCAATCTAAATTTACTCATGCACATGCATCTCAGGAAGGAAAAATCAGAAATATCAATTAGGTCCTAAATTTAGTCCTCAAATAAAATAATAAGTACACATAACACCTTTTTTCAGCACATAAAGAGAATAAATATTAAAAAGAAATGAGTCATTTACCTATCTATAATGGTTGTAAATGTTGAGAATGATGATTTGATATGGTGAAGCAAATCTTGACTTAGGTTTCAAAATGACCCTCTAAGCTGAGAGCATAAAAGTGAAATTTATAAGATAGCTGGAAACAAAAAAAGTAACATGCATATTATAAATTAATACATAAATGTATTTAGTAGAGAGGAAGCATAATCTTACTATAAACAACATAAAATAAAAAAGCTTGAATGGTTACTATCCAAAATAATTCAACAAAAACAAAAAATATCTACATAAAAATAAATTAAAGAGCATCTCATAATTGATTTAGAAAATCACTTTGAACATTTGACAATGTTAAAATGAAAAGACAAGAACATGCACTTTGTCCTCATGGATTTCACATAGTCCTCGATCCAAAATAAACCCAATTGATATGCCATTCTAAAAATAGCATGTATTCAAAATAACCTTTTCATATCTCAAGCTCCAAAAAGTGATTGCTAAAAAAAAAAACAAAAAACAATACCAAGGAAGAAAGTTACAAAAACAAAGTTAAATAAAAAAAAGTGAAAAATAAACAAACGTAATACGTTAAAAAAAAAATAAACAACTTACCTTATAGGCAACTTTAGCTAATATTAATTGGCTGAAATAGACCAATAGAACTTTTAAGTCCAATCCCTCCAGCCACAAGTGCAACTCCTCCAACAATTGACAAGTCTTAACTGTATAAGATCAAGCAAAATAAAATATTAAATCACCAAAAACAGCAACTAATATTTTTATTTGTTAAATTACCAAAAATAGCAACAATTAACTACATGATATAATAGTCTCTAAAATTTTAAAGTCCTCATTGATGTCCTTATCCTTAAATTGGAAAAGAGAGGATTTTAACCAATTTTGGGTACAAATGAGCGCTTCTGTCATTTGTGGAGATAACGAACTTCTAAAACTATCCAGCACTCTACCCTCAGTGCTAAATACACTTTCAGATGCAATAGTTGAAATTGAAACAGCAAGTACATCTCTTGCCAAAGTGGATAATATTGGAAAATGTGATCTGTTTTGTTTTCACCATAATCGAAGATCAAATTTATCATTAAAACTCAAGCATGATTTAACAAGATATCTCTCAAGTTCATTTTTTCCATCAATTGAACTTTTCTCTCTTAAATGTTGTTGGTAAACATCAGCCCTTGCAAAATAGGCTACAACTTGAGGAGTAGAGGTTTGAACTGAATTCTCTTCTGAAGAAACATAAGAAGATCATGTAGCCCTATGTTGTCGCTCATGCAGCGTAGCATACCAAGCATACAATTGAAAAAGCTTATGTTTGACATCAATAGATAGTTTTCTTACTAAATCAATGTCTTTTGGATACATGTCTTTAAAAGACCAGTCAACATAAGTCAACTTGTATCTAGGATTAAGAATCACTACAAAATAAAAAAGTTGGTTTATCTGTTCCACTTGACTCCAATACTTCTCATACTTCTTTTTCATCTCCAAACCCATGGTGGCAAGAATTGTGTTCAGATTCATTGCAGGATGATTCAACTCAATGAGAATTTCAGAAAGTTAGTGGAAGATATATGAATAGTGACATGAGTGGAAGTAGAAAGAACCTTTATTGCATCATGAAAGATTTATAGAAACTTAACAAACACCTTTGCATTCTTTGAATCACTACTACATGGAGGAGCTACACTTGTAAAGAAGGATCTAAAACAACTATCTTCAAAACCTAACTTCTCAAATGCAGCTTCAAACTTTTCATCAACTTCTAACATGAGGTATGTTGAGTTCCAACGAGTGGAAACATCAAGAGATACTAGCTTCTTACAAGGGATTTTTAAAAGATGAACACACTTATTGAATTTGGCTAGCCTTTGAGGAGATGACCAATTCTGATGCTAGGTATAAATGCATGCATATCCTTTAAACCATTATTCACCACTAAATTTAAAATGTGTGCACAACACCTCATGTGACAAAATTTCCCACCCAAGGCTAGCCCATTGAAGAGCTCCAACCTATTCTTAAAATAGTTAACAGCCACGTCATTGGAAGACGCATTGTCAACAGTAATAGTAAAGACATTTCTAAGTCCTCACTCTCTCAAAATTTCTTCAACATGCATTCCAATGGTCTCACCTCTATGATTGGGAACAACTGAAAAGCTAATAATTTTTTTATGGTAGTTCCACTCCTTATCAATAAAATGAACCGTTAATGTTAAGTAATTTAAATTTTGAATTGAAGTCCAGCAATCAATAGTGAGTGAGACTCTACTACAATCAAACATAAAAAAAAGCCTTAAGTCTAACTTTTTTATCCAAAAATAGCTAATAATAGTCCCTAGTGAGTGTTTGGTGAGATAGAAGGGTGAATTGAAACTGAAGTTGACTGACAAGTAACCTAAATCCCTCACTCTCGACTATTCTAAAAGATTATTCCTATAAAATCACAAACTTTACAACAACTTTTCTACAAGCTTCTAAATTGAATCTTAGGCTAGCTCCACCTAAAACATCACTATCAAACCCAAAAGTCAAAACGATTTGGTTTGGGTCACTGTTAGGACATGTGTGTATTTACGACAAGTACGAAGGTGACTTCTAAGCTAGAAGTTCCATCAATTTTAGAGTGATAATAGAAGGCTTTTTTTTGCAATATTTACATGTAGCCTAGGGAATGTCATCATCATTTGATAGAGGTAGTTTGGTGAAATGACCTCAAATATTTGAAGTCAACTTAGGAGCACTTGGATTTGCTCTCCTCTTCTTTGCTAGAGCATTTGGAAGGGTTTCATCTGCATTTTCTCTCCTCTTGTTTGTAGGAGCGCTTGCATCTAAAGGATTAGCATCATGATTTGTAGAGGTTGATGCAGAACTAGTGGGAACAGCCAATTGGTTTACTAGTTGTTGGGTTTCAAGAGGCATGTGTTATAACACCCTACTGTATTTAGTTTATGCTTAAGTCATAATTATTAAATGCAGTAGTTACATTACATTAATAAAAAATTTGTTTATTCCACTCCTTCATTTCATATTGATTTTGTAGTAATTATCGGATGTATAAAAGAGCGAGACATTATAATAACAAAAAAAAAATTGAATATGGAATAACCTAGATAAACATAGAAATCAATTTAACTCATATATTTTACAGAAAGATAACTAGACATATTTATATATATAGGACACAAGGTTATTTACATATAGTCAGGAATACATATACAGACTACTACATACAAAAAGATCAGTGACCCATGTCATCAAAGTGCAGTCCTCACGAGACTTCATAGGACAATTTAGAACTAATATTAGTATCCTACAACTACTTTCATGGCTCAGTAAACTATCCTACCAAAAGAGGGCCATATTATACAAAGTTAGCTACTCCACCAACTACTCAGATAGAAAGCCATTGGCCATAGCAGGCCCAGCAAGAGTATAATCGTCAAGTCTAGAGGAGGATGATGATGAGTTTGTAGCTGTTGATGAGTCACTTTCAGATTCAAGTGGATCTCTAGGAATCACTTGTAAGGGCAAAACAAATATAGGTTTTGTATGATCTGTAGATGCAGGATGTGTCACGAACAGTAAAAATGTGAAATATGGAGTAGCAGGGTCAAATGCAAGATGAAAAAGAGGTACAGAAAAGTCCCTATTACTAAAGAAATAAATCCTAAAATGACACGATCCAACTATATAAAGAGAGTCAAAGGTAGGATCATAGTCTAGTTGCATATCCAGAAACTCAATGTAGATCACTGTTGTGCATCCATCATGTAGATCTGAGAATGAAACAGAAACTAAATAGGGTGAGAATCTTGAAAATTCTCAATAGGGCTATGTATTTCTATATGACATTATTTTCATTCTCAGTTGCTTCGATTTTTATCAACAAAAATAAAGGTTGTTAAACCAATAAGAAAATCTTTCAATTATGATTATTGAAAACATGGCCCGAAGCAAAGTAAATTTTATATCTAACATTTGTAATACACAAGATCATAATGATTATAATACACATATACAAGAAATTAAATAAATGATTAAAAGACTCAACGTAAATCATACATGTGACATAACAATACTTAAAATTGTAATTGAAAGCAACATTGAAATGAATTAATATTAATTAAAATACTTTCAATCACATAATAAGGTACTTCTCATATATGTTCTTATCCTGGGTAATAGTCTGCTTATTAGGATCGAGCTCGTTCATATACTGGATTTGTTAGGTTTATTTTTTCCAACGCTCCCACTGACTTATTCCCCTTAACTTTTTATCTGGGGCTAGCCTAAGTGATATAGGACTTTCTTATAACTTTCAATTATTTTAAACTTTCATAACTTTCATATTGTATCTCATGTCTCTTTGAAATTTTACAATTTATCCATAATTCTTATAAAATTTGTGCAGCATAACGGATCATATTTGTTTTCCAATGAATAGTGCCAGCTAACAGACAAACATTCATATATCATAGTAAATAAATAAAACCTTTAAATTCATAATTTTTTCCTTAAAGGGATAAATTTTTTATTGTATTATTTTTACTATATTTATTTTTATATGACTTTAATAAACTTGAATTTTGTACATGTTGAAGCTCTATTTGTCTATTTTCTAACCTAATTGGTCCCATTCAGTTTTGACAACTACAGCTTAAGATTTGTGCTTTCTAGTATGACCTGTCCTGTGATTAACCAAAATAGCACTCAAAAATGTTAAAATCCACCAAAATTTGAGTTCTAAGTTATGTGGAATTTGACTCTGAAATTTTCTAGGAACTTCTCAAAATGAATTTGACTCTGAAATTTTTATGGTATAACCTAATATATATTATCTTCTTAACAAATTTTGTTTCACCTCAATCTAAGTTATGTGGAACGAGTTATGTCTTATGCAAGCTTACTTACCTAAAATCAAAATCTAAAACTTAAACTAAGCTTAAAAAATTCATAACTAATTCTATGCTAATTCAATTGCTTAATAATTTATATGTATTGAAAGCTCTGGATGTCTAGTTTAATTTTAAAATATTTTCATAATATTTAAACGGTAAATAATTGGTCAAAATAGTATATTTGTATGAAAACCCTAGAAAATTCTGTTTTCCGACTTGTTGTTTTCTTTCTCTTCTTTGTTTTTCTACTTGATTTACCTTCAAACTCACCCAACCCACCATTAATCCAGCTATACATAATAAAAACACAACATAAATCGTGGATTAAGATATTTAAAACATAAGCTAGGTAGCCACACATATCCATATAAGTATAACAACAAAGACAGAACCCTACCTCCTTTGAGCACCAATTTGATTCCAAAGATGTTTCTAAATTGCAAGTGTAGGTGAGCTTGAGAGAAAAGTTTATGGAAGTAAGAAAAGGAGAAAGATGGCGAAGAGAATGAGGGACAGAAGTGATAAATTTATAAAGAAATAAGGAAAAACAAAATATTCAAGTGGCCATGATGAATAGAGTTACTTGGCAAATTTTGATTGGTTCATAAACCTCGTGGTCTCAAATGAGCCACAAGGTTAATTATGAGCCATTGGATCAAAGTGTGGTGGATGGCTTTCCCACCATTCGATCTAGGGCAAATAATATTGTTTTATTCTGATAATTTAAATTACTGAAACTATACCTGTTTCTCTCCTAAGAGGAAATTCTACTATAAATTTTTAATTCTTGTCTACCTAATTAACATAGATTTGAATTCTAATAAATATTTAATTAATCTCTTATTAACCTTATTCATGTAAATTAATCGAGAAAATCAATTAATAACATAAAACAAACACTTAAAATTTTGGACGTTACATGTGCTGACCGAACTTCTCCATTCTGTTTCAATGGAAGAAGTCTAGGTCAACAACTACTAGTTATATTTAGGTGTTGACTAACATTACTTAAAGTTTTATCAATTATTAAAAAATTATTATGTATTAATATCTAATCACTGATCTTAAGCATGTTGTCAGCTCATAGTAACTATCTTACTAACCATCACTTAACTAATAGTGAGAGGAAGGGAGAAAGAGAAGGCAGAATAGGAAGGTGAATAAAATCTCAGAAAATATTATTGATTACAAACAGATTAAGAACTTACAACATACAGCTGCCATCATTGATCAGAGAGAGAAGAATAGGTATTAAGATATGACAAGATCTCAGACAACATCATCAATAAGAAAACATTTAAGTTCTCAGAAACCATTACTGAACAAACAATAAAGAAAGAGGGGATAGAATAGGCAAGTGAATGAAAATCTCAAAAAATATCATTGATTACAAATAGATTAAGAACTTGTAGCATGCATAACACACAAAAAATCTTAGGTTGCAGCCATCATTGATTAGAGAGAGAAGAGCAGGTATTAAGACATGACAAGATCTCAGAAAAATCATCAATCAGAAAAAAAAAATTAAGTTATCAAAAACTATAATTGAACAAACAATAGAAGAAAAGGGGGCAGAATAGGCAAGTGAATGAAAATCTCAGAAAACATCATTGATTACAAATAGATTAAGGACTTGTAGCATGCATAACACACACAAAATCTTAGGCTGCAGTCATCATTGGTTAGAGAGAGAAGAGCAGGTATTAAGACATGACAAGATCTCAAAAACATCATCAATCAGAAAAATTAAGTTCTCAAAAACTATAATTGAACAAACAATAGAGGAAGAGGGGGAAAAATTCGCAAGTGAATAAAAGCCTTCAAAAAAACATCATTGATTACAAACAGATTAAGAACTTGTAGCATGCATAACACACAAAAAATCTCAGGCTGCAGCTATCATTGATTAGAGAGAGAAGATCATGTATTAAGACATGACAAGATCTCAAAAAACATCATTAATCAGAAAAAGATTAAGTTCTCAAAAACCATTACTGAACAAACAATAGAGAAAGAAGGGGCATTCAACATACATACATAGAATCAAGACAACAACCATTATACATCATAGAGATAACATGCAATGATCTCAAAGAATATATCACAAATATGCAAACAACAGTATACATATATCTCAACTCAGTCATTAACATATAACTAACCAACAATGGTAAACAACATTAAACAATGAACAAATAATCAAACCATAAAGTATGATAATATAGAACCTGAACTCCAAAATGCTAAAGTTTGCCTTCCACAATAAGGGCTGAAGCTAAATAACGAACAATCCAAAACCACCTTCAACCAAAGTCACCTTGCATCAATTCAACATAACAAATTGAGAAAAAAAAAAAAGAAATATTAGAAACTAAATAACTAAAACTTTGTTTCAAATAAAGTAAACAAATTAAATATTATTACCTTGGGATAGAAATTGTAACAGCCCGGCAACTTATTCTGGACTAACGACTAAGGTCACCCATCCCATAATTGCTTCAAGTTAAGCACGCTTAACTTTGGAGTTCTTAAGTGATAGGCCACCGAAAAGTAAATGCATTTTGTTGGTATAGGTAGTCCTAATCAATTCCTTTAAGCTATCCCTAACTGTATACACAGTCTTTGGATCCCCCTCTCATTTTGATATAAGTTTGATTCATTCATGTGCCCCTTACTGTTGGAAGCCTGCCAGGTAGCCGCTCCTTGTCCATGCCACATTGCACCGGCGAGCACTCCCTGCCCTTGCCAAGCGCCTGGGTGTCACAGAAATGATTGAGCAACCGATCTGAAAAAGAAACATATGAAAAAAGAGAGCTATCAAACCAATATTTTAAATTAATAAAATACTTTAACACAATTGAAGATAATACAATGGAAAGACTAGTCAGATTAGCACTTAATTTTCTTATTTCATTCTAAAATGACTTCTATAAATTATTTTTAATGTTAGCATCAAACTTTAATTCTAAGGAATTATGGTTTAACTATACCATTTGAATAATTAAAAAAGTTCATACATTTTAATGGAGGATAAGGAGTGGGTAAAATGAAGGAGTGTCGTAGAGGAACATGAGGTCACACCCATGCCAACCATACTAAAAAGACTCTAACTCCTTAACGGGACCAAAATATTTTAGACGTCTAATGTTAAAAGTAAAAAACATATATCATAAAAAGTAAAACAAACCAAGTTTGTAACAAATATTGCGAGATAGATTTGCAACAAAGCATCCAATGGTAAAGAATTAAGAGGACCTTGCTTGCTCCTGAATTAAGAATATCATTGAAAACTCTTCTGAATACTACATATAAACAAAAAGTATTCTGATAAGAAATAACAGACTTTATTTGTTTTTAAAGGTGAAAAATAGACCATAAATTAAACTTTCTAAATAAAATTCCAAACAGATTTTATCAAATTTAATTTAATGATAATTTTATATACAATATAAATCATTAACCCTTCAAAAATTTTCAGAGTTTCATTTTATTTCACATTTAGTATAATATTTGTATATTGTTATATACAATCTAATGTCATGGTGTCTGTTATAATAACTTTCCATTCAATAAGACAATGGAACAATATTTGAAGGTTACAGGGGTTGATAAAATGGCCAAAATCACAAATAATAATATTATTATTCTAAGTAACAACTGCAAAATCATTCGGAAGTACCCATGAAGATTTTATGCAAGGATCTGAAAAACATTTAAGAAGCTACTCTAACATGATTGATCTTAATATGAAATGTAAAAAAAATATCAACACTATAAAATAATCAAGTGAATGAAAATGAAGTTTCAGGATGGTTGGAAGATACAAATGGACTAATTCGACCAACAAAAATAAACATTTACATATTTGAGAATTTGAAAAAAGAAGAGGTAGCTAAAAATTAAACCTTTTTAAAAGAAAGAAAAATTGTGGCTAAGGATGGCAAAAAGCTTAACATAAACCCAACAAAGGAAGAAATCAATGGAAGAATAGTAAACACGCTGGGGGAATAGTAAAGGCATATAATAGTAAAAAGAAAATTGAATTTTACTTTTGACCCAACATGGGTATCTTTGAAAAGGAAATGGTTCACATTCAGCGGTGAAAGAAGATGAAGTTCTTTTGAGTTAGCACTCACAGGTGGGAAACAAAAACAATAAATCAAAAGAAAGATCAATGAAGGAAACATGTAGAGAAAAACCCACATCACAAATGAGGGATGAGAGAAAAGGAAAGTGGAAATGGCAGAAAAATCTCTCCACAGCAGCATGAAATGGCAGGAAAGAGTAAAAATAAATAAAATGAAAAAAATAGCCATGAAATTACTTGGATTATTACTTGGATTCTATTGGATAAGTTATGCAGCATGAGAACACCAACAGACAACTTGTTCTCTGGCAATAGTTGAGGGTGGTAGATTCAAATGGCGATGACCTTTGGTACAAACAAGACAAGAACTTGAATGAGTTTGAGTCACTATGCAAAAAAAGATTGGAGTTGGGATACTATTGAATATCATCTCCAACATGGAAGGTCAACTGAGTTCGAACCTTCTAACCCCACCCGCCAAACACACTGCTATTTCTGACCACACCTATTCAACTTTCCAAGTTGGATCGTTATCCCTAATATCCTTTGTCTTTCCCTTTCTAAAAAGGAAGATTGAACGGCATAGGACTTACTTTAGGAACGAAAATAAAAGAGAGAGAAAAAAAAGAAAAGACAGCTAGGGTTCTATGACTAAGTTTGTGAGATGAGTTTAGGAACATGGATGAGAGGAGAAAGATCAAAAGTATGAGAGTACGTGGCCATTACGAATGAAAACCATAGCACAAGAATGAAATTGAACAAGGGTGATAAAAAAAATGGCATGCGGCGCGTTGGAGATTAGAAGGAGCCTTAAATATGCGTCATTAGGGTTTAATAAGTAGTCGAGTCAGTTCGGGTCTCAATTCTCTTACCCGAATCTGACCGTATATGACCATCTAAACCCATTTTTTTCTTATCCGTTTTTCTCCTTAAAAAACCAACCGACCCTATCCGTGTTTTGGGCCTTCGTGTAACTCGATTTCAAACAGGCTTAGCATTTTTGGATAGTCCTAGTATTGATTACTGCAAAACTTTATTTTCCAACTAATTTGGGTCCAAAATGCTCAAAAATTCAACTGTGACCTTTTTATGTTAAATTGAATTATATATATATATGTGTGTGTGTGTATATCAGTGTAAAACTCAATTAAAATAAAGGTCAAACATAAATATGTAAGCTATAAAACGTGTCAAAATATATACTTTATGCACGCTAATACGGATGGTCGTGCATATGCTTCGAAGCATGATGCATTGGTTGTTGAGGCATGAGTGTGTTTGATCTATTTTTCATCCAATTTGAGCCTAAAATGCACATAAAACTCAATTGTAACTTTCTCATGTAAACTGTACAATTAATATAACAATCAATATAAAATCCATTTAAGTAAGAATCAAGCACATAAAAATATGCTACAAAGCATGTCAAAATAAAGACTTATCATGTATGCACACTTTGAGATATGATAATTGCATAAACTTTTGAGAATCTTTATGTTTCATTGCCATTTACATGTATATAATGTCCAATATCTACTCCTCCAAAAAAGGGGAGAGGCTAAGTCAAGTTAATCTTAAAGTCAACATTGTTCCTAAGAAAATAAAGAGAGTTATAGATTATACCTACTTTGAGTTAGTAAGAGAAGATTTCATAGGTATGATGTCAAAAGAATTCAACTTTTGTAGTGCCTTTTTCAATCTATAGTGTATGTTGAATATAATTTAAATCTAAAGGAAAATCTCAATTGACTATCATGTGCTTGACATCTTTGATAACAATATAAGATTTTAGTCTTTACTTTTGCAACAATAAAAATGAAATATAGTAAGAACTTAATTTTAGTCTATATTTTTTAGTTTATGATTAACCTTTTATATTTGACATCCTTAAAAGCACTTATTCAAACTTAGAGAAAAATCCTAATTGACTAACATGTGTTTGACATCTTTGTTAACAACATAAGATTTTAGTTTTTGCTTGTACAATAATAAAAATATATATAGTAAGAATTTAATTTTAGTCTATATTTTTTAACTTATGACTAGCCTTTTGCATTTTATATCCTTAAAAGTACTCACATGAAAAGGAAAAAAATAAAAAGATAAAAAATAAAGCACAAATTTTAACATTATTTAATACTTATTGGATATATTCATGAACTTTCAATATAATTTTATTATTTTATAATTTTTAATAGACAAAATTAGGGAGTAAATACAAAATAAACTTTTTATTTATAACATGTTTTCGTTTTAAACTTTTTTCCTTTTCAGGTTGTTCTACATGGAACTTGTACAAATAACTCACTTTAGTTTAACGAAACGAAGAAAAAAAAAATCTACTGCTCTTCTTGAATACAATTACACCTATATAAAATAACTAAGTTATCTTTTAAAGTTATGACTATATTAATGAATAAGAAGGATAAAAAAGTATAAAATGGATATAAAAAAATATCAAAATATTATTAAAACTTGTATGAGGGTGGAGACGTAATCCTTCCTTTTATTTATATAGTTATAATTTGAATGATTTTTTTTCTTTATATTTAATTTTTTGACTTCAACTCTTATATTTTTCATTTACGGTAAAAATACAAAGGGCTTGCTTTTTCTCATAAATGAAAGAAAATTTTAATAGGCATATAAAAAAATTGAACATGAAAAAATAGTTTTGATAAAAATTTGAAAGAAAAATATTCATTTCATAGTAGTTCTTCTGCACTCTCTTATATCCTCTAATAAAAATTTATTGAATTAATAGGTATTTTTTAAAATATATATATAATTTTCTTGAAAAAGGATTTAAAGTAAGTATAATATAAGTGTGAAACTATCTCCTTTTTTTTTATCCCCATAGCTTACTCATTCACCATCCATTTTATTATCAACATTCTATTGATCAATGGGATATGCCCCCCAAAATATCAACCTTTGGTGGTGTTTATACTATATTCATATTCATTTATTTTAATACAGTTGCTGTTACTCTTCATTTCATCGAGAGCTACTAACTCAAAATTAATCAACAAAAATGTCAACTCATAATTATTGTGCACATCAGTTCGCAAACTGAAAAAAGAAAGTAGGTAATGAAATAAAATAAGCCCCTTTATTTCTTTAGTTAAAAAAAAGTAAGTCCCCTGAATTACATTTGTTAGATTCTTTGCATTGGGCCCATTGAATAATGGTCTGGCCCAATCAAAAAATTGATAGAGAAACCTCCGAGTGCCCTTGGAGAGGCCCAGAACGGCATCGCCATTTTCTTCATTTCCTTGTTAGGAATCAGAAGACCACAGGCAAACTCTCTCTCGACAGTTCTAACAACAATGGCAGTCGCGAATCTGCAAAGGTTGTCCTCGCAAGTGCATCGCCTCCAATCTCTCTCATTGTTTTCGAAATCCCTCATATCTCGAAGCTCCTCTTCCTCCTCGAAGAAGGTATCAGACCGCATCGTGAAGCTTTCAGCAATCGACTTCGAGGGGAAGAAGCACGAGGTGGTGGGCTTGGCGGGCCATACCCTCCTGAAGGCCCTAATCAACAAGGGCCTCATCGACCCAAACGCCCACCGCCTTGAAGAGATCGACGCCTGCTCCGCGGAGTGCGAGGTGAACATCGCCCAAGAGTGGCTCGAAAAGCTCCCCCCTAGGTCCTACGACGAAGAGTATGTCCTCAAACGCAATTCCAGAGCTAGGGTCCTCAACAAACACTCCAGGCTCGGTTGCCAGGTTCTCCTCAACCACGACCTTCAAGGTATGGTCGTTGCCCTACCCGAACCTAAGCCCTGGGACACTTCCTAGTTTGCTCCCTCCAAACCGCAATTGATCTTTTTTTTTTTGTCTTCTGTTCAATAATGCGATCGTTTGAAGAAAGAGCTGAGCAGAACTTGTTGAACCTTGCATTGGTTTATTATTATATTTTGGGCGTTTTAAACTCCCTAGCCTGTGATTGGCCCGCTATGAATAACTCTTTGAAATCATGTGTTTTATTATTATGTGTAGAATTGTTAATGATGGCTCCACTGCTCTTGCTTTGACTTTTGAGGTCGTTTTGTGGCTTTTCTTGATTCTCTTGCACCTATGTTTTTTGATGATGTAGAAAAAGGGAAAATGTAGAATCCTTTTGTAGGTGGAGGAATTTGCAAATGGGCAATGAGAGCTTTTATTTCTTGGGAGAATTATGCATTAGGGTTTCGTTATGAACCTGTTTGCAGTGTACCATTGATTGCAAGTGTGATTGAACGAGCAAATGCGTTGGATGATGTTAACCACTCTCTTGGTTAGTCGTCTGATGTATATATTTCCTTGGATCCTTAATTCTAAGTCTGCGTATTTGTGATGATATTTTTCCTCTTGTTTATGTGAAAATTGGGAGAAGGCCCATAGTTAGCCCTATGCATTCATGTGAGAAAAACTGATTATGTCTGATCTTATACACCATGGCTGCTAGAGAGAAACAGTGGCAAAATAGTATATACATATTTGACCGGAGATTCAAATCTTAAGTGCATTTAAGAGATGCATCCAAACGGTTTCTGAACATAGCTTTTTTGCAGTTTAAAATTAATTTTGGAAGATTAACCTTGCAAATTGTTTTGAAACACTCGTGTATTGGCTAAGGCCTAATTTGGGTGAGCTTGTAGATGATTTCTTATAAGAGAAGAAAAATAATATGAAAAATGAATAAAACTTTTCTCAAAAGTTCAAAACAATTTATCGCCTGAAGTTTTAGAGAAGTTAAATGAAAGAACTTCTCAAAAAATAGAGAAGCATAAGTTGATTTTAACTTATGGGAGGAATTTGATTCATTTCACTAAATTTTGACTGAGTATTTATTGAAAAATATATTCAAACTGAGCCTAAGTTTTAATATGAATAATCTTGTGCTTATTGTCTCAAGGATCTGCATATAAAATTGAAATGCATTGGGGAATGATTAAGTAGAATCAGGACAGTATGAAGCTATAATGCAGGAACCTATTATTGAACGAAATTGAGCTGTGCAATTGTTTTTGCAGTTAATTAAAGAAGTTTGTTATTTGCAGCAGCAAGGCATCTTTTATCTGTGATTATTAAGATATGTGAGGATCTCAACCATATAAATTGTGTGTCTTGCTTGACTTAGTGTGTTTTAAGCCACTTAAAGTAGTTTTGAATTTTATGGAGCACTTGTTTCTTTTGAAAATACATGTGCCCTTCCAGGTGCAGGAATTTCTAGAAGTGTTATATACTAGTGCATGAAGAATTTGACAAATCAACAAAATAATTGTGATAAATTTTATTAACCTTCCGTGCATTGCTTATCCTTCAGAATATAATGATGATTTAATTTAGTGATGATTTATTAAGTCACAATTGACATAATTTGCTAGCAGGCTGCAAATTAACCTTGATTGTATATCCTATCTGTAGCTAAAGGTACTATGGCTTCCTCTCAATTTTAAGTCTTATTTAATGAATATAGAATAACTCGATTTTTTATTAAGATTTAAGAGAGTGACATTGCATATCATTTTGTGAATTGTCCAAAATTTTTAGTCATTGTATTGTGGTGTGAGTATTTGTAATGAGGTGGGTTAGAACCTGGACCTGAATTTGTTACTGATTCCCTACCCATGTTTGGTTGGGTCCATCCTTCTCTTACGAAGTTGTGAACTCCCAAAATGGCAATGTATTTACTAATACGTGCATGATACACCTTGTAGTTGTATCCAAGGAATATTTTACTTTGTAAAAGAAAATTTTGCCTGATACGTTTAGGATAGAGATACTTTGAATAGGAATAGAATTACATACAGCTCAATATTTTCCTATTTATAACGCTTTTGTAAATAGTAAGGAATTATGTTGCGGTGGAGCTATCACTGGAAATTATCAAATTTCACAGGTGTAATAGGTGCTACACTATGCGTGGTGCAATGCCTTATTTTATATCTGCAACCGTATTTTCCCACCCACATTTATGTTCAGTACCTGTGACGAAATCCTAAATCCTAAATCTTTGAAGAACCCCCACCCTTTGCCAGCATCTTTCCCACCATCCCCTCTGCAGTCATTTTCTGGCAAGCTCATCACCTGAATAACCTTGCTCTGTTTTATCCATGCTTTTGTTCTATCCTTTCATCTCTGAAATAAGTTATTCATATCTGTTTTTTGTTCCTGTCTAAGTTTGTCCCTATATTTTATTTTAATTGGGGGTATTGTCTTCTCTTTGATATTATGACTTATGAACACTAGTTATGAATGTCTTTAATATATATATATATATATATATATATATATATATATATATATATATATATATATATATATATATATAATTTTTCAACATGTATATGTAGCATAAATTATGTAATGCTTATCTCAACTTCAAAACAATGTTCATCCTACTATCCTGTAATAGCATTTTCTGGGTAGGCCATCCGTGTTGATATTATGATTTATGATGCTTTTTGTATTCTGACATGCGTTGGGAAAATATGTACTTTGTGACTTGTTAAAAAATATAATTTTATTTGGGCAAAGGAAGATATTTGACTCTGGTTTTCTATTATGAATCACAAGATTCTCACCCCCCGTGTGGGGGGGGGGGTTAAATCCCGGTCTTGATCAAATAGTTGAATCTTGATAATTTGTTTGGATCTCCAGTTCAGGTTCAATTGGTAGTCATACGAAAGGATTCTTTACGAGTCTACCACGTCAACATGTTAATGAATGTTTTAGCAGAGTGATTGCTTTCCTTTTAAGATGTAGCTGTTTGGTTTGATAAGTGAGAAGCTATTATCTATATAAAAGCTGATAATAATGAATTTATTCCTTCATTTGGCATCAGTTTACATAAATTTATACTACGGAACACTTCTGCAATTTTATTTTTTTTTTAACTTCTCGATTACATTATTCATCTTATCTCATACGACTCTTAACATTCTTATTTCTCTTGTGCGTAGAAAGCTTTGTAAAAGGAACTCTAATTTTATTATTTTTTGAACTTGATGGTCTTATGATCTTGCAATAACAAGTCACTTTTCTTTTTCCGCTCCTCTTTCTTGGAAACATAACGAAGGGTTTTTTTTCCCCTTAATTCAAATCTTACCAATCCTTTGCACCAAAAGTTTTTTTCGTCAATGATTAAAAGTATATTTATATTTTTTAACCAATACTCTAACATTTATCTTATTACCATTGTTCCTATTTCGGTTTAGAGAGGAAAAATTGTTCTCATTTATCTGTACATATATAATTTAAGGCAATATTAATTATTATTTTTCAATAAATGTCTTTTTGTTAATAAGGAATTGAATGTTTAGTTCTTGTCACAACGAGATCTGAATTCGTAAATTAGTTGAAGGTGCAATAATGCACTCAACTAAATGTTGCAATTGGCGGTGACCTTTGTCATTGATGCTGCGTCTTGATTTCAAGTCTTTCTAAATTAGTAACTACTACATATTTTTCCAAGCTAGTTTTCGATTCAATACTATTTCCTGCCTGACTCACTCTAAATCCAAGCAAATTTATATGAAAGATGAATTATTATATTCTTTTTATTTTTTTTGTCCAACTATCTGTTCCCTCTATAAATTAGAATTATCTAACTCTATTTTCGGCAGAAATGGTACCAATCACTCCACCATTGTTTAGTGGCAGACAATGTAGTTTACATTTATTTTAAATAACATGTCACAGTTGTTGGCACACTATGTTAAGTTGCTTTGTGGCATAGAGGATCCCTCCAAAATGAGCTCGAAATAATAAAATCGATCATTCAAACCTCTGATAGTAAGAAGAGCAAGAGGATGTTGGAACAAACAGGACCAAGCAGGCCATAGCTAGCGGCATAGGAGTCCACTATTTTTTAATTCTATAAGCAGACGTTGGAAGTTGTCAACCAAATCAAAGATGTTGCACAGGTAGCTGGGGATGTTATCACACATTCATTGCCAACGTGGTCATGCACAAGAGGAGAAGCATCCTCGAGAGGTTGCTCCATGTTATTAGTCACGCAAGGTTGCTCGAAATCTAGCTGACAAAATATACAAGACAACAATTAGTTTTAATGACATACGCGAGAACAAGATAAGTATGATGAGTTCTAAGAAAGCAATGAATCCATGGCAAGAGAAAACGAGAGGGTACAGTCACTGCACAAATAAAGAAGGAACGTGGAAGAAGATGATGTGGGCTTTCTCCATGACGCTGAGCTGAGGAAGTCATCACAAAGCTCATCTAGTTAGCATTCTCCAATGCTTCCATCGCACTCCTCCAATCACGCTTGTTACTTGCACTTTAAACATGTCCAAAAGAAGTCCTTTAATTCTTTTTCTTTGAATTTTTGGTCAAAGTTTTGATACATATGGGACACACAACCTATGCTCAGAATTTAAAAAAGCTCTTTGACAACGTGAACTAGCCCTTTTTCCCTATCTGAAATAAAGGTCCAAGTATCTATCCCATGCCCACATCATCCATCGTAAAAACTACTTTCATGAGTGATACCTTTCAACTTTAACAATTATCATAGCTACTAGCACCATATTATCATTCTCATACTTTCCCATAACAAATAGTAATTACCCACCAAAACAAATCTTCAAAAAGCAACTATCTAGACCTATAATTGGTCTACACCCATCCAAGAATCCTTACTTGCAAGATTGAAGGCATCTTTTCAAATGTATCATTCTCGATAAGGGATGACTTGTCAAGTTCTATCTTCATCATACTTCATAGATTATACCACAAATTATGAAATTGCTCCATATTTGTGTTGTGTATATCTTCTTTTTCTTTTCTCTTTGCTCTATACACCTTAGATGATGTGACATCCATTATTAGATCTCTTCGAACATCATTATGAAAAGCAATTAAATTGCATTGAGGGTAATCTCTGACTTTAAATTGGTACTTTTGGCTTAAGTACATTGTTGTGACATGCTTCTTGTTATACTTTCTCCCACATATATGCTCCCCCTTCAAAGTCTTGATTTGAAAAGTGGTAGTCTTTTGAATTTAAGAAGCATAGATCTCCATGTGCAACCTTGGCAATAATTCTATAAGAATCATTTTTTATCTAGCTAACTTTGTACCCCTCTATCATATTCCATTCCTTTAAAACTTGCCTAAATATGCCAAAGTTCTTAAATTGTTTTGCCTACCTTTAACTCAAGTTGATGTTTATTAAACTCCACATTGGGATCCAAGTCAAGATATTCATTAAGCTTCTCACCATCAAACTCAGTAGTGTCTAGCAACTCTTAATCAGTAATTGTTGGTTGACTCATTCTAGTCACTTCTCTCAAATTTATTGTCTATTTATTCACTATGAGCACATAATGCATCCCAATATGAACTAATAATTGTTCACTAGCATTACACTTCACAGCAAAGATATCTTCATTGTTTATTGTCTCAGAACCTACTAACCAATTAGGCTTATTATTATTTTTGCTTTATTCTACATTAGCTTCAACTATACCACATGCAAAACATCTTCATTATTATCATCTATTTGACCAATATTCATACCCTTTTTCTTGAAATGTTATGTTGCATATATGTGGAGATGGTAATTCAAATCCTTGTTCTCCACTTGCACTAAAAATAATGATGTGAGTCATTCATTAGTTCAATATCATTATTTTCTATAAGGGATAATATGCCACAATCTTCCATATTTACAATAGGAATACACCACTAAAAGGTGGCATTAGTTGCATCAGGTTCCACATGATTTAGCATACTGAATAATCGCATCAATGATAATTTATTTAGATCTTCCCCTTCCAAATGCTTATTTTGTAATTTTTTATGTGAGAAATGTTTGATTGTTCTAAAATTGCCTCCAAAATATAAGTGTATTTCAACTAGTTCTTTTTTCTTATCTTTTGTTACACAAAAAATAAAATAAAAATAACTCACCCATGTTAATTGTCCTCACAAACTTTATATATATATATATATATATATATATATATATATATAGAGAGAGAGAGAGAGAGAGAGAGAGAGAAAGGGAGTGCATAACCAACACAACTACTAATATGATCGTACACCACATTGCATTACAAGATATAATATTATAATGAATATAAAGTTATTTGAAAGTTCCTACAAATTTTTTTAAACTTTGACCCTATAGAATTTAGAGTTTCTCAAGATTTTTTTTGTTTTCTTTACTCTTTTTTCACCATTTGAAAGTATAGATAGGGAAGAGTTTAATTTTTTTTAATTTATATAGAAGTTATTAAATCAATTTAGCATAAAATTGTTAAATAAAATGAAGACAGGTAAGAGTTTTATTTCAATCAAAACTTCAAGGAGTTCACTAGTAGATTTTAAATAATAAGGAGTTAATTTAAATAGTATAAAAATTAGAAAGAGTTTTTCTTATTATTTTACCCTTATTATATCAATATAACTGTTCCTATGACCTCTTAGTCAGTCTCAAGACAGAATAATATTATGCTAGAGCTAAAATCGTCACCTGAAATTTACACATTGTGTGGATCGAGTACAGTGTCAAATGAGCTAGGGTCGTTGCTTGATGCCTAGATGTAATGTTAAATGAGCAAGGGTCCAAACATTTGGCTAGACAAATATGAATAAAGAAGTTAGTCTAGAAACACATATTTAGGTTTGGTTCATAGAATATTGGTATTTTGATAAGAAAGTCATTTGAAGTGATGGACACTAATTTATAGAAAGATTAACATCATGTGCCTTTAGGAAACAAAATGGGTGGGAAATAAGGCTAAGAAGCTCAATATTTCAATTTTCAAACTCTAATACATAGGAAATGTCAAGAGAAAGAACAGAATAGGCATAATTGTGGATAATAATTAGAGAAAGAACGTAGTAAAGATTAAAATGATTGAAGATAGGATAATGTCTTTGAAGTTATTGGTTGTACAAGACACTATTAATATCATTAGTGCTTATGTTCCACAAGTTGGATAGGAAGTTCATTTGAAAGCAAAGTTTTGAAAGGATTGAGAGGGGTTGATCCAAAACATCCTACAAATTGAAAATTTTTTCATAGGTGAGGATTTTAGTGGACAAGTTGGTCAACACAATGTAGTGCTAACATCATTTGGGACAATATGGCTATGAAGGTAAAATAATTGCTAAAAAAATTTTAGGTAAATCTAAAGGTTTTGGATCAAAAGACAAAGAATCATGGTGCTGGAATGAAAGTGTGCAATAGAATATTAGAGGAAAAAGGGTGTGCTTTAAAACTCTGCATACAATAATGCTGAAATTTGAACAAGGTATTAAAAGACAAGAAAAGTAGTGACTGAAGCAGTTCTAAGGCTTTTAAACGGTTCTATCAAGATCATTAGTCAAAGTATAGGAAATGAGGATTTATAAACTTGCTAACAGTAGAGAAAGAAAATCTAGAGATTTAGATCAAGTTAGATGTATTAAGGATGAAGAAGGAAAAATTTTGGTTTCAAATCAAGACATCAAAACTAATGGGAGAAATATTTCTATAAACCTTTTAGCAAGGACAAGGAGCAAGTGGAAATTTAGGAAGATTATAAATGCAAACGAACAAGCTAAATTTAACGTATTATTGTAGGATTCGAGTTTGAGAAGTAAAAGAAGCTCTTAAGAGTATAGAGAATGGTAAATTGGTTGATAAACATCCTTATATAAGTTTGAACAAGTTTGGGAAAATAATTATAGGACTTATTAAGCTTTTTAATAAAATTTTGAGATATATGAATATGTTAGATGAATGGAGGAAAAACACTTTGATTCTTATATTTAAGAACAAGGATGATATCTAAAATTGTGCAAATTATAGAAGGGTTAAATTCATGAGTCACACTATGAAGTTGTGGAAAAAAGTGATTGACTATAGAATACGGCAGGAAACTGAAATTGCAAAAAATTAATCTGGTTTTATGCCAAGAAGGTCTACAACATAAGCTATATATATTTTACAAAAGATGATGAGAAAAATATCGATACAAAGAAAATGGCTTGTACATAGTTTTTATTGACATGGAAAAGGCATATGATGAGTACTAATATAAGTGCTATGAAAGCTTTAGAAAAGAAAAGGGTCCATGAAGCATATATTTGGGCTATATAAGACATGTATGAGAGGGTAAGAACTTCCCAATTGGAATAGGTTAACATTAAGGCTCCACTTTGAACCCTTACTTGTTTAATTTAGTTTTAGATGTGCATACAAATGACATACAAAAGATTATCCCTTAGTGCATACTATTTGCAGATGATATGGTGTTAGTCGAAAATTCAAAAGAAGGGGTTAATGTTAAACTTGAGTTATAAAGGAAGACTTTAGAATCTAAAGGTTTCATTTAAGTAGAAGTAACACATAATATATGCATTGTAGGTTTAGCAAAAAAAATAAGATGAAGATCATGAGTTGAAATTTAAACTTGAAGATGATATTATACCACAAGTTTTTAATTTCAGGTACTTGGGATCGATTATACAAAATAATAGAGAATTTAATAAAAATGTTACTTATAAAATACAAGTTAGAAGGTTAAAGTAGAAAAAAAACATCAAGATTTATTTGTGACCATAAAATACCTATCGACCCGGAAGAAAAGTAAGGTTTTATCGTACTGCAATATAACCATATATCTTATATGGTAATGAATGTGGGGCCTTAAAGGAACAACATGAGAAAAAAAGTGAAAGTAACAAAAATGAAAATGTTAAGGTGAATAAGTGAGCACACAAAAAAAGACATGATACAAAATAATAGTATATAAGAATATTGGAGTAGCACCTATAGGAGAAGATGACTAAAAATTGTTTAAGATAATTTGGTTATGTGTAAAGAAGACCTTTGGAAGCACTAGAAAGAAGAGTAGATTACATGACTCATAATTTGATAAAAAGGAGTTGAATAAGACCTAAAAAAATCTTAAGCGAAGTTATTAAAAAAAACTTTTTGATTAACTATATTTTTAAAATTTTAGTTTTTGACTGAATTCAATAACATTGTGAAATCTATATAACTAACCTCACATAATAAAACAAGGATTGGTTGTTGATGTTTTTGTTGTTGTATCTTTATCATATCAATATCTATTATTCAATCTCTTTTTAGTTTTTATAAATTTGAAAGAATTTGTAAGAAATTATGTTGAAGTAGTAACATTTAAAAAAGAAACTGTCATTTAATTTTTCAGGAAAAAATTTGTAGGTCAAAGATGGAAGACATATGATTTAGGAATTTAACAATAAAATTGAGAGGTTTATACATTTCAAAATCTAAGCTCACAAGAATTAAATCATAAATCTTATGGACTCAAACTTTGACATAATTTTGTAATTTTCAATTTAAATAGTCATGTTAAATCTTTTACTGTGTAGAAAGGGATTGTTTAGTCTTTAAAAATATGTTAAAGATAACATTTTTTTGGTACGTTAAAAATGATAATTATATTAATATAATAAAATATTTTCAAAGTTTATTTCATGACTCTCCTTAATTTTTGTATACCTAATATATCTGCATTTTAAGATCTATGTTTTATTAAATTAAATTATCGTCATTTATCTTATTTAAAATTTTAGTTTACGCTTTCACTATGCTTGTTGACCCCACTGCAACGCTCCATCAGAGCCCATGCTGTTAGTCCTTTGCTGTATTCCTCCATCACCAACCACCGAACCAGCTTTTCGTTATTGGCAGAGTGGGAACGACATCTGAGATTGTTCATGTGAAGTTGGGAAGGTTACGGTGATTTTAGTTAGATTGTAATGGTTAAGCGAAATTATAAAATTACACCAACATGCCCCTCATCTTCAATTTTTAAGACGAGGAATTTAGATTTTTTTTATGTGTGCGCTATAATATTTTATTCATGAGTTTAATTGTAATTTCTCATGGATGGCCCAAAAGTTATTGGAATCATTGAAATCACTTGCCTAATCTTTTTTTTGTCACTTTATTTATAAATTTTAGCCTTTATTTCATTTACTTTTTCTTTTTCAACAGTCTTACGAGTTGTTGCTCTTTCTTTTTCTGGTCTGAAGGGTTGTGCTCTTTCAAACTGGCACTTTACTTTTTAATATCCTAAGGATCCAAAATTTACGACCAAAGTCCCTTCCTTATCTAAGTCTAAGCACCTGAACATGAGACTTGGTATTGCAAATTAACAGATACTACTAACTCAAAGAAAAAGTACAAGGAGAACTGGAATCCATTAAATCACCACCAAAAAGAGTGTTGTTTTAACATATTTTATTTGTTCAAAAATATATTGACAAATTAATCAAGGCCTTGAGCCCCTAGCTAAGGCTCGATCAAACTAAACGTAAAAGCCTTGGAAACTTAATAGGAAACATCCATTCCCTTACCTTCCTTCTCATTTTGTTACCTAAAGCCGAGAGATATTCAATAGCGCAACTTTAAAATTAGGATCGATTAATGTAAGAGATTATTTTACCTGTCATATTTGAATACAATAAATACAAATTACTTACTTTATTTAGATCTAATGACGACACATTCATGACTCAGTGAGGTAAATTATCCTATCTCATCCCATTATCATATTTCAAGTTCCTTTCCTTAAAGAAGGTACTAGGGTTGAAACCATCAAAATATAATAACTTTTTCTCTATTACATTCTTACTCATATTTTATACCTTTTTCAAAATTTTATAAAAAAATAATTATTCTTAAAAATATATAATATTAATAATTTTACTAAAAAATTTATATGAAAACATTTTTAATAAAAAATATTTTTTAAAAATTATATATTTTTAAAAATTTATATTTTTTTAAAGAAAAGTATATTTTAAAAAAACTTGTAAACAATATTTTAATCATTTTATAAAATATATTTTAAACCTTTTTATAATTATTTGGTCTAATTATAATTTTTTCCTAAAAATATATTTCAGTTGTAAAAAATTTGAATAAAATTATTATATTTTAATATTACATGTACACAATTTTTTTAATAATATATATATATATATTGAAAAGTAAAAATTTTAAATAAAACTTATTTTTGAAAAATATATTAATTTGAATAAAACAGTAAAATTTTATTTTATCATTTTTTATTTATCTCAAACATTAAAAATAATGACATAATAGTATCTATTTTATTTCCCTAATATACATCAAACATGGAATAAAAACTTATCATTTTCTTATCATATCCTAACTTTTTCCATTTCTCTATCCTATCACTCTCTTACTATCATTTCCTCAAGGTACGTGAATATACCCACACTTAATGACTGCTACTTAACCTCCACTTACGCAGAGGCTCTTACCTTAAAATAACAAGTTGGGTTCAGTTGCATCCCTGATAAATTATCGTTCATGATATTCATGACTTCTTTTCTTTTTGTTTTAGCTTGCGCTGACTAGCTTGGTTGACCGTAAAATTCTCACTTGCGACCAAGCAAACTAGAAGCAACTTTTTTATGGCACTTTATGCTGAGGTGTGCTAAATACTAATGACTTAAAATACTAGAATTTCATTGATATTAAGAACATAACCAATGATCAAATTAGAAGTTTTAAGCAGAATAAATTTTAAAATATACTACCATTGCCTCATGGTGCAATCCACCATACCAATTAAGTTTAGCAAGCCTCAGTATAACGTAGCATAAAAGAAAATAGAAATATAGCCTTAACAACTGCTTGAAGCTTTGAATCACACCAATAGTATAAACTAAATGGAATTGGAAATGAACGTTTAAGCTTTTTTAATATCTAATCACATACCCTTTAAAAGAGGCAATCAGTCAAAAGCTACATAAAGATGTTCAGAAGGAACCAGGACCTAAGTTTTGTTAATTCTATTCAACAATCTACTGAGCATGAAAACTCCACATCAATCGAACTTTAATTTCTCAGCCATCAAACTATTACAAGTATGTATGTTAATCGAAAACCAGAACTAAGCTTTGATCACATGCGAAAAATCTGTTTCTCAATTGCAGATTCAGTAACTTTCATGAAGTCCTGCAAGTGCAGTTCAGACCAGAAACTCAATTAAGTCAAAGTAAGTCCCAATTATGATTATCAAATTTCCCTCTTGTGGTTTCCTCAAGAGAAACATTCCGCCAATCACAGTGCAAAGCCTAAACTTCATAAGTATCCTTAACTAACACTAAGCATGATGTTTAGGTACACTAGGATGTAAAATTCAAGACAATGCCTAATGCTCTTATTCAAACCTGAGCCACAATAAACTTAAATTGACCACACCACTCGTCAATGGACTAAGTTTGATCAATAAACAGAAGGCAAAACAATATCATATTGCCAAGTACTTGAGCATTCATTTCCTACAAATCATAATGCAATCACAATGAAGTGGACTACAAGTTACGAACCCAGCACACTACTAACAAAGTAATAAAGCAAAACGAAAAAAATTCATTAAAAAATAATAATAATCCACATCCAATGAACTTGAAATTCTGTTCCGTTAAGATATTTAAAACGTTAATGAACAGAAAACCAGAACCATAACTCTAAATTCTAACCACAGAAATAATCATTACTAAATAGATGATTAAGCATATAAAAGCAATCTTCTAAATGGAGAAAAGCTTTGCTGAAATCCTGCAACAGTTTAGAACAAAAAATAAGTTCCTTCCGTATATATATTGTTATCAAATTTTCCTCTAGTGACTTCCACAAGAAAACCTTACGCCCCCAATCACAGCACCTAGTCAAATCTTCTCATGCCACCTTAACTAATATTGAAAAAAATCTAAACAAAATCACACCACACCACATTGCAGTAGATTTTACCAATAAAATGCAATCTAAAACCAAATAGCGCATCATCTAAGCATCTGATTACAACCCAAACACTTCTCAGTTCTCCCCTACAAATCTCATTTCAGCAGCAATATTGAAGTAGTTTCCCGGCACCACCATTAACTAAATACAAAAGCAAGACCAAAACAATTTTCTGCGAATACTTCAATTCTTTTTCAAGAAAAGAAACCAAATGAGAGAGAAACATGAAGACGACACGAAATCATAAAAAAATAAAATTTAAGAACCATTTCAAATCTTGAAACACAAGTAAGATATTCATACAGTTTTGTTTTTCGTTTTTAATTTTAGTGGGTGAAAGCATAGATAGCAGTGGAAATATAAAGCAGGAGAGCAGAAGAGACCAAAACAACCATAGCGGCAACAGCGTGAGCAGCGGATTTGCTGCCACAAGACAACATCCCCAAGCGGATCTCGATGACGTTGACCATAGAAAGGACCAGGAAGAGACAGCCCATGACGGACCCAATAGCGGAGCCCAACATCCCCAATCTTAGGGCCTTGAGGTTGATATGGGCCCTGAAGGCCTCATCCACGTCCTTGCTGTTGAGCAAGTTGAGTGCCAGCTTCAACCCTTGCGCCACCAAAGAAGAGAAGAGGAAGAAGCTGAAGGACACCACCTCGAACACAAGAAGCTTCTTTGCCACGTCATCACCAGCATCGCACGAGGAACGGTTCTCGAGGCTTCGCTGCCCTGGCGTCGTTAGGGACAGCCCCACGAACACCGCGATCGTGAAAAGCGAGTTCACATTCACTAATCCGTCCAGCGCCGTCACATGAACGCTCGTGGTCGACGACGATGAGGAAGACGAAACCCTTCTGCTGATGCCGTTTTGTTCGCTCGTGTAATACTCCTTTGGATATTGCTCTGATCTGTCAATTTCAAAAAACCAAAATTGAAGTGCTTTGAATTAGAACCAATTAGCGAAATAAAATTAGTTGATGCGTCAAAAGAGTGTGCGTGGAGGGGGAAGTGAGAAGAGAGATACTCGTCCATGAGGGGGAATCAATGGCGGCGAAGAAAGAGGGTTGAAGAGGAAGGGTTTGGCTTGCTTGCTTGGGTCTGAGGGTTAACAATACAACAATTGCTTAGGGGAGAGGTTGATGCTTTCGTTTTCGGGAGTGGTTGTGTTTGTTTGTTTTTCCTGCTCTCTATGCTTTTCTGAACGTTTCAATGTGCAAAGGGAAGGTATACGTAAGGAAAGGAAAATTAACGGTGGCAGGACAAGGACATTGCATTACAATATATAAAACGATGCCTTCACGCTCGAAACAACTATTATTTTCAGCACTACACGCGTAATCTGTATCTATGTTACTCTTACCGTCACAACAAAATGGAAACCATTATTTCATTTGTACTGTTAGAATGGGATATATTTTAGCGGTTTTTCTTTTCATTTTTGGGATATATGTATTAAAAATAAAGACCTGAGAAATAAAGAAACAATATGCAGTTGCAGTAGCAATTTTAAGGGATTTAAATAACATAAATTTTAATATATATGTTTATATTCACAAGATTTGGTTTAAGTGGTTCTTGACTCGAATAATTATACAGAGAAAGTACCTTTTTTAAAATAAAAAAAAAAACACCAACTACAATAAATGTGTTGAAAATATTATTAAAAAGTGTTACTTTTGAATTCCTTCATTTATTTATTTATTCATTTAAAAATTAAGATAATACAATTATTAAATTTTTACTTATATATTTATTTTTATTTAATTCATAAATATTTTACTCAATATAAATATGAAAAATAATTAAAATTATATTATATAAAGAAGTTAACAATAATTTTAATATAAATAAGAATATTAATTACATTTCTTAATTTGTGTATTATCCTCTCATGTAAATTTCAATTAAAAAATTATAAAATTAGTGATTTAGACCTTGAATTTTTTTAAATCGTCATCTATTTATTTATTTTTGTTAAATTTTTAATATTTTTATTTTTGTTTCAAGTTAATTATTTTGTTATAACATTGTTAAATATCATGGAAAATTATATTTTTAATTAGGTCATCATGATTTATCTAATCTTTTGTGTATAGGTAATAAATTTTTAGAGCGAAAGCTTTATGTTAATAAAGAACAAAAGTTTTAAATAGATTTGATCAAATGTAACAATTCTTTCGTTGAAACATAAGCATGCTCACTGAAAATAAATAAATAATAATAAAAATCAAACAAAACAAAAAAATTATTTAACATGGTATTTTTATTATTAGATTCAAATCATTCATATAAATAATACTTGCATGAGTATGAATACTAATTCTTGTACTTGTATCTTCTAAGTACTTGCATACTCATATTGTAATCATTATTCACGCTTATTTTGAGAAAAAAATATTTCTAAAAATATATATATCTCTTGTATAAGATTTTATCGATCGACAACATTAAAGTGACAATAAAATAGATTTATACAATAGATGATCCTTTATGTGAAATCATTTGGTAATCTCTTATGGCAGCATTGACAACTAACTCTAATAAATAACGTTTCATAATTGCTGAGTTTTGATAAAACAAATATTGAGAATGGAAGTAGAGTAAGTTCAAGTACTAAACGACAACAAAAAGTGGATACATAAATTTTCTTTTTAACTTTTGAATTTGAAATTGTAAGAAAAATAACAAATTTAATTAAAATAATATAATATAATTAATATATATATATAATACTAATATTTTTAATTCATGTACTATATGAAAATATTTTTTCAAAAATACAAATTTTTTATAAATTTCAAAAGAAATAATTTGAATAAAAGATAAATAATCACAATAAAATTTTATAGTAAAAAAATATACATGTATATCAAAAAAATTATACTTTTTTATCTGAAAAAGATTAAAAAATAAAAACTGACAATATTATTTTATATCTTTTCAAAAACTTTTTGAACATAAATAAATGATAAGAATAATATTATTTAGGTTCAATAGATTATAGTTGTATTTGTAATACACATGTTGTATAGAAAAATATTAATTTAAATTAAAATATAAAAAAATTTAAATATTATTAATAAATAATAAACTTGTGGTAATAGTATGTGATTATAAAATTTTTATAATATATTTATTATTTATTATTCACTTTATGATTTAAATATCAATATGATTTTATTAATAAAAATATTTATATGAAAAATATTTTATATTTATGTCATATATAAATAATATTTTTAAAAAAAGTCAATCTCATATTAACTGTGTAATAATTAAATTGTATTAGCCTAATTAAGCGATATAAAATATTAAATAAATTTTTCTATTAAAAATATAAACCAAAATAATTTTTTTGTTTACTTTATTATTAAATATATTTTTATATTAATCTTTTATAACTTTACATAAGTAGTATAATAATACAAAAATTCAATACATAATTATAAAACAAAGTTCAAGCATATATATATACACTCAGAGCCACACTCATCTCAATTAAATTTTGCATGTGTTTATCTATATCTATATCACTACTCATGTAGTGGGTAAATACTCTACTCATTATAGATAAATTTTACGGTTGCTCATTGAGTACTTTTCTCATTGTCATTCCTAACTATTCGCTACACGGAAGAAATTTTCTTAAGAAGAAGAAAAGGAGAATTAGACATGATAGTCAAAGAAATAACTAAGTTAGAGAATATTGAAGATGAAAAAGAAAACTTGAATAATTGTACTTGCTATGAATCCTTATCTCATATGTTAGACTATGTATTTATAAAATTGATAACCCAACTTTCGAGGTTGAATGGACTATGTATTTTCTTCTTATGTTAGATTATTATGCCACGTGTTGAACCCACTAAATCTTAGACTATAGTATAATTATTTAAGTCTAAAACCTATTTCTAGAACTCTAAAAAAAGTCCAAAGCAAATTATTACAACCTAAGTAAAATTTTTAGAAAAAAATGTAGGCTTTATTTTTTAAAAATTGATTGTGAAGCCGAAATCTATTTTAAAAAAATCAAAAGTTTTTCCTAAGTAGAAGATACATTTGATTTTTATTTTAAATGGTTTATTAGATACAAATTTTATCATGTTTTCTAGTAAATTCTTTTAAATGGTTTAATATTATCATTCTTTTTATTTTAATTTTTTTTAGTGAATTTTACATAGGTAATTCTTTGTTCAAAATTATTTTATAAAATTTAAATAATAACTAATAAATATTTAAATAAATCAAAAAATAAGTAAAAATTATTAATTAAATTTTTATTTAATTTATCAATTTTATGCAATGTAAATTTATAATTATGCATTTTAATTTATCATGTATTTAATATATTTTTAAATTTTATATTAATACTATAAGATAGCTAATTTTACATATATTTGGTGGTTTAAAATAGTTTTGTTAAAAAATTTATACAAATTGTAAATGGAAAATGAAAATAAAAATATTATTTTATTTAAAATTAAGAATTTTATAGAGTTTATTTCTTCTTGTGCATTTTTTTATTGTAATAATCTCATTATTTGGACATTTCCTAATTAATTTTAATTAATTATCATTATTTTTTATTTTTTAATAATTTTTACAAATTATGTTAATTAATTTTCATTTTTAAAAATATCAATAATTATGAAATAAATATATTCAATTCATAGTTACCTTTTTATAAAATTTTGTAATTATAATTTTTTTGTTATAAATACAGAGCATATTAAATAGATGTAAGAAATTTTACATAATATTCTTTTATAAATTTAAATAATTTTTATAAATTATGTTAATCAATTGTTATTACTTTTTCCATAGTTTTTTTTTAAATATCAATAGTTACAAAATAAATATATCATAGTTATTAATTTGAAAAATATTCATAATTATATTATCAGTTTTATTATAAATACATAGCATGTTATATATATATATATATATATATATATATATATATATATATATAGCTGTATTTTTATAAATTATTTTTTTTATGTAACCCTTTTTCTTAAATAATACATATCATAAATGATAAAGAAATAATTACAAAAACTATATTAAAAAGTAAAAAATAATTTAAATACTAGTGAGAATATTATTTATTTTTATTTTTACTTTATCTTAGAAAAAATATCTATAAAGAATCTAACTTAAAGAAAAATGATTTAGAGAAAATTTAAGATAAACTAAATATTATAATATGATGAAAGTAATAAGACTTGCAATGCGTAACATGCATTTAAGTTTTAATAAGTTTATATTTTAGAATACTCTTATAGCTTATTTGTATGCATTTATTCCTTGTTTGATAAAGCTTTATTTTAATTATGCTATTGATTATTGCAAATTAGTATTTTGAGAAATTTGATTAATTATTGAAACTTTTTGAGTACAAAATGTTGAAAAATTAGTTAAACATATCGCAGTAAACACGCTCATGTTTTATATCTATGCACAATTCTGTAAACACACATTTAAATATATAACAATATAATTATTTAGACTTTTTTATTTAAATAATATAATTTTAAAAATTATTTATGAAAAATAAGGTTAATTAAAAATAGTTATCTATCTACAACTTTTGTGTACTACAACATCGAGTGTATTATTTTATGGACAATACTATTTTTTATTATTATTTTTAAATAATATTGCATATCTTAAATGATATCTCATTTCAATAATAACATGATAGGCACAAAATGACTATGTTTTTTTTTTTTAAACGATATTACTATCTCCATGTTGTTAGGTGCGATATTAAGTGAAATATTGACATATGTCATTAATTTAAAAATATTTAAAATTATAATTTAAAAAATATTTAAATTTATAAATTTAAAATTATAAATTTAAAATATATTTAAGATTTAAATTTAAAAATATTTAACATTATGAATTTTAAAAATATTTAAGATTATAAATTTTAAAAAATATTTAAAACTATGAATATAAAAAATAATTAAGATTATCTTTAGTAATAATTAATACTAAAATTAAAATAAATATCTTACAATGTTTAATAATATTTTTAAAATTTATAATTTTAATAAGTGAGATAATTATAAATTTAATTTTTATTTTTTGCATGTTATATCAACTAAACTTATTTTAACTATTTCTTTTACTAAAAATTAACTTTGATAAGAATTTTTATTATTCTTATTTTCATTTTAAAATTCATATTCTTATTTTAAAAATTTTTAATTTTATAACTCAATCAATTATAAATTTAATTTATATTATTATAGAAAATATGTTATTAAACTTATCACAACTTATTTTTTTTACTAATCATTAATGCTAAAATTAAAATTAAATTCTTATAATTCTTAATCTTATTTTTAAAAATTTATAATCTTAAATTTATAGATTTAAATATTTTTAAATTATATTTTTAAATATTTTTTAATTAATATCACGTGTAAATATTTCACATAATATCTACGAGACATGGAAACAGTAATATCGCCACAAAAGTAAAGATTATAGTATTGCCCAAAGAAAAAGATACATTCATCTTGCATTTGTCATATGTCATTAATACAAGTAATGGATATATGATATTATTTTAAAAAATAAAAAAATAGTATGGCTCATGTAGTTCAATACACCAAGTGACGTGTCAAAAAAAAGTATAAGGTAGATTAAATACTTTTTAATTAACTTTATTTTTGAAAATAGTTTTTAAAATTATTTTATTTAAATAAAAAAGTCCAATCATTTATATATTTAAAATTTTAACTTTATATGAGCTGCTAAAAACTTAAAAACTGTTGACTTTCAAGCATATAGTTTTTTTAATGGCTTATAGTCTATTCTATCTTGCTAAAAATATTTTTAAAAAATTGAGTTATTAAAAAATGACTTATTTTCAATCCAATCGTGTAGCGTTAAATTCATTATAAATTAGTTGAAATAGAATTAAAAAATATATTTCTTTTAATACAGCTAATCAAAATAATCTCTGAATAATTTGATGACATCAAATTCTTGTAACACCAAGTAAACCCCATCGGTGTGGGTAGCCGTAATTATGGCACAAAACATGATTTTGCAATAAGAAGGCAAACTGAATTTTGAGCACTTACCCTGTGCAAATATAAAAAGTTGTGGGCTCGTACAAAATTTGCTTGTGTCCCTGTTTTTAATAGGTTCCCGCACAAGGGTTCCCCGAAAATCGACCAAAACAGTAAAACTGAATTGCCCAAAACTTCGTTTCATTGTTATACGGTGCACCTATAAATACAACATCCAAGATCGCTCTCTCTTGATACTTATTCCGATTTCTTCAATTTCCTACTTTGCTCCAAACAATCGACAAAACGTGACACAGTGAAGAAAAAAAAAAATCAGTCTTGCGACCTCTGCCTATTCACAGTAAGTTGCGCTATGTTTGTTCTGTTTTGTTTTTTTCCCGGCACAGTTTTTCTTTTTAACAGCTTATTCAGATTTTCCTCTTTCACCTTCTGCACTTTACCAAACATGGTTTATCTGTGGGGAAGCCTTTACATATATTTATGTGTGTGCGTGCTTGTGTGCGCGCGCGTGTGTGAGAGAGAGTGAGTTACGTAAGTTTTCTTACTTCGTTGTCAAAAGGGATTTCTCTCACGGTCTGTTAGAATTTGATTTTATCAGAAAGAAAATTTTCGTTTTCTCTTTTCTCTCCAGTGATATATTTGAGAAGAACGTAAGATTGTGGTGGTAGAGTGTGAGTGCGTCTTAGAAAACGTTGAACTATGAGGGATTTGTGGCAGGTTTTGAAGATTTGATAATTTGTGGTAACATTAGTTCAGAAGTTGAAATGTTGCAGATTTTGAAGAATAGGTGTTAAATAGTTTCTGGCAGAGACAATCCAAGCAATTTAATAGTTAAGTTCTGCTTCCTAATTGTTTGAAGCGGATGATTAGGGTTTTGGTCATTGTCTTTTCTAGTGGAATTTTATAACAGATATGCAGAGGGATTGGACCGCTTTGTTCCATTGATGTTTCCACTGTTTCTTTTAAAAAAAATTCGTTATTTTTGTTAGTCATCAGTTGTTCTTTTTGC
The DNA here is from genome assembly GCA_024086825.1 of Abrus pulchellus subsp. cantoniensis. Taxonomy (NCBI): domain Eukaryota; kingdom Viridiplantae; phylum Streptophyta; class Magnoliopsida; order Fabales; family Fabaceae; genus Abrus; species Abrus pulchellus. The sequence continues at coordinate 30,112,593 of CM044050.1, read as the reverse complement.
ATAGCTGTTCTGTTCGGGCTTATCCCAATGTGCAAGGCTGTAAGCATGGACTTTTTTTTTGGGACAACCCCTTATAGATTTGAACACATAAATATATGGCAGATTCGGGTCAGCTGGTCTTTCAGTCTTAGCCTGCTAGTATAAAGTTATGGACAATGTTTTCTCAACTTTCATCATCACCAGCAACAACCACCAAGTTTTATCCTACATGAATTTTAGGATGTCATTAAGTGATTTTTGGGATGATCATGTCAAATATTTTCCAAAAGGAAAGAGTATTGAAATCATCCACTGGCACAAGTATACTTTTTAGTTAGGAGGAGTATTCAATCTTAGCCCTAAGTTGTTCATCCACCTAACCGTTACTTGTATCTTTTCAATGTCAACTCCATGAGGGTGCAAACATAGAGTGATCTCTGCCCCTTTTCATTTTCTCACTTTTAAGAAAGAGTAAGATACTGAATCAAACATTTTGAATTGGCAAAATAAATCCACATGAATGATAAGTATGAAAAGTGCTCCTATTTAGGTCTAGGTCCTTGATCTCCAATAATTTGGTTGCCATGAATTTGCAAAAGTGAGTAAACTATGTTTTGTTATATTGTTACAAGGCTTGCAGAATAATTTGTTATTTTGCTAGGCATATTGATCGAGAATCAGTTGTGGTTTTACATGTTTCAAATACTAGCATCAATTTTTTAGGTGCATTGGCTTGGAAAGAATCATAACATAACTAGGTTGAAAGAGAAGAATGGTTCCGTCCCCTTCCAATTCATTGTTTTTAATCATGACTGAGTTGGCAATTGCAGGGTTGCTAATCTATTGATTCATAGGTGACAAATGAATATGAACAGGTCTGGGATATTTTCTATCCCTGATGTGAGCCCATGACTACCCATTAGTAAGCTTGCTTCAACTGGACAAATGGGATGTCAACCCCGGGCTTACCTGGCAGCATTTACATTGGAATTATTTGCTTATGCCTTACTGACTAGTTATAAAATAATCAACCAACCCTTGGTTTTTCAAGATGAGGCAGGAGTATCAATAGAAAGAAGCACTTGTAAGCTGAAATATATTGAGAAAAATTCCCCCAAAATTTTGAAGAAGAATAAATAAATAAATAAATAAATAAATGAAAAACACTAAATGTCAGATTATCATTGTCTTCTGCTTAAATAACATAAACAAGTAGAAACAACTTGCTTTTCTATCCTTTCTATACCATTGTTCTTTAACAGGCTTAGTTTTTATCCTTTTCTTTTATAATTCCTACAAACATTGTGTACTTGCATCCATTGGCAGCTTTTGTAAATCTTTAGGTTGGTTGTAATAATTTCTATTGTCTTTTTGTCATCTCCAAAGGGAAATAGAGGGATGGATGTGCCAGGATCAGTGGATTTCCATGGGATAAATTTATTATGCCATTTAATCTTCCTCTAGGACAAAATATCTGGTACATATATGGTTCTCACAGTTCTACTTATTTTAAAGAAATAATCATTTTTTTTTGCTAATCTTCCTAAGAGAGATTTTGAAACAAAATTCCCAGCTAAGCAGATTCCTGTACACTACATTAGTTGTATTACTTATTAATTTGACTCAATTTCTTTAAAATGAAATTCATTTTATTGTTCCTTGCTTCCTCCTTTCCCTTTCTCATATGCTTTGGTCCTTCAAAGCAAGCTTTCACTAAGGTTAAGTTGTCTTGGTCTGAACATAAATTTCTGAATAGTCTGGAGATATTTCATTTGTATGTTTTCTAAACTCACGAAACATGAAATATATCTAAGCCAAGGTTTATTTTCAAATTTTCACTGAATTTGTGGGACACACTTATGGTGGATTGATAATGCATCTGCTAACTCAAAAACACTGAATATTTATGTCTAAAAAACCATGAATATTTGAAAACGTATATCTTGATGACACAAAATGGAAGACTCATGATTTTCTGGTAGTGGATTTGGACAAGGGAAATGAAGCAGAATATAGCTGTCTAGAAGATAGTACAAGTATATTTGAAGGAGTTGAGGTTCAAGAGCCATATGTGGGCATGGAATTTGATTCTGAAGAAGCTGCTAGGAAGTTTTATGTTGAATATGCCAGACGGGTAGGATTTGTTGTACGCATTATGCAACGACGGCGTTCTGGAATTGATGGTAGGACTCTTGCTCGCCGACTTGGATGTAACAAACAAGGATTTTCACCAAATAACAAGGGAACTTTGGGGCCAGAGAAAAAGCCAAGACCTAGTGCCCGGGAAGGTTGCAAGGCAACAATTTTGGTGAAGTTGGAAAAGTCTGGGAAATGGGTTGTCACAAGATTTATAAAGGATCACAACCATCCTCTAATTGCTACAGCTAATGGGTTCAGCACTGAGGTGAGTTTTCTTCTTGTTCAAATAATTCTACATTGTTCATTAGGTGTAAACTTGTTGCTTACAATTTGAAAGTGATAATAGGCATACACACACAGATGATTGCTACCTCCATACATATATGTGTAGGTTATCATCCTCCATATTTTCTCTTGGATTAAAAACGCACCCTTTTATCTTAAAACAATTTAAAGTAGTGGATAATGTCATTTTTTTTTCCAATTTAATTAATACTCTGACTTTTCCACTCATCATCCCAACTACACCTTCTCTCCTCTATTGACTCTCACACGCCCCTGCCCTTATCTTGGCTAACTGAAACTATTTTTCCCATCCATGTATTTGAATTTGAAAGTTAAAATCACCTGACTCTTAAATTTCCTATGATATCATATAGTATACCATCCTTGAGTTCACAATTAACAAGCCTGTGATAAAAATATATACATACTGTACACTAAGAAGATGTAGAAATATAAATTCGAAAAAACTATTATACCAAAAAAGTATGCAGGAACATTTACTATTTAAAATAGTTTGTCGTCCATTATTTTTTTTTTACCAGCATTCATAATCAACCTTCATTAGTAGATAATGACTGAAGTTACTTGTTTCTTATATATTATCCTACCAAGTACCAACAAAATATAATGGCATAAAGTAGATGTTATCTACTAATTATTGGAAGATGATTGGGAATGGACTTAGACAGCTCAAGTAGAACTAGTTGTAGTTTATGTGGTAATCTGATCCTTCACCCTTAAAAAATGATAACTGTTTATTTTTTCTTAAGACTAGTGAGAGAGAAAAATAAGAAAAAGTAGTAGTTTCAGTTAGAAAAACAAGGGCAGGCTCATGTGAGAGTAAATATAGGAGAGAGATGCCTTGTATTATTATGAGGCTTACAATTGAAATCAAGCTTGGAATGACAGTGAAAGAGTATGAGATTAAGCCATGTTCTAGTTTTGGGTAGCAATGGTGCCAACCCTTCATCACATGATTGACTTTCTTAATTTGTTGGCAATAGGAAATTTATTAGAAAAGGAGAAAATTATACTTAGTTGCCTTACCTCATGCCCTGTGGTGTGACCCCACAAGGATTTTTTCTGGAGAATGGTGATGGAAATCTTAGCAATGATGTGCTTCCACCTAACAATTTAAGCTTTTGAGTTGGATTGGTGGTTAACATGGTTCATAACCTCTTTGACCAAGTGATTAGGAGTTTGATTCATTCAATCCTAGGAAATCTACTGAGAAATGAGGTTATCATTGTTGAATTATAGTGCTATCTTATCTTTCTGCTCTTTATATAAAATGCCCGGGGTGGATAATTAAGAAGTAATGCATATAGTTGGAGAGTTATAGATGACTTTAGATACATTAAATTAGATGCTAGGTACATAAAGTTACTGTTAGAACCCTCAAATTTATACTGAGAACTAGAGGATTGTATTGATTAAAATGCAAATTACAGAGCCATTATTCTAGTAGAGGTAAATTCTAACCAGCCTAGAGCCTCTGGCTCCATCAGAGAAATGTTATAGACCTTCTCTGCCAAGCAAAACTGCTTCACAAGAAACCACCACAATGCTGTATCCCCTCTATTCCCTCTCTCCTTGCATTCCCTTCCACATGCTACATACACTCCCCAATTGGAGCTAATTTGCACATCCCTCTATTTGGGCTTGGGCCCTTTTTACCCTTTCCTATCAAGTGCATATACTTACTAAGAAAAAAAGCTTACATATGAACTCAACTTCCTGGTTTCTCTAGAATTAATTCTTGTGAGGAGGAACCTTTTGTGACCAATTTTTTTTTCTTCTTTTTGTTATTATCTTTCACTTTCTATTCCAATTCTACTAGATCTTGGGGTGAATGCCTTTCCAAATGATCATTTTTCCTCTACTTGTAGGGTGATAAAGATAAGAAAATTGCAGAACTTACTATGGAGTTAGAGCGCCAAGATCAACTGTGTGCTGTGTATCGAGAAAAACTACTCAGCTTCATAAACAATGTTGAAGAGGAAACCGAGGAACTGTCCAAAAGAATTCAACCCATTATTGAAAATGTACGGAGAGCCGAGTCTGAAATGCGAAAATGTTCCCAGAACAGAAAGCCTTGGTGCTTAACCTGAGTGTATAAATGGATGAATATAGTAAATAATTTCACTACCTATGATACTCCATTACACATTGGAATCTGTTCCTTGCTCGTTTCCTTTTTCCGCTCAAGGGAAAATTGGAAAGAGATACATAGCACCTAAAAGTAGCGAGCAACTGTTGAATCATACAAGTATTATGGGAGGGAGTGAAACCGTAAGGCATCAACTGTTGCAAAAGTGTTGGAGCACTAGCTAGACTCTTTCGTAATGACTCAGAACACTTCCAACTTTAGTAAATGTATATTTTGCTAGGTAAAAACTTCTTTCCATTAGGTGTTATACGAATCAGGAGCTTCAGTTTAACCCTTTGGGTCTGGGAGTTTTAGTTTAGCTTAACCCTTTTTTTGGGGTCAAATTTAACTCAACCTTGAAGTGCAGATGTTAACGTCGTAAATTGGAGTAATTTGCGCACGCTCAAGGTAATAGAATAAATAAATTAACGAAAAACATTTGTCTTATAGAATTTGCTACACATTACGCTATTTGATAAAAAAAAAAAATAAAAGATACAATTCTCAATTATGGGCTTGAAATTCCGGATAAGAAAATTGACCGTAAGCAGTGGCAGTATTAACTCCTAATACTGTAATGCAAGAATTCTTAGACAAAAAGGAAATTATTCATCAAGTCAACTTTTAGCTGCCTAATCTCCAGTCAAGGGTCATTTATGCTGCGTCTTGAAGGCTCTATACCGCTTGGACACGTTCAAAAACCCTCATCTGCCAATTGGTTTATTCATATTCGATGGATTATGTGGTGCGCATTCAGCCGATATTTCACATAAATGGTTAATATTAGTGAAAAGAAAATTCAATTAAGTTCTTTATGCCTTTGTCTTGTGTTTGAGATGTATTCTTCTGTCCCTTTTAAGACAGATGTACGCTTTTTATTTACGTCTCTTCTTAATATTCTTTCTTTTGTTTTCCAGCCCTCTTTCGATGAGTCTGCATAATTGAGGGAACTTGAATATCACCTAAGTGAAGATAATGAAAAATGAAGAACCATTCAACTTCATAATCTCAGAAAGTTCACTGGAATTCATCAAATCACTTCATAATCTCATCGTCCTTGAATCCAACTTATAAAGTTCATCAAGGAAGAAATTATAGTATAAAAATGAAGTACCATAAGCAAAATCAAACCCCTAGAATGAGGGATTAAGAGTATCACTATCAATTGACGTAGTAGTACGGCATCTCAAATTGTTATTGTATGATTGTACGTAAGCAGCATAACTCTAGCTTAGACGAGTCAAATTCCATAGATATTCTAAACAAATATTTCACAGCAGAGGTAGGGTATATTAAATTATTTTATTTTCCATTCCCTTTCTTTGCAAACCAAACAAAAAGTCCCTCTCCTCCTTTTTCTTTAATTAAAACTGTGCTTTTTCTTCAACCCCCATGTATTGAGACTTTACGTACTGTTCTTATATACTGGAAAGCTTCGAAAATAAGTATTAAGCGCATATAATGTAGGTAGGTAGGTCGAAGGTGCAACTGACGCACCCAACCGTACGTTCCATTGACTGTTGCCACGGCGTCTTGACTCCAAGTCTTTCAGTTGGATAACTTTATAGTAATTTTCTACACTTTCCATGCAATTTCCTGATATAATCCTATTGACTTGCTAGCTACAATATCAAGCCACGTATCAGAAATTTATATAAGTCCTTTTCCCTTGGTTCTTGAGCTCTCACTCCTCACTCCTCACCACCACCGAAATTTCATCACTTTTTCTAAGCACAGATTTATTGGTGTGATGGCAGATAGTGTGGTTGCCTTCCTCTTAGATCACTTGTCCCAGCTTCTAGCACACGAGGCTAAGTTACTCTGTGGCGTGGAGGACAGAATCAGATCCCTCCACAACGAACTCGAAATGATAAACGAGATCCTCAAAACCTTCGGGAGGAAGAAGCACAAGAACGAGATAGAGCAAACAGTTGTGAACCAAATCAGAGACGTTGCCTACGTAGCTGAAGACGTTGTGGACACGTTCATCGCCAACGTGGCCGCACACAAGAAGAGAAGCATCCTGGAGAGAACGCTTCACGTCGTGAACCATGCCAAGTTGCTTCGTCACTTGGCAGAGAAAATAGAAAAGACAAAAGCCACTATCAATGAGATTTGCCAGAACAGAATTAAGTACCTCCAGTTCCAAGAAGGTGAAGAACATGACAGAGGTAGGAAGAGAAGAATTAATCACACCAAATACTTATTTACAGTAGTATAATAATTCTTATATCAAATAATTGTCCCATGTTATTTCATCTTTGCAACTCATGTACCATCTTATTCTTTTAATCATCATTGCTAACAGAATCCATAGCAAGAGAAGACGAGGAGAGGGTGCAATCACTCCACGAGCGAAGAAGAAACGTGGAGGAAAACGAGGTCGTGGGGTTTTTCCGTGACTCCAAGCAACTCATCACGCGACTCGTGGAAGGGGGTTCGGCGCGTGGCGTGGTCTCAATCATTGGCATGGGTGGATTAGGAAAAACCACCCTTGCACGGAAGGTGTACAACAGCAACGAAGTGAAACAACACTTCGACGTTCGCGCGTGGGTTTATGCATCAAACGATTCCAGAGCTAGGGAACTTATGCTTGGCCTTCTGAAGCATTTGATGCAGAGCCATAAACCTCGCGATAGCTTGAGCAAGGATGAAGCAAAAGAAATGCGATGGAAAAGCAAGAAGCATAAGGAAATAATAGATAAACTCGAGGTTGCAGACATTTCTAGCTTGAGCAAAGACGAAATGAAGGGAATGCTGAGGGAATACTTAAAGAAGAAGAGATATTTACTGGTCCTGGATGACTTGTGGAAAACCCAAGACTGGGACGAGGTAAAAGATGCTTTTCCAAATGACACCAGAGGTAGCAGAATATTGATCACAAGTCGTTTGAAAGAGGTGGCCTCGCATACCAGCCGAGACCCTCCTTATCTCCTTCCATTTCTCAATGAAGAAGAAAGTTGGGAGCTTTTTTCCAAGAAAGTGTTCAGGGGAGAAGAATATCCTGTTGACCTAGTTCCTCTGGGCAAAAAATTAGTTGAAAGTTGTCGCGGTTTGCCACTCTCTATTGTGGTACTGGCAGGGCTTCTAGCAAATAAGGAAAAGTCACAAAGAGAATGGTCCAAAGTGGTGGGTCATGTCAACTGGTATCTTACTCGAGATGAGACTCGGGTCAAGGATATACTCAAACTCAGCTACGACAACCTCCCTAAAAGGTTGAAGCCGTGCTTTGTGTACTTTGGGATATTCCTTGAAGACTCTGAAATTCCTGTAAGGCCTTTGTTGGAGCGATGGGTTGCTGAAGGGTTTATTCAAGAATCGGGGAGTAGGGATCCTGAGGATGTTGCTGAAGACTACTTGTACGAACTCATTGATCGTAGTTTGGTTCAGGTGGCACGATTGAAAGTCAGTGGAGGTGTGAAAAAGTGTCGCATCCACGATCTTCTTCGGGACCTCTGCATATCCGAGAGCGAAAAGGACAAGGTTTTTGAAGTTTGCATGGATACTAACGTTCTAACTCCGACAAAACCCCGTAGGTTGTCCATCCATTGTAGCATAAACCACTATATTTCTTCAAACAACAACAACCACTCGTGTGTTCGTTCTTTGTTCTACTTGGACAACCTATCCTACAAGTTTTCCCGTAGCGAGTGGGAATGGCTCTTCAAAGGCTTCAAATTGGTTCGGGTGTTAGATCTTGGGAGGAACCTCTGCAATACTATCCCTTCAAACGTGGGGGGTTTCATCCACCTAAGGTACTTGAGAATAGAGTCGGATTATCGAAACATCAATATTCCCGCTTCTTTATTCAACCTTCAGAACCTATTAACCTTGGACTTGGGGAAGTGGTGCCGTGGGAACAGTATTTCTTTCCCCAGTGGAATGTGGAAGCTCAAGCATTTAAGGCACTTGTATACAAATCGCCCAATTGTGCTACGAGGACACTTTACAAAAATCAACAATAAAGTTATGCTGAATCTTCAAACCATCTCTTGCATTGCACTCAACGCACGAACGACCTATATGATAGAGGAAGGTGGGTTCCCCAAACTGAAAAGTTTGGGGTTGTATTTCTATCCAAATGGCAAGCAGGATAAATTGCCCAAATTGTTGCTAACCCTTCAACAATTAAGTCATTTGAACAAGTTGCAAATTGTCCTCAGATCGAAGCGCTATACAGGTCCAGATCCCTCAAACCGGGGCAGCATGGAATGGAACGTGAATTGTAGGCCACAAGAACTGTTACAAAGCTTAGAGCCATTGAGTCATTTGAGTGCGTTAACAGTTGACAATGCCATGGACCTTCTAATGTCTGGGGCCACATTTCCTCCAAACATTACCAAGTTAACATTAACAGGCGTTAGTTACTTGAATGATGATGGGGTGAATGCTTTGGGAAACCTCACCAAACTCCAAATTTTGAGACTATTCGGAGGTTCAGCGACTACATACTTTGATCTTAAATGCTTGGCAAACAAGTTTCCAACACTTGAGGTGTTTCAGATGAAAATATTGGCGGTTCGAAAATGGACATTGGGCAAAGATTCAATGCCACGCCTTCAGAGTCTGCTCATCGACAAATGTCATTGGTTGGATGATCTCCCATCTGAAATATGGTTTTTGACATCCTTAAGAAAAGTGCAGATTCAGCAACCCTCACAACGAATGGCTCGCATGCTAAGAATTGTTGAAGTGATGGATGGCTGTAAACTCGTAGTAGAGTGAGTAATTAGAAGAATATGATAGATTACTTATTGCACGTTCCAGGCCAAGTATTGAAAGAGAGTAAATATAATTCTTTAAATTATGAATGCTGATTATTTTAGTGGTTGATTTTTTAAAACGATATTTATTTTATATTTTTTATATAAAATATAATAAAAAATTAAAATAAATTAATAAATCATTTTAAAATATTAAAAAATAAAATAATTTTTTATAATGTAAAAGATTGACGGACGTTTATAATTTTAAAATTCAAAATAGATATATACTTATTCAGTAAAAACATGTTTGCGAAAGCCGACACTGTATGGGATAACATGGAATAAAATATCAATTTATCATTTCAAATAATGATCACATAAGACCACATTTTTTTTTCCTCAAAATTGGACACGATAATGCTTTTTTCCTTCTCCTTTTCCCTCTCTAACCCACCAGCGAATCTGGCAAGATTGCGCATGAGTTTTGAGATTTTATTCTCACAGGTGATAACATATTCAAAGAGAAGAGGAAAAAAACTATGAAAGTAACTACGAGCGACATCCTCTCTTCTTGTCCCTCTTTTACATTCATACTTGATTCCATGGGGTTGTTGAGAGAAAAAGGTAGGGAGCAACTATGAAAAGGACACTGCCAAAACTTATTTTTTACGAGTTAATTTATTATTTTTCTTTTAACTTCCTATTTAGCCAATAATTTATTTATTTTTACTTGGAAGTTGGCACAAGTACCGCATGACAAGCAAACTATGAGAGATCCAATGTTAGTAAAAAGAATAACTAAAGAAATCGAGGAAGAGGAGAACGTTAAGGGTTACATAATTAAAATTAAATCTATAAAATACTCTCAATCTTTTTATAAAAAATAAAATAAAATATTTTCTTAATCTTTATTATAAGAAATAAATGATAGATTTAAGAAGTATTAATTATTAAATTTTTTTATATTCTTTTTTATTAGTATTATTAATTGTACAAATTGTTACTACAACATTTAATATTATAGGTATTTTTGGAATAAAATTTATATTTATGAAAAATATAAGTGATTTAATTGCTTTCTTTGGTTTTAGAGATTTAGTCTTTTATTTCTTATAAAAAGGACCAGAGGTAATAAGAGATAAACAATTAATAATGATACAATTTTATTAAAAATTATTTATTATACTTTTATAACTTTAATATAATAAAATTTAATAAATAATTTGTTATGTTTGAAATAACAAAAAAAAAAAAGAAGTTGCGGACGATAATGATGAAATCATATTTAATAAAAAATTAAAAGAATAGAAAAGGATTCATTTAAAATGTGTTTAAAATTAAAAGAAGAATGAAATAAAAAATAAAAATTATCAAAGTGAAACAAAGATAGAATTAAGAAGTTAATCTACTAATATTTAATATTTAAATGTTATTTATAATATTTTACTTAAAATTATAAACAAGTAAAATAAATTGTGAAATAATATCATACATATATATTTTTCAAATTAAATTTTTTTATAAATACTTAATCTATATATTTGATGTATAAAAAATAATTTTGTTAATAAATTTAATATATAATAAAAAATCACTTAAAATTTATTGATAACAAGAAATTATAAATTATAAATTTTCATGTTAAAATATGATGAAATATTAAAAACAAAATATTCATTGTAAAGGAAACTTTTGTATAAATATCACATTACTAAAATTAATCAGCTGATCAATAAGAAAAAAAAATTTATTCTATATATTTGATGTATAAAAATTAAATTTGTTAATAAATTTTATCTATAATCAAAATCAAAATCACTTAAACTTTTTTGATACCAAGAAATTAAAAATTTTAAAACAATTATGTTAAACTATGATATGAAATATTCATTCAAAAGTACTAAATAATTTTATTTTTTCATACTAATTGTGTTATAATTAATAAGACTTATATTATGCATTAATAATTTGATTTATTTATAAATAAATTATTTTTATTATAACTATATCTTTATCTCATATTTTTGTTAGTTATTATAACAATATACTTTTATTAATTTTGAAAATATATAATTTAATATATTTTATATTTCTAATTAAATTTTATCATGTAAGCACAAATGATATGGCAATAATATAAATAAATAATATACAGAAAAAAATAAATAAATGATGATTGGTTATATAAAAAACAGGAACCAAAGAAATTAAAAAAAAAATTATTTCATTGTTTAGATAAGTGAAAAAATTGGTGTGAAGGATAAGTAGGTTATATTAAAAAATGATTTAAAATAATCTTAAAAATAGTTTTTTTTACTATAATATTTTTCTTAATAAATTTTAAATATTTTTCAGATTATATAACATTTTCATTAAAAAGAAAAATTCCAAATATCCCTGTTTCCACGTCAAGATGTTAGGTTGCTTTATTTTTGAACAATAATAGCAAAAAAGTTTCTTTTACATACTTTCTTTATCAATTATTCTATTAAAATTATGAAAAATATTTATCTCATAAATTTATTATTTTTAAAATTATTTTAAATTTTTAAGAGATTGGTCAATAAAAATATATGTGAAAAAAATTTACTTAAATGGCTATGATATTAACATTCTTTACTTAAGCATTCTTTTTCTTTGGTAGTCAAACTTAGTTTTGACTGTCTAATTGATTATTTAAATTCACAAGTGATTATTGAAAATTTTATAAGAAATTAAAATTTTTGAATAATAATTAATAGATAACTATATATAAATAATAGCATAAAAATATTATTTTATGATAAGATTTTATATTAATTTTAAAAGTATTGATATAAAATAAAAGATAGTGATATTTTTAAAATTTATAAAAATTTATTTACCTTAGTTCTTTTATAACTGAACTAATATAGTAAATAACTTTTACATTAGTTCTAAAATATATTAATGTTAAAATAAAGGTAAATAAGTTTTTAATTTTTTTAATTTATAAACGAGGCTAGAAGCCCAACAACAAACAGAGAATTAGGTTACAATTTTAGGTACCCAAAAATTTAAGAAATCTAGATTTAAGAAGGACAATAAAAAAAATGTTTCCTCAAAATAAGCAAAAGATAGTCCATAGTTAAATCCAATTTTTGCTAGTCAGTCCGCTGCTTGATTAACTTCCCTAAGATCATGACAAAAATAGATAAACATAATCCTTCTAAGTAACCTCCTAATTATACTAATAACAAAAAATAGAGCGTGGTTATAGTTCTGAAGATTAATTATAAGGGAGATAGCCTCCTTAAAATCACATTCAATCTATATAAGTTGAATCTTTTTAGTCACAAGTTATAAATCCCAAAACACGTCCCAAAGCTTAGCAATAATGGGGGAACATAGGTCCAAAGAACTGTGGAAATTGAAAATGAGCCTGCCTTTGATATCCCTAATGAGTCCACCATATTCAACAGTTCGAGCAGCTTGGGATGAGGCTTCATCAATGTTTAGCTTAAATTGCATTTCCATAAGGGGCTGCCATTTGGTTAAAACTTCAATCTCGTTGTGCTAATTAGATCCCACCCTATGGTTATCCCTGCCAAAAAAGATAAGGAAATCAAAATCAAATTTAATTTTTTGAAGAAGCAATTCACTGTTAAGGGAAGAGTTCTAAAAGATCTCCCTATTCCTGTTATTTCACAAATTCCAAATAGCAATTCTAAACAATAAATTCCTACTAGGATATGAAGGAAAACTAGATTTGGATAGATTAAAGGTCAACCAACCAATAGCCCTTTACTGAAGAATAAAGACCAGCTAGGGGGGATTAACTAGTTCCAAACTTGCTCTGCCACCCAACATTCCCTAAGTACATGCATAACAAACTCAACAACTTCATTACTAAATAGCAGAATTAGTTAACCCACAAAGGCATCTTTCCTCATTTGTAAAGAGTCTGCTATGTGCTATTTTTAAAGGAAAATATTGATTTTAGGGGAACTTACCCATTTCCAAACAAGGTTGAAGATATTTTGATATGAAACCTGCAGTTGAACAGAGTAAGAAATGAGATTATATGCAGATTTAATGGAGAAAATTTCATTACCAGTAGAATTAAAAAATAAATTGACCCTTTGCATGGCTGGGGGGTTATTATGAGAAATTAAAATGCATATGGATTCAGGGAGTAAGGTCTTAATTTTTATCTCAATTTCACTAGCCATTATGGGCAAACATAGCAACAGACTCATTTAACTCAATCATAGGGACATGTTGCAAGGTAGAGTTTGTAAGGCTTTTTGGGTGTCAACCTAGCTATCAACCCAAAATTTAGAGGTTAACCCATCACTCAGGATGTAACCTAGCCCGCTATAAATAGAATGCTACTCTATAGATGAGAGAAATTCTGATAGTTTACAGTGTTAAGGTTCTTTCTAAGGGTAAATTTATATTTATTCCTAATCACCTTAGCCCACAGGAAAATGGGAGGGGAGTGGGAGAAGAGCTGATGAGCCTCTAACATAATTTCATAATGTAGGCTTGATTAACTAGGTTGGTTTTTCTAAAGCCTAACCGCCCATAAGTTTTAGATTTACAGATTTTTTTTTCCACCCAATTAAGTGATATTTCGTACCTCCCAAGGACCCGCAAATGAAATTTTTGTATATATTGTCAATTTCATTACAAAAAGCTTTGGGGATGATCATGGATTGCAGAAAATAAGAGGGGATGTTCATAATACAAGATTGAGCCAAAATGATCCTACCAGCCATGGATAACATATTCATTTTTTAGCAAGGGAATTTTTTTCTTGATCTTGTAAACTAGGAAGCTAAAATCTTGCTTCACAGGTTTGGTGTGATTGAGAGGGATACCCAAGTATTTTTCAAACTGGGAAGAGAGCTTAATTCCTAATTTGAGGCTAATTTCATGGGATAACTCAGAATCACAGTTCTTGAAAAAGAAAACATATGATTTTTCCTTATTAATAGATAAGCCAAATGCAGAGCAAAATTCACCAAGGAAAAAGTTGACTATATCAATGTTTATCATATTTGCTTTAGCAACTAAAATTAGATCATCAGTAGAAAATAGGTTTGAGATTTTTTGCCCCCTATTATTGAAACAAAAAGGGGACTAATCACCATTGTTAATTTTGTCTTGTATTAAATGGGCCAGTCTTTCTATGTAAAGAACAAAAAGATAAGGGGAGACGAGATCTTTACTACTGTTCCAAATGATGGACATAGAAGAGGTTGAAATACATTGATAAATAAGCTAATTCAATTCAAATTTTAGCTCAATCTCTTGAATGGTATCCCTAATAAAATTCTATTTAAGTTTATCATAGGCCTTTTCTAAATCCAATTTAAGCATCATATATCCATTTTTCCTTTTCAGTTTATTGAAAGAGTGGACTAATTCTTGGAGAATTAAGGTGTTATCTATGCCTTGACTACTGGGGATGAAGCTGGTTTAATTTTCAGAAATTAAACAAGGTAAGCCTCCTCTAATTCTATTGGCTAAAATTTTGTTAATACTTTTATAGCTAACATTACACAAAGAGATATGCTTGAATTTTTTGATATGATCAGGGTTTTTAGTTTTTGAGAGAAGGACAATAGACATCTCATTACCTTTAGTAACCTTAGATGGACTATTAAAGATATTGGACACAAAATTATAGATGAAGAGGGCTAGAAATTTTCATTAATTTTTTTTTAAAATGAAACATGTATACCATTGAGACGAGGGAATTTAAGATTCTCTATACTGAACAAGGAATTTTTTTATCTTAGCCAAAGAAAAATCATAATTTAAGACAACATTCTTAGATTCCTTTAGAGGTAAGAAAGATGAGACAGTGATTAGAGGAGGGCTATTAGGGCAAGAGTTAGAATAGAAAATTTTGAAGTAACTTATAGCCAGGGTTTGGAGTTTTTTAGGGTCAATTCTCAAATGTTCAAGTCATCTCTAAGGGCTTTAATAAAGTTTTTTTGCCTACGATTTAAGGCAGCTTTATGGAAGAATTTGTTACTGTTATCATCCATATTTATCCACTTTGATTTGTAGTAATAAGATCAATACATTTCCTCCTAGTCAAGAATTTTTTGGTAATCAATTCATAAAGTTTTCATAAGGTTGCTTAGGTAGGGATTTTCACATAGGGCTAGTTTACAGGAGATCTCTCCCTAATTCTATTTAGTATCCGCCTTTTCCTTTTAAAAATATTTTTGAAAATATTAAAATTCCAATCAGTTAAGTTTTTCTGGAAACAGGTTATGTTTTCATTCCATGATTTAGAGGCTACCAAAATTTTTTAACTTGATTAGCAAAATCATTATGATGTATCTAAGGGGCTAGAAATTTAAAGAGTTTGTTATAAGCATCAAAACTATCCTTATCTCTAACTTTAAGACAAAGGCCTACATGGTTAGATTTAAGAATAAGGATGTAGATTTGGGAGCTGTTTTGAAACAGCATTCTGCAAGAGTCATTTACCACAACTTTATCAATTCTTTCCTTTATATTCCTTTTAAGCCAAGTGAAAAGGTTTCCTTTGAAACTCAAATCATGTAACCCACAAGTATCCAGACAATTTGCAAACTGTTGGATTAGACTAACATTTGCAAGTTTACCCCCAGATTTTTCATGTTGGCAAAGAACTAAATTAAAATCTCCAGCAAGGCACCAAAGTTTATCTACAGTGGAGCTGAATTCAGATAACATGTTCCAGCGCTTAGCTCTCAGTCTCTCTTAGGGACTAGTATAAATAGATGATAATATTCAACTCCATTGTCCATTACTGATATTTAGGTGTATACTATATATTTTTTTCTAAAGTACTTACTCTAATTTTTTAGTATTCTAACAACACCATATTCCCCTAACAAACCCTATAGTATCCATCTTTATACACCCATCTAAGTGTATTTTCATTAAAACTATGTCAACCCTACTAAAGCTGATTTTAGGTTCAAAAAGGGAAATAAATTCAAGTCTGTATATTCTAATAAGGTCATTTATAAGCCTATAAAAAGTCTTACTTCTCGCTCCCCTATAGTTTCAAAAAAGGAATTCATAAATAATTTAACTAGGTTTAATTGCATCTTCAAGATGCTGAGACAACTGCCTGTGATTATCCAAATTTAACACATCTACAAATTTAATAAAGTCTAAGTTATTTGTTTCATCAAGGTTCATTGCTAGAGAAACATCTGGTGGTCTTTCTATTGGCATTTGTTTTTGGGACTCTTGGTCCTTCCATATTATATTAGAATTCATGCCTAAGAGGTCTTGTATGGAGTGTGTTATCTTAGACTTTTCTTGAACTATATTTTGAAAATATTTCATTAGCAGAAAGGTATCCTTACTCTCGTTCTCAGCATTTGTCACTTGCTTTTCCTGTTTCTTGCTTAAATTTTCTGACTTATATAGTTTTATCATACCATCTTTCTCTCTACTGGCTTTCCTACCTCTGGGTGTGGGTTTCAACTTAGGGTTTTCGTGCTTGTTTCACTCAAATTAGGGCTATTAGACTATTTTGAGTTCACTTTATTATCTTCCCGATCCCTAGTAGTTGGGTTAATGTTAGGTAGAGGTTCTAATTTCTTTAAATTTTTAGTATTTAAATCCTGACTCTGAGATAGATCAGCCTTTCCAAGAATGTCTAACCTAGATCCCACTAGGGAATCTCTTTTTCTGCCATAGTTCATAGGGGCTCCAATTAGATGGGAGATGATGCCTTTTTCCTAACAGGTTTTTTTTTTCTTAATATCCAGGGGCCAAACTGCTCCTTTTCTAACCCATAATTACTGTCCTGGTCAACCATTTCAAAATCCTTGACTACCTCAGTATTATTTAACACATCCTCTTCCTCCCCTACCATCTTTACTGTGTAATTTGCTCCTTGGTCAACCTCAACCTGACTATAGCTAAAGCTATTAGTACATTGATCTTGTTTGTGCCCATATTTTCCATATTTAAAACATATCAGATGCAGACCTTCATACTCTACCTTAAATTCCTGGCCTAGGATTTTAAAGGTTGGAACCAATTTTGTTCTTAGATCTATCCCGATACAAATCCTAACAAATTTACCTTTGGATATCAAGGAGGTGTGGGGATCAACCTTTAACATAGACCCTAAACAAAATCTAGCTTGCCATACAAATTTGTTATTATAAAGTTCTAGGGGTAAATTTGGAATACGAACCCAAATTGCTATCTTTCTTAGATTATAATCTTTTGGCCTAAACAATGGTGTCCATCTTTGAACTAATAGGTAGTAATATAAAATTAACCAAGGTCTTTCAAAAAGAGTCTGTTTATAATCCTCTATGCTATCAATATTGATTAAAAAAATTATTTTTAAGATCAAGAATTTTTAACACCCTATTCCCCCCCTCCCCCAAATATTATCTAGCTTCTAGTTTAAGTAGCTAAAACTAATTGACTTCCCTGAGAGTTTAAAAATGAGTGTAAACTTTCAAGGGGAATACTACTATTCGTAATCATCTAAAGGGATTTTAATATTAGGGCATAAATTTTAGGAGATGTCAGATGGTGCAGTATTTTCCTCATCCTTAGGCTCAATATTAAGGTCATCTAAAACAAACTTGAAAATTTTGTATCATTTAGGGTTAGATCTAGGTCATTTGACTCTAATACTTTATCTTTATAAGTACATGAATTAGAGACATCTCTAAACTAATAGGTAGTAATCTAAAATTAACCAAGGTTTTTCAAAAAGAGTCTGTTTATAATCATCTATACTAATCAAATTTGATTAGAAAAAAATTATTTTAAAGATCAAGAATTTTTAACGCCTTATTCCCCCCCCCCCCCAAATATTATCTAGCTTTTAGTTTAAGTAGCTAAAAATAATTGATTTTTCTAAGAGTTTAACAATAAGTGTGAACTTCCAAGGAGAATACTATTATTTGTAATTATCTAAAGGGATTTTAATATTAGGGCATAAATTTTAGGAGATGTTAGATGTAACGCCTCTGAGTTTTGTAAGTTGTTGATTATTAATGTAAATACGTGAGTTATTGTTTGGATGTGTATATATACATATGCATATGTGTATGTATGTGATGTATGGATGCATGGTTTGAATATATGCAATGACGTGGAAGTGTATGACTATGTGTGTGAGAGTATGGATGATAATATTGATTTTGGATAGAGATTGAACGTGTTTGATTTGTGATTGAGCTGGAATTATTTGAAATATAGGCTAAGTGTGTAATACAAAGGTGTTCTCGCTACAGCGAGAGGGCCCTGGGCGAGTTGGGTGATTCTGTTGCGTTCTTGTTACAGCGAGAGGCTCCTCGCTGTAGCGAGAAGGCAACAGAGAGGGGTGCATTTCTGGGTGAAGTCTCGCTATAGCGAGATTCTGCAGAAATCAGAGTGCAGTTTCTGCTGAGATTTTCGCTGTAGTAAGGTTCCTTTACTGCAGCGAGAATATCTCATTGTAACGAGAGTGTCGTGACCAGAGGGGTACTTGAAGGGTTTAGGCTTTGAGAAATTAATTTTCCATTATTCCCTTCGAGATCTCTCCCTGTTCTCTCAATTCCCAACCCATTCTTATTGATTGAATCGCCTCCAAAGTCGTTTGTGAGCTAGATTGAAGGTGGTAATCACGTTTGAAGCTTTTGGAGGTAAGTTTCAATGGCTAGGGTTTCAGTTTTTGTCCCTCTTCTCTATTTTCTTAGTTCTTTTTGAGTTCTCATGAAATTTTTCCATGTATTTAGGACGAAATCTGTGTGGGGTCACTTTCATTGTTGATATGTGTTATGGGTCTTTGATTTGAGGTAAAGGGGAGTCTACCCTATCTCATTTTGCTTGAAAATTCGTTTATATTGTTATTTGTAGAGTTGTTATTGAAATATCATGTAGAAATGTGTGCATTTGGATGAAAATGACTTGATGGTAATAAGGTATAGTGGAAATCTTGTGTGGAACTTAGTGTTATTGGCATTGAGAAATATGTGTAATGAATAGTGAATGTTGTGTGTGATGAAGTAAATGATTAAAGAGAAATTATGATGAAAACTGTGTGATTGAATATTATGGATGGAATTATATGTTAGCATGCCATCGTTGGATGTTGAATAATTTGAATGACTGAAAATGTGTGTGAATGGCATGTTAAATGCGATTGTGAATGTGTTTGAATATATTAGAAGCTATGAATGGTTCAGCAATACACTGAAGTGTGAAAGATGGAGGTAGTAGAAATACCTTAAAGAAGAGAGAGTGGTGGTGACACCAATAGTGAGTGTGGGTGCACCACATGCCACACACTCTCCTCCTGACTCGGCTTCTAACTAACACCTTTGCCAAGGGGCTCGTGACCGCACACGTTGTATCCGTGAGACGGGGCTATCCAGCGACCATCCATGGTGTGAACTGAATAAGTCTATGAGGTTGAGGGCATCAGAAATCTGGGATTACAGTGCCACAGTGAGCGCACGTGGGTGTTGTGTGATGAATGTTTGATGGTGCAGTGAGCGCACCTATTTGTGATTGAGAATGAAATGATGGAATTAATGCCTTATACTTGTTGATGCAAAATTTAAAATATGTTAGAAAATGTGTGGAATGGGTAAGGTGAGACTCTATGCTTGTTTATGTGTGTGGGATAGTGTAGAGTACTCACTCTTACATTGATTTTTTAGGTGACCAAGATGATCAGCACCGGGCTCAATGAAGGGATGGATGAGACTGCTATAGGAGTTAGAATATTTATTTTGTTTTGAAACTGAAATGTATTAATTAAGTCTTGTAGCGATTATTTGGCTTAAATTGTAATCCATCCTTATTTTTGAAATACTTTGCTGAACTATGCCTTGAAAAATCGTTTGAATGAAATTTTTTTTATTATTTCCATTTTTTCAAAATTCATTTATTTTAGAAATTAAATTTAAGTGTTACATCAGATGATTCAGTATTCTCCTCATCCTTAGGATCAATATTAAGGTCATCTAAAACAAACTTGACAATTTTTTTATCATTTAGGGTTAGATCTAGGTCATTTGACTCTAATACTTTATCTTTATAGGTACAGGAATTAGAGATAGCGACACCTTTGCCTTTTCTTGAAAGACGTAGGAAAATGGTTCTTCGAGAGAGGAGAAAGAAAAAGGCTACAGAAAAAGTTTTTTACACATCTATTTTAAGGGTAGAAAATTGTTTATCAGTACTAGTTATAGGTGGGCAAGAAATCGTGATTTAACCAAAAACCTGTAAAAACTTATTTCAATTTTTAAATTTTTGGATAGATTTGGTTAAAATTTAGAATAAACGGGCTTTGAATTCATATGCATATAGATAAAATTGGTCAGTTGTGGATTAAAGTTATAAATTGTTTTAGTATTTGACTCAACAAAATGTATCATATATTCAAGTGGTTTGGCCTAACTTAACTTTTAAGCTACTAACACTGAAACCTAATTTGTTTTTAACTCTTACACATTTACATTTACACAACTCTAAAATTTTAGGGTTTCATATCCTTTCACTCATCTTTTCTTTCTTCCCTCCACGCCCCCTTTCTTCTACCTCTATCATATAGTTTCTCATGCTAAGGTTTTCACTCCTCATCTTTCTCCCTTATTTGATCTTCTCTCTTCTCGTCTTAGCTACCATTTAATGGTATTTGATCATGAATTGTAATAATATTTTCATTTTTTTGTCTTTTTTTTCTTTGATTGTCTCTTCTTTGTTTATCAATTTTAAGATTAATGAAGTTATGTAATTGTTACAAAAATGTGAAGGTTATAAAGGTACAACAAACACAAGGTAAGCCAACATCTTTCTTCTATTATCTTTTGCATTTTTTCTTAAGCGCTTAAAATTTTTAAAATTTTGTTTCTTAAAGAATTGGATTTCAGGATCAACAAGGCTTTCTAATAAGAGGGTTTTAAAAGTACAACATACTCATAGATAAATTTATATTTTTATTTCATTATTTTTTTCTAAGAGCTTTAAATGTTTGAGATTTTGTTTGCTGAGCTACTGTTATGTAGTGACATTTTATTTTTATTTTCAGAAAGATGGAAATATATGATTTTTATTTTCTTATATTTGTTTTAAAATTATTTTTTTGCTAAAAGTTATTAACTTTTTTAGGTGAAAGTTTGTTTGCAAAATATAAAAATAATGAATCAAATTTATATTGTTTTTATTTTTTCTCTATTAGTTGAGAATTAAAGAAAGATAATGAAAGTAAATGTTTGATTCAATATCTAAAACTGCTAAATACATTCAATCCTTAAGTATTTGATGCTGAAAGATATGTCTCTTTTATGAAATAATCATCTCAATATTTCCTATCCTTTTAGATGCTCCCAGTAATTTCATTATATGTTTCTTTTATTTTTTCAATCAATTTTTTTTATTATTCTATTACAAGTTTAGTGACATAATTTTCATTTATGAAAAAAAATGATTGAGAACATTAATAATTAAGTTAATACTACATTGTATGAAATTGTTGTAAACTATTCAAGAGATACTATGCTTATCGATCTAACATGAAAACTATGTTCTTGTATGCGAACTATAACAAAGAAAGATATAGAAAACTATGTTCTTGTATGCATAGTTTGAAATCTAAACACGCATTATACTTAGATGTATTTTACTATCTTGACTCAATTTATTTTCTTCTCCTAATAAGAAAATAATTTGAAGCAATGTATAAGACATAAACTGGAACTGTAACATCCTCTTTTCATTTCTCGGTAATTTATGTTTTGTTTAATATTAAGTAGTATTAGAATGCATTTAGAAGAGATTATAAAGGACTTTTTGGAAGGATTCTAGTGCAGGAGATCTCGCTTAGGGGAGGTAAATCTTATCCAAGCAAAATTAAGCGTGCAGAATTACAATGTTGCAGGGCTATCTCACTCAAGCGAGATAGGATAAATTCAGCCCAACTGTTAACTAGCCTAAGTGCGAGTGATCTCGTTCAGGCGAGTGACCTATATCAGAAAGATAGTTGAAGAGACTATTGTTTGCATATCTCGCTTAGACGAGATACCTGTCGCTCAAGCAAGATGTCGTTGCTCAAGCGAATTGTTCCTCACTCAAGCGAGAGCGCGCAGAGCTGAGGGGTATTTGAGAGATTTCTAGCATAGAAATTTCATTTCATTCTAAACTCACGTACTCTTCTCAGCTTTCTCTGAACTTTCTCATCTATTTTCTAGAGAAAAGCCTCAGAAACTCTGATTTCTCTTCGAATCCAAGCTTGGATATTGAATCTAAACGACTCCAAGTAAGTTTCTTCAGATTAAACTTGATTTTCTCCTATCGTTTTTCATGTTTTTGTTTCTTATGGATATCTCTTGGTATTCAGGAGAACTTTCATAGTTGACCTTTGATCCTTTTCAACATCTCTCTGTAAACTCATTTTCGAGGTAAAGAGAGTTTTATTTTATTGTTATATTACAATATTTATTTTGTGCTCATAAAGCACTGTTATATGAACATTTTATGAAAATATGTGATTTAGATATTTATTATATGAATAAGGAATGAAAAGATGTTTGTTTGATTGTTTGGATTGATTGGTTGTTTAGACTAAATGATTGGTATATGCAATATATGATGAGTACTTGATGTGAAATATCATTGAACTTGCTGAGTGGTTATTATGAGATTTTATGAAATATATTTGAGTAAAATAATATTTTGAAATGATATTGATCTGCAAGGATTTAATAGTTGATATATCAATAAGTGTATGGTATGAGTGGAATGAATTAGAATGAAATTAGTCTAGAAGTGCTTTATTAAGCATGACCTTATGAATGGAAAAGAGGGTAACTCTGAGAATGACTTAAGAGTCAAAGATGGATTGGATATAGTGAGAATAGTTACAGAGATGCACTAGGGTATAGAGTCTGGAGATGATAAAAATCTTGAGAAAACGTAGGGTGGTGAGCGATATTCGCGTATGTGTACACACTCTTTTTGAGAACAAATGCATCACATGGTCTCACACTTGTTTCCTAACTAGACTCCTGACTATGCCTTTGCTAAGGGGTCCGATTATTGTACATGTTGTATTCGTGTACATGGGCTAACCAGCGACTACTTACCTAGTTGAGTAAAACCTTAAGAAATGCTGGGGGCATTGATATATGTGATCACAGTGCACTAGAAGTGCGATTAAATAGGAAAATGGATAATAAATAATTGAATTATGTATGATATGAATATGTTTGTAATATGAATTTGTGAGATTAAATGTATTATATTTACATTATAAAGTATGATTCTATGACAAATGTTTTGTAAAGGATAGAATAGACGCTCATCCTTCCTAATATTTTCAGGAAACTAGGATCACGGAGCCTCAGGAAAGAGTTAGATTAATAGATAGATCAATACATAGATTATATTATGTATTTAATGAATATCAAAGACTATGCTATTTTAAATTTACTTTTCTTTTGGAGGATGAATCTAGGACTTATAGTATTTAGTATTGTTGTTATATTAGCAATGCAAAATTTGAAATTTTCATCTACATACGAAAACTTAAAGGAAAATTTCACTAATTTGCTATAATAAGTTCATTATATTCAGAAACTAATGTTTTATTTCCAATGATTAAGAATAAAATATACATTGTATGGATTTTTGATTTTAGGATGTTACATTTTGGTATCAGAGTAGTTCATCCAAACCTGCCTGGGGTATAGGACTAGTTCATCGAGATAATGTGTTATGTGTTATTGATCAGGAATTATTTGTTTTTACAACCTAGTGGTTGTAAATTGTTTGATTTGGTTGAGCTATTTGGAATGTTTATATGGTTTGACTTTTATATGAAATGTGTTGGAATGAATGCTAATGTGTGAAATTTGATTTTTATAGAATTAGAACTATGGCCGATAGAGGTTGACCTGCTGGTGCTACAAATGAAATATTGGCCCGCATGGTGCTAGTCTTAGAGAACTTGGTGCAAAACCAAGATGCGGAGCTGACAAAGTATCATGGACTCTCTTCGTTCACGAAACATAACCCTTTGAAGTTTGAAGGAAAATTTAATTTTGTAGGTGCTCAGAGGTGGATAGTGGATATAGAAAAAATCTTCAATGCGATAGGATGTCGCAGAGCTCAAGATGGTTTATGCCACCTATATATTTTGACAAACAGTTGAAATTTTTATGTTGATATATGTAATGTATATTCAAGTTTCTGATAAAGAATATTAAATTTTAGTTATGATATTTATTTACTCTTTACAATATTTATTATTGTTGTTATATTAGCACTACAAAATTTAAAATTTTCATCTACATACAAAAAATTAAAGGAAAATTTCACTAATTTGTTATAATAAGTTTATTATATTCAGAAACTGATATTTTATTTTCAGTAATTAAGAATAAAATATATATTATATGGATTTTTAATTTTAGGATATTACAGGAACTATATTTTGAATTTTTTGGTGAAATTAATTATGATCAGAGAGATGCTACATAAGTATTGGCTTGATTCTAAAATAAATAAAAAAATAAGAGAAAACTTATTACTTTTAAATGTAAAAATAAATAATTATTCTAAAATTATTTCAATCACCTATGTATTATTTCTAACTAATATAATAATTTCTTAGTTCATCTTCACTCATTAATTTATTACAAATATAGTTTATTGCCTTTTAAGCTACTCCCAAGCGGCTCTAAATCGGTACTTTTGAAATTACTCTTTTAAGCAATTAAAATTACCATAAAATTCTAAATATTATAAACATCAAATTTTTCTAAAGAATCATGTTCCAATTTTTCATGTATCTTTCTAGAAAAATCAAACAAGCATTCAGACAATAATAAATAACTAGAATTTATGAAATTTAGGATGTACAATTGATAATTACAAGAAGAAAAAAAATATAAAAACAATGAAATATTGGCTAATCACATATGGATTTCCTAGTTCAGTCAATGTAAAATTATTGTTGCTTTAAAAATAATAAAAATGACTTAATATTTAGTTCGTTGTGATATAAATAATCAATTTTCATTTTGTTATAACCAATTATTGAGCCTTTCAGTAGTAAACATGTTCTATTTTCCAAATTAATCAATTGTTAGATTTAAGTAAAGAACAAGCCACTAAAACATAACTTTAGATTAATTAATTATTACGTTCAATTATTGATTATCAATGGAATAAGCATCCAACCGTTTAAGAGTGGATTTGAGAAAGATTATTTCTCATGATCATTTAAAAAAAATATATCAAAATACTGTTCATTCTAATTTGAGAAAGATTAAAAATTGAATTTATAATCTCATCAATATTTTTGCAAAGAAAGAAACTTAATCAAATATACATATAATCAATCATTGAAGTAATATATTTTTTTCAGCTTATCTAAATACACACTATATAATCAACTTGTGATAATCGATCATTAAAATTCATACTTCAAAATTTGAATTTCCGGTCCTTTCAAGTCCACCATTGAAGTTAAAAAACTTCAAGAGTTCCTGAATTCTCGTCACATTGGAAATATGGTCTTTAGTCAACTCATACATGTCAAATCCAAATTATTTGTTTCAGATGATATATTTTATTTTTATTAATATATATATATATATATTTTGAATTTACAAACTTAATAAAAAATGTATTGGACTTTATAAAAAAGATCATCCTTTTATTTTTGTTTGAGAACACATTATATCAATTCTGTCTCAAGTATTTTCACAATTCATCTTTGTCCCTTTGCAAAAGATAGAATCCAAGTGAAAAATGCCAAATATATACTGGTGTTCGTATAAGGTGGTATGTCAGCAGGTCGATTTTGAGATAATTGTGATTTGGAATTATGATTACTCCCTTAACATTAGAAGAAGACTTTTTATTTTCCGGTGGACAAAATTTAAAGAGAAATGTAAGTTGCTAGTGTCACTTAGCATTAAAGGAAGTTGCTTTATTTTTTTTAGGATAAAAGTTCGAAAGAGTGGGGTTATGCGGTTTTCGAGGTCATGATAGGATGAGTAAGAATCGAATCTAAAACTTTTGTAGCCAGCAATTCTATTAATTCATAACAAAGTCAATTTCATTAGCATGAACAAAGTTGCTTTATTATAACATAACACAGATGTTCCATCCTCATACACTACCCCAACATATATTGTTTGAGCATGGAATCGTTCTTTTTTGAACATATTATTCTCAATATATCTATTTCTTTTGGTTGGTGGCTGAATCTTCATCGTTTTATTGAGTCCATCAATCAATATCACTGTATTATCGTGCTCCTAAAAGCTGTATTGTTAGATTATATTCTTTATTTTCATTTTTAATCTACGATGACACTGAAACGTATCATGCAAATAGTTTAATAAGATATTTTAAGCAATCTACTTTTTTTTCTTTCTTTCTTTTTTTATAAACCGAACTCTCTCTATTTCTTTCTTGTTTATCGTTTTTTAGAATGAGTATTTTATTAAGATACACTTTAAATATATGCTTAATTGTATTTTTGTTTTTTAATTTTTATGTTCGTTAAATTTTAGTCCTTTGATTTTTAGTTATATACACAATTTTAATTCTCTAGTTTTATAATTTAACAAATTTCATCCTCGATTAAGTTGTCATCCAATTTTAAAGTAAAAATTGTACGAACAAGTTCTACCATTGTTGTTATTGCATCTCATATTCGGTTACCTCTTTACTTTTTTTTTTCCACAAAAACTTAGATATGGGTCTCCTCTACCACTGCAAATGCATCCCTTTATTTTTTTTTCCCCCAAATTTTGAAATCCTCAAACAACTATAAGAGCATCTCACATTTGTAAAGATTTGTTAGAAAGTTCTAATTTATAAAAAACCAAATTATGAAGATGCCAATGAAGGAAGCTATGGACAAAAGACAAAAACCTCTTCATCACTCAATGACGAGGAGGCCAAACTCGAAGCCCTCAACCTCAAATATTCTTAAAAAATTTATATCATTGTTAATGACACTCTACTTCCACACATTGGCAAACACCTCAAAGTCATCTCAACGTCAAATGAGTATCACCTTTAACAAACCTTTTTTTTTTTTTTCTCGTCAAAACCAATTAAATTGATGGTGATATTAACAATGACAACAATGAAGATAATAAACAAAGTTAGGAAAATATGGAAGAGAGAGATATACGAGGGGAATGCAATAGCAGTAATGGAATATTTCAGTTAAGGGAGAAGAAAAATGTACACATTCTATTTAAAATTGAATCATTGGATGACAACTTAATCGAATGATGGAATTTACTAAATTAAAAAACTTTTAGAGAAGATAGAAAATATATTTTGAGATAATAATTATTTTAAGGATAAATTTGAAAAAAAAAATTCTACCGTAAAATTGTAAAATAATTTTCTTTTGAAAAAAATAAAAATAGAAAAAGATATTTTAAAAAAAATAAAAACTAATAAATTAACATAGGAGAGAAAAATACAATTCCACGCTATTTGATTAGGTTTATAGCAGCTAATAATTAGTAATTTATTTGTATCATATGGATATTATTTTCAAATAATGATAAAACATACCTCTTCGGCCTAACACTAGGATGAAAGATATCAGTACCCTTTCAGCCTAATTAAAATAAGTAAAAAATTAATAGTCAATAAACAGGAAGAAAAAGGCTAATTACTTGAATAAATTAGAAGGTTAAGACAGGGTCCATTTGTTAACAGTATCTGTAAAAAAGCTTCAGTCAATTTAGATGAATTATGTAGTCGAGCAACTAAATACATGCAGATGGAGGAGCTGGCTGAGTTTTGTAACCAAGCTAGAATGGAACAAGTAGTTGGTAGAAGGAACCCGAGGGGGAAAACTATCCAAGGAACAGACAGGGAAATAAAGACCGAAAGGTTGAAATAGAACAATTCCCGAAGGGGCCAAGGTACACAAATTCACAATGCTTAATACCAATCAATCTAGAATACTTGAGCAGGCCTTGGCAATAGAGATACTGACCATCCCTAAGCATGCAAACACACCCCCTTAGGCAAACAAGACCAAGACGTGCAATATCATCAGAATCAGGGACACACTACTGAAGAATGCACAGCCCTTAAGGACCATATTGAAGATTTGATCAAAGCGGGACATCTTCATGACTTTGTAATGAAGCACACAGAAAGGGAGAAAGTTCAATGGACCGAGCAATCGAGATGACCTCATGATAGAAGAGAAGAACAACACCGTAGTCAATCAAGAAACCTCCCAACAATGCCATAATGAGCGCGACAACTAGCCTCGTTGCATTATCAATACCATAGCAGGAGGATTTGCAGGAGGAGGTTCTATAATTCAGCTTGAAAAAGGCACCTGCGGCATGTCTGATCAGTGAACAATATATCTCTGAGAAGTGGAGTCCGGATCTCACCTATAACATTCACAGATCGAGATTTTCAAGGGGTAGACCATGTACAATATGACCCTATGGTCATAAGTGTTGATATCCACAACTGTACTATACAAAAAACTCTAATTGATTAGGGAAGCTCGGCCAATATCCTATTTTGGAACACTTTTAAGCAGATGGGAATACCCGAAGAGGAGTTAAGAGAATATAATGAGCCATTTGTTGGGTTTTTGGGAGAGAGAGTAGAAACCTGTGGATGCATTGACTTGTACATCCTTTTCGGTTTTGAACGGGAAGGAAAGCGCATCAAGATAACATACTTGGTGGTTCACGCGAGTACCTCGTATAATATATTGCTAGGATGCCCTTCCTTGAAAAAACTGAAGGCCATAGTCTCGACCCCCCACCTCGCCATGAAGTTCCCCTTGGACAAGGGCAAGATCGTTACTGTTCATGCAAACCAAAAGATTGCTCGAGAATGCTACTTTGCAATTTTGCACTTGAAACCACTACCTAACCTAAATAGAGACGTCAATATTGTATCCCCCAATTAGAAATAGACCTCTCGAACATTGAACTTGATCCAAGAATAGATGAAGGATTTTAAGTTGAGCCTAACGAGGAGAAGAAACCCTTTCAGTTGGGTAGAATGCCCAAATAGGTCACATACCTAGGAGCCAAATTATCATACACTGAACAACAAGTAATTTAGAGAGTGCTACTCAATCATGCTAAGCTATTCGCGTGGACAATAGTAGATATGCCCAGGATAGACCCTTGGTTTCTTGTGTCATCGTTTATCAATATATAAGGGGGATAAGCCAGTTGCACAAAAAAAGAGAAAATTTAGGGGTGAAAGAGCCCGAGCAGTCTAGGAAGAGAGCAGTAAACTGTTGAGGGCGAGATTTATTCGAGAAATACAATATTCCACTTGGTTGGCTAACATGGTAATGGTTAAAAAGGTGAACGAGAAATGAAAGATGTGTACTGACTTTACGGATTTGAATAAAGCATGTCCTATAGATGCATATCCCTTGCCTAATATAGACATTTTAGTTGATGGAACAACAGGTCACAAGATACTCAGCTTCCTAGATTCATACTCCGGTTATAATCAAATTCAGATGTACCCCCTGACGAAGACAAAATAGCCTTTATCACTGACTTGGTAAATTTTTGCTATAAAGTTATGCCATTCGACCTCAAAAATGTACTAAACGTTAATGGGTAAAATATTTACTAAGCAGTTAGGGAGATGTATGAAAGTCTATGTAGATGACGTGGTGGTAAAATCTGCCACGATCGTCAACCATGTAACCCATTTAACTGAAGTCTTTGCCGAAGCACGACGACATGAGATGCAGTTCAATCAAGAAAAGTGCACATTCGAGGTATCCAAAGGACAATTAGAACAATCAATACGATTTGGCGATATTAGTATAATTAATACGATTCAGCTTCAGGGCTTCTAATATCAAGCCAAATATGAGGCATTACTTGCCGAACTCAGGTTAGCTAAAGAGATTGGGGTCAGAAGAATTAAATGTTGGAGTGACTCCCAGGTGGTTGCCGAGCAGGTCAACAACACTTACCAAGGCAAAGATCCCACCATGTGGAAGTATTATCAAGAATTTAAAAGGTTACACCATGAATTTGATGAGGTACATGTCCACCACACCCCATGCAATCTAAATGAACAAGCTAATAAGCTAGCAAAGTTAGCTAGTCATCGAAAGTCAGGACAACTTCAAAGCACAATTCGGTAAGAAATTAGCAAACCAAGTATTTCGAACCATGAATGCATAGAAATTGAAGATGGATCTCAGAATTAGATGATAGACATCGTCCAGTATCTTGTCAATAATAAACACCCTGACGATCCAGACCAAGCCAAATACCTGCGAATATGTGCAATAAAATATACCCTCCTCAGTGGAGAATTGTATAAAAGAGGGATCTCAACTTCACTATTGAAGTGTCTCAATGAAGAAAAAACTAATTATGTAATGAGAAAAATTCACAAAGGCATTTGTGGAACCTACTCGGCTAAGGTTGAGCTCCATATTTCCTCCTGAGTCACACACTCGCCTAAGGTGAATCAAATAGTTCCCTCCTTAGTCACCTACTCGTCTAAGATTGAATCAAATAATTCCCTCCTGAGTGCCCTACTCGGATAAGGTTGGATAATAGTATTGTTACATTTGCAAATGCTTAGACAATTCGTGAAACATATTATACTCGGTTATTTCGCCTAGCATCGAATTATTAGTTTGCTTAGTTAAAGTTAAATTCGTTACTCAAAACTACTAGCTCTTGTATATCTCGCACAAGATAAAAATCAATTTTATCATCACTATCTTTAACTTGGTCAAATTTTAATAAACCGAATAGTACATAAACGAATATATGAACAAAACTTATTTGTTGCATTAAAACGACACCAAAAGGCTGAGGCATTACAAAAATCGGCGCTAAAAGCCTATAAAACAAAAAATTTATAAAAAAGAAAAAGAAAAATCCCTTATCACCGATTCTTTTTACCCTTGGCTTGTAGTAGTATCTTCAACCCGATCATCATTTTTTTCAAAGGTTGGGGTCCCCTCAGCAGCATCAGGGTGAGCTTGGCAAGGAGCATCGTCATCAGGCTCCACGTTGTTAGCCACTTCTTTATAACTTAAGAACTTCTCACTAAACAAGTCTTTCATTAAGTTGAAATGGAAGTCCGCTGGAACTTGGCAAAATTGGAATGCCTACTTTGTAGCATGACAGAATCTAGCCTCGTGCTCGGTAATAATTTTGCCATGACACCCAGCTACAAATGCCTTCATGTCTGTATCAGCCTTCTCCTTGTTACGCCTCTCCCTTGCTAAGGCATTAGCCAACTCCAATCTTTTCATCTTCCGAGCTTCCTCAGCAGCTATGGCTTGGCTTTTAACAGCACACATCCACTCTTCCATTATGTTGAAGTGCTCCTTCAATTGAGCAACTTCAACCTCCAGTGCTTTGTCGGTATCGACTAAATTTGATTGAACCTTCTCACTTACCTCCAAAGTTTTTTGGGTTTTTTCAAGCTGAAGCACATGCTCCAAAGCCAAGTTGTGTGCCATTACCATAGCCTGGGTCTATAGCTCGTAATACTATATTCACCTAGACCAATTTTCTTGTTTATTTTCAATAGCCCTCCCAGTATCTAATAACAAGTCTAGGGATACAAGCTTGGTAGCCCTAACCCCATCGACAAAGAATTTATTCGTCAGGATAGCTGGAGGGATAACTGTATGAGTTGAAGAGCTACTCAGGCTAGTCAATGCCTCGGTGTGGGCATGTTTTCGTCTGCTCTCTTTGTCAGACTCCTTCCCTTTGCCTTTGTCCTTTCTTTTCTTTAGCTGTCCTTCGACGATAGAAAGGTCTTAAGGGGGAGGGTATGGTTCAGCCAATTCTGGAACATGGTTAATTTGAGGATGGCAGTGTTGTTCATCTGAAGTCCTTTCTGGAGCTTGACAACTTAATGCTTGTTGGTAGGACATACCAGCTCCTCTTTGCACCATAATACCTGCACCAAAAATAAGGAGTCAAATCAATATAACATGGCTGTTAAGACATAAACAAATGTAACAAAGCATACCCTTTAAGTCTAAGCGAGGCTTAGGAGATTTTAGCAAAAGGATTAGTGCTTAGGCGAGGAGTTCTCAGGGGAGAGATTTCAAGTAATCTAGTGTTGATAACTCTGCTTGATTAAGCATTTCTTCTGGATAGATGTCATACTGATGAGACATTCGGGTCCAATAGAAGGGAAAAATGGGTCTATCTTCACTATCATAAAGGTATTTTTTTATCAGTAAGGTCCACTGTTACTTTAAAGTATTTGTTTTAAAATTCATAAAAGAAGAGGTGTAAGGTTTAAACAAGGGCAGTTCGGCCTGCCTTATTAGTGATACCCACCTTGCTTTGTTTGAAGGTCGAGTGCAAAAAAAATACAGAAACAAACCTACACTAGGCTCAATATAACCAAATTTACAAAGGATTCAGAATGTTTGCATCACCGCCTACCTGTTTGGATGTAGTTGTGTCGGCGCGATGTTTAAAACCTTTAATACACCCATTTAAAATTCATCAAAAGGAAGTACTATCCTTAAAAATACATATTAAGGGTTTACTAACTCATCGCCTTAGCAAACATTGATGGTTATTGAATAGGGATCCAAAGCCTCCCATAAAGCTATATTACATTGATCTACAAAAACTTGTAGCTGCCTTTTTTGTTTGAAGTATGAGTTGTATGCAGCTACTTTCCCGTCCATCTACTCGTAGCCAGGAACAGTACATGGGGGAAATTTGGGGCGTTCTCTAAGAGGACTGGCGTTTGGGAGTGACTTGTCTGATTTTGAGTCTATCTCTTCGGCATTAGACGATTCCACTTTGTCTCCCAAATTCCTAAAAGTGACGATACCAGTTGCATCACCCATAATACCACTGCTTGGTTGAAAAGGAATATCCTTTACCCCTTCAAGCTTGACCACCTCCTCTATCTCATTAATAAGTTCAGTATTCGGCCCAGCGTTATCTGACAAGGAGTCCTCCCACTTTATTGAGTTATCCATACCCACAAGACTAAGAAAAAAAGAGACGAAGTAGGGTAACAATTAAGCAAACGTACCTCAGAATTTAAAATGAAGAATACTTGAATGTTTTAGCAGAGTATACCCCTCGATGTAGAGTAAGAAGCATACGTAATGCCTAGACCACAGCCTTTTTGTCGCAACCAGGGACATGGCGGGACAATGATGACAGGGAGTTTGTCACGACCCCTTTTTATAAAGGACCGAGAACATTATTTCTATACCACATACTTATTTAAAAATAGGTAAATAATAGAGAATATAAGTATAAAAATTCACTTCTCATTCAAAGTAAAAATGAAGTTCCTTACAACAAATATCCAACAGATCAACATAATATTACATTTAGTTTATAATATTCAAAATACCAAAAAAAATTATAATACGTGACTCCCTCGACATGAGGTCTCATATATAAAGAAAAAGGACTTTGACGCATTATTACTCAACTCCAGCTTCTAACTTTCCTTCACTGGCCCCTTAGCCTGTGAAGTAGATGCAACACTGCTACATCCGCTCACGTACCACCGTACGATCATCGCAGACACACGCACACAACGACATAGAAAGAAATGCAAGGGTGAGCTTACCAAACATAAAATAAAATTATATATATATAGAGCAAAATATTTCTCACAGCAAAAACCCCATGCATTTCCAGCCCATCTAATGCACAGCATGAAAACGGCTTCCAACTAGTTTCACAGCCTAATTAATCCAGAAGGAACCGAGCCGGTCCGGGAGCGACCCATTCCGTATCTGGATCCAGACAAGACAAAGACAAAGAACTCGGCATGAACTTACCGTTACATGTCTACCCACCTAAACATGTAACTCGGCTCTATAATGATGCAAAACATATATCTCGCATGATGCACGCCACCAAAATTATTTTAACAGCTCAACTACGGCAAGTTTATAATAGATCAGCCAAAATCTCAGCATTTTAAACTAATTAACAACGATTCTGACTTAGAAAATAGCTTTTATTCAATAGATCTAACAAAATCATATCAAAATATCTTGAAATAGCATATTAAACCGTTCAAAACATAGTTCATAGGTTAAAGTAAACTCCCCTTACCTCAGAAAGATGATTCACACTAGATCTACCGAATATTACTTGATTATAACAAAATTCACCGAAGATTCAGCTTGAGAACGGAGTTTCTCCTAAGAACACCATGAATTTCTATAAGAAAGAGAAGGAGAAGAGAAACGAACGGTAAATCTAGCTTCAAACTTAAAGAAACTTACTTCCAATCCTTCAGAATAGATGTAGAATCTCAGATCTGCCGAGAAATCTAAGTTTAGGAAGGTTTAGTATGAGAGAAATGGTAGTTTACGGCCTTAGAACCTTTGAGAACCTTGGATAGAGGTGAAGAAATGAAAATTTCGTGTGAAGCCCCCTTTTTATAGAAAATTTTCGAAATTTACTGTTCATACGCGGTTTGCACTGTTCATACGCGGTTTGCACTGTTCACACGGTACTGTTCACTTTTTTTTTTTAAATAATTTCAACTCCATCTAAATATATTCCAATACCAAATAATCCTTCAATTAACATTGAACAAGTATAAAATATTATAGATTACTCAATAATAAATTAGAAGCCTGACAATTCTCCCCCCGAAAATAAATTTTCGTCCTCGAAAATTTCATTCCCCAGAGAAAAGATGAGGATACAACTCTCTCATTCTTTCTTCTAACTCCCATGTGGCATCACCAGTTATTTGGTCCCAAACAACCTTTACTAACCGAATAGACTTACCTCTAAGTTTCTTAACTCTAGTTTCCTCGATACGAGCAGCTGGGACCTCCACAGACAAGTCATCTCGTAACTCCACAACATCAGGCTCAATTACATGAGACAAATCTGAACATACTTCTTTAGTCGCGACACATGGAAAACATTATGTATTCCGCACAACCGAGGTGGTAACGCTAATTCATAGGCTACTGGTCCTCGACGATGTAATATCTGATACGGTCCTATGAACTTAGGTGTTAACTTCTTGGCTCTTAAGGCTCGCCCTACACCTGTAGTGCGTGATACTCTTAAGAATACATGATCACCAACCTCAAATTCTAGGGATCTTCTCAAGGCGTCGGTCGATAAGATTTCTGCCGACTTTGGGTAGCTCTTAGCTTTTCTCTAATAAGTTCAACTTTCTCCTTAGTTTCTTGCAGCATTTCAGGTCCAACCATCAAATGTACTCCATCTTGGAACCAACGAGATAGGGGTTCTACACCTTCTACCATATAGAGCTTCAAATGGTGCCATATCTATACTCGAATGATAGCTATTATTATAAGTGAATTCTACCAAAGGAAGCATATCCTCCCAATTACTCCTCTGTTCTACAATGCAAGTCCGCAATAAGTCTTCTAAGGTCTGAATAGTACGCTCGTATTGACCATCTGTTTGCGGATGGTATGCAGAACTCAACCTCAACCGTGTGCCCATAGATTCTTGGAAACTCGCCAAAATCGGGAAGTGAATCGAGGATCCCTATCGTAGATAATACTAGAAGGTACTCCATGCAACCTGACAATCTCTCTAATGTACAATTCTGCTAATTTCTCCAAGCTAAAGGTCATGTTAATTGGCAAGAAATGTGCACTCTTGGTTAGCCTATCAACTATGACCCACACTGCATCATGATTCCTAACTGTTCTAGGTAGATGGGACACAAAGTCCATAGTCACATGGTCCCACTTCCACTCTGGAATTTCCATCGTTTGTAACTCTCCCGGAGGGCTTTGGTGCTCCGCTTTGCCTTTTGACAAGTCAAGCAGGCTTTAACAAACTCAGCTATCTCTCGCTTCATGCCCGGCCACCAAAACATCTCGCTTTAAATCTTGATACATCTTGGTAACACCAGGATGAATGTTGAGACTACCCTTATGTCCTTCTTCTAGAATTGCTCTCTTTAATTCAGTATCTCTAGGGACACAAACTCGACCTTGACATCTCGAGAATACCATCAACACCTTTATCGAAACCCTTTGTCTTATCTCGTCCCTAAGAGAAATACAATCCGACATAACATTGGATCCCACAATTGTTTATCTTTAATTTCCTGTAAGAAATTATTAGTCACCACAATTCGGCTACAACTAATCTTTTCGGGTGATAAGTCCACATGTATGTTCAGGTCTCGGAATTGTTCTACCAAAAGGGTTTCACTGACTCTTAGGGAGAATGCCAGAACCACATTCCTACTTAATGCATCGGCCACCACGTTAGCTTTTCCTGGATGGTATTGGAGCTGAAAATCATAATCCTTAAGGAATTCCACCCAACGTCTCTGCCTCATATTTAACTCTCGCTGATCAAATAAATACTTCAGACTCTTATGATCACTATATACATCGAACCGAGCTCCATAAAGATAGTGTCGCCACACCTTCAGAGCAAAGACTACGCAGCCTAACTCAAGGTCATGAATCGGGTAATTTCGCTCATGAGTTCGTAATTGACGAGATGCATAAGCTACCACTCTCTTATCTTGCATCAACACACATCCCAATCCCCGATGAGAAGCATCACAAGACACCTCAAACGGTCGACTAGTATCGTGAGAATCAACACCGGCGAAGAAGTTAGTCTCTGTTTTAACTCATTAAAGCTTTGCTCACATTCCTCAAATCCACACAAAGGGTTGATCACGGCGAGTTAACCGTGTTAATGGTGCAGCTATCTTCGCGAATCCCTCTATAAATCTCCGGTAGTAACCTGCTAGGCCCACAAAACTACGAATCTCTGAGGCTGTCTTCGGCCTTTCTCATTGCAACACCGCTTCAACTTTGGAAGGATCAACTGCAATTCCTTTAGATGAAATAACATGACCAAGGAACTTCACTTCCTCTAGCCAAAACTCACACTTAGACAGTTTAGCATACAACTGTTTTTCCCTTAAAACATTAAGTACAGTCCTCAAATGCTCTTCATGTTCTTCTGACGAATTAGAATAAATTAAAATATCATCAATAAAGACTACCACAAATCGATCCAGGAAAGGTCTAAAGATCCGATTCATGTAGTCCATAAACACAGCTGGAGCATTTGTAACTCCAAAAGGCATCACTATATACTCATAATGACCATATCTAGTGCGAAAAGCAGTCTTAGGAATATCTTCATCCTTCACTCGGATCTGATGGTACCAGACGTCAAATCAAACGTAGCGAATTCCTTAGCAACGATAAGCTGGTCCATCAAATAATAGATTCGCGGCAATGGGTACTTTTTCTTAATTGTCAACTTATTCAACTTGCGATAATCCACACATAATCTAGAACTTCCATCCTTCTTTTTCACCAAGAGAATCGGGCTCCCAAGGCGATACACTTGGTCTAATCATCTGTTTACGCATTAGATCCTCGATCTGCTCCTTAAGCTCAATTAACTCTTTTGGCGCCATTCTATACGGTACTACGGACATCGGCTCAGCTCCAGGAATCAAATCTATAGCAAACTCTACCTCTCTACGTGGAGGTATTCCAGAATATCCTCTGGAAAAATCTCGGAATTCTCGTACTATCGGTATTGACCGAAGGCTTTGCTCCACTTCGCATTCATAACTCCCAACAAAACAAAACAAGATACTCCCTCAACTAAGGATGTTTCTACTTGGCTAGTAGAAATCAATTCTACATAATCTTGCCGCTCAGGAAAGATTAAACACCTCCGCCACAATCAATTAGCACACGATTGGCGCTAGCCAATCCATACCCAGGATTACATCTAACCCTGACATCGGGATACAAATAAGATTTACTTTGTATCTTCGTCCCTCAATTGCTATGGGACACCTAACACAAACCGTCGAAGTCTTAATTGAACTTAAAGTAGGTGTCGATACTACTAAGTCACATCCTAGATCGCCCACCGGTAATCCTAAGTTTCTCACACAATTGTCCGCAATAAAAGAGTGTGTGGCTCCAGAATCAAAAAATACAGAAAGA
Organism: Abrus pulchellus subsp. cantoniensis; assembly: GCA_024086825.1. Lineage (NCBI taxonomy): Eukaryota > Viridiplantae > Streptophyta > Magnoliopsida > Fabales > Fabaceae > Abrus > Abrus pulchellus. The sequence continues at coordinate 30,074,381 of CM044050.1, read as the reverse complement.
AAAGTACCTGCCACTACCGCTGTTCCTTGAACAAGATCTGTCGCCTGGGCTGCCTCTGATGCAGAAGTAGTGAATACACGTCCCTCCGCTCTCGATCTGGTTGTTGTTGGAGCCCTAGTTGCTTTAGGCCTAATAGCGTGCAAGGCGCTAGCAGAAGACGAAACTGCCCTACTAGGCGTAGGACCGTCCCTTGCAAGGTGCCCCTCGCCGGCACGAGAAGCAAACTCTTACATCAGTCTGTGGGCACTGGCTCAGATAGTGTGGTCCACCACACCTAAAACATCTGACAATCTGCGGCACTGAGACTCTAGGAGAAGAAGAAATTGCTCCCCTAGGCTGAAATGTAGAAGTAGCAGTCCCTACTGGCACCGGGGCTGATGCTGCCGATCCTCTTGACTGATATGATCGAGACTGCTGTTGGCGTAGCGACCGACTGTAGGGACCCTTCTTAGCGCCCTTACCTCCATTACCATAACTGCTAGCAGCTCTACTAGATGGAGCCTTCCCAACTCCACCAACATCCTCTACATTAAGACTCTCTATAATGGTGGCTTGATCCACCAAGTCAAGAACTCCGTGATCCCGAGTGGGATCAAAATCCTCTTTATGTCGGTTCTCACCCGTCTCGAAAACCTCTCGACATCTCCACTCCTCTGAAATCGGGTGAGAATAAAATCTGTAGAGCCGCTCAAACTGTATTGCATACTCATAGACCGATGAGTTTCCTTGCACCAAGTTTAGAAACTCTCGTTCTTTGGCAGCACGAACATGAGAAGGGAAAAACTTTCCTAGAAAACTACTTCTAAATACAGCCCAAGTAATGACTTCACCTCGGGCCTCTAGCATAGTACGAGCTCCGTGCCACCACATCTCTGCATCCCCTATCAGCATATACGTAGCATATATCACCTTTCTCTCCTCGGCGCAACCCATGATTAGGAAGATCTTCTCAATCTCCCTGATCCAGAGTTCAGCAACATCTGGTCCATCCACTCCTGTGAATTGAGGAGGATCATTCTTTCTGAACTCTGACAACCCATGGTATTCAGGAAGAGGTGCAGCTGAGGCAGTAGCTGCTGAATCATATCTAGACTCTGCCTAACAGTGGCTGCCATGGCCTCCATGGCATGAGCCATTTGGTTCACATCAGCAGGAGGAGGATTTGCAGCAGATCTTCTTGGTCTAGCCATCCTAATATATAGACTAGCTTAAATTACTAACGTTTAACACATTCAGCAATACCACCACATAGCTATATTCACAGATTCAGCTTACAGTGATATATTCATATTTAGTATATCATAAAAATTTAATCTAGTACTCAGTATAACAACATATCAACATTCACATAGCATAGCAAACACACTCATTTCAGCAATCATTTACAGCTTAGCTTAACAGTCTCTTATTCACACAGTACGACTCACCTAAAGCTCACCCAAGTATCATATACCAAGTTTCCTACATCAATCATGTCTGAGAATCGAGGTGATCAAGCTCGTTCCCTCACAACTTGATGAATAGAAATCATGATATATGATTCACAGCTAAAACTCACATGTTTAATATGCACAACTGACGCCTAACAACCTCACCCTGTAGGTTTACCTAGACCATGCTCTGATACCACTAAAATGTCACGACCCCTTTTTATAAAGGACCGAGAACATTATTTCTATACCACATACTTATTTAAAAATAGGTAAATAATAGAGAATATAAGTATAAAAATTCACTTCTCATTCAAAGTAAAAATGAAGTTCCTTACAACAAATATCCAACAGATCAACATAATATTACATTTAGTTTATAATATTCAAAATACCAAAAAAAATTATAATACGTGACTCCCTCGACATGAGGTCTCATATATAAAGAAAAAGGACTTTGATGCATTATTACTCAACTCCAGCTTCTAACTTTTCTTCACTGGCCCCTCAACCTGTGAAGTAGATGCAACACCTGCTACATCTGCTCACGTACCACCGTATGATCATCGCAGTACACACGCACACAACGACATAGAAAGAAATGCAAGGGTGAGCTTACCAAACATAAAATAAAATTATATATATATAGAGCAAAATATTTCTCACAAAGAATAACCCCATGCATTTCCAGCCCATCTAATGCACAAGATAAAAACGGCTTCCAACTGGTTTCACAAACCTAATTAATCCGTAAGGAACCGAGCCGGTCCGGAGCGACCCATTCCGGTATCTGGATCCAGACAAGACAAAGACAAGAAATCAAGATGAACTTACCGTTACATGTCTACCCACCTAAACATGTAACTCGGCTCTATAATGATGCAAAACATATATCTCGGCATGATGCACGCCACCAAAATTATTTTAACAGCTCAACTACGGCAAGTTTATAATAGATCACCCAAAATCTCAAAGCATTTTAAACTAATTAACAACGATTCTGACTTAGAAAATAGCTTTTATTCAATAGATCTAACAAAATCATATCAAAATATCTTGAAATAGCATATTAAACCGTTCAAAACATAGTTCATAGGTTAAAGTAAACTCCCCTTACCTCAGAAAGATGATTCACACTAGATCTACCGAATATTACTTGATTATAACAAAATTCACCGAAGATTCAGCTTGAGAACGGAGTTTCTCCTAAGAACACCATGAATTTCTATAAGAAAGAGAAGGAGAAGAGAAACGAACGGTAAATCTAGCTTCAAACTTAAAGAAACTTACTTCCAATCCTTCAGAATAGATGTAGAATCTCAGATCTGCCGAGAAATCTAAGTTTAGGAAGGTTTAGTATGAGAGAAATGGTAGTTTACGGCCTTAGAACCTTTGAGAACCTTGGATAGAGGTGAAGAAATGAAAATTTCGTGTGAAGCCCCCTTTTTATAGAAAATTTTCAAAATTTACTGTTCACTGCCTTACTGTTCATGCCGGAAAATACTGTTCAGGGCACTATTCACTGCCTAACTGTTCATGCCAGAAAACACTGTTCACTGCCTTACTGTTCATGCCGGAAAATACTGTTCAGGGCACTATTCACACCGGAAAACACTGTACACGCGTACTGTACACGCACTGTACGCGTATGTGACGTCACCGATGATATCAGCAGTCACTGTACATACACGGTTGGCACTGTTCATACATGGTTTGTACGCGGTTTGCACTGTTCATACGCGGTTTGCACTGATCACTTTTTTTTTTTTTTTTAAATAATTTCAACTCCATCTAAATATATTCCAATACCAAATAATCCTTCAATTAACATTGAACAAGTATAAAATATTATAGATTACTCAATAATAAATTAGAAGCCTGACAGAGTTGCCACCACTTTATCAAAATTGCTTGGCTGTTGAGTGGATTTAAAATATTTTTAATATTAACTTTTTAGAAATAAATGTATCCTTTTTGTTTAGAGAAAAAAAAAAGTCATACAAATGAAAAATGAACAAGAGAAATAATTATAGGGTTAGGAAAGGTTAATTTTTTAAAATTTGCAAAAAGATATGTTTAAAATTAGAAAAGGTTAGGCTTTTTTAGCTTGATTTTTCTTTTGTTATTATTTTTTGTAAATCCACTCCTGCACAGGGTTCAAGTTAGTACACGACTATTCAATAAACCCTTACGTTTCAAGTAATATTGAAGATGGATCCACCACTCTATCAAAATTACTTGACCGTTGCGTGAATTTAAAAGACCCATTTCTGGTTAACTTAAATATGTTATTAATATTGGATTTTTTTGTACAATAAGAAATAAACGAGAAATATATGAGAAATATATAGAACAATAAAAACAAACACAAAAGTGAGCAAAAATAACAAGAAAATAATTATTGTTTGATTTAGGGATATTTTTTGGGATTTGCAAAGAAATTGAAATTTTTAAGATTTAAAAAAGAAGAAGTGTTTTTAGGGTTTTGAAAATTTAGACTTTTATAATTTGTGAAATTGTTAGAGTTAAAAAAAAGTTACTTTTTGGGTTTTGTAAAAAAGGAATACTTGGGATTGTAAAAATTATTTTTAGGGTTTACAAAAAAAAAAAGACACTTTTGGGTAGAAAATGTTTTAGGTTTTGCAAAAAAGATACTTTAAGGTTAGAAAAGAAATATTTTGGGGTTTGCAAAAGGACATTGTTGGGTAGAAAATATTTTAGGGTTTACAAAAAATGATATTTTAAGGTTAGAAAATGTTTTAGGGTTTGCAAAAAGGATATTTTAAGAGAAAAAATATTTTAGGGTTTGCAAAAGGAAAAGCAAACAACGTTTTTTTAGATTTTTTTAGGATTTGGGAAGATTAAGGTTTGCAAAAAAGAGACAATTTTATTTAAAAAAGGGTCGATACATTTAGTGTGAACAAACAAATCAAGGGAAAGGCAAAACTGAAAGCTAAGTACGCATACTAAAACAAAGAGATTTTTTTGTTTAGAAATAAAATATGAGACTTTTAATATGAACAGAAGGAAGAAATAAGAACAAGATAATAGATGAAACGATATTTCGTTTAGAAACAAAACTCGAGACTTTTAATATAAACAAAAAATGCACAAACAGAAATGAGAGCAAAATAATAGATGAAGAACAAAATAACAAAAAGGAAATCTTAATCTGAAGAATAAGAATTTCATTGGCTTTATCCTTCAACTTTTTTGGTTTATTCTCTTTGTTGACCTCATATGTGCCTTGGTATGCTCTCGATTGATTTTTTTTTTTTGCTCTCTCCTCTTTCTCTTCATTCCCCGAGTTATCTCTCTAGAATCCTTTCTCTTTTTCTCCTTATGCTCTTAAAGTGTCCCATAAAAAAATAAAGTGTAAAAGTCCTCCCTCTAAAGACCTAAGCTTCCTATTTATAGCCGCACCTCCTAACCCTAGATGCTATTTAATTTATTTATTTTTATTTTTTTTAAAAGCTTCACCTTCCTATTTTTTGATGGCCACTTCTCACATTTTCCTTAAACATCTCATCCATTTCCCTTAAAATCTACCAACTAATCACTTTTTTCTCCATTAACCTAAATTTCTACATATTTAAAATTTAAAATTTAAAATCCTAACCTCTTATAAACCTAATATTTAAAATCTTACCTAATTTTTATATTATATTTTATTATTTATGTATTTATTTATTTATTTTTAGATGAAACCTGGATAAAATTGAGTATTCGCAATTGCCCCTCTTTACTTATTTCTTACTCAATGATATGAATAATGAAATTTTTCATATTAGTATGGTAAGAAATTGGTAAAGAAGTGAATCAATTTTATCTGCAGTTTAAAAAAGAGTGCCAGTCAGATCATGGACTTTTAATTAAAAAGTATATGTGCTAGTCAAATTCTGGACTTTTGACAAATGGTAGACATGTCAGTCAGGTTCTGGACTTCGGACAAAAGGTAGACGTGCCAATCAGGTTATGAACTTTTGATAAAGAATAGATGTGCCAATCAGGTTTTGGAATTTTGATAAATGGTAAATGTGTCAATCAAGTTTTGGACTTTAGCAAACGATAGACATGCCAGTCAGGTTAGGGTCAATTTTATCATTACTAGGGTATGGTACTTTTGACAAGTTCAATGTTTATGTAAGGTAAAAGCCTATAAGTGTGATTATTCACCTATGCGTGATGATTCATAATGTGAAGATGGTGTAATGATGATGCATGGTGTAAGATTTTTGAAAGCAATAATGATGCATGATGCAAGACTTCCGAAAGCAATGATGATGGATGATGCAAGACTTTTGAAATCAATGATGATGAATGTGAGACTTTTGAAAGCAATGATGATGCATGATGCAAGTCTTTTGAAAGCAATGATGATGTGATGCAAGATTTTTGAAAGCAATGATGTAGCGAGTCTTTTCAAAATTATGATAATATTTTCATTTTTGAATTTGGGATTTGTCATCCTTACAGAATTACGTGTCCTCTAGTTCGAAACGAGATTAGACCTTTTAACTCTTTTTATTATTTGAATTCTTATCAAGGTGTATTCCAGTTCGACTGCAATTATCGATCCATAATAACAGTTCGTAGGGGGATTAAAGTTGTGGGATTTCAATGAGCTTGCTGCGATTGCTAAATCTATGAAGACACCTTTGATGCCTTTTCTCTCTTTCTTTCTCTGCTCATTACTTTTCTTTTCTTTTTGTTTTTTGTTGTTTTTTTTTTGTTGTTTCCTTTTGATATGTGTTTAACAAAATGCACAATGAATTAACCATGGTTAGGTTAAAGAAGATAACTTTATTTACTCAATAAGGAGAATGTATTTACATGAACAAGCTTTTTTTGGATGAGTGGAAATTTGGAGAAGGTAAGAGTATATAGCTGTTTGATGAACACTTTCTAGATAAACAATGCTAATATCGTACATGAATAACTTTGACAGCCCTTTAAACAAATCACGAATTGCTCTAGTTTAGAGCTCCAGACATGTGTTTCTCCTAGAGCTACAAGCACGTGACTGTCTCTATACATGAATGACCTTGACCGCCCTTTTAGCAAATCATAAATTGCCCCAATTTAAAGCTTTAGGCATATGCTCCTAAAGTTGCAAGTGATGAATGAAATATTTTCTCATTTGCAAAAAGATTTATCGTCAACCTTCATCAAAATATGCAGAAAAATTTATGTAGTCTAGGATGCAAGCCTAGGTTGTCTCCCATGAATCATTGGACGAACATGTAGTGTGCAATGTATTTAGAAAGCAAGTAAAAAGGGGGAGGGGGGGTTTGTGATTTCAAGTTCAATCAACTTAAGCAGAAAATTAAATTGCAAAGTTCAATCGATAAAATGTAGTAACCCCTAGTTCATTTATATAAACTCTATTCCTATTCCTCTCAAGATTGAATACTCTTCCCCTACTCCCAGAATTAGGTTGATTTAACAAGCGAAAATCAACCTTATATTTTCATATGAATTAAGCAATCCAATGAACTCCAATATCTCATTCCTTGATTACGCAATCTTGGAATTAAACAAGAATTAAGCAATTCAAATTTAGAATTTACTTAAAATGAATTAGGGTTCAGTACACAATGCTCTCCTCATTCAACCATTAATTCAACTCAAGAGTTTGGGAGGAAGAAATTCATGGAAGAAAAAGATTTGCATTAATATTCAAAAACCCAAGAATTCAAGAATCCATATGAACTCTCTAGAGATTACAAGAAAATTAACCCTCCATGAGGATGGGTCTCATAATTACAAAATGAAAGTAAAGAGAAATCAATAACATCAATACAAAAATCAAAGATAAGTAAGGAGAAAATGGAAATCAAACCCTAGGTTGGACCCTTGGCTATCACCCAAGGCCACCATAGGCTCTCCAAAATATCCTAAAATCCCTAAAATATCTCAAAGAAAAGGTTCTGCAAAAGTTCTCCTCCGCCTTTTACCCTAAATGGTAAAAATCCATATATAGAAAAGTTGACGCCTTCAGAGTAGTTACTCTCATTCATGACAGTGAACACTCTCGAACATAGTGATTACTATCGTTTACAAGAGTAAACATGCACGAGCATAGTGATTACTATCGTTCACAAGAGTAAACATGCGCAGGGTCCTGAACTCTGGGGCTCTCTGAAGTGTTTACTATCATTTCTGAGAGTAAACACGCATAGGTCTGAGTGCTTCCTTTGGCTCTGGAGTGATCACTATTGCTTCTAAAAGTGGTTACTCTGGCCTGCCCTTTGGATCTAGCTTGCTGTAGTGTCCACTATCACTTCTGAAAGTGGTCACTTTTAACTCAAAATTTCTCAAAGGCTAAAAATCCATATAATGAGTCTAGAAATTCCTGCACAATTATTCAAATGATCAAAATTGCAAATTATATCTATGTTAGTTAATGTAAATTAACCAAAAATTAAGAAACCTATGAAATTTGACCAAATGATGTTTTTATGTTATTTGCACTTCCTAAATCTATTTTTTCTATTAAAGAACACTAAAAAGATAAGTAAAAATCCAATAAATTGTGGATTCATCAGCAAGCTTTTGATTGTTTCACCTTGCAACTTCAACTAGTTTTGATGCCCTAATTTTAGAATTTCGATTTTTCATCTTGGAACTTCAAAGGTTTGGATAATGCTTCAAATGTCCATTTAGGCTACCATTTTGGGTCACAGCATAAGGGTGAGTTATTTGGCCCTAATTTTTGCTTGGATCGCTCTTTTGAGTTTTCAATTCAACGAGCTGCTCTAATTTTTGCCTAAATCGCCCTTTTGGGTTTTCAACCTAGCGAGCTTTCACCCCCTTTTTTTTTTCAAGGGTAGTATTTTTTTACTTTGTCAGAATTCACAGGATATGATAAGTCTTTGTCGGTCATGTTCCAAAGAATCAAGGCTCCTCTTGAGAATGCTTTCTTCATGACGTAAGGTCCTTCATAATTTGGAGCCCACTTGCTAATACGACTCTTTTGAATAGGGAGTATCTTCTTGACTATTAAATCTCCTGCTTGAAACTCTCGAGGGTGTACCTTCTTCTCGAACATTCTCTTTAACCTCTTCTGGACAATTGACTATGGCACATTGCATTTAACCTTTTTCCTTCAATAAGGTTTAATTGGTCAAAACGAGTTTGTACCCATTAGCACCCTTAGTGAAGGGATTTCAACTTCAATTAGAAGAATTGCTTCCATACCATATATGAAAGAGAATGGAGTTGTCTCGATTGATGTGCGAACAAACATACGATATCCATGTAGGGCAAAAAAGAGCATTTCGTGCCAATCTTTACATGTCACCACCATTTTCTGAATAATTTTTTTAATATTCTTGTTAGCTACTTCAACTGCCTCATTCATTTTTGGGCCATATGGGGAAGAGTTATGATGCTAAATCTTGAAATTAATATATAACTTTGTCATCATTTTGTTATTCAAATTAGTGGCATTATCCGTGATCAACTTATTTGGTAGGTTATACCGACATATTAATTCCTTTTTGATAAACCTTACTATTACATTTTGAGTCACATTGGCATATGAGGTGACTTCAACCCATTTGGTGAAATAGTTGATTGCTACCAAGATGAAACAATGTCAATTTGATGTCTTAGGCTCAATGGGCCGTATGACATTCATCCCCCATATTGAAAAAGGCCATGGTGCTGACAAAACATTTAATGTTGTTGGTAGGATATGGATGTTATCTGCATAAGTTTGACATTTGTGACATTTTTTCACGTATTTTAAGCATTCAGTCTCCATAGTTAGCCAATAATAGCCAGCCCTTAAAATCTTCCTTGCCATGGTATGTCCATTTCCATGGGTTCCAAAGGAACCTTCATGGACTTCTCTAATAATATTTTGTGCTTCATTGGCATTTACACATTTAAGAAGTATCATGTCATGATTTTTCTTGTAGCATACCTCACCATTTAAAAATAAACTCGTTGCCAATCATCTTAGAGTTCTTTTGTCATTCTCTGAAGCTCCTGACGGATACTCTTTATTTTGGATATATTGCTTGATGTCGTAGTACCATGGTTGTCCATCTAACTCTTCTTCTACTAGTTGGCAATAGGCTGGTTAATCACAATGCTGAATCTTTATAAGTGGCATATCTTTTTCGTTGCTCAATTCATACATGGATGCTAGGATAGCTAATGCGTCTGCCAACTAATTATTCTCCCGTGGGATATGATAAAAGGTGATTTTGTCAAATTGCTTTATCAACTCTCTTGTAAAAGCTTGATAAGGGATTAGCTTGCCATCTCTAGTCTCCCATTCACCTTGTGATTGATGAATCACCAAGGCTGAATCACTGAATACTTTAAGAATCTTAGCCTTTGATTCTATAACTACTTGGATCCCTAGGATACATGCTTCATATTCTGCCACATTATTTGTACAATCAAAGGATAGCCTTGCTGTGATGGGGATATGGTGTTTCTCTGAAGAGATTAACACAGTGCCAACTCCATGTCCTAATGCATTTGAGGCCCCATCAAATAACATGATCCATTTTTCCTTTCCTGATCCTTCTTCTTTAAATAAAGTCATGATGTCTTCATCAGGAAATTTACACTGCATTGACTGGTGGTCGTCTACTGGCTAATGGGCTAGGTAGTCTGCTAAAGCACTGCCTTTGATTGCCTTTTGAGTGATGTACACAATGTCATATTTAGAAAAAAGTACTTAGCAACGAGCAATTTTCCCAGTGAGAGCTGACTTTTCAAAGATATACTTGATCAAATCCATCTTTGATACCAACCAAGTCGTGTGGCTAAGCATATATTATCTCAATCAGTGGGCGGCCCAAGTTAAATCACAACAAGTTCACTCCAACAACAAGTAATTGGTTTCATAATTGGTGAATTTTTTGCTTAAGTAATAAATGACATGCTCTTCTTCCAGAGTCATCATGTTGCCCTAACAGACAACCTATTGATCCATCGAGTATTGTCAGGTACATGATTAGGGGTCTTCCAGGAACTGGTAAAATCAAAACTGGAGGATCTTGTAAGTACTGCTTGATTTTCTCAAAGGCTTCTTGGCAATCATCATTCCATTTCATTGGTTGATTTTTGTGCAACAATTTGAAAATTGGTTCACATGTAGCAGTCAATTGGGATATAAATCAGGCAATATAGTTTAGTCTCCCTAAAAACCCTCAAATTTCTTTTTACGTGTTGGGTGATGGCATTTCAAGAATTGCTCAAACTTTGACAAGATCCACTTCAATCCCCTTATGGCTAACTATGAATTCGAGTAGCTTGCCAGATTTCACGCCGAAGGTACATTTGGTTGGATTCAATCTTAGTTTAAACTTCCTTAGTCAGTCAAATAGCTTCTAAAGATGAACAATATGATCCTCTTTCACTTCTTGATTTTGCAATCATGTCATCTACATACATCTCAATCTCTTTATGCATCATATCATGAAATAAGGGCATCATTGCTCTTTGGTATGTTGCCCTGGCATTTTTTTAACCCAAATGACATAACTTTGTAGCAAAAGGTACCCAAGGGTGTGATAAAGGTAGTCTTTTCCCTATATTCTTCTGTCGTTTTGATCTGATTATATCCTGAAAAGCCGTCCATGAAGGAGAAGAATTGGTGTTGGGCTGTGTTGTCTACAAGCATGTCGATGTGGGGCAGTGAGAAATCATCTTTAGGACTAGCCTGGTTCAGATCTCGATAGTCTACGCACATTCGAACTTTTCCATCTTTCTTAGGGACAGGCACGATGTTTGCAACCCATTGTGGATATTTTGCAACAATTAGGAAACCAACATCAAGTTGTTTCTTCATTTCTTTTCTGATTTTTAAGGACATTTCGAGCATCATCCGTCTTAACTTTCGCTTGATTGGGGGGCATTCTGGCCTTAGTGATAATTTATGTTCCACACTATTTGCATCGAGGCCAGGCATGTCTTAGTACGACCATGCAAAGATGTCCTTATATTCATGGAGGAGTTCTATCAACTTATGGCATTTGTCCTCTTTCAATAAAGTGCTGATTTTGACTTCATTTTTCTCTTCTTCGAGGCCCAGATTAATCATCTCTGTAGATTCTTGATGAGGCAAAATTTCTTTAGTTTCTTGTTCTACTAGCCTTAGCAGTTCAAGAGAAGAATCGTGCTCATGTTCAGTTTCATTGTTAGGTTGATTAATGAGATAGTCAACATTATTTAGAGCAATATTAGCATTTAGAGTACATCATCATCAGGTCTGTACAATTTATAGTTTGCAATAACAAAAAGATAAGAAGATAGCGAAAGGAAGGAAATTTATTTTTATTGGAAAATTCAAAATGCATTTTATTGATAATATCAAAAGGAAACATGTACGCCCGATTCAATAAAACAAAATAGGAAAAATCAAATATCCTAAAGCCTTAGGCAGAGCAATAGAATCAACATTACAAATTACTTGAATTTTGAATTTAAAATCATAGGAAGCTCAATGATCTCCCAATTGCCAATCTCTATATTCAGCGAGCATGCATGAACTAAATTGAAATGTTCATCTCCGGGGGAGTCTTCCTCAGCAACAACCACTAGATTTGCAAATTCAAATCTTGCACTTTGAAAGCTTTGTAGGAGATCACAAAAGGGGATCCTTCCAGTTTCAAGGTCTCTATTTTCTAATTTGGCCATCCTCTTTTCTCTTCTCACAGCTATTATCCTTCTTTTTATTTACCTTTGGCCTATAACCAAGTCCAAATCTATATTTATTATCAATTGGTTTAGGCAACTCAATCAATCCTTGCTCATTCCTACCTAACCCGTATTCGGGCCGGTAACCTTCTTTAAGCATGACTTTCGCTATCATCATAGTTGTATTTGATGGTTGGGGCTTTATGATAGATGTTCCCTCCCCCCACATACTTCGTATTAGCAATCTCGAGTGCTTGGAATGAGGTCTCCAAAGCCTCTTCAGTGACGTCAATGTAGGGGGTGGATGAGGGCTTAGTCACCAATAGGTCCTCTTCAGCTGAGACAGTGACTAACTTGTCATCTATAATAAACTTCAATTTTTGGTGAAGTGTAGAAGCTACAGCCCTTGCACAGTGAATCCATGGTCTACCCAAAAGATAGCTATAGGCCAGTGTGATATCCATCATATGGATTGTTACCTCAAAGATAATAGGTCCAATCATCACCGGTAAATTTATTTCCCTAATCACTTCTCTTCGAGAGCCATCGAATGCTTTAACCACCATGGTGCTTGGCTTCATGTATGATCCATCTGATGGTAACTTTGCTAGGGTCATTTTAGGCATTATGTTTAGCGAAGAGCCATTATCAATTAAGACTCTTGCCAAGATATGATTCATACACTTCATAAAAATGTTCAAAGCTTTGTTATGTCTTGCTCCTTCCATGAGAATTTTGTCATTAGTGAATGTAAGGTAATTGTTGGCAGTGATGTTGCCAATAATACCTTCTAGCTTGTCCACTGAGATATTATGGATAACGTGAGCCTCATTTAAGACTTTCAACAATGCTTTTCTATAAGGTTATGAGTTCATCATCAATGATAGAATGATATTTTAAAAGGAATTCGGTTTAGTTGGTCCACCACCATATATTCGCTCTATTTTAAGAGCTTCAAAAACTCGCAAGCCTCTTTATGACAGACCATTTTCTTTTGTGCCCTCATTTTCACAATTATTCTTCTTTTCCATCAACTGTTCATTCCTCAATTCTTCAAGAATATAGATTCGACCACTTCGAGTCATACCTCTGACATCAACAATATTTGTAACATCAACATCATGGGAATCAATACCCTCTGATTGACTCTCTTCATGATTATCAGTGTAAGCTTTCACATCGTATTTTCAAGGTACTGCTTTATTGTCCTTATATGGGAAAGGCCTAGAGATTCATAAAGTGATGGGCTCTGGTAGAGTAGGTACTGATGCAATTCTTTTCTTGGTGTAATGGATAACCAAAGGTTTTCGGCTGTTTGAGGTCAACTTGTTGACTACCAACACCTCTTGATCGGTCTTAGAGCAACCAATTTGAATTAATTGCTTATCCATAAGGTCTTGCAAAGTGTGGGTAAATTCAATACATCCCTCTAATGTGTGGGCTGCATTAGGGTGTATCTTGCAACCATTCCCTCTTTCTGAACTTCACTCAAATAGTCCAAATTTACACATTTCTCTAAAAATAGACTTCAATGGAGTCTTCACATTTTCAACTTTCCTCCTCAATAATTGTTCCATGCCTTCGTCAAGAAGTCTTCTTTCCAAACTCGAGCATCTTGTTTTTTGATTGGAATGCAATGAAAACTCTTCAAAGGATCGAACATTTGACCCATATGATTTGCTGCACAGAGCTGGGTTGTGAACCAAATAAGCAGTAAATGATAACAACATCGTAATGTACCCTCGCTTCTCTGATGACATACTTCCATAGAAAGTAAAGTATCTGCTAGGATAGTGGGAACCAGATTCACTCTGTTTGTTTCATACTGGTGAAATACGTCTATAGCAGCTTGATCTTCAAAACTTGAGGTGAATGGGAATAGAACTAGTCCATAGATCAATAATGCGAGAGTCTTGTTGAAATTGTCCCAATTCCGTTGTTTGTATAAAGACTCCAAATGTTCTTCTAAATAGCTCTTCTTCCAACCCTGGATTAATCCCCTGTTCTCAAACTCGGCTCTTTCTGTGCTTAGGCCGATCAAAACAGCTATTGTTTTGGATCCCACGTAATTTCCTTTATATAGATATACCTTGTTGTCTTCCTTGACTAGTAGTCAAACCATCATTTCATATTCTTCCATGGTAGGTTTTACGTAAAATTTGAGAGGGATACTAACTAGCAAGTGCACTAGGTAGTTGTAGCAAGTAATAAAATTTAGAATTCAATATGAACCCCAAGTATCGTCCACAAGGATCTTATTTGAATTACCACTTCACAATTTAACAATTAGTTGAGCAAAACAATTCATTTGAAAGGTTCGTAATATGTAAAAGTAAGAAATAAGAACAATAAAAGGTAATAAACTTGCTGTAAAAATAGAGTATGAATTTTGTATTAAGAATGCTATATGGAAAATAGTTAGGAATCACTTCACCAGATTTTCAATTGCAATGTAATCATGTCCTGAACTCTTAAGAATTTTAATTGATTGATAATCAATTTCACTTCTTTAACTAAAGGACAATTCCTTGCCTCATTGATCATAATACCTAATTAAACCTCCCTAATCCCTTAGGTGACATTTAATTAAATACTGCATTAAGTTATGGAATTATAGGATTATTAGATCATGATACTTGTTCCTAAGATCTTAATAACCTAGGCATATAATTCTAATATGAGAAATAAACTTAATTTTCATTGATGAAGATTCCTCTAAATTCAATTGAATGAAGGATTAGTTCACAACTGCATTAAGAATAGAATCATAGACTAAATTCAATTAAAATCTCAAGATCTATTCCACAATTACATCACAACATCAAATCTGGATCCATAGATCCCTAACCAAAAACATTTAGAACAACATTACAATGGAAGAAAGAGAAGTAAGAGAAGAAGACAAAAAGCAGAAGAACATCTTCCAAGACCCAATCTTCACACTGATTCCTCTAGCAATTGATAAATGCAGATTTTATAGGTTTTTTTTTGTAGTTTTCTAGGTTGTTTTTGATTAAAAAAAATGTAATGTGGAAAGTGAAAACTGCACAAAAATATATAAATGTTTAATAAAGTAAATTGTTGTCTTTAATAATTCAAATTGTGTGAATTTAATAGAATTTTGATGTAATTATGTTAGTTTTGCAAGAAACTCTGAGTTGAGATCATAAGGTTGAAGGATCAAGAGAGAAAATAGAAGAAAATAGCAAAAATTAGAATCAAGGAACAAGGTCTGATAAAGCAAGAATTGGGCGTTATCACTTTTGTTCACAAAAGTGATTGCTCCAAAAACTTAATATTGAAGAAAGACCTGCACGTTACCACTTTTGTTCACAAAATTGATCATTCCAGAGAAGCTTCTATCAAAGCAAGATGCACTTTATCATTGTAAGGAAAAGTGAACATGTGTAGACCACGAACCTCTACATTGCTACTTTTATGAAAAATAGTTATCACGCCAGAAAGGCGAGAAATTCTATAAATAAGAGATTAGCCCAAAAACTTGTATCTTTTTCTCATTTTCATTTTCACACCTTAGAAGAGTTAGAGAGGGAGATTGGAGGTGACTTCCAAGCTTTGGACCTTGAGGAATCAGGCTGGAGATTGGATTTATGAAGAAATTCTACAACTCCTCTTTTCTACTTTTTCTCTCTCTTTTTCTTCTATGAACATGTTCTGATTTCTTTTTGTTATGGATTGATGGATCCGATTTTGATATTGTAAATTGATTGTAGATTTGGATTTTAAGATCTTGATTGTATTGAATGTTTAATTCTTTTCTTAATGCAATTCTTGAATTTACTATTCAATTGAATTGAACCTAGAGGATTTTCATCAATAGAAGTTGAGTTAATTTCTCAGATATGAATTAAATGTCAAGGTTATGGATATCTTAGGGATAAGAATTTGTGTTCTTGTGATCTCTTAATTTTCAATGCCTAATGCAATGTTTGATTGACTTACACATAAGGAATTAGGGTAGTTAATTGAATATTAGGATCAATGAGTCAAGGAATTGAACTTTGATTAATCTAGTGAAATTAATCATCAAGCGATTAATGAGCTTAGAGTTCAGATCTACTTCAGTTTTGCAATTGATAAAGAAGTGAAATCAATCCTAACTCCATTCACACATCAATTCATTTCTAAATTCGTCACTCTATTTTGCTGTTATTTTCTGATTTCTACACTTTATTGCTTTTATTTGCAAATGCTCAAAACACTCCAAAATTCGTTTAGCTCAACTAGTTATTGATTTGTGAAGTCATAATTGATAGAATTAATCCCTGAGGACGATACTTGAGACTCAAACTGAATTCCAAATTTAATTACTTGCTACAACTACCTAGTACACTTGCTAGTTCGTGTTCTCTCAGCTTTGTGACAGCAATGAAGCTTAAAAGTCGCTCCTAATCTCTCCCTCTCTGACTTCCCTTGGAAATTAAAACAATTACAAAATGAAAAATAACAAAAAACCAAAGTCTCATTTTCTAAACCTCTAACTTCTATTTATAATGTTTTTCCTGCCTTTTTCCTTTCCACACATTAATCTTCAAGAATTCTAGCATAAAAGGTCTTCTAGAAGCTTCTATAACTGAATTAGGAACTCAAATCGTCCAAGGTTAATACTTAGAAGTGGTATTTAAAATTCTGTTTCTTTTATGTAGACACTTTAAGTGGTTGAAGTGTCTATGCGAAAGTGTTCTACATGGAAAAATCCTCGCGCGTAGCTACTTTTAGCGCTTGAAGTGGCTACGTGCTAACTGCGTAGCTACTCTGAACACTTAAAGTGTGTAACACCTTAATTTTAAATTTCTGAATAAATATGATTTTACGAATTTCAGAGTGGTAAAAATTTTCCATTTAGATGATTGTTCAAGCATAATTTCATAAAATGTTTCAAATAAGAAATGAGTACAATTTGTATCATTACTTGCTACAGGACTTAAATATACATCAGATTTTCAGAATAAATTTCTATGTCCTATAGCAATTTCATCCTTCCTTCCTTTAGGGACTCCGGTGCTGATTGTCTTGGTTACTTCAAAAATAAACACAAGGGTGAGTCCTTTACACTAGTATAAACACACAAACAAGAATTAGACTCACCTGACTCATTATACATAAATTCTAATCATATTAGGAGCATATGTTAATGTCCATCATGCATCCAAATTCTCAATCACAATAGGTGTACTCACTGCACTAATTGCAAATCCACACATTTACACAACACAAGTGTGCTCACTACACGTAGCCACGCTTACTGTGGCACTATGATCACAGATTCTTGATGCCCTCGACCTTAAGGACTTACTCAGTTATAGTATGGATGGTCGCTCGAATAGCTCATGCTCCACGGATACAACATGTGTGGTATTGAGGCCCTAGGCAGAGGTGTTAGTCAGAGGCTGAGTCAGGAGGAGAGTGTGTGGCCTGTGATGCACCCATTCTCACTTTTGGTGTCACCACCACCCTCTCTTCTCCATGGTATTACTACCGCCCCCATCTTCCACACTCCCAGTGTATCTCTAAACCATTTATAGTTTCCACATCTAAACATGTCGCAATCATATCCAAACATACCATCACACTCATTTTCAACCATTCAAGTTTTTCAAACATTCACCCATAGCATGCCAACACAAATATACAATCACATTTTACTCAACATTAATCACATTCTCATTTCTATCACATGCAACATGGGTTTCTCATACAATGCCTACCACATTCAATGTATCACACAATTCACACAATGTGCCAGAGGTCGGACACCTCCGGACTCAAGCCAACTCGTACAGTCCATCAAGATACATAACCTCACTTCCTATTTCTATCACATTACTGTATTCATTCAAATAAACTTATTTTGAACAAAGGTAACTAGAGTAAAGTCCTCCCCTTACCTCAAAATGAAGGCCCGACACGAAACATTGATGGAATCGCCTCCCCACAAGGATTTTGTCCCTAAAGCACATAGAAATCCTGAAGAAACTTAGGGGAAACTTCAAAAAATGAAGGAGAGGGATGAAAACCAAAACCCTAACCATAGAACTTACCTTCAAAGACTCCAAACGCATTTCCAAGCTTCAATCAAGCTCCCAAACGTCCTTGGAGGGCTTTTAATCGGTAGGAATGGGTTTGGGTAAAGAAAATCATGAAGGAGAGAGAGGGAAATCATGAAAATAACCCTCTCCCCAATCTCTAACCCTTCAAATACCTATTTGGTCGCGACACTCTCACTATAGCGACTCCTCTCGCTGCAGCGACACTCTTTGTTGCTACAACGAAAAACTCAAACAAATTTGAATTCTGGTTTTTGCAGAATCTCGCTACAGCGAGATTGTACCTAGAAATGTACCCTAAATTGTCGCTGTCGCTTTAGCAAAAAAGTGACAGTCGCATGCCTTCCCCACCAGGGACCTCTCGCTACAACGAGAATGTCCTGCACCAGGACTTAACCTATTTCATTCAATTCAAATTCCAATCACACACACACACATATATATATATATATATATATATATACTTAAATGATATTACATTTTTGAGGTGTTACAAAGTGGCTACGTGCACTGTGCATAAGTAAATTGGCCTTAGGCGTAGCTACTCTGAATACTTGAAATTGCTACTCTCTTAGTCTTTATGAATTTTCTTCTTCAAAGTGTTAACTCTATGTTTTCAGAGTGATTACGCCCTACACATAACAATTCTTTTAAGCTCAATTCCTCTACTTTGTTCACTTTAATCTTCAACTCAAATTCTCAGCTCAAGCTTCTGCACAAGGATTAAGTCATTTTAAGTCAAATTGTTTAGAATTAGACTAAAAATCTAAAAATTAAAATTATTTACACAATTATGAATATTGATGCAAGTTTTATGATATTTCCTAATTTACTTAGAACTTTACTACTTATTTATTAACAAAACTATACTAAAAATTATGGTAAAAAATGTAGATTTATCACCATCCCAAACTTAGAATTTTGCTTGTCCTCAAGCAAATCAAATCATATAAAGGGAAAAGATTCATCCATTAATTGAAATCAAGCAACAAAACTGACTTTTCTCAAAAAATTTTTATTTTCCAGTTCTGTGTTTTCTAATTTCTCATGCTCAATCATGTTATTAATCCATTCAATTATCATGACAATCATATTGCATTAGTTACATAACCAACAAAAACTTGTCATCTGAGTTCAAAATAATTCAACAAAGTTTCATGTGAGAAAAATTGAAAAACATGATTCATAGCTCACAAGTAATG
The DNA here is from genome assembly GCA_024086825.1 of Abrus pulchellus subsp. cantoniensis. Lineage (NCBI taxonomy): Eukaryota > Viridiplantae > Streptophyta > Magnoliopsida > Fabales > Fabaceae > Abrus > Abrus pulchellus. Next base: position 30,055,019 of record CM044050.1, on the reverse strand, counting down.
TTTCTCTCATCACTCAGCAGTGTTTAGGCTTATTTTCTCTCAAAATCATCATTTTTACCACACTCTACCATAGGCTTACAAATATTCTCAATCTCCTCTGCAAATATACAGCAAGTCATATATCAAGAGGACTTTTTCAGCTAAAAATGAGGTTAAAGGACAGGTAGGTGTTCAATCAATTTAGGGAAACAATGTGGTTACTTCCAAATAGAAAAGATGCAATTCAAGTAGATGAATGTTCAAAACTTAAATTGAGGTTACCTCATCTTTCTCATTCATCCAATTTTTGCACAGAATTTTTCAACTTCATGCAGCATTTAAAGAATTATCATTGCATCAATTATGCAGAGAATTTCTTTTTCAATTCTTTTCTGTTTTTCACATTTGTTATTTCTTCTTTTCAACACTTTGCTTTTCATTTTTCTTTTTCAAATACTCAGAGGTTTGCTGCTACCCACCCCAAACTTAGAACTTTGTTTGTCCTCAAGCAATACAAAACAAGATGTCACCCCAAACTTAGTTTTAAGAATTCATCTTTGATTAAACTCAAACTGCCTTTTTCTAATTTAGATAGGACTCATGGTTTTGCAGCAAGGCTTGTATTGAGATTTTTCAAAGAAAAAGCTAAAGGCACAATGGGATAAACTAGGATTTTCTCAAACATAAAGGGAAGTTCATATAGGCTAGCTAAGCATGATCAAAGAAGGCCTCCATCATATATGTGAGATCTGCAAATTACATATTCAATAAAGAAACAAAGCAAGTTCTAGAAGTGTAGTAACAAATGAGATTAATTTCACACAACAAGAATTGCTATTCATGAGGCTCAAATCTCGCCAAGGTACTTTAAAGTGAACATGTCAAACAATCAAGCTTACAATCAACTTTTTCAGAACTATATGCACAAAGTAGCAAGACTACCTCATTTTGAAAATTACAAGTGTGACAATCATGTAAGAATGGGAAAAACAACTTTAAAAAAATAAAAATCAGAATTCACAAAATTGCAATCAAATACACTGTATTCATAGAAGTCAGTTTATGATCTAATATAATATTTTTGTGTTTTTCTGGGAATTTTTCAGTGTATGTGAAGTTAAACTCATGAATAAGAGGTACAAAATTCACCCCCCCTTTTATGGCAGCTTATGCAAGTGTCAAATCCAAGTGCTTGGGTGTTGTGTAACGATGACATATTCTGCACAAAACACCAAAATTCCCATCCATAATGCAGAAAAATAGAATAGTTAAAATACAGAAATATAAAACTAAATGAATGTTATACTCCATTACTATTGAAAAAGTACTTAAAATAAGTTCTGAACAACTGAAAATTAACTACTAAACTTGTAGACATAAAAATTTCTAAATGCTAAAAATTACATAATCTGAAAATTAAAAGAAAAATAGTAAAAACTAAATTCCTAAACTACTCTTCTGTATCCTTTTCATCTGAACTCTCCTCTTCTTCTTCATCTTCTTCTTCACTCTCATTATTTTCTTCCATTTTAGCTCTTGGGGTAATGTTGAAGCATGTGTTGAAAAGAGGTAGATTGTTGAATGTGGTGGCTCTAAGGCATTGGACATTTTCTATTTCTGACTCATAGAGTTTCTCTTTTGTCATGCCTATCTTTTTAGCAATGTTTAGCATTATATTTTCCATCAAAAGTATTCTAGCCTTGTTGCTCTCATGTAAAGCATTCTGCCTCTCAGCCAAGGAATCTTGTCTGTCCAGAATTATCTGCAATTGAGCCTTGAGTTTAAGAGGAGAATCCTTCTTAAACTTTATAGGAATTGGTGAGGCAGTAGTGATTGGTGTGGTGGCATATATTTCCTTTATCATTGTTGCTATAATAGGAGGATTGACCTTACTCTTCTCATAATATTCCCTAAAATTTACTCCAGCATCTTCACAAAGTAGAGTAATTAGCTCTGGAAATCCCAATGAATTCCTTTTTGTTTTCAAAATTGTTTTCATGCAGTTGTTGATCACTTCTCCCATATTGATGTAGAAATCACTCACTATGGCAAAAATGAGTTCATCTCTCTTGACAGCAATGGCGAAGCTATGGATCACTGGCATAAATGAGCTGAGTATGAAAATACTCCATACTTTTGCAAAAGGCAGCAGATTTTTGGTCAGAACATTCTTTGGAGTAGAGATGTTTTTAGCTTTATCTCTTGCACTCAACTCCCATGTAGTTCTAGGTTTGCCAATTTTATGGAGGATTTCAGTGTAATCCTTATCCATAAATTTCCCAAAATCTGAAAATTCCTCCTGTTCTTCTTTTTTTCCAACAGTAATCTTCAGGACTTTGTTAATATTTTTAACAGAAAAGTCCACTACAGTACCTCTAACAGCAGCGTGATTTGGAGGTAGATGGTCTCCTTTGGTCCTCAAGGCATTAGCATATAATTCTTGTGTAATATCCTTGGACCTTTTTCCAGCTAAGGTAGTAAAAATCTCCCATCCTCTTTTTTGAATCTATTCAGAAAATTCAGGGTGCTCTCCTTCAGCTAGATCAAAATTCCTATCTTGAACTGTTTTCCTCCTCAAGATGTTGGCCTTAAAATAGTTCTCATGTACAATGCTCCTGAATCTAGGGTCATGATCAGGTATCGTCCTTGAAAAAGGACCAGCTAAGAATCTTCCCCTCTTAGTTCTTCGAGTTCCTCTAGGTCTGCTTGCCATGTCTTTTGCTGGAATTACAAATTAATATAAAAGATATGAATTTCAGAACTTGATAAAATTGTAACATGTATTACAACAATCTCAATAATTTTTCTAATTTGAAACACAGAGAATATTATGTCTCAGGACTGTATACAATTTAAACAACTACAAATCATCAATAATTCATTACAATTGCAGCAATGTATAGGTGCAAAATGGATGTTCATGCTCAGCTCAACCCCTATTTTTCATGTGCAACATGTGCAGAATCAACATTTATTGATAAAAATGTGGAATTCAAAATCAATCAGTGTAGTGCATTAGATAAAAAATTTCAGAACAATCACCTCAAATATTTTCACTGCTAAAAATCACATTAGTACTTATGAAATTCATTCTGAAAACCCTTTTCTGTATAATTGATTAATAAAAAATTATTTCAGAATATTTCTAGCAATTTTAGATATTAAAATGCATAAATTTCACAAGAATTTGCTTCAGAAATCAAGTCTCAGAGTCAAGCACCAATGCAGCAATATGTTCATATGAAAATCCTTTATGCAACATTAATCTTCCATTAAAAATTACAATTTGAGCATAGAATCTATAACATCCTTATTGTTAATTAACATCATAATAGTAAAAAAAAAAAAATCAAAATCAGAGAGATCTTGAATAACAAAGGTTTAAATCGAAAAACTTGAATAATAAAACATTAATCTTTAAAACTAGTAATAAACATTAAGTATCGTAATCATAATTTGCTTCATAATGTACAACATATATTTGTATTTCAAATATACATGAAGTTATCAAAATACATTAAGACCATTCATTTACATTTACAAGCACTCAAAATAATAATGGTCCTGATGAGCAACCTAACCACCCTTTGACTAAGTGGCACTAGTCATCCCCGTGCCAATCTTCTATCATCGCTAGGTCTTCAGCAGTCAACTCGTCATTCGAGCCAAGATACTAATTGCCCGGGTCTGCGGTTACCTGAACACCTGTAATATGCTCGATCATCCATTGCGATGGTACTCTAGACTGATTGTGGTCATGGTACGAAACAAGATACGTTACTGCTGTAGGGGTTCTATGTATAGATAAATCAAAAGGAATACTAAAGCCTAACTCTAACTCCATCATCATTACCTCACTAGGTATCTCACTATCATGTACAAGAATTCTAAAAGAAGTAAGTCTCTAATACTCATAAAAAACTTCATTTACTATATTTACTTCTGAACTATCTACTATTTTAATTCCCTCCCTAGATGCTGTCATCTGACTTCCTGAAATGGTTACGTAAGGATGAGTCTCTACATTCATTCCAGGCATACATACACAAAGAATCCAATAATACAAGTCAACATCTAACATGCATCATAAAATCGATTTAGTTATATATTCAACTTATGTTTATCTCTCTTTCCTTTCAGTACTCATTTCATACTCAGTTCCATTCCAGAGGTCTTCCTTAGCATAGATAATTGCTAGATAGCCGTAGCTACATGGATACAACGTGTGCCGACCCAGCCCCTTTTAGCAAAAAAGTGATCAAGAGTATAGGTCAGGAAACGAGTGTGAGGCCTGTGGTACTCCTACTCTCATTTATAGTGCACAATTCAAGAGGAGCATCCATCATCCTCATTTTCCCAAGACTGTTTAGTCTTCTCCATCTTTCACACTCCCAGTGTACCTCTGAACTATCTATACTTGTCCTTTTCATATTCATTCTGATTTCCTTTCACTTTCTCTTTTATATCTCATCTTTCTATGTCTCTTTCTATTTCATTATTTCATTATATATTACTTCCTCATTGTTGAGGGTTATTCCTCTTAGGCTCAGTACATCATACACATGCTCAGATTCAAACATATCATACTCATCATATATCATTTTCAAACATCACAGAGCATGTTTTAAACACATCAATCACATGTTATCAATCAAAACATACTCATTTCAAGCATTTTCACCCATACATACAATAGTTCCTAGCAATGAAATAGAGCTCTCCTTACCGTGAGACGAAGTTTTGAAAGAGATTTTGTCAAAGGTTCTGAGTAAAAGGACTAAGATTTTCCTAGATATCGCAAAAGAGAACAATTTGAGAAAGGAGAAACTTAGAAAACACCCAAAAAGACAAACAAAGCTCCAAGAACTTGCTTAGAGTTGATTAATGAAGTTCCCAAGCTTGGATTTGTAAGAAAGTTGAGGTTTTTGAGAGATTTTCTAAGAAGAGAGGGTTAAGGGTCGAAAGAACAAGAGAGAGCTCGAAACTTGGATTGTAATCTAAGTTTTCTAACTTGGAAACCCTTAAATACCCCTAGACTCGCGACATTCTCACTATAGCAAGAAATTTTTGCTATAGCAAGACTTTCTCTCGCTACAGCGAAAAATCAGATAAAATTGCACTTTGTTGTCTATCATTCTAGCTATAGCGAGAGCTCCTCGCTACAGCGAGAGAGCATCAGAATGCTTGATTTTTAGCTGATTTATCGCTACAGCGAAACACGTCTCGCTACAGCAAAAAATCCGGCAACTCACACATCTAAAATTCTCCTAATTTCAAGCAATATGCATTAACAACTCACATCAAGTATGAAATTAATAATTAATAAAGTAGGGATGTTACAGAATTAACCCTATTAACCTTTAATTTCATATTCAAATCAATAATTTCACAGAAATTGCCCCTAATTTCAAATTCCCAAATTTTCCCTAATTCAGGCTCTGAAGAACCGTAATCATAAATTTCAAAATTGGAGAAAGAATTACCTGGAATTGAAGTGCAGAATCCTACTCGCAGATGATGAAGAAAATAGATAATCAACAAAAATAGTTAATACTAAGTAGGAAAATCAAATTTTTAGAGCTGGGTTCAGGGTTAGGGTTTGGATGCCTCTCTGCATTATCACCTGAAAGGTTTATATGGCTACGTAGAATAAGTAGACACTTTAAATAGGGAGAGTAGACACGCTAGAAACTTTATAATGAATCAAATGTGAGTGTGTTCACTCTAGGCATTTAGAGTGTCTACTTAAATGGAAATGTGCAAATCATGTGACCACTTTAAGTGTTTGAAGTTAGGACTTAAAACTGCTGACCTATGCACGTAGCCACTTCAAATGGGCAGAGTAGCAGCACACAGATGCTCTCAGATGTGCGTAGCTACTTCAAATGGGTAGAGTAGCAATGACCTTGCTTCATTCAGACTCACATAGCTACTTCAAATGGGTAGAGTAGCTGCACAAACATGCACGTGGCTACTTCAAACGCCTAAAGTAGCCAAGCAGGAGCCACTTTTTTTAGCTTTTATTATATAGCCTTGTGCGTGGACACTCTTAATGATTAGAATGTTTGCACGAATTTGCGCATGTCCACTTCAAGTGGGTAGAGTAGCTACGCGTTTGCTTCACTGCAAAATTCAAAATCAATGGACTTCGACGTAGACACTTTATGCACTTGAAGTGGACTTCTTCCTCAAAGTGTTTACTTACTTGATGAGCATCATTGAAACTACAATTCCACACATTGTTCTTACTTGAACCAGAATTTGTAAACACAATTAACAATGTGATTTATTATTAATATGAAAATCATACTCCACTGTTACTTTCAACTAAAAATTCAGAAAATTCAGAATTTTTAAAACTAAAAAATAACTAAAAGTAAAAATTCCTAAACTAGATTCTAGCAAGAGTAAAAGGTTAGAAATGTGAGTTGCCTCTCACAAGCGCTCTTTTAACGTCACGAGCTTAACGCCTCATGTTTCTTATTCAAGATAAATCAACTTAACACAAGAGATGTTCTTTGTGAATGCCTTTCTATGATAAACTTTCAACCTTTGGCCATTGACCTTGAATTCTCTCCCTGTCTTCTAAGCCTCAATTAAAATTGCTCCAAAGGGAGACACTTCTTTGATTAGAAAAGGTCCAGACCACCTTGATATGAGCTTCCTTGGAAATAATTTACCACTCCCTGTCTTCTAAGCCTCAATTAAAATTGCTCCAAAGGGAGACACTTCTTTGATTAGAAAAGGTCCAGACCACCTTGATATGAGCTTCCTTGGAAATAATTTACCATGGATTCTCATGGTTCTTTCTTTGTACAGTTTGGCCCAATATGCTTTATGTTCTAGCTCTAAAGGTAAATGACATGTGTTTCCAAAGACTAATTGGTAAGGTAATATACCAATTGTAGTCTTAAAGGCAATTCTATATTCCCACAAAGAGTCATCTAACTTCTTTGACCAACCAAACCTTCCTTGAATTATTCACCACTTTTTCTAAAATTTGTTTAATTTCTCTATTTGACACTTTGTAACAACCCGACAACTTATTCGGGACTGACACTATAAACCAACACGAGACTTTTTAGTGTGTTTTGTTCTCACTCGCACACTTCTCAGGAACTTCCTAGAAGGTCACTCATCCCATAATTGCTCTAAGTTAAGCATGCTTAACTTTGGAATTCTTAAGTGATAGGCCACTAAAAAGTAAATGCAGTTTGTTGGTATAGGTAGTCCTAATCAATTCCTTTAAGCTATCCTCAAGTGTATAGTCCCATACCTACACAGCCTTTGGATCCCTCTCATTCTAGTGTAAATTCGATTCATTCATGTGCCCCTTACGTCAGAAAGCCTGCCAAGTAGGTGGCATAGGGGACTTTTGTGCGCCTCACGGCACCCCATAGCGTTGAAAACCTTCTCTACATTAGCTACCCACCTCTGAGCTCCTTCAGGGTTAAACCCTCCCTCAAATTTTGGAGGATCATGCCTAGTGAAGGTAGATAACCCTCTGTACTCCGCTGGTTCTTCACCTTGGTTATGCACCAAGGACTCCAGCATTTGAGCTATGCGCTCCAGAGGATCCTTGGTGTTCTTAGCTCCTCTACCTCTACCTTTACTAACCATGCTTTATCTAAGCTAATCACAGTCAGCAAACAATATTCCAGCATATCAGATCAATTATAACATTTATAAATCAAGTAATCAAAACAATCAACACTTATCTAGGACGCTTCAGCCCGTTACCTCAATCCGATTGGATGAACTGCTCTGATACCAAATTGTAACACCTTAATTTTAAATTTATGAATAAATATATTTTTACAAAGTTCAGAGGAATAAAAATTTTCCATTCAGATAATTGTTCAAGCACAATTTCATAAAATGTTTCAAATAAGAAATTAGAGTACAATTTGCATCATTACTTGCTATAGGACTAAAATATACATCATATTTTCAGAATATATTTCTAAGTCCTATAGCAGTTTCGTCCATCCTTCCTTCAGGGGCCCGGTGCTGATCGTCTTGGTTATCTAAAAAATAAACGTAAGGGTGAGTCCTTTATACTAGTACAAACACACAGACAAGCATTAGACTCACCTGACTCATTATGCATAAATCTAATCATATTAGGAGCATACGTCAATGACCATCACACATCCAAATTCTAAATCACAATAAGCGCGCTCACTGCACCCATTTACAAATCCACACATTTACATAAACAAACGTGTGCTCACTGCACGTAGCCACGATCGCTGTGACACTATGATCACAGATTCCTAATGCCCTCGACCTTAGGGACTTACTCAGTTATACTATTGATGGTCGCTTGAATAGCTCCCGCTCCACGGATATAACATGTGCGATATTGAGCCCCCAAGCAAAGGTGTTAGTCAGAGGCCGAGTCAGGAGGAGAGTGTGTGGCCTGTGGTGCACCCACGCTCACTATTGGTGTCACCACCACCCTCTCTTTCCGAAGGTATTTCTACCGCTCCCATCTTCCACACCCCCAGTGTATCTCTGAACCATTCATAGTTTCAACACCCAAAGACATCATCATTTATTCAATATGCCATCCACACTCATTTCCAACCATTTCATCACATCACAATCATCACACATCATGCTCAACGTATTCACAATCACATTTCTATCATACACACATCATTTCCTTGCATCCAATGATAACTAACACAAATCACATCACTCAATTTCACACAATGTGCCAGAGGTCGGACACCTACAGACTCAACCCAATTCGTACAATTCATTAATACACACATTGCCATAAACAACCAAATAGACCTATTTCTAACAAAGATAACTAGAGTAAAGTCCTCCCCTTACCTCAAAACGAAGATCCATTCCAAAATAATAATAGAAACAGCCCCCCACACGATTTTTGACCCTAAATCACACAGAAATTTCATGGGAACTCAGAGAGAACCTCAAAAATAAGAGAGAGTGACCAAAAACCAAAACCCTAGCCATAGAAACTTACCTCCAAGAGCTCCAAACATGTCCCTTACTTTCAATCTAACTTTCAAACGTCCTTGGAGGTGTTCTAATTGGTAGGAATGGGTTTGGGTAGAGAGAATTGTGAAGGAAAGAGAGGGAAATAATGAAAAATAAACCTCTCCTCGAACCCTAACCCTTCAAATACCCCTCTAGTCGTGACACTCTCTCTACAGCTACTCTTCTCGCTACAGTGAGGCACCTCTCGTTGCAGTGACGCCCACTGTCGCTACAGTGAAAAACTCAGACAAATCTGCACTCTGGTTTCTGTAGAATCTCGCTGCAGTAAGACCCTCTCGCTATAGAGAGATTTCACCCAAAAATGCATCCTAAACTATCGCAACAGCGAGACGTCTCTTGCTACAGCGAGAAGGCGATAGTTGCATGCCTTCCTCCTAGGGACCTCTCGCTACAGCGAGAATGCCCTGCACCATAACTTAACCTATTTTTTTCAATCCAAATTCCAATCACACATGTATACATACATTTACATATATCTATATTAACACACACATTCCTATCAAACTAAGGCACATCCGTACATCCATATCACCATCAAGTCAATCATCATACCACAAAATAGTATATATATATATATATACTCAAACAATATTACATTTTTGGGGCGTTCCTCTACAACACCATAAGGATATGTGTAAGATCTGTCAGCAAATTATAAAGTTATGCTAGTAGGCTTGACTTCTTCTATTCCAAGTCTCTTCATGATAGCAAGAGGAATGAGATTTATGCTGGCCCCAAGATCACATAAAGCTTTCCCGACGGTGCAATTTCCAATAGAACATGGAATGCTAAAAGAACTTGGATCCTTTAATTTTTGAGGGAGCTTTCTTTATAAAATAACACTGCATTTTTTAGTCAAAGGGACTGTTTTATCATTCCCAAGCTTTCTTTTCTTAGATAACAGCTCCTTCATGAATTTAGCATAGGAAGGCATTTGCTCAAGTGCTTCAGCAAAAAGAATATTTATTTGAAGTTTCTTGAAGACATCTAGAAACCTCTCAAATTATTTTTCTTGTTTTGGATTGGGCATTTTTTGAGGTTAAGGAAGTCTCTTATATTTCTCCTCATCAATAGGTTGATTAACTTCCTTAAGTATTTGCCTTTTTGTCTTCCTTACAGCCATTGGAGAACTCTCTTTTTCTGAATTTTCTCTTTTCAGCAAGGTAAAATTTTGCTTCATCCAGATCAATTTTTAATTTCTCCTCTGCAGCAGAATTATTTCCTTTTTTTTTTTTTACAGGTTTGGGACTCCCCACAACAGCTCCACTCCTAGTCATTATAGCTTGACATTGTTCTTTTGGATTAATAACTATATTGCTAGGAAATCTCCCCTCTTCTCTGCTAGATAATTGTTCAGCCTGCTGTCCAATTTGAGTTTCAAGCTTTTTCATGGAAGATTCTTGATTGTTGAAGCTTGTTTGGGTCAATTTCATAAAATGCAGCATGGTTTCTTCCATCTCATTCAACCTTTCAGTTATAGGCTTGGAAAATTTTTTATTCCTTTGAGGTTGAGTGGCTGGATTCCCTTAAGAATAAGATTGTTGTGTTGCTGGACCTGCACCAGAAAAAGGTAAAGCAGAATTAGAATTCTTTGCAGCAGAATATTGAGTGTTCCAATTAGAGTACTGTTGATTTCTACTATTAGGATACTAAAAACTAGGTGAGAATGTAGGTGCATCACATGCACCATTAACATGATTTCCTCCACAAAAATCACAAGAAGTTGAATGTTCTGGATTGGAGTAGCCTGTAAGTTGCTTATTTGTTGATCAGTGCAACAATTTGTTTTGAAAACATTTGACTTTGCAGCTAGTTTTGTGCAAGAAAAGTCTTAATAATTTTAGCTTCATATCCTCAACTTCTTATAGAGTGTCTAGAATTAGAATTTTGATACATAGATGAAGTCATCATCTCTATAATCCGTTGAGCTTCTTCGAATGATTTAGTATTCAATGATCCTCCCGCAGCTGCATCAATTATGGTTCTAGTGGCTAGACTCATTCCATTATAAAAATTTTCCAGTTGCATCCATTTCAGTATGCAATGGTGTGGACATTTCCTCGATAATTCTTTATACCTCTCCCGATCTCATATAAAGATTCCCCTTCTTGCTACATAAATGATGTAATTTCTCCTCTTAGTTTGGCAGCTTTAGATAGTGGAAAATACTTGGTAAGAAATTTATTGACAAGGTCTACCCAAATGGTGATGCTTCCTTGTGGTTAAGCTTGCAGCCAACATTTAGCTTTATCTCTCAATGAAAATGGAGATAATCTCAATCTAATTGCATCTTCACTAACTACATTCATTCTTATTGTGTCACAAAGCTACAAAAAGTTAGAAATATGTAAGTTAGGGTCATCCAAAATTGAACCAGAAAATTGATCTTGCTAAACTAAATGAAGTAAAGTTGGGTTTATTTCAAAATGGTTGGCTTGTATGGTAGGTTTGACTATATAGGAGTTGTATCCATGCATGTTAGGCACTGCATAATCCCCTAAAGTTCTTATCATATCCTGTTCAGTCATTATCTTCTCTTGAGGTGTTGGTGGTGTAGGAGAAGGAATTTGAAGATATTCCGATTTAGGAGTAGAAGGTGTAGATTCCAATTCTTGCTCTTTTGTTGCTGAATTTTCTACTCTAAATTTGTTTCTCAGCCTCCTCAATGTTCTATGTCTGGATCACACATAAAAGCAGTCTTGTTTTTATTTTTCCCACGTGTATAACACTAAGAAAAACTGAACACTGCAAAAACACTAAAAAAAATGATGAAAATATAGAACAATATAGTGCAGAAAATTTACTAGCAGAATATCCTATGAAGAATTAAGAAAGAAACATAACATCTGAACACATAACTACACAAAATACATTGGCACAGAAATTATACAAAATTGGACGGCAAAGGTGTACAGGAAAACTAGCAGAAAATGTAATACGAAATTTAATTGATAAAAATAAAATTTTCAAAAAGAAAACATAGAACAAACAACTCAATCTAGTTGTCTCCTTGCTACTAATGATATTGAAAATAAAGATCCCCGACAACGGTACCAAAAACTTGTTACATAAAATTTGAGAGGGATAGTAACTAGTAAGTGCACTAGGTAGTTGTAGCAAGTAATAAAATTTAGAATTCAATATGGGCCCCAAGTATCGTCCACAAGGATCTTATTTCAATTACCATTTCACAATTTAACTATTAGTTGAGCAAAATAATTCATTTTAAAGGTTCGCTACACGTAAAAGTAAGAAATAAGACCAATAAAAGGTGATGGAATTGCTGTAAAAACAGAGTACAAATTTTGTATTAAAAATGCTTTATGGAAAATAGTTAGGAATTACTTCACCAGATTTTCAATTGCAATGTAATCATGTTCTGAACTCTTGAGAATTTTAATTGATTGATAATCAATTTCACTTCTTTAACCAAAGGACAATTCCTTGCCTCATTGATCCTAATACCTAATTAAACCTCCCTAATCCCTTAGGTGAAATTTAATCAAATACTGCATTAAGTTCTGAAAATTATAGGATTACTAGATCATGGTACTTATCCCTAAGATCTCAATAACCTAGGCATATAATTCAGATCTAAGAAATAAACTCAATTTCCATTATTGAAGATTCCTCTAAATTGAATTGAATGAAGGATTAGTTCACAACTGCATTAAGAACAGAATCATATACTCAAGTCAATTAAAATCTCAAGATCTAATCCACAATTACATCACAACATCAAATCTGGATCCATAGATCCCTAACCAAAAAGGTTTAGAACAACATTACAATGGAAGAAGGAGAAGTAAGACAAGAATATCTTCTAGGACCCAATCTTCACACTGATTCTTCTAGCAATGAAACTCGAAAGTCGCTCTCAATCTCTCTCTTTGACTTCCCTTGGAAGTTAAAATAGTTACAAAGTGAAAAATAACAAAAATGAACCAAAGTCTCATTTTCTGAACCTCTAACTTCTATTTATGATGTTTTTCCCGCCTTTTTCCTTTCCACACATTAATCTCTGAGAATTCTAGCATAAATGGTATTCCTAGAAGCTTCTATAATTGAATTAGGAACTCAAATCGTCCAAGGTTGACACTTAGAAGTGATATTTAAAATTTTCTTACTTTTGCATAGACACTTTAAGTGGTTGAAATGTCTACGAGCAAGTGTTCTACATAGGAAGATCCTCACGTGTAGCTACTTTCAGCACTTCAAGTGGTTGAATTGGCCTCGGGCGTAGCTACTCTGAACACTTGAAGTTGCTACTTTCTTGGTCTTCATGAATTTTCTTCTTCAAAGTGTTAACTCTATGTACTCAGAGTGATTACGCCCTATATATAACACTTTATTCTTCATCTTTTAAGCTTAATTTCTCTACTTTCTTCACTTCAATCTTCAACTCAAATTCTCAGCTCAAGCTTCTGCACAAGGATTAAGTCATTTTAAGTCAAATTGTTTAGAATTGGACTAAAAATATAAAAGTCAAAACTATTTACACAATTATGAATATTGATGCAATTTTTATAATATTTCCAAGTATACTTAGGACTTTATTACTTATTTATTAACAAAACTATACTAAAACTTATGGTAAAATGTGGATTTATAAGTAGGCATAAGATCCAAGCTGGGTAATTCCAAGCACCTGAGTTTTGAATTCCATAATTGGATGAGAGTGCTCAACATCAGTGTTTCTCCTGATATAGAAAGCAAATCGAGGATTTGACTGTATTTCCTTTCACAGCTTGAATGTGTTTCTTTGGGCATATGTTGGCAAATCTCATTCACTCTTTGAAGGTCATTGTTCAGCATAGTGATTTTGATGCTTCTCATTGATGCATTGCTAGTGTGACCTTGAACCTCTCTCATTTTGAATGCTATTAATTTTTTTTTACAATAAAATAATAAGCATAATGAAAAAAAACATGATAAAAGAAAATTGATGTTTGAACTATAAACTTAATGAATGCATGATAATTCAGATGATTGAAAATAATGAAATGGAATGTAACCTATCATGTTTATGTGATGTCTTACCAATGCAGGCTAAATGCAATGACCTTGATTTTCACAATATATATATATATATATATATATTTCAATGTTTTATATTATTTTTGGATGCAAATGAAAGAAAATTGTATACTCATAGTATACATTTCATGTTACTAAGGCTATGATGAATGAAGAGAAAAGGAGAGTGAGCTCCTCATGTGTCCTTATTTGGGGCAGAATCCTATGGTGAGGTGGTCATTATGGCCATTAATTAGTGCATGGTTTTGAGGTGGATCTAAATCCCTAAGTCTATTATGGCCCCTAGATTGCCCCTATAAAATGAGAAGGACCCAGCTCATAACCGAGCCACAAGTAGGGACATGTCCTCTCAATATGACTAAGCCATGATGCCAATAACAACCTGAGTGATACTCGGACGACTACCAAGTGAGCATCAAGCCCCTCAATAGTAGCAGTCAAAGCATCTTCTATTCCTAGGCTCACACAGGCTCATGTATAGAGCCCAAATGTATGTGAGGTGAGTGTTAGTGATGTGTGTGGAAGGAGTATACAAACTTTTGCCTTACTAAATATCGACCATCAACAAACAAATAACAAAGGGTACAAAGGTATTAACAAAGTATACTAGACAACAAATGAAATAGAAGGAATATACAAGCAAGATAAAAAGTGAAACTATGTAAAAAAGTTAAAAATATTGCACAATTAATTATATTAAGCTTGACTCTAAAAAAAAAAGTCCCCAGTGGAGTCGCCATCTGTCGTAGTCGAGGGTACGATGGGACAATGATGATAGGGAATCGCCACCAAAATTTATTAAAGAAAAACATTAAAAAAACTTTTAATATAAATAATCTTTGAAACTAAATTTGGGTTCGAGGGTCATTTACGCATAGGAAATGTATCAACATCCTACGACGTTCGTTGATTAAAACAGTTACTTTCTAATTAATTGTGCAAAAATTATTTTTACTTTAAAAATATTTATTTCACTCTAAAAGAAAATCATTGATGTTTCTTTTTTTATTATTTATTTATTTGTCCTTATTTTTTAGTCTTATTTCTTATTCTTATAATTTTTTTTAGGTTTTAATTTTATTTTTTTTTATAAAAGAATACAATTAAAAGTTTTGAATCACTTACCTTTAGCTAAAAGTGACTACTATGAAATGAAAGTGATCACCTCTGATGATGAAATTGAAACTTCTTCCCCAAAAGGTCATTGTTGTGAGGTAGGGGTGACCATGTCTCTGTACACTTGAAATTCCTTTAATTTATGCATGAATCAAGTTTAAGATTTACAATTGCCCACTGTAAAAATTTAAGAATATGCAAGGAAATCATGTCAAATTCATCATACATATCACAGCTTAATTATGAAAATGCTTATTGAATGTAAAGAACAACAAAAATTCTTAATCATAGAATATTATTGTCCCTCTCTTTTTTCTTTTTCTTTTTTTACATTTTTGCATTAATGAAAATAATCTTAAAACATTTTTTCTTGACATTTTATTTACTTATCCTTTTTTTAAAATAAAAATAACAATTTTGTTCTTTTTAGAATTATTTTGGATTACTCGTACTTTAAAATTTTTCTTAAAATAATTTAAACTTGAAAAAATAAAATAAAAATTTTCAGACTTAACGGGTTAGGTTTTCGCTCCTATGTATCTTCCGTATGCAATAGAAGAATCAAAGCTACCATGTTATTTTTTTTTAAACTGAGTTTTTGATAAATTTTTAAAAAAATCTTTTTTTGTTTTTTGAAAAACTTTATTTTTAGGTAAATTCACTCCTGCATAGGATTCAAGTTAGCACACAACTACTCAATAAACCCTTACGATCCAAGTAACGTTGAAGGTGGATCCACTACTCTATCAAAATTGTTTGGCCGTTGTGTGGATTTAAAATGTTTTTAATATTAATCTTTTAGAAATAAATCCATCCTTTTTGTTTAGAGAAAAAAAAAAGACATACATATGAAAAATGAGCAAGAGAAATAATTATAGGGTTGGGAAAGGTTAATTTTTTAAAATTTTCAAAAAGATATTTTTAAAATTAGAAAAGGTTAGTTTTTTTTTTTTAACTTGATTTGTACTTTGTTATTATTTTTTGTAAATTCACTCCTATACAGGGTTCAAGTTAGTACATGACTACTCAATAAACCCTTACTGTAACACCTTGAATCAATTTTCAAGTAATAATTTCACAAAATGGGAGTAATAAAATTTTTATTTAAATAAAAAATATCATCATAGAGTTTCATAAAACAATTCAAAATAGTGAAGGAATACAAATTTATATTAAAAACTGCTATAAGACTAATTCAGTTACATCATAATTTAAAAATACAATCTAAGTCTTATAGCAGTTCATTGATGATACGATTTTCGTTTGCATAAAGATTTGTCGCCAATCTCATCAAAATATGCAGAATTTTTATGTAGTCTAGGATGCAAGCCTAGGTTGTCTCCAATGACTTTGGTTGGTAACATACATTGAACATGTAATAAACATTTACTATGAAAGCAATTAAAAAGGGAGTTTTGTGTGATTCTAATTTTAATGTATAGGCAAGTGATGAAATTAATAAATTCAATCAATGAAATGTAGCAATCCTTAGTTCATTCATGTGATTCCATCCCTATTTCTCTCAAGATTCAGTACTTTTCCTCTTCCTCTGAATTAGATTAACTTAACAAGCGAGAATTAACCTTAAAACCTCATATGAATTTAAGCAAATTTAATGGGCTCCAACTCTTTTTCCCAAGATTAAGCAACCTTAGAAATTAACTTAGGATTAAGCAAACCAAGTTAAGAATTTCATTAAACAAATTCGGGTTAATTAATCAATGTCCCACTCATTCAACTATCAATTCAATTCAAAGAGTTGGAAAATATAAATTCATGAAGGAAAGAGAATTATATTGACAAAATGGCAATATAATTCTTTTTCCCAAAATGGCAAAAGAAGCTAAAAGTGTGTAAAAGCTTCGTACCCTAATTTTTAAAGTTCTACTTATAATGCAGAGATTTTTGCCCATAGTAGTTACTATGGTTCATAGTGATGATGCGCAACACTCCCATAGCAACTACTATTATTTCATAGTAATTACACACAGGTCACCATGCTGTTGACCCTCTTTGGAGTGTCTACTATGGGCCATAGTAGTTACGCATAAGACTAGGTGACTTTTGCCTTCTCTGGAGTGTTCACTTTGGAATCAGAGTGATCACTTTGGTCTACCCTAGAGTATGGGCCATAGTAGCTATGCATATCACCTCTTCAAACTGGGGCCTCTGTAGTGTCTACTATAGAATCAGAGTGATCACTTTGGTTTGCCCTTCAAACAAAAGAGCAAGCAAAAATAACAAGAAAATAATTATTGTTTGATTTGGGGATCATTTTTTGGGATTTGCAAAGAAATTGAAATTTTTAGGGTTTGCAAAAAAAAAAAAGACACTTTTGGGTAGAAAATGTTTTAGGGTTTGCAAAAAACATACTTTAAGTTTAGAAAAGAAATATTTTGGGGTTTCCAAAAGGACATTGTTAGGTAGAAAATATTTTAGGGTTTACAAAAAGGCAAAGCAAACAACTTTTTTAAAAGATTTGTTTTAGGGTTCAGGAAGATTAGGGTTTGCAAAAAAGAGACAATTTTATTTAAAAAAGGGTCAATACCTTTAGTGTGAACAAACAAAACAAGGGAAATGCAGAACTGAAAGCAAAGTGTGCAGAAAGCAAAGTGTGCATACTAAAAGAAAGAGATCTTTTTTGTTTAGAAATAAAATATGAGACTTTTAATATGAACAGAAGGAAGAAATGAGAGCAAGATAATAGATGAAAAGATATTTTGTTTAGAAACAAAACTCGAGACTTTTAATATAAACAAAAAATGCACAAGCAGAAATGAGAGCAAAATAATAGATGAAGAACAAAACAACAAAAAAGGAATCTTACTTGATCTAGAGAATAAGAATTTCGTTAGCTTTATCCTTCAACTCTTTTAGTTTATTCTCTTTGTTGACCTCAGATGTGCCTTGGTACGCTCTCAGTTAATTTCTTTTTAGCTCTCTCCTCTTTCTCTTTGTTTCCCGAGCTATCTCTCTAGATTCTCTCTCTTTTTCTCCCTATGCTCTCAAAGTGTCTTGTAAAAAAATAAAGTGTAAAAGTCCTCCCTCTAAAGACCTAAGCTTCATATTTATATCCACACCTCCTAACCCTAGATCCTATTTATTTGTTATTTTTTATTTTTTTAAAAAAGGTTCCACCTTCCTATTTTTGGATGGTCACCTCTTACATTTTCCTTAAACATCTCATCCATTTCCCCTAAATCTACTAACTAATCACTTTTTTCTCCATTAACCTAAATATCTACATATTTAAAATTTAAAATTCAAACCTCTTATAAACCTAAAATTTAAAATCTTACCTAATTTTTATTTTATTTTATTATTTATGTATTTTTTTTTAGATGGTACCCAGTTGAAATTGAGTATTCACACTTTTTATAGAACACACGGCTTCAGGTAAATGAAGGGTCACCCCTTCTCTAAACTGTTATATCTCTTCTTAGATTAACGGCTATACACGTGCAACCTTTCGTTTCAAAGCATGAACTACGATGAAACCCTAAATTTGTTGCAACCCTAATATGCTTAAACCTTAATCTGCCAATATGAAACTTTTACTAGATATTTGGTCATTTTCAGACAAACAAGAATCTGAGTACTCCTTCAGCTTGACACCAATAAACAAGAACCATACAGATAAGAAACTGAGTACCCCCTCAGCCTAACCAACACCGAAGGGCACCTATGCCCATTCGACCAATATAAGTGAAAACTATACATCAACAACAAAAGTAATGAGTAGCCCATGGATCAACTTCAAAAGCCCTTACGTCATACCTCCTCAGGCTTAGGGGGACAAGTGTATTGGATAAGACACTTCAGTCATCACCATAGGAAAAGAAAATTAAATACCCCTTTAGCCTAACACTAGGATGAAGGATATCAATACCTTTTCGGCCTAATTAAAATAAGTAAAAGACTAATAGTAAATAATCAAGAAGAAAAAGGCTAATTACCTGAATAAATCAAAAGATTAAGACAGGGTTGAGTCATGAAGCCTATTAGCCCAGTATTGTTTATAAATGGAAAGTAAGAAGTACAGGTAAATGGTTGACTTTTGAATATTAAATAGCATTTATTAACATACATCGAATACTGACTTTATCATCGGAGTGCATTTATTTCCTTCTAAAATATTCTACAAAGACGTCACATGAAAGGACAATAGGAGAGACTACAGAAGACTAGTGTATCCCTAACAGAAACATTACATGCTTTAAATAAGTAAAGAGTATAATATTAATTTTATGATAATGGGTTGTACGACTATCATAACAATGGAAAGCCGCCACGAAAGGACAATACCCATCGTGTATAGGCAAGTGATGAAATTAATAAGTTTAATCAATGAAACGTAACAATCCTTAGTTTATTCATGTGATTCCATCCCTATTTCTCTCAAGATTCAATACTTTTCTTCTTCCTCTGAATTAGATTAATTCAACAAGTGAGAATTAACCTTAAAACATCATATGAATTTAAGCAAATTTAATGGACTTCAACTCTTTTTCCCTAGATTACGCAACCTTAGAAATTAACTTAGGATTAAGCAAACCAAGTTAAGAATTTCATTAAAACAAATTAGGGTTAATTAATCAATGTCTGATGAATCCACTTTTTATTATATTTTTACTTGCCTTTTTTGTGCTTCTTGATAGAAAAAATGGACTTAGATAGTGCAAATAATATAGAAATCACATTTTGAGTAATTATCATAAGTTTATTAATTTTTAGTTAATTTGGATTTAATTACATAGATATAGATTGCAATTTTAATTGTCTTAATAATTTTGCAGAGTCCCCAAGTTAATTTTGAGAAATCTTGGTCCTTGGATGAAAGTAGCCACTTTTAGGAGCAAAAGTGGCAACTACAGCAAGTCTGGGCATTAAAGGTTCCAAAGTAGCCACTTTTAAGCCCAAAAGTGGCAACTCCAGAAGCATCAGGGACGCCAATTTTGAAGCATGATGCGCGTGGCCACTATTGCCTTTCAAAGTGGCTACGCACATCCAAGGTTCCCACTTTCAAGACCAATAGTGGCAACTCCAGAAGCTCCAGGATGCTAATTTTGAAGCATTTCTGCGCGTGGACACTATTGGCTCTCATAGTAGCCATGCGCACCAGCGTAGCCACTTTCAGCACAAAAAGTGGCAACTCCAGAGAAGTGGCAAACCTTTCATTTTGCGCGTGGACACTTTGATGACATGTCTCCCAATATAAATAGATTTTAGGAATTAGGGTACGGGACTTTTGACACTTTACACAATTTTCCTTTGCCAAATTGGGACAATTTCTTACGACATTGGAGTCTTGGGTGACAGCTAAGGGTCCTCTATAGGTTTTAATTTCCAATTTCCCTTTTGATTTTTGTTGAATTTACATTGATGCTGTTTACGTTCTTGCATTTCTTTCTCTCATTGGTGAAGCCCATCCACATGGAGGGCTAAACTTCCTTGTAATTCCTAGTCAATGCACATGAATCTTGAATTCTTGGAATTAATTGCAATACAAATCTTTCTTTCCTTGAATTTATTAACCCCAATCTCTGAATGAAATGGAGTTTGCATAAAGGGAACATTGCTTAATGAACCCTACCTAACAAAATTCTAATTCAAAATTTCTTAATTTTAATTAATCTTTGAGGTTGCTTAATCTTAGGGATAGAGATTGGAGCCCATTAAGATGCTTAATTTTAATTGGGATATTAAAGTTAGTCTTCGCTTGTTAGATTTACTTAATTCAAGGGAAAGAAAGGGGATTATTGAATCATTTGAAAGAATAGTGATAGAATTCATTGCTTGACTAGGGATTACTCATTTTAATTGATTGAATTTCATTAATTCACATTTCGTTCTTGATTTAAATCTGGAAATTGACAAACCCCCCCAAATTACTTGCTTTAAAATCTATGTTTACACTTGTTTGATGTATGTTCCCAACCAAAAATTCCTTGGAGATGACCTAGGATAACACCCTAGTACTGCATTCATTTCTTTGTATATTTGATGAGGATTAACGACAATCTTTTGCATGACGAGTAGATAAAATTCGTTTCATCAATGTCCTGCTCATTCAACTATCAATTCAATTCAAAGAGTTAGAAAATATGAATTCATGAAGGAAAGGGAATTATATTGACATTCATACTCAGGAATTCAAGAATCCATGAACTCACTAAGGATTACAAGAAAGTTTAGCCCTCTATGAGGATGGGTCTTACAAATTTAAGATAAAAACAAAGGGAAATTAATGACATCAATGTAAAAATTAAAGGAAAGTGAAAATGAAATGTAAATCAAGGATAACCTAAGCTCTGAAAGTGTTCCCCAAAATGGCAAAATAAGCTAAAAGTGTGTAAAAGCTCCGTACCCTAATTTTTAAAGTTCTACTTATAATGTAGAGATTTTTGCCCATAGTAGTTACTATGGTTCATAGTGATGACGCGCAACACTCCTATAGTAGCTACTATGGTTTCATAGTGATCACGCGCAGGTCACCATGTTGTTGACCCTTTCTGGAGTGTCTACTATGGGCCATAGTAGTTACGCACAAGACTGGGTGACTTTTGCCTTCTCTGGAGTATTCACTTTGGAATCAGAGTGATCACTTTGGTGTCTACTATGGGCCATAATAGCTACGCGCATCACCTCTTCAAACTAAGGCCTCTGTAGTGTCTACTATAGAATCAGAGTGATCACTTTGGTTTGCCCTTCAAACACAAGAGCAAGCAAAAATAACAAGAAAATAATTATTGTTTAATTTAGGGATCATTTTTTGGGATTTGCAAAGAAATTGAAATTTTTAGGGTTTGTAAAAAAAACACTTTTGGGTAGAAAATGTTTTAGGGTTTGCAAAAAAAACATACTTTAAGGTTAGAAAAGAAATATTTTGGGGTTTGTAAAAGGACATTGTTGGTTAGAAAATATTTTAGGGTTTACAAAAAAGGATATTTTTAAGGTTAGAAAATGTTTTAGAGTTTGCAAAAGGCAAAGCAAACAACGTTTTTTTTAGATTTTTTTTAGGGTTCCGGAAGATTAGGGTTTGCAAAAAAGAGACAATTTTATTTAAAAAAAAAGGTCGATACCTTTAGTATGAACAAACAAAACAAGGGAAATGCAGAACTGAAAACAAAGTACGCATACTAAAAGAAAGAGATTTTTTTGTTTAGAAATAAAATATGAGACTTTTAATATGAACAGAAGGAAGAAATAAGAGTAAGATAATAGATGAAAAAATATTTTGTTTAGAAACGAAACTCGAGACTTTTAATATAAACAAAAAATGCACAAGCAGAAATGAGAGCAAAATAATAGATGAACAAAATAACAAAAAGGGAATCTTACTTGATCTGGAGAATAAGAGTTTCGTTGGCTTTATCCTTCAACTCTTTTGGTTTATTCTCCCTGTTGACCTCAGATGTGCCTTGGTATGCTCTCAGTTGATTTCTTTTTAGCTCTCTCCTCTTTCTCTTTGTTCTCTGAGCTATCTCTCTAGATTCTCCCTATGCTCTTAAAGTGTCTTGTAAAAAAATAAAGTGTAAAAGTCCTCCATCTAAAGACCTAAACTTCATATTTATAGCCACACCTCCTAACCCTAGATCCTATTTAATTAATTTATTTTTTATTTTTATTTTTTTTAAAAAAGGTTCCACCTTCCTATTTTTTGATGGCCACCTCTTACATTTTTCTTAAACATCTCATCCATTTTCCTTAAATCTACTAACTAGTCACTTTTTTCTCCACTAACCTAAATATCTACATATTTAAAATTTAAAATTTAAAATCCTAACCTCTTATAAACCTAAAATTTAAAATCTTACCTAATTTTTATTTTATTTTATTATTTATGTATTTATTTATTTATTTTTAGATGGGATCGGGATAAAATTAGGTATTCACACTTTTTATAGAACACACGGCTTCAGGCAGATGAAGGGTCACCCCTTCTCTCAACCGTCATATCTCTTCTTAGATTAACGGCTATACACGTGCAACCTTTCATTTCAAAGCATGAACTACGATGAAACCCTAAATTTGTTGCAACCCTAATCTGCCAACACGAAACTCTTACTAGATATTTGGTCATTCTCACACAAACAAGAATCTGAGTACTCCTTCAGCCTGATACCAATAAACAAGAACCATACAAACAAGAAACCGAGTACTCCCTCAGCCTAACCAACACCGAAGGTTACCTATGCCCATTCGACCTATATAAGTGAAAACTATACATCAACAACAAAAGTAATGAGTAGCCCATGGATCAACTTCAAAAGCCCTTACGCCATACCTCCTCAGGCTTAGGGGGACAAGTGTATTGGATAAGACACTTCAGTCATCACCATAGGAAAAGAAAATTAAATACCCCTTTAGCCTAACACTAGGATGAAGGATATCAATACCTTTTCGGCCTAATTAAAATAAGTAAAAGATTAATAGTAAATAATCAAGAAGAAAAAGGCTAATTACCTAAATAAATCAAAAGATTAAGACAGGGTTGAGTCATGAAGCTTATTAGCCCAATATATTGTTTATAAATGGAAAGTAAGAAGTAAAGTAAAGGGTTGACTTTTGAATATTAAATAGTATTTATTAACATACACCGAATACTGACTTCATCATCGAGTGCATTTATTACCTTATAAAATATTCTACAAAGACGTCACATGAGAGGAAAATAGGAGAGACTACGGAAGATTAGTGTATCCTTAACAGGAACACTACATGCTTTAAATAAGTAAAAAGTATAATATTAATTTTATTTTATAATTAAAGATATAGAACTTTTTAAATGAAATTAATTAAAAATATAAAATACATTTTAAATTTTATAAACTCAAATTTATAAAAATAAAAGTTTTAATGTTAAGAATAACATAAATTGGAATAGAATAAATATAATAAATAATATTTAAAAATAAACATAACATATTATGATAAATTTAACAGAAAAAACAACTTGACACATTAAAATGAATAATCATAGGTTTTGAAAAATCTCTATTCTCATGAGTTAGAATTCAAATTTAGGATGTTTGTAAAAATTAGCAACTAAACTAGCAAAGAAATAAAAATTAATAGTTAAAAAACTAACTGATTTGAAAATGTTTAATGAAATTAATTAATAAAGGTAAAATGATATATTTTAAGAAAAAATATAAAATGAAATATAAAGACATTATTAATTACTAAACTAAAATTAAAAGCATTGATAATTATATATTCTTAAAAAATTTAAATTGTATATTTTAATTTAGTTAAAATCATTTATTATCTTAAAAAGTAGAATAATAATTTTTTTACTCTTTTTATAAATATTTTACAATATAGAATAGGATGATAAGGATGTTTTTATAGAAGTATTAAAATTTAAAAAATTGAAAGAATAAATGAGAAATTATTCAAAATAGTCAAGACTAGAGTAGTTTTCTATTAAATAGGTAAGTTAGTAAATGAAAATTAGCAAATAGGTTTATTTTTATTAAAGGCTAGTTAAAGTATTTTTTTAAAAGAATGTTAATAACTACATAACTCAGGTATTTTGTCAAATATATTTATGTTTGTTAAAGAACATTTTTAATTAGCCAAATAAACTTTTAGCTAACAGAAAAGTCTTTCTAAACTCACTTTTAATATATCAGCCTTACAATATTGTTAAAATGATATGTAAGTTATATTATTCTTTTGAAGGCTTATAATTAAGTTCTTATGCATTTAAAATTTACGACTGAAATGCTTGTGATTTTATATTTTAATTAATTATATATTGTCAGAGCAGTGATCATAAACACTTAAGGTGGAGTGGATTTAATAACCCCATTAAATTCTTTGAAGTTTTAGAGACATAAGAAATTTGTAAAGGGATTTTTATATTTCAAAAAATTCTATGAATTCTCCTTTTGTTAGAGTATTGTTATAATTTTTTAAAATGAGTTTTGATGGTAAGAATTTATAAGTTTTTTAAATTTTACATAGCAGGATCAAATGAAACAAAATATCTGGAGACGATAAAAACTGTTTTCATTTTGGAATATTTGTGAGTAAATTCGCTGTGGATAAAAATATTTGCACCTATAAATGTTTGCTAGTATAATTAATTAAATAGATTTTTTTCACTTATCAATAAGGTGGTGGTGAATATTGAGGTACTGTACAAATGATACTGGAATACATCAAATTGAAAGTTTCTTAAGTATATAAAAGCTTACTAGAAGTTAGTTCAAGAGGCAAGTAGCTTAATATTACTTAAGTAAGATCTTGAATTTGAGCCCTTATGTATGTAAAAATTTTTTAGTAATAGACTCGCCTATCATACCCAAGTGTGCAACCTGAGTCGAATCCGAATTAAACTGAATGAAAAACTAAAAAAAAAAAAGAGTAAATTTAACAATCTCGTTGTTATAACAAAAAGAATTATACTATTTTTATAATTACATATGTTATATTTTAAAATTTATTTTTATATGCAAAATACTCTATTACAAGTAAAAAAAAGACTTTTTATGTCCGTTAAAAAAGACATTTTATATAAATTAGAAAATCAACGTAGATATAACCAATATAGAAAATTAAAATTTTTTATAAACAATGTTAAAAAATTGTGACTTTTTACATTAATTATGAATAATTAATGTAGAAAGTGGTTTTATTTATCAATGACGCCAATGCTTTTTTGGTAATTTTGTAAATAAATTTTTAATGAAATCAATGATCGTTAATGTTAATAGTGTTAATGTTTGTCAATATTTACTTAAAATTTAATCTTTGTTGAGTCTATAAATGAATAATTTTTTTGTTAGTCCTATTTTTTTTTTTATCAATTTTTATTATTTTCAGTCTAAGAACTAAAAAATTCTCATAAACTCTTCAAAAAAGCTTTTAATCTTAGGAACTTAAAATAATTTTTTTATTAATCCTAATTATTAATTAATTTTGTGCCTCTTCACGTTTGTCAAAATTACTCAAAATATGACTTTCTTGAAGAGCCTTTACGATTCTTCAAATTTCTTTGAAAGAACATAGTCTATTTTTTACTATCAAAATCTGATTGGAAATTTTATAACTTAGAAAATTTTCCTTACTCCAAACAAAAAAAAATAACTTTTAGCATAAAATTTTAATTTATATAAATTATATGTCTATTTCATATAATTTCAAAGAGAATTTGACAAAAAAATTTTAAATTCAACATTTTTTTCATTTTTTTAAATTTTTTGAAATATTTTTTGCATCATCATTTTTAGAAAAAGTTTAAAAATATCATTTTTAATAACTGATGTTAAAGAGTTTATATTATTTTTAAAAAATATTATTGTGCTTTTCATTAAATTAGTTAATTATTAATTATTAACTGATATAAAAATTTACTGTAGAATTTTTTTTGTATGGGTGTATGTTAGATTATTTTCAAGATATTGAATCTCTTTTTTCATATATTTTTAACTAATATAAGTGAATATATGTAGATAGATACCTACCAATATATGGGATAAATATTCGCTCATGGATAGCAGGTATCAACCATCCTGTCCACCCCATCCCGCTGTCATCTTTGCAAACCCAGTAAAATAATACTTTTAATTATTTTGTTATCGAAATAAAATTTTATCAACCCAACATTGTGTCATTCTGTACGCAATTATAATTTCTTCGAATTTAGATATTTATAAATATATTATTCAATAATAATTATTTGATTATATTTTAAATATATTACATATTAAAAAAAGTGAGATAACAAGGTATCAAAAAATTTTTGAATATGTAAAAATTTATAGGTCCAATACACTTTCTAAAAACTTTAAAGTCAGCAATTAGATTTTTAAATTGTACTAAAAAATATTAGATGCGTTATTTTATGCATGATACTTAATATTATTTAATTCTATCCGAGTTTTAAAATAAAGGGTCGAAATGAAACTTTGTAAAGGGAGAAACGTATTAATCTAATCTAGTCATAGAAAGAAATCCTCACCATTTGTCAAAAGTATTCTACTTCATATCATAGATATATACATTATATTATTTAAACATGGAAGTCGTTCGAGATATATGACATAATACAAAAATAAGAAAGGTAACATACTAGCTATCTTCCACTTCCTTCGGTTGCCTTCATCTATGACCAGCGCATATCATCTTTATCACTAGCTATCACCCATCAACCTCAGAAAGGAGGTCTAGTTGCTAGCAATCCCAAGCAGACAAAGACAACTTGGTAATTTGGCTTGCTCAATTGATAGATTTGGAACCTCTAATAGTAGAGGTATTGGCTGTGGCTGCATGTCTCGTTTGAACACTTACCAAAGAGTAATAAGCCCCACATGGTCCTTTGGCCAACAAAGACGAGTGGGTTCCAATCTCCACCACCCTCCCCTTTTCTAACACAGCAATAACATCACAATTGTGTATGGTGCTCAACCTATGAGCCACCACCACGCTGGTCCTTCCTATCATCACTCTCATAAGCGTATCTTGCACAACCTTCTCTGATTGACTGTCTAATGCGCTTGTGGCCTCGTCCAAAAGCAACACTTTCGGATTTTTTAATATTGCCCTGGCTATTGCAATCCTCTGCTTTTGACCCCCCGAAAGTTGTACTCCTTTTTCCCCACACCATGTCTCGTACCCGTCCTTTAAGCTAGATATGAAATCATGAGCGTTGGCTGCTCTTGCTGCCTCTATGATCTCAGCCTCATCAACCTTGTCCCATGTTCCATATGCAATGTTCTCCCTTATGGTCCCACCAAACAATGCTGGCTCTTGGCTCACAAGTGCTATCTGCTTTCTTAGTGACTTTAGGTTATATGATTTTATGTCTACACCATCTATTGTCACCATTCCTTTCACCGGATCATAAAACCTCTCTATTAACCCAATGATTGTTGATTTGCCAGACCCACTTTGCCCCACCAACGCCGTTGATTTCCCTTCTTCGATTTTGATTGAGAAATCTTGGAATATAACCACGTCAGGCCTAGTTGGGTACGCAAAATACACACCATGAAGTTCAATTCGGCCAATTAACTTTTCTGGCTTGTACCCATTTGGGTCATCAGGCTCAATTTTCGTACGCCTATCTAAGATAGAAAAAATTGAGCCCACAACATCAGCACCTTTGGCGAGGTCACTGGTCATGCTTCCCGCATCTGCAATGATCCGTCCCGTGCTCACCAAAACCATGAAGCTCTCAAAGTATGTTTTTATTGTTATGTATCCATAAGAGATAAGCTTGCCCCCATACCAAAAGTTTAGGGCCCAAATACAAGATGCGACGCATTGGGAACATCCAAGCCCAACACCAGCGAACCAAGATTGTCGAATGCTCTCACGGCTTGGTCCTTCCTGGGCCTTATCGAGTAGTTTTAGGATTCGGTCTTGAGAAGAGAAGGCAGTGACGGTTCGGAGGTTGGAAACAGCTTCAGCAGCTAGCTTGCTACTTTGTTGTTGGGCCTTAACGGCCTTGTTGGACATGCTCTTGAGAAGGACACGCCTTGTGTAAAGGCATGTTATGATAATGGGTTGTACGGCTATCATAACAATGGAAAGCCGCCACGAAAAGACAATACCCATCGTGTAGGCTGTTACTACCGCTGAAAATGTTTGTACTAGCAAAGCCATTCTATCCCCCACTAAAGATCTCACCTTCACACCACAAACAAACACCAAAACAGAAAATTGTCAGGAATCGATTCACAATCACACTCAGTCACTCACTGGCAATCACAAGTCAGATATCGTAGCAACTATACCAAGCAATTAACGTACAAAAAGTTAAATGAAGATAACGCTAAAAACAAAGCGTGCGTTGGGCACTAAACCCGGTTTGGCGGCAAATAACGACGAGGAAATAATCTAGCGTGCCAACTTTCACTTTCTTCAGTCATGACTAGTGACACCAGTCGCACGGCCTCGTTCCATGCCTCTTATATTTCTACTTTTAATTTATTATAAAGTCATTAAATTATATATGTTCATACACATTTTAATTATTTAAGTGCCTGTTATTACTAATAAATTCAAATAAACTGACAATATGCAATTAAATAGTAAATATTATCCTCTGTGTGTTTTCTGAATTTGGTTTTAATTAAGACATTTTAAGAAAAAGAAAATGTTAACTAGTAGCTGGAATATTTGTTCAGAAGTTTAAAATATTTTTTATTGAAAAACATTAAAATACATTCACTATCATAAATTTTAATGCATCTTAACATGATTCTAAAAATAATTACTATTTACTAAATTTTTAACCAATTAGTAAGGCCTTTAAGAAAAGCTATAACAAAACGAGAAAGAAATTGATAACACACGTATGTTCCGTTAATGATTAGTAGGCAAATTAAATTCATTTCCTTAAGTAGACTAGAATATTTAATATTCTTTTTGATTGGTTAGAAATAAATAATGTGTTCTTAAATATTTAATAATTACTCTGAATTGCAAGAGAGAAATGTTATTCAACCTACCAAAATATACCTCGAGTTCATATTTATGTCCTTATAAGTACCTTCTCTATGAAAAATTAAGAATGAAAATTGCGGAACGGAAAGTGAGGTGGAGCCTTCCCCCTTTTTCTCAAAAAGAAAAAGTGTACGGGGGAAGCTGTAAGCACAACTCGAGATTGTGAATAACCTTTGGCTAACTTTAATCCACACGATAAACCTTTTCTGAAAGAAACTACACACAGAAAATTCTCACCGACAACGATAGCCATTGCATGTAGATAGATACATGTATAGCTAGGAATTTAACGTACCAAACAACAAAATTTTAAACAGTCATGATATCAACCCACCTTTTTCCTTATATTACTCCTTACACTATCTTTTACCGTTAAAGAAAGAAAAGAAAATTAAAGAGAAAACAAATTTTAAAAGAGGGATTGTTGGGAGATTTTTAAAAACTTCTCTTAGTGTTGTCATTATCTCACTCACACTTACTCAAATTAGAAAAGAAAAAAGAGTATACAGAGGAGATAATAAAATTTAAAACACAAGAAAAATGAGGAAATAGAAACTTACCACATTAGCATCCTTGGCAAGTCTGGAACAAATGGCGCCACTGGAGTTTTCGTCCAAATCAAACCACCCAACTTCAAACGTAAGGATTTTGGAAAGCACTTTCTCTCTCACCCGTTTGGTCAAGTACTCCCCCATGTAACCGAAGCAATAATGCTGCCCAATATTAGCAAGCAAAGACAACACAAAGAGGCCCAAAAAGCAGAACGAGTACATTCTACTCTTCCTCTTTATCTCCTCATGATCCGGGTGAAAATACGAAAGTATGACAGAACCCATCGTGAATGCGTAAGCAGGCTGAACGGCCCCGAACATCATCGCGTTCAAACAACCCAAAACGACATGCTTCCACTCGGGAACACTCAGCGCCAGCAATCTCCTAAACGACGGCGCCGGTTGTTTCTTCCCTTCTGCCAGGTCATTGTCATTATGTGACGAAAGCGTTGGGCTCAAAGGGCCCATGTTTTCCGTGTCGGTTATTGACGTCGCAGAAGGGACAATTCCAGGAATAACCGTTTCCGCACATTCCTCTATTTTAGATTGCTCTGTTTGTTGCTGGAGACGGAACGCGGAGGCGTAGACGCCATCGTCTTTTTGGATGAGTTCGTCGTGCGAGCCCATCTCTACAATCTTTCCGCCTCCAACGACGGCGATGACGTCTGCGTTTCGGACGGTGGATAAACGGTGAGCAATAATGATGGCAGTGCAATCCGCAGCTACATTGTCCAGTGCTTCTTGAACGAGTCGTTCTGACTCGGAGTCTAACGCGCTTGTTGCTTCGTCCAAGAGTAGAATCCGAGGTTTCTTAATTATTGCCCTTGCAATTGCTATCCTCTGTTTCTGTCCCCCTGACATCTGAATCCCTCTCTCTCCCACCTGTAAAGGAAAACAAACTATTTATTAACTTGCAATGATCTTGCATTATTTCTGTTCCGTTATAAAACCTTTCCCTTTCCAAGATGTTAAATTATTCATCATATTTCATATTAGCTTGAGAGGGTAGATGTTAATCATTCTTAATGTACCTTTTATGATTATTATTTTTATATATTTTAATGAATTAAATAATAAACGTTAATCATGAAGCTACTTGATAAGCATTATATAATAAAAAAAGTATTATTTAATTGTAGTAACAGGTGTCAAAATTCGTACTTAACATGCATCCAACTTAGGAAAAACAAATGTATTGACGTAAATGAGAAACAGTTGGGACCTGTGTATGGTAACCGTGAGGCAGAAGAGAAATGAAATTATGAGCATGGGAAGCTTTTGCAGCCTGAACGAGTTGATCATCCGTGGCATCCTCTTTGCCAAAAAGTATGTTCTCTTTAATACTGGTAGCGAACAGAGCAGGTTCTTGGCTGACCAAGCCCATCTGAGACCTGAGCCACTTGAGCTGCAACTTATGAATGGCCACCCCATCGAGACGAATCTCGCCCCCAAGTGGGTCATAAAATCTCTGCAACAGTGATATCACTGTTGATTTACCTGAACCACTCCCACCCACTAAGGCCACACTCTTGCCAGCGGGAATCTTGAGGCACAAGTCATTCAATATAATGCTATCTGGCCTTGACGGGTACGCGAATTCTATATGGTCAAACTCCACTTCCCCATAAACCTTCTCCAAAATCTCCCCACCCATATCGTCAGAATCAATCTTGGGAACCCTTTCTATCACTTCCTTTATATGTTCCGCTGCCGCACTTGCTTCCGAGAAGTACCTCACGTTCGATAAACCAGCACCTAGTCCTCTATTCAAAAAAATTCACAAATTTATTAAACACTTAATGTTTGATATTAAAATTGAATTAATTAATGGACGGAATGAGATAAAGGAGAGTTATAATTTATTACAATCCACCAACTGCTATTGATGCTCCAACCGCGAAAACTGTTCCTCCTTTGACGCCGTGATACATAACGAGTCTGCTTCCATAATAGCTCATGAAAGACCAAATAGCGAAAACAACGCCGTTGCTTCCAATGGCTAATCCTTTAGCTAACCCTTGTTTCAGGCCCAACTTAACCGTCCCTTGAAGAGCATCGGAGAAAGCGTTTATGGTCTTTCCTTCCCCCACGAAGGAATAGACGGTTCTGATAGATGAAATTGTTCGTTCTGCTACTGTTCCAGCTTGATTATACTCTTCTCTGATTTTACTCGACAATCCCATCAAAGTTTTCCCATAGATTATCCCAGGGATCACGAGAAGCGCTACAAAGGGAAACCCCACAATGGCCAGTCTCCACAACATTGCGAACGCCGCTATGTAGCTTCCAACGAACAAAGATATGTTCATCAAGAAATTTGGAACCTAATTTTCAAATATAATATGTTATAAGCAAATTTGCAAGCTAGCACTAAAAGAAAATAATAACTATTTTTGGTAACTGATGAGACCTTTTCACTAAGAACATCTTGAATTACGAGGCTGTCGTTGGAGACGCTAGTGATGATCTCTGACGTGCTCGTGACATGCAAATCAAAATACGCAACTTCTTGTCTAAGTACTGCTTTCAGATACTTGCATCTCATTCTCGCAGCTTGTCTTGCACTTGTTCTTGTCCAACAATAGCCCTCTCAAAATCGCAAAAATAATAATAATAATAAAAAGAGTCAATGTCAATACTTTTAAGTCGAGTAAATAAATGGAAAGTGAAATAATAAAAAGTAAAAACCGTTGCAAACTGAAACTCACCGAGGAAGCAAACAACAAAAGACGCACCAGCCAAAAACAACCAAGCCACCGCATTCTGCATCATCAATAAAACCAAACCCAGTAAGCTTCTGTATGAGAGAGAGAGAGAGAGAGAGAGAGAGAGAGAGAGAGAATGATGGAACCTTGTTGATGTTATGGACGAAAGTGTTTGGTTCCATGTTAGACGAGTTTCCAATATTATTCATCATCCGGCTACTGATATACAACACAAAAGGGGTGGACAAGCCTTCACCAACTGCTCCAAGGGTACCTAAAACCATAAGAAACCAATCTTTGGCATCGGCATGCATGAAAATGGATCCAAAAGACCCATTCTTCATCTTCTTATTCTGCCTAGCCGTAGCTACACTTTTCTGATCCCCGCCCATATTTTCACACAGCCTTTTCTTCAGAAACAAACAACAGTGAGATTTGCAGACCCACTTCTCTAATAGAGTATGGTTTCTCTGGCTTGGATCAATTCTTGGCTTGCTTCCAAAACGAAGCTTTTTCTTTCATGGCCTCGAACAGTGTTGCAGCATTCTAATGAATATATAGGAATCAGTGAGGCTTAAGGTGTGGTGGGGGCAAGACTTATAGGGACCAGAATAGCTAGCTAGGGTCAGGGTTGGGGAATTCCTGAAGGCATGTGCAGAGGTTTATTGTGTTGTTGAGGGATGGAGGAACATGTGATGTGAGGAGGGGAATTTGCTCCTGTTTGACTTTATAATTATCTCTCTGTTAAAGCATCGTCACTTTATAGACAACCATTTATATATATTGCTTTTATAAAAGCATTTTCTCATCTTATACCACTTTCAAATTATTTCCCAAGATATGCCACTTTTACTGTTTTTGCTGACACGATTCTTTCTTTTTAATAAAGGATGGGTGAATTTCGGCTTTTATTCATTTTTTCCTATTAAATTACGGTTGATCTGACATTTGTTATGAAAGGAATCCGTTAAGGCTGTGTTTGGCATAACAAGATAAAATTTAAATACCAATAAATAAATTAATTCCAATAAAATTATTTAATTGATACATATTATATACCTATATAAAAGAGTATTTTATACAAGAATGCATGTGTATGTATAATAATTAAAAATTTAAATTTTGTGAACAAATTTATTATTTTTACAATTATTATTAGATGAAATATAAGTTATAAAAAAAATTAAAATAAAACAACTATGTGTGAATATATTTATTGAAAATAAAGGTCTCTTTGGTAAACAGGATATAATGATAAGATATAATATATTTATTGATTAATAGGATATGGTAGTTTTAGCCTACCGAGTTATTCTATCATATAGTTCAAATTTTTATCTTGTCGAAGATGTTGGGTTAAGAATCATAAGATAACTATTTTATGTTACATTTTTACTCATACTTTATGCATTTTTAATATTTTAAAAAAATATTTTTATATTATCATTTTTAATCTAAAATATTTTTTAAAAATTATATATTTTTAAAATTTTATAATTTTTAAGAAAAGTATATCTAAAAATACATTTGTAAAAATCATTTTATAATATATATTTTAAAACATTTTATAATTTTTTGTTCTAATTATAATTTCTTGAAAAAATTTAATGGTAAAAAATTTATTATAATTTAATATCTAATTTTAATATTATATGTATATTAAAGTATTTTTTAATTTTAATATATATATTAAAAAGTAAAAAAAATGTAAATAAAATTTATTTTTTAAAATTATATTAATTTTAATAAAAGAGAAATATTTTATTTAAATATAAGTTTCATTTTATTTATTATTTTTATTTGTTTTAAACATTAAAAATAATGACAAATATTACATGTTCTACTGTCATGATGTACATTTAAGATAAAATAAGACTTTATCCTTCTCTTATTATATTATATCTTTATCCATCTTATTATTCTATCGTGTACATTAAATAAGCGCAAAGAACAATAATAAAGAGATAATAAAATATTATCATATTTTAAAAATTGACAAACGATTAAAAAACTATTCCTAATTTATAAGTCATATACTTACTTCCAGTAAGAGTAGTGTGTTTTGTATGTCAAATAATTTAACTTTGAACTTATTTAACCAATTATAAATTTATTTGACTAAATTAAGGCATTTAATCAATAAGATTATTTTATTAACATAGCTTACGAGCTTGTAATTTACTTGAAACTTTCTATTTGTATTTGTTATCCGCAAATTGTTGATTAAAACATAATATTTTTAATTTTTTTATGAAGTAATAAAGCATAAGTTTCATTATAAAATAAAGAACACTTTTTAATAAACTTCAAATAAGATATAAAATTATAAATAAAATTATTCATCTGTAGTTAATAAAATATCACTGAGAATATGGATAAGCTTAAAAAAAGTATTCTAATTTAATTTATGGTCTCAAATCCAAGTTTCAATGAACACAGTTGTATTAAATACTTAAAAAAAGAATAAATTTAATAAACATATAAATTATTTCAAAATGAAAAATGAGTAATTATAAATGAAAAATTGAACAAAACATCATAATATTGACTTGCAATATTTTCAAAGTAAAAATACAAATAAAATAATTCTTTTAGTTGTTATTCTCGTTTTACTGTTCTTTATTTTTTATTATAAAATTATTATTTTAATTTTTCTTTGAAAATAGTAAAAATTTAAAGTTGATTAAAAAATTTAAAATCATTTTACCTAATAATAATTTTAAAAAAAATTAAAATCAAGACTAAATAGCAGAAAAAAAAAAACAAGTAATTGACACTTGACGTAGGAAGTAAACTTCCTAAATGTTTTCTTTAATAATATTACTAACTTGAAAAGGAATGTTTGGCCACACATGAAAATCAACATCAAGATAATGACCTAGCTTAGCCAAATAAATAACTACGATATTTCTCTCTCTAAAACTGTGAAATAATTTAATATTTTTATTCTTAGCTAGAATCCTACAAATCTTTCTAATAACACTAACGAGAGAAGGGAGGTAACCAAGTAATGAGTTTCAAAATAACTTTAGAATCATATCCCCCAACAGCTTCTCGAGCTGCAACTTTGCAACAATATATGGAGACCATGTAATTCCACCATTGGAAGCCAAGGAGCAAGGAAGCAAAACTGATTTGTCTATATTCAATTTAGAAAAACTGATTTGAAACTGTCACTCTAAAAATATATTTTTAAATATTATATTTTTATTTTTTATAAAATTTTTAAAAAATATCACTCTAAAAATTAATATATTTTAAAAAATTAATTTATTGTTATTTTTTTTACTTTTTTCAAAAAATACACATTATATATTTTTCTTCCTCTAAAAATTAATATTTTTAAATTTTATATTTCTATTTTTTTATATTTTTAAAAAATTCTCACTATAAAAACTATCATTTTTGTGAAAAAAATAATTTTTTTATTCTTTTTTTTTAAATTAACATCATACTTTTTTTAAAGTATTTATTTATTTTTCTTATTTCACTTATTTAATAATCAACATGAAGAAAAACATTCTAATAAACTAAATAAAAGAAATACATTTCAAATTACATTTTACTCATTTAAATTTATTAAGTAAGGAAAATAAATAATATCAATTATATATTAAAAACACCTTTTACCAATATACCTAAATATTAACAACAACTGAAAAATATTGAAATACAACCATAATATAAATGATGCAGGTTAATATCGTGTTACATATCTAGTTTGCCATATTTATATTTATATTTATATTTATATTCATATTTATAATATAAATAATTTTTTAAATATTTTTGTTATCACATTTTAAGTATAAATTTAAAATATAAATCACAAAGTAAATAATACCAGTGCTACGACTAATGTTCAAAGCAGTAACTATTATTAATGCCTATTTAATATTGCTTCATTTTTAAAATTGCACATTTATATTCATTCTTAGATATACATACGAAGGTAAAAACAAAGGACTAAATAGTGTTAGCTAAGAAAAACACTATATATCAAATATAAACATACACTTCGACAACATAATTTCTATATTTTCTAAAAAGTATTTCATACAATCATAAGAAAACCTACAAGTATTAATTATAATAAAATCTGCAACTTTTGCTGAGTAAATCAAGTCTATATTTTCACACTAAAGAAGAACTGAGCATAAAAGGGAGGGAATACGTTTAAAATGAGAAGTCATAAAATAATTTTTTTTTTCTCCTGCAATTGCATTGACAAGATAAACATATACTAGATATACCTTTAACCAGATATTAGTATGGCCTGCAAAATGAAATAAAAAGTTTAAAAAATAGAAAGAAAAGAGAGATCTACCTTGAGGAACCAACTTGACCAAACACCATTTCTATTAGCAAATTCTTTTGCTTATCCTTTAGAGATCCAAGTAGTCCTCTAAGCTTTACAAGATTGTTAAGAAGATATAAATATGCGCGGTTAAGCATTTAACTCAATCTTCAATTCTTCCAAAAGATTCCAAATCTCATTTTCAAAAACTAGAAGCTTTTGTTGATCTTTCTCATAAGCTAGTGTACTTTCCCTTAAAGCTTTATTACTATCTTTAAAAGCATCGACAATTTTCAAAAGTGCCTCTTTTATCCCTTCAGCTTCAATATTATCCTTGGATTTCCTAGGCCTTTTAGCCCTAATTTCTTATTAAGTAACTTGCATTACAGGAGAATTAATTTCTTGCTCATTGTCTTCTTGGATACTCTCTAATGTTATTTCATTAGTTTCTAATGACTCTGATTCCCTAGAGAGTTGATCACAAGTGTCGTGCCCGGACAAATTATTAAAAACTGAACTGCATAAAAATTATGTAGTAAGAGGTACAATCCGAGTCATCTCCTAATGATGATAATGTTATACGATTATGAATTTGGATGGGGTTTGATTTATAAAATAACACTGATTAAAATGAAAAAATTAACAAGAACTATAACCATTCTATCACCAGATTCCAATAAGATGCATCAGCCAATAAATTAGTGATTAACATTAAATTCGAATGAAATCTCAATTCAAATTAAGCATTCACATGAAGACCCTCATACATTCGATTAACACACAATCGCTTAAAGTTCAGAAACTTCTAAAACATAATTGATTTATGTTAACTTAATTCACCAATGTCATTAATCTTAGATCTCAAACCTAAAAATCTAATTTACATTCCTTCAAAAATTAATTACATACATCAACCGAATCATATATAATCAAACAACTGCACAATTATCAATTCAAATGAATAACTTCAATTTAAAAATCTAATTAGCAAAAGGAAAATGAAGGAAGAGATGAAACCGGATTTGTTGTTGAATGAATTGCGAAATCGATCCTCAAGAATGTCTTAGCCCTTTTTCAATCCTTGGATTAGATGAAAGTCTAAGTCTCCATTAATGCAGGAAAACGAAAGGTAAAAACGTGAGAGAAGAGAAAAGGCAAAGAAGAAGAGACAAAAACCCTAAAACTTGTATTATTCTTCCCGAAAAACAACCAACCCTTTTTCAACCTACTGCCCTAATTTAAATACAGGCCTTTTGAGGGTCAAAATGTAAAAACTAATTAATAATTACTCAATTACATTAATCCTCTACTCAATAGTTTTCTCTGGAATCCTTATTTGTTCAAGTTTAAATTTTGGAGGGAAAGTTATGCTTGTAATTACTGCCTAGTATCCATGCTAAATCCAAGAAGATATTGTGTGGTATTTTTGGCCGTAAAAATCTATCCGTTTCAATTTCTGATATGAAGAGAAATTGTAACCCTAGATGTTAGCTTCAAAATGCAAGTTGAATGGGCTTAAACGGAATCTATGGACTGAGATATGACCCAAATACTACACCAAGATCAGAAACCGCGAGTGCATATTTTTGACTTTTTCTAAGCCCAGTTTCAACATTTTATCATTAGAATTAATGAAATGAGACCTTCATACTCAAGATATGGCCCAGAAACTAAAACAGTATCAGAATTTGCCTAATGCTGGAAAAATTAAATAAAGCTCAAATAAAATTCAAACATCATAAAATGATCCAATTCAAACCAATTAAGCACAAAAGAGGATTAATGAGCTAGGAATGAGAGAAAATAAGATTATAAAAATTCCAATTGATCAAGAGTGACCTTTTATTTCTAATATCTTGGGCAGTTTCAGCATGCTCTCCTGTTGCCCTATCTTCTCGACACATGATCACCATCTTGTCATAGCTTGGAATAAACTTTTTCATCCATTCTTCAGCTTCAGGTTTAGCCTATCAAATAAGTTATTAAACAAAGTTAGAAATAAATACTATAAAATTATATAAAATCAAGAAGTTCAAATTTTGTAACATACTTGAATTAGTTTTTGCCAAACTTTGGGTTCAGCAAACCTTCAATAATTTCCAACGACCTTTCACCTTATCCTTTTTAAAAGGTCTGTTAAATTTTTCTTACAACTCTTTAGTTATGGAGTCATAAGCCTTTGTTGTAAAACTTCCACCCACCTTATTTTCATCATTTTATTGATGTAGAAAGGCATCAACAAGAGCATTATCCATTTATGTCACGACCCCCTTTTTTTTAAGGAACCGAGAACATTATTTCTATACTACTTATTTAAGATAGATAAATAATGGAGAATATAAGTATAAAATTCACTTCTCATTCAAAATAAAACAAAATTTCTTACAATAAATATTCAATAAAATAACATAATATTATATTTAGTTCATAATATTCAAAATACACAAAATTATACTACATAGCTCCCTCTATATGAGGTCTCAAAATATAAGGAAATTGGACTTTAATGCAAAATTACTCGACTCTAGCTTCTAACATTTTTCATTAGCCCTCAGCCTGTGAAGTAGATGTAATACCTGCTACATCTGCTCACGTACCACCGTACGATCATCGCAGTACACGCACACACCATAGCATAGAGAGAAATACAAGGGTGAGCTTACAGAAATAAAATAAAATCATATATATATATATATATATATAGTAAAATATTTACTCACAATAACAGCCCCATGCATTCCTAACCCATCTAATGCACAACATGAAAATGATTTCCAACTGATTTCACAGCCTAAGTAATCCAGAAGGACCCGAGCCAGTCTAGAAGCGACCCATTCCGATATCTAGATCCAGACAACATGCTCTATCGTTACACTTCTACCCGCCTAAACGTGTAACTCAACTCTATAATGATGCAAGACATATATCTCAGTATGTAATGAACGATTATTTTTCTCGTTTGTAAAAAGATTTGTCATCAACCTTCATCAAAATATGTAGAAAAATTTATGTAGTCTAAGATGCAAGCCTAGGTTGTCTCCAACGACTTTGGTTTGTAACATACATTGAACATGTTGTAAACATTTACTATAAAAGCAATTAAAACAAGGGGGTTTTGTGTAATTCTAATTTTAATGTAAAGGCAAGTGATGAAATTAATGAATCCAATCAATGAAATGAGCAATCCTTAGTTTGTTCATGTAATTCTATCCCTATCCCTCTCAAGATTCAATACTTTTTCTATTCCTTTGAATTAGGGTAACTCAAAAAACAAGAACTAACCTTAACGTCCCATACAAATTAAGCAAGCTTCATGGGTTCCAACTCTTTTTCCCAAGATTATGCAACCTTAGAAGGATTAAGCAAACTAAGCTAAGAATTTCATTAAAATGAATTATGGTTAATTAAGCAATGTCCCCCTCATTCAACTATTAATTCAATTCAAAGAGTTGGAAAATATAAATTCATGAAGAGAAAGGAATTATATTGACATTCATACCCAGAAATTCAAGAATCCATGAACTCACTAAGGATTACAAGAAAGTTTAGCCCTCCATAAGGATGGGTCTTACAAATTCAAGATGAAAACAAGGAAAATTCAACATCATCAATGCAAGAATTAAAGCAAAATGAAGAAAAATTGTAAATCAAACCCTAAGATTGGCCTTGACTGTCACCCAAGGATCCTAAGCTCTGCAAAATGCTCCCAAAGTGACAAAAGAATATAAAGTTATGTAAAAAAAACTCTATACCCTAATTTCTCAAATCCTATTTATAGTGCAGAAATTTTTGTCTAAAGTAACTACTATGGTTTCATAGTGATGACGCGTAGCGCTCCATAGTAGTTACTCTCGCTCCATAGTATTTACACGCAAGTCCTGTGATTTGGGCCTCTCTAGAGTTATCACTTTGGCTTCATAGTGATAACACGCAGCACTCTATAGTAGTTACTCTCGCTCTATAGTGTTTACGCGCAAGTCCTGTGTTTTTGGCCTCTCTAAAGTTGTCACTTTGGTATCAAAGTGATAACTTTGGTTGCTCCAAAGTGTCTACTATGGTCCCAAAGTAAGCACGTGCAATACTTCTTCAAAATGGGTCTCTGTAGTTGTCACTATGGGTTCATAGTGATCACTTTAGTCTGCCCTTTTGGACTTAGCTTGCTGTAGTGTTCACTATAGGATCTAAAGTGATCACTTTCATCTCAAACTTTCTCAAATGCTAAAAATCCATGAAAAAAGTCTAAAAATTCCTACACAATTATTCAAATGATCAAAATTACAAACTATATCTATGTAAAGCAATGTAAATTAACCAAAAATTAAGAAACCTATGATATTTGACCAAAATAATGTTTTTATGTTATTTACACTTCCTAAGTTTACTTTTCCTATTAAGAAACATCAAAATGACAAGTAAAAATCCAATAAAATGTGGATTCATCAGCATGATGCAGCACGGTTAAAATCATTTCAACAACTCAGCCAAGACAAGTTTATAATAAATCAGCCAAATCTCAATATTATTAAATCAGTTAT
This sequence comes from Abrus pulchellus subsp. cantoniensis, assembly GCA_024086825.1. Classification (NCBI taxonomy): domain Eukaryota; kingdom Viridiplantae; phylum Streptophyta; class Magnoliopsida; order Fabales; family Fabaceae; genus Abrus; species Abrus pulchellus. The sequence continues at coordinate 30,013,306 of CM044050.1, read as the reverse complement.
CAACAGTTACAGTATAGAAAATTAACTTTCAAGTGTTAAATCCTTTATATCTCAGCTTTTATCAAAGAAATCTAACAAAAATCAACTCAAACTTTTCTTTAATAACATATCAATCCGTTCAAAACATAGTTCATAGGCTAAAGTAAGCTCCCCTTACCTTAGAACGATGTTTCACACCAGATCTACAGAATATTACTTGTTTTAACCAAGATTCACCGAAGATTTGGCTTTAGAATAAAGTTTCTCCTAAGAACAACATGAAGTTCTATGAGAAAGAGAAGGAAAAGAGAAACGAATGGTGAAACTAATTTCAAACTTAAAGAAACTTACTTCAAATCCTTTAGAATAGACGTAGAATCTCAGACCTGACGAGAAATCTAAGTTTAGGTGGGTTTAATATGAGAGAAAATGGTGGTATATGGCCTTGGAACCTTTGAGAAGGATGGAGAAATGAAGATTTTATGCTAAGGACCCCTATTTATAGAAAAAAATTTGGTACTGTTCACGTGCAGAGTTATTATTCACATATACACTGTTCACCTACACTGTTCACTTCTTTTTAAAAAAAAAAAATAAATTTTGAACTCCATTTAAATGTATTTCAATACCAAATAATCCTTCAATTAACATTTAACAAGTATAAAATATTATAAATTACTTAATAATAAATTACAGGCTGACAATTCTCCCCCTGAAAATAAATTTTCGTCCTTGAAAATTTCATCCCTCAGAGAAAAAATGAAGGTTATAAATCTCTCATTCTTTCTTCTAACTCCCATGTGGCATCACTAGTGAATGAGTCTCAAACTACCTTTACTAATCGAATAGACTTGCTTCTAAGCTCTTTAACTCTGGTGTACTCAATACGAGCAGCTGAGACCTCCACAGACAAATCATCTTGTATCTCCACAACATTAGGCTCGATTATATAAGACGGATTAGGAACATACTTTCTTAGCTGTGACATGTGAAAAACATTATGCAGTTCTGACAACTAAGGTGGCAATGCTAATGCATAGGCTAGTGATCCTCTGCGATGTAATATCTGATACAGTTCTATGAACTTAGACGTTAACTTCTTGGCCCTTAAGGCTCGCCCCACACCTGTAATGCATGACACTCTCAGGAATAGATGATCATCAACCTTAAATTCTAAGGGTCTTCTACATCGGTCAACATAAGATTTTTGTCGACTCTGAGTAACTCTCAGCTTTTTTCTAGTAAGTTCAACTTTCTCCTTAGTTTCCTGTAGCATTTCAGGCCCAACCATCAAATGTACTCTATCTTAGAATCAACAGTTAGAGGTTCTACACCTTTTGTCATATAGAGCCTCAAATGGTGCCATGCCTATACTTGAATGGTAGCTATTATTATAAGTGAATTCTACCAAAGGAAGCATATCCTCCCAATTACCCCTCTGCTCCACAATACAAGTCCACAACAAGTTTATAATAAATCAGCCAAATCTCAATGTTATTAAATTAGTTATCAGCAGTTACAGTATAGAAAATCAACTTTTAAGTATTAAATCCTTTATATTTAAGCTTTTATCAAAGAAATCTAACAAAAATCAACTCAAACCTTTCTTTAATAACATATCAATTCGTTCAAAATATAGTTCATAGGCTAAAGTAAGCTCTCCTTACCTTAGAATGATGTTTCACACCAGATCTACTGAATATTACTTGTTTTAACTCAAGATTCACTGAAGATTTGACTTTAGAATGGAGTTTTCATAAGAACACCATGAACTTTTATGAGAAAGAGAAGGAGAAGAGAAACGAATGGTGAAACTAACTTCAAACTTAAAGAAACTTACTTCAAATTCTTCAGAATAGACGTAGAATCTTAGACTTGACGAGAAATCTAAGTTTAGGAGGGTTCAATATGAGAAAAAATAGTTTCATATGGCCTTTGAACCTTTGAGAAGGATGGAGAAATGAAGATTTCATACTAAGGACCCCTATTTATAGAAAAAAAAACCCTGGTACTGTGCACGCCAGAGTTACTATTCACCAACACTGTTCACGGCACTATTCATGTGCATTGTTCATCGACACTGTTCACTTTTTTTTTTTATTAAATTTAAAACTACATCTAAATCTATTTCAATATCAAATAATCCTTCAATTAACATTTAACAAGTATAAAATATTATAAATTATTCAATAATAAATTATAGGTTTAAACATCTAGTGTCCATATCTCTCTTTCTGGTGTAGACATAATGTCTGAATAAAAGATCTTAACTCAATTTTTAATAAAAAAATATATTCATATTATATAAAAATATATACACCAATTAAGATCACAAAAGTCATCAAATCACAAAATATATCAAATAAATACATAAGTTAAGAAGTATAATCTCTCCACATAGAATCAGCAATAGAATTCCACCTCATCAATCAACTCTTCATCAGGATCTACTATCAACAAATAATTATGTAGAATACAACATGCTAGAATGATCATATTTTGAGTCTCGATTCCATAAGTTAGTTCTGTGCCACTTGCAATAATTGATTTTTTTTTTCAAAATTCTAAAAGCTCTTTCAACAACATTTCGCAATGATGAATGTTGATGGTTGAATAATTCTTGAGGTGTACGAGGTGGATTTCTAGGGGAGAATTCTTTCAAATGATATCGAGTTGATCTAAATGGTGTGATTAGTCCCTTTCTCAACATGAATCCAGCATCAAGAATATAATATTTACCTAATAAAAAGAATATTATTATTGACATATATATATATATATATAGAGAGAGAGAGAAAAGGAAAAAAAATAGATTTTAATTACCTCTAAGAATTTTAAGACAATATGTTCTACGTAGTGCATCTTTTAATATTCTTAAATCAGATGCAGTGACCTCCTATCCAGGCAAAACATAAGTAAATCCTAGGTCAAATGAACATGCAACCAATACGTTTTGTGTTGGAAAATCTTTTCTACCATGATATTTTGTAGCTTCAGTTGATGACACTTTTACACGAACATGTGTATAATCAGTTGCTCCACCACAATCCTAGCATTAGCATTTTGTTATCAATATATATATATATATATATATATATTATCATACATATTTTAAATTTTTATACAAAAATATATTTATCTTAAAAAAGGGTTAAACCCACTACTTCCAAGAATTTTCAATGGAATTTGTGACCCATCTAGTTTGAAATATTTCTCTTCTAACTCAATTATTGGCCGAAGCACATGATGAAAATGTCAACTAGTACTTTCACCAGAGCGTTGAAACCAAAATTGAATCTCTCAATTTCTGACATTATGTGTTAAGATGTAAAGTGTTTTTTTTTTGCTTGTTCTTCAATAGAGACCCATTGTGTTGGTTGAAGCCCACCATCTCGTTTTAATATAGCACATAAGTCCATAAAGGCTTTAGGGCCCATTCGTATTATCTTACGACCTTCATCAATACATTTTACTTTGAGGATGAATTTTAGTTATGTAATAATACACTACAAGGTATACAATGTAAATAATAGCCATTTGAAGTCTTTGAATCTCTCTATGCAATTCAAGGTTTTTTTTCTTGTCTATCTATAAAGATAGTATATTGATAATTTAATATATTTTTTTGCAGTGATAGACAAATAAAACAAAGTTTATATTGACAATAAAGGTTTCTTTAACCTATAAATGCAATGAAAATAAAATAAAATGCTAAAAGCCTTCAATACGCAAGCATGGGTGAAGAACAACTATCATTTACCACTTCCCTGTTACAATAAACAAGTTCATTACAACATACATACCAAGTATATACAATTATTTAAAATGTCATCAGATACAAGCATCCAATAGCAATATGACTACAACAATACCCTATAAGTTACAATATATAAATTCTACAAACTCATAAAATTCAAGGAATGATTTCATCAAATTCTTCTAAATTTGCCAATAAAATTTAGTTTTAGTATTTAGATAAATGACTGATTTGCTTCTCCAAGGAATGTTTATTGCCTGTTTTTACAGGAAACTCAATGTGATCTAGAGATGATATCTTTATTTTAGATTACTATTGAAATGTTTAATCCTCCTGAAATTATTTGTCATTAAAGCTAAGTTTACACTTTATTTTGTGTTAGCTACAAACTTCTGATTTGGGATAAAAGCATCATGAGCTGCAGAAAATGAAAGATATGCAGTATTGGATATTAGAATATGTGATCTAATTTATCATTTGTTAAGTAAAAAATAGCAAAATTGCTAATTCAAGGAATAGAGAATGTTATATTGCATAATCCATCTGTAATGTTATTTTTTTTTGTTAAGCAAGGAAATTAATATATATAACTTGAAGGTTTAATATTTCATCTTGAATAATGCTTGTACTAGTTGCTTACCGCATCCAACACCATAACACCAATCTGCACAAATAAGCAAGAATGCATGATACCTAAATATTGGTACTTTCTGCTAGTATTGCAGTCTTCATTGAATCAATTCCTTAGAACTATGTTCATTCATACTTACTCCACTAAAATCCCCAAATGCAGCTTTTAATGAATAAATAATCTCATATATACGCATAGAATTACTTGGGACAATAGGGAAAGAAAAAGCAATAATATTATGAATTTTGAGGATATAAGAATGCTGCTAGAAAATGCTTCAAGTTCAATTTATAAATTTTAGTTTCCACATAAAAGTTCAAGAAGTAGTGCACTATAGATCATCATACCAGACAAATTTATAATCTATAGTCTGAAACTCCAAGATCTAAATTACTATAATATTTATTTAGAAAAAAATAAAAATAATTCTACCAGTCATGAGCTTGCTAGCTAAACACCCCAGTAAAATGGCTACCCTATAAGCTAAAGAGAGGAGCAAGAGAGCGAAGAGCAGAGAAAACGGAGAATAGTGAGCACCAAAAGCGGAGAGAGAGGAAAGAACGAGAGATTGAGAGCGGAGAGCAAAGAGCGAGAAAGATATAGGCCAAAGAGTGAGGGCCCAAGAGATAGAGTGAAAGAGTAATCCTAATCGTGAGAAGAAAGAAACAATCAAAGGGTAAATTAGTCAATCACAATTTCATTTTAAGAAACCCTCCAGAATAGGGGTACTTGTAAAATTAAGATTAAGCCCCTAAACCTTTCCTTCCAAAATAATTAACTCCCAAATATAAATTAAATTACTCTAACCCTCCCCTTCCCCTCTTAAATCTAACTCCCAAATTAGGATTGTGATTAACTTTTTAGTGAATTAGAATTCAAAATAGGATTTGATTGATATTCTGATTTAATAATTAAAATCAAGTTAGATTAAATGATAATTTAATTTGTAATCTCGTTTAATTTATTATTTGATAAAATGTTTGATAATAGGTGATGTTGAAATATGTTTTAATTTGATTTAATGAGTGTTTGATTGAGGTTTAGTGCAAGAGATGTTGCTCAAGCGAGATAGGTCTCGTTCAAGCAGGATTGAGCGTCCAAAACCATAAGATTTTAGCACCTCTTCGCTCAAGTGAGACAGGATAAACTTTGCTCAATTGTTGTCTCGGCAAGTAAGATGGAGCTAACTCAAGTGGCCTTGCAGGAAAGATTGAATAACTCTTTGGATCTCTTCTCGCTTGAGCGAGAACGATCCTCGCTTAAGCGAGAATATAAGAAAAAACTTGAGGAACCACTATCTAATTTTCTCGTCCCAGGCGAGAAAGGGCTTGCTCGGGTGAGGCAGCAAGAAGGTACCTCACCCAAGCAAAAGGTAGCTCGCTCAAACAAAAATGTGCAAGATCTGAGGGTATTTAAGAGATTTTTAGCTAGAAAACTTGCATTGCAATCCAAGAAACATTTCTAAACTTTTCTCTCTAAAGTCTCTCTATCATTTCTATAGAGAGAAAATCCCTAAGCTTTGAACTCGTCTTGAATCCGACTTTGAACATCCATCCTTTTGAATCTTTGGTAAGTTTCTCAGAGATCCATTCTTCAACCTCATGTCTACCTTTTTTCTATTTTCTTTCATCTCAAATTACTCTTCTTTGTGATATCTAGGAAAACCTTGATCTTTAGGATGATCCTTTCTATAGAACTTTCATAAAATTGTTTATTGAGGTAAGGAGAGTTCTATTCCATTACTGAGAACATGATTATTTTGCACTCGTGAGAATATTGGTATGAATGAAATCGTTAATGGAATGTGTTTTCCTTATCCTTTATGACTTGAATGATACGTGTGTTGAGTATTTATGTAGGTACATTTTGGTCTGAGTTCAAAGGTGCCCGATCTCTAGCAATGATTGATACATATATGGTATGAAAGTGACAAGTTCAGGTTATGATGACAAATGAAAAAGAGTAAAGTCGTAATGAGAAATGAAAAGTGATGAGGATGATTATGGATAGTTTAGAGATAGACTTTTTTGGATGATTATGGAGGATTATGGAAGATGGAGACAATTTTGGAAATCTTGAGAAAATGAGGGTGGTGGATACTTTTCTTTGATTTGCGCATAACTAATTAAAGTAAAGGCACCAAAGGCCTCACACTTGTTTCCTGACCTAAACTCTAGACTATGCTTTTGCTAAAAGGGACCGGGTTAACACACGTTGTATCCTTGTTACTGTAGCTATCCAGCAACTATCTATACTAAGTATAATCACAAGGGATCTTAGGGGCAGTGAATGATTGAGATAAGGAATTCAGGAATATAAAAAGGGATATTAGAATAAAATTATAATATTTATGATCACTATGTGTAAATGAATGAATTTGTATTCCTGATTGACTGGTGTGTTATTCATGTATATATCGCCTGATGTTATTGTAAATAATGTCTAGTAATGAGAAAAGAGACTCATCCTTACTAAATATTTCAGGGAAGCAAGATGACCACACACTAGAGAAACATTAAGATAAAGGAAGGATTCATACTTAGTAGGTTACATTTTGTATTTAGAGAGTGAGAACGATTCTGTTATTGTAAATTTACCATAGATTATAATGATGTATTGAGTAATGTATTTACAGTAAAAATATATATAGATTATAGTATTCCTCTTGAGTACTCAGTTCATTGTAGAATTTGACACACACTCAGCCTATACATATACTGAGGAACAGTCCAGATGCCAAGTGTGACAAATTACTTGTACATCTTCCTTGACCACAAGTACATGGGAAGACCCACCCACTGGGTTCACCTTTGAGCAAGTTATTGACATTGAGGTGGTGGTCGATACGAGTGATCTTGGTAAGAATGAAGACATGTCCTCGGAGGAGTTGGCTGAGATAGAGGGATGATTTGGGGATGACGACTGGGATTGTCCTTAGTATTTTGGAATGGAGATAACTGCTCATTAGAATTGATTTATTTTGATATTGTAAATAGCATAAGTCCTAATGTATTTTATAATTATGTTTTGTAATTATTAAACTCTTGTTTATTAGTGAACTAGTATACATGTATTTTAATTCAGCTTGTGTCAAAATTTATTTATTCCTTATTTCTTTACTAATAGTACATTTTGTAAACCCAAGTAATAAAATGAAAGTTTAAAATTTTAATAAGTTTCGTAATATGTTTATAGGTATATTTTATGTTGTTATCTCCCTCCCATATGAAAGTCACCTTACAAATTGTATAAATTAAATAAGGATGTTACATATTCATAAGTTTAATTTAATTGATTTGAAATTCATAAACCTCCAAACTATTACTCGCATTATTAAAGAACCTCAAATTAAACTTAAATAAATATATGTCTTTGTGAATTGACCTAGTTTGAGTTCTATACCGCAAAAATTCTTTAAGAAAACTTAGTTGTTTCGGTAGTGACTCAACAATTGTCTATCAACTTGGTGTCATTGCGAGGACACGTTGTTAGTTTTGATTCATTTTAGGAGTTGTTAATTACGTTTTAATTATTTGTTAATTGTGCATAATTATTCCTATCATTTGTTCTGTGATCTATGTCATTTTCTATTGATTTTTGTAATTTTGCAAATTTGTGATTTAGATGTGTTCAAAAAAAGAAAAATATTTTTTGTTCTTTGAGATAATTATTGGTTCATCATCTGAAAAAAAAATATTATTTTTTTTGGATTAATAGGCTTGTTGCAGAAATGTGTTTGGTGCATAATTGTTGCATAAATTTGGGAGAAGCAAAATTATGATTCACAGGTTTGGAGCTGCAAATTCGAAGAGTATCATTCTTAGATAGTGCAAGAGGGGAGCATACCACTTTGGAAGCAATTTGGAGCCCCTTATTGAAGAATTTCACAAATTCCCCCTTCTCAAAATCCTCCTTACTACTACTTGAGAGTATTTTGGCAAAATTTTTACAACTTACTCAAATTTTGTCAAGAGAATCGAAAAAAAGCAAGGATCATTACACACATATTGCCTACAGCAAGTACGTGTGGTCCTGCTCAAAATTCCAAATTCTATTGTGTAGATTTTTTTTTTGAATTTTGATATTTTTAAAAATCCATAAAAAATTCTCAAAAGTAAGAAATAGTCATATTAGATGAACCATTGTGGTTTGAATTTTTTAAAATTTATTCGATGTGTTTTGCAATTTCTAATCATTCCTGTCATATATAATGCGTTTAAGTTGACTTTGACTGACTAGGTTGACTTTGACTATCTTTCTTTGGTGCATAATTAGAATGAATCCTGGCTAATTGCTTGAATTTGATCCTGAAATAAAAAGAATTTGAAATATATTAAACTGATTGGAAGGTAGTATACACAATATAGAAATAGTGATAGTGTTGTTGTGCATTCTGAGCCTAGTAATTCTAATACCATGGTTAATAACCAACATGAGATAACTCCTAAGGAATTAGCTGCACTAGATGTTACTTACAAACCTTTAGGTATCTAATATCCTAATGTAGATACGCCCTTTGAGTTGAAGTTTGGTCTAATATATTTGTTGTTATTGTTTAATGGTAGTGCAAGTGAGGATCCTTATAAGTATCTGAAAGAGTGCTATATAATCTGCTACACAATGAGACCTCAAGAAGTGTATGAAGATCACATCAAGCTGAAAGCATTTCCATTCTCAAGAGGATCAATCACTTGTTAGATAAATCTCAAGAGGATTTCCCTTGAAAATTCCTTTCCTTCATCCAAAGTAGCAATAATAAAAAAGGAGAACAGTGGCATAAGGTAGTTCAATCAAGAGAGTTTATATAAGTACTGTGAGAGATTCGAGAAATTGTGTTCAACTTGTCCATACCACCAGATTAATGACAAATTGCTCATCTAGTATTTCTATAAAGGCCTTGCCCCAATGGAAAAAAGCATGCTTGATGTGGTTAGCAGTGAAGCTTTGATGGATAGGACACCAACTGCAGCTAGAGAACTTATTAATAACATGGTAGAGAATTCTCAGTAGTTTAAGACAAGAGCCATGGCACTAGTAAGAGAAGTGCATAATGTGCATCAGCCTAACCAAATGGTAGCTAAGAGCAGTAGACTTGAGAGCACAATTAATGAGCTCACTACATTTATGAAACAGCTAGATATTGCATAACAAGCTACTTCATAAAGAGGGATGGCAAGGGACTGTCAAATTTGTTCCTCTCTAGAGGACATTTCAAATTGTTGTCCCTTGCTTCAAGATGGTAACCAATAAGCTTTTGTCTAAAGGAGGTTTTAGTAGAAGGCAAGGGCAATATAGAACTTTAAATTTTTAGTAGCCTCACATATAGCAGCAGCCATATAGATTACAATACTAATCTCACAATCATGCATTCAATGATCATTTGAATATGAGATATGGTGCCTCTGAGCAACAACAACAGACTAGATGAGCTAGTAGCAGTTACTGACCACTTTTAATGAGACAATAACAGCAGAATTTTGAGCCTTCATTGTAGGATTTGGTCAAACAGATGGCCAAAAGTAATCTACAGTTCCAACAGAATGTGAATGCTTCCATCCAAGATCTACAGACACAAATTGGTCAATTAGTCCCCACGGTGAGCCATTTTAAGCCTCAAGAGTTTGGTCCTTGGAGGACTTGTTGAGGGCTTGTGTGCTCGAGCAGCAGGGAACTTGGGAAGAGTGTCTGCCGCTAGTGGAATTCACGTACAATAATAGTTATCACGCCAGTATTGTATAGGCAGAAGTGCAGAACTCTGTTGTGTTGGTATGAAACTGGAGAGATGACTTTGTGTGCATTGGATATCATCCAAAGGCAGAATGAGCAAGTCAAAATGATCAGAGATAAAATGAAGGCTGCATAAGATAGGCAAAAGAGCTATTATGATAGAAGGCAGAAGCCGTTGGAGTTTCAGGTGGATGACCACATATTTCTGAAGGTCTCGCCTATAACCAGAGTGGGGAGAGCTCTGAAGTCTTGGAAGCTGTCTCCTAAGTTTATTGGACCATTCGAAGTGCTGAATAGAATTGGTCCCGTGGCGTATCAGATAGCATTGCCTCTAAATCTCTCGAATCTACATCCAGTGTTCCATGTGTCACAGCTTAGGCAATATGTGCTAGATCCTTCCCATGTGATTGATCTTGACTCGGTTCAAGTAAGAGAAGACTTGTCGTATGATGTGTACCCAGTGGGGATTGCGGATCACCGTGTTAAACAGCTAAGGGGGTAAAGAGATATCATTGGTGAAGGTAATTTGGAGCTCAAGTGATGAGGGAGATGCCACATGGAAAACGAAGAGTAGAATGAGAGAGTTGTACCCGGGACTATTTTTGTAGATTGTGTGTTTAGTTGTATTTCAGGGACAAAATTCCTTAAAAGATGGGAGAGTTGTAACGCCTCAAATTTTGTAATATATTCCTTTAAACAATAGGATCCACCACACCCTATATATGTACATTTATCAAGGCATGGTTAGAACTTCGTCAACTGTGACCTACTTGTTCACTTATCACAATAGACTCTGGAGATCTCTATCTTAGATCAGATGATGATCTCAATTCTGAAGACCTTGCTGAGGTAGATGAATGACATGAGGATGACTAGTATTGTCTTCAGTCTTTTGGTTAATAGATTGCTCATTAGAACTTGTTTTATTTTATGTTTTGTAAATGATATAGACGAGTCCTAATGTATTTTGATGTATATTTAGCAAATGTCAACTTTGTTGTAAATTTATAAGAATAATCTATATTAATGTTATTTCATGTTTCCTTCTGAATTTGTTTAATTCTTATTAATGTATCATGTTAAGTTTTTATAAGTTTGAGTAAAGTAAACGAAATATTTTATATTTTCCTACGTTGTATTCAGCTTAAAAATGAGTTTAATTAAAAATTTTCCTTCTTAACTGTAAAATTATTTTCTTATTATATTAGACAAATTAAGCATGTTACAGAAAATGTATCTTATGTCTACACTAATGATCTTTACTTCTAAACAACTTCAAGAATTGTTAAGAGTTTGCTAGGAAAGAATTCCAAAATGTCGAAGTGCGTTTTTCTCAAGGGCATGGACCTCTTTTCATAGGGTACAAAATCTACAAAATATGGTGGTTTTTCTCCCACAAGATATGCTTTATCTCTTCAAAGATGTGATATATCAAGAGCTAGTTTTTTATTACTAGATTTAATATTCAAATTCAAAATTCAAAATCCAAATTTTAAATTTTTTCAGTTTCTTAAAAATCTCCAAGTTGGTGGTACCAGAAGTGGAGCACGACCTTGCATATCATCGAAGCACTCCAGTGAGGTTGTTAAGGAGGGGTAATGGTTCCTACTTCAAATTTTATGTAATTTTGGCAAAAAGAAAAACTTTAATAATGCACTAGTAACCTTTTTTATGCTAAACTGCAACAAATAATAAATAAATCAATACAAAACCTTCATAAAATAATAACCAATCATATAAAATAATCTATAAAACAATGTAAAATATATGCTTATCAATGATCCTATAGATATTTTTTGCTTATTTGAGCTATAATATTTATATATAAATATTCAAGCATTTAATGTATATATCAATACTTGACTTAACTCTTTATGAAGTTTTGTATTCACATACATGTGTTGAAATGATCTAGGTCCTTTTTATTTAGACTACTAACCTACTTTGCTTATCTTGCATTTTCCCTTGTTGCCCCACTTGAGGCTATCTAACCTATTCTTTGTTTTATAGCTCATTACAAATCTATGAAATGGAAAATCATGATTCTTCCTAACTTTTAAGGGATAAAGGAACATTATAATTATTTTGGGAGTGGGTTATTGATTAAGTGTATGGGTGTGCTTCAACTTTTAGTAGAAATAGTGTGATGCTTGTTTGACAAATTGAAAATAGACAAACAATAAAAGGTTGTCATGTTAAAGAAAAATGAAAAAGAAAAAGTTATAAACCTTGAGTGTAAACAAAAACTTAAGCACTTAAAGAGTATTCTTAGTGAGAATTCTATTATTATTGTTTCACCATTTGATTTGATTTACTTTCTTATTTGCTTGCGATGTTAAGAGACGTGTTTATGATGTTTTCACTCCTTAGTATTTTGGATGTGATTTTTCTTATATATATATATATATATATATATATATATATATATATATATATCACCACATTAAATCTTATGATTAATTGGAAAGTATATCATTTTTGTGGTCATATACTTTGTCACTTTTGTTAATACAACTAATTTTTTATTTTGCTCGAATTGCAAAAGATATGTGTAAGGCAAATTTGATCAGTTAACATTGAGGCCATGAATATTACTTTATATTTGGCCTAATAAGATGTTAATAATTATTAATAATACTATTTTGGTTGAGTTTCAACTTATTAGGCCCTATTAAGTTTAATTGTTAAATCTTATTTAATTTTTAGATTTTCACTTGCCCTGACTTTGTTGTTTTCTATAGATCATATCTAGATATCCAAATATCATATTTGGAGTGATCTTTATATCCTTAGAAGTGTAAAACTATGATGTACAACTTGCATTCCATCATGACTTCATAATTTGGTTGAATTCAATGAAAAATTATACGTCAAATTCAAGCCATTGGTGTTTTCATGCTATTTTGACCCTTCCTCATAAATAGGAATATCTCTTATGCTGCCCTTAAATTTAACTTATAATATATCATTAGAAATCTAAATTAATAAACTTATAATCCGGCCTATAGTTTGATTAGAAAGGACGCAAGCAATTTGAACATGTAAGGCCTCTTCTTGAGTTATAATATCCATAGAAGGATAAATACTCAGCTATTGAAGACATTCATTTGATGTGGTATAAATTTTGAGTTACTACTTTGTAAGTGAGTTTTCTCAGTGTTCTTCTCCTCTTGTCCTTTAATTTTGAATTATGAATGCAATATGATTATGTTTACCTAGGTTTGCTTATATATAGATTGTAATTTTAAATTAAAGGTAGATTTATTTTGATCAATTTAAAACTTTATAGAGATTACATCACTAATTGGTAACCTAGGGTAATGTTATAAAATAAAAATATAATTTAAATTTGACTAAAACTTTAATATTATAAATTATAGAATCAAATATATAGTTCTTATAATATTTAATTCTTATATCAGAGAAATGCTACAAACAATTCTTCATAGTGACTAAAATTTATTAAAACTATAAAAATTCTGCATATCTCACCGTTTTTACTCCTAATTTAATATTTACTTTTCATATTTTAATAAATTTTAACCAATAATCATAAGTGTGTTAAAAAGTGTAGTTTAACTATCTCACCGTTTTTACTCCTAAAAACTTTGAATTGCATTATTATACTTGTTTAGTTTTTTTTTAAAAAATACATAAATAATAAAAGTAACATATAGTAATAATTTAACTATTAGATCAACAAAAATTATATCCTATAAAAATTTTAGAACAACACATAGATTTATATGTAAACATAGTATCTATTTAGATACGCTTGAATGACCCCTTCTAATGAGAATGTATATAACTCTATTCCGATCTGGTGTTAACAATGTAAGAGTAGATATAATTTATATCAATGTGTTTAAATAGATAAAAAATCTTTACACATATTACAACATTTATTAATGACAACTATAATTATTATTTATATATTATAATATTTTTTAATATATTATTTATAATAAATTATTATTGTTATTATTACTATTATGGCTGTTTATGTAACGTACCGTAAAATTATTACAATAGGTTACACATCTATATGAAATAATTAATAATATTTCGTAGTTATCTATAAAACACTTCATGTCAAAATTTTATAATTATCAATTTTTTTAATTCTTTTATTAAGATCATTTAATTTATTATAATAATAAAATTGTGTGAGAAGAGAGCGGCAATATTGTCTACAAAATTTAGACAGATAACATAGAAGAATAAAAAAAACATACTGTAACAGTAAAATATTATAAATATTGTAAATACAATACTAAGAAATTAATAAAATCATAAATATAATTTATATATTTTTTGTCTTATATTTATTTAGTTTGCATTCGAAAGATTTATAATAAAGAAGAATAAGATAGTAAGAGTATTAAAAAAAAATTACTTTCTAGTCTTTAGTTTGATTATTCGCTCATAAATTTGAAGAATTGTTCACCTTTATTGTGTCAAAATCTAATAACACAAGTATTTTAGTCAATAAAATGTGAGAAAGTGACTCTAATCCACTTTTTGAGTCATCCACTTAAAACATAGATACTATAATTAGTTTACATTGTTAAAAGGGAAATTGTGCCTGTGTATAAAAATTAGGGAATTTTCAGAAATATTTGTATTAGGTATGAATGGAGGATAGAAAAATCTATATGAAAGGGGTTTGGCTGTCAAAATCTACAGCATCCTTAACCACGATGCATAGGTATGTGTACAGGGACCATTGATATTTACCTGCCTTGTATTAACCTTGTCTGCGTGAGAAAAAGAAAATCCCGACAAGCAATTTATAGGGTGTTCTATCTTTTACCATCAATTTACGATGTGAAGGTTTTATGTCATGGTCAAACACAGAGAGGAAAAATAATGCCTAAATTTCTGAAGACATTTGCATGCCTTGAAACCACTTGGTCCACCTTATGTTGAGTATAGCTATAAAGTAGAAAGCAAATTATAAGTTGCCTTTTCTTGGTTTGATAAATTAACTTGCAATTGGCAACCTCCATAAATACTCTTCATAATTCTCCCTCCTATATTTTGGTCTTGGAGCAACATCATTTACAAAATTATTTAAGTGGTAAAAATTTATGAAACAAGTGCAAATATAGGTGCCTGTTTATATTAGCAAGTGTAATATAGATAGTGGACCTATATATCTAAGTCAGTTCGTCTAATGTGGGTTTAAATATATGTACAGCTAATTCACACACATTAAAAATAATAAGATTCATTAATCATATTAAATATTTTAATTGTAATAAAAAAAATTATTTTACAATTTATCACCTCACATTTTTAGATATATATTAAAAACATTACTTTTAAATTATTGCATATATTTATAAATTTAGAAAACATAAAACAAAATGATAAAAATATTATAACTATATTCTATTATATTTAATTACAGAGCTTAATTAATTATATGGAGAAAACCAAAATAATTATCATAGTTACAAAATCATGAATGTTGCACATATATTGCACTTATGCATTGTTTATCTAAAACAATGTTTTTTTTTTATTTAATTTTAATTAATGTTTGAATTTTAACTATTTAAATTTAAAACAATAAACTATTTAAAAAAATAGATAAACTAAAAACGTTAATATTATCATAAATTAAGAGATTTACTAGCACAAAATATATTAAGTAAAATTTATTTAAAAAGCATGATTCTCCTGATTAATTATACTAAAAGAGTAAAAATAATTAATTCAATCAAGAGCTCACGCACAACATCACATGTTACACAATCTTAATATCAATTTAAAAAATAATTATTTGGTCATCATTTTGTTACTATGTGAATTTTATTTATTCATATTTAAATTTTAACTTCTAAAGTTTAAAACAATAAATTATAAAAAAAATTAGTTTCTTATATAATTATTGCGAGAGTTTGTTAACACAAAATATACACATATTTAATAAAATTTATTTAAAATCAGTGAAAAAAGCTTATTAGCTATATATTATTGAGCCAAAATAATTAATATTATTAAATAGTTACACACATTATATGCACACACTCACTATTTATCTGTAAAAAATATCGGATTTAAAGCAATAAATTATATGAAAAAGACCAATTTTAAATTAAAAGTTTATTCTCTGAATTATTAAAAGAGTTTGTTAATATAAAATATATATTTAATAATTTTTTTACTTTTCTTGGGCCTCTTTGCTATTTAAATGCTATATGCCCTTGTTATATAATTTTTTATATATAAAGATGTAAAAAATATGTTATAATATTCATATTATTGTGAATAAGGATAGACGACTTTATTAATGCTAAGAAAAGGTATATATTGAATTGTACAATTGGTTTGAGTTCGGAGGTATCCGACCTTCGGTATATTGTATTGATTGATGATATAATAAATATGGATATTGTATGATAGCTTAGGTATATTGAAATTGGTAGATTTATATTATTGAGAAAAAAATGTTTGAATGTCCTTAGATGAAGAAAGAGTATTATGATGATAGTGGAATAATGAGATGTGTAATTATAATATGTAAGTCATAACTGATTGATAGGTGTGATTAAGATACATGTATTGTAATACATTGAAGATGTACTTATAATACATGTATTGTCATACATGGATTTATATAAATTATAACTTACGTATTATGACATGCTGATGTATAAAAAGGATGTGTAAATAAAATGAGAAACGTTGAGAAAGAGAATGATATGAGAAATGATGAGAATAGAATCGATAGTCGTAAAGATACACTAGGAGCGTAGAAGATGAGGGCGATTTTGAAAATCTAGAGGAAACAAGGGTGGTTGATGCTTTTCTTTAAATGCGCATAATTAATAAAAATAGGGGAAAAACACCACAGGCCTTACTTATTTCCTGACCTAAATCCTTGACCACACTTTGCTAAAAAGGGCCGAGTTGGCACACGTTGTATCTGTGTGTAACAGCTAACCAGCAACTATCTATACTATGAAGTTTTCAAGGAATTCCAAATGTAATGAATATGAAAGTGTGATGAATATGAAGTACTATAGAAATTGTGTGATTATAATATAGGCATTATAACATATCAATTAGAGTTATTATGATATATGTGTTGTAATACATCAATGGTTATGATTAGGACACATATATTATGACATATTAATTGATGTGATATAATACATGTATTATGACATACAAATCAGTGTAGAAATTTGATTGACTTACTATATGTACTCTGCTATGATAATTATGGTGTGATCTGTGTGTTATTAGTAATGAGCATTTATCAAAATATGTTAGAGTTTCATTTAAATTATTCTATCAAATAAGAGATTTAGTGAGGCGAAAAGTACTCACCTCTACTAATTATTTTAGGAGATGAAATCAAAGAAAGTAAAAGGAAAAGTGGTCCATTCTAGGATCATAGCTTAATGACATTGAGAGGAAAGACTGCTTTATATAATTTAAATCATTTGAAATTGTAATATTTTAATGAGCTTCTAGTTTAATTTGATAAAGTTATGTAATCGTTCTAAACATCAATTTTTGAATTCATAATACTTTGATAAGTTTGGTAATTTGAAGTGCATCAATAATATTGATAGTCAGTGATTTCAATTGAAGTTTATATTCATTTTAAATAGAAATTTACTCAGCCAACTTACGTTTCGCATGTATGGTAGAGACTCGAACCTCCACCGACTAATCTAGCTCAACCAACAAGATAAGCAATAGGAGAAAGTCAGGATAAAGACCATTGCGTGTAGATCCTAGCCAAAGTTCTAGGGCCTAGGACACTCACATGGCTATTGGTAAGTCACACAACTCCATCAAATTCCCTGGACGACGAGGTCCTCCCTATCTTTCACTAACAACAGTTATAAAATAACCTCATGACTTCCTTCACATAGGAGTGAGATTTTGTACACATTTACCTTTTGAATAGTCAAGCACACTTTTGGAGTTTTACTCCCTTAATCATGACACAAGCACTGACCAAATCTAAGATTTCACATAATTTTATCAACTATTCAGAATAATATATATAGAGAGAATTGGCAAGTACTTATCCTTGTGCCTCAGGTTCTAAGTTGAAACTATGGCCAAACTCCTTTGAGCGCATATACTTACATACCAATTTTCTCATAATGTATCATCACATATTTCCCACCCTCAAAGGGCTCAAGTTCATAAATGCTTTACACAATCAACACATGCCTCCTGGGAGCACTTGTTTAACATCATAAGCTTGACAATCCTATTAGATCATGGTGGGAAGAAGGTATGAGTCCCAGAGGTGACTCCCTTGATATGTACTTATCTTCCCAATAGTTTCTCCTCCATAACACCTGTCACATAAAAAAGATTAATCATATGAGGAGGATTAAAACAAAGAGAAGAAAATTTAAGCTTGAAATCTTGGGATTTATCAGTAGGTGGTTTGAGCTTTTGTTTCTCCTCATTCTCAGGTTACTTCTTCCTTGACCTTCTTCTTGAATTTTCATGCTTCACAAAATTTAAAGGGAAAGAGGCAATATCCACAGTGCTCACAAAGTTATAGGACTCTTGGCTAGAAGGGTATTTTAAAGAATTAAAAACTTGAAACAAATTTCTCATCATTTAGCCTAAAGGTGAGCTTTCCTTCTTGTACGTCTATGATAGCCCTCGTAATGGTCAAGAAAGGTATGCCTAGGATGATAGGGACTTCATCATCCTCTTCCATGTCAAGCACCACAAAATTAGTAGGAAATATGAACTTTTCAACCTCCATAAGCATTTTCTATTATACCTTTAGGGTATGTGATTGACCTCTCTGCCAACTAAAGTGACACAGAGGTCAATTTTAGTTTATGCATCCTAAACTTCCTGAAAATAGAATAAGGCATAAGGGTAATACTTACTCCTAAATCATATAAAACTTTATCAATATGAGTTTTTTCAATCATGCAAAGGATATAAAAACTCCTTGGGTCCTTAAGCTTAGGTGGAAGCTTTTTGATGACTATAAGCACTCTTCAATGAGCTTCACAGTTTCATGTGCTCTCAGTTTCTTCTTATTGGTCAAAATCTCTTTGAGAAAATTAGCATATTCTGGCATTTTAAAGATAGCATTGATGAAAAGCATATTAATGTTCACTTTGCCCAATAGGTCTAAGAATTTGTTAAACTCTTTATTTTAGGGAGGGTGACCCTACAACTGTTATGAGAAAGGTATCATAAACTCATATAGCCTTGGTTGCGTAGGAGGCTCTTCTTTCTTATATTCTTCAAGCTCTACGCTTGAAGCACAACCTTACTCATAGTGATGCATGACTGTGCTTGTTGAACTTGCATGCGTGTACTTGTCTAAGCACGGTCGTGCTTTTATTGCAGTAGGGGTGTGAGTTTACTTATTCAATCCTTTATGTTATTATTTTGTTTAACTCTAAATCTAATTTCTTTGTAATTACTAATAATTAAACACTATTAATACTCATGGTCAAATAATATTAATATTCTTTCTCTAACTTAACATTCACAATGGTCGTACAAGACATCAATTTAAGAAAGAATAAAGCACCTATGAACTTGTTAATTTAATAACAATTGAAAAAGAAAGATTGATTTAGTCTACCTAATCCTTTGTATCATTTTATCCTAAAGATCCATTAACTAATCAAGGTATGGTTGTATAACGATATAATTAATTATGGTTATATTATGAGTGATCAATTCACAACAAATAATTATGCGCAATAAAATAAACACTAATCACAGATGAAAATCAAACTTAGATTCAAACATCAAAATTTCATAAATTCATGAACAAGAATTCTCATAGGCCTAGCTATAGACTTAGTTACTCATGCTAAAGAAAAGAACTAAAACAATCATAAACAAAGCTATAGTCAAAAGAAAATAGCAAACTAGAATGTCTCCAAAGGTTAAAGATGAGATGAGTTCTTAGTCTTTAAGTACGATCACTCAAAGCTCCAAGTTCCACCAAGAATGTGATTAAAGAGATGACTCAGAGGCGTGGAAAAGATAAGGTGAAAACAAAGTCAAAAAAGTATGTAAATAGGATGACAACCGATTGCCTCCTCACTGCTCTTGAGGTCTCTTTTTAATAGGGTTTTAAAATCCCAAATTGCTTCATAGTTGGGCTTCTTGCAGGTAAGCACAATTGAGCATGCTAACTATAGTGAAGCCCTATTTTTCGACCAATTTAGGCCCAAAATGTATCAAAAACTCAATTGTGGCCTTCTCATATTAATCTGCATAATTAATATATAAATTAGTGTAAAATTCAATTAAAATAATAGTCACACATATATATTTAGGCTATAAAAGCATGTCAAAATACAGATTTATCAGAAATCTAATGCAAATGGCAATCAAAGAACCTTATGTGCTTAGGAGCACTTCATCAAATTATCTAAAAATGAATTTAAAGAACCTATAGATGCATCTAAATACTGCGCTAAAACATATTATTGTACAACAAGTTACATAGAACATCTAGTATAACACCCCAAATTTTGTAATATTAATTTTGATAATTTTATATATATATATATATATATATATATATATATATCTAAATGTATATTCATGTCTGTATGTATGAATGGATATATGATTGTTTGGATTGGATTGGTTGGGCTGAGTGCAGGGTGAGATACTGAGCTGTTCTCACTGCAGCGAGACGATTCTCGTTGTAGCGAGAGGGTCATGGGAGGAAGGACCAGAATTGTCGCCTTTTCGTTGTAGCAAGAAAGCGACAGTCTGAGGTGCAGTCTCGCTGTAGCGAGAGGGTCTCGCTGTAACAAGATTATGCAAAAACCAGAGTGCAGTTTTCTCTGGTTTTTCCGCTGTAGCGAGGGGACGTGTCGCTACAGCGAGAAATATCTCGCTGTAGCGAAAGTGTCGCGATCTGAGGGGTTTTAAAAGGGGGTTTAGGGATTTGACATTCATTTCTCAAATTCCTTCCTAAAACTCTTCAATCCTCTCGACCCAGAACCCTTGTCCACCGATTAATTGCCTCCAAAGCCGTTCGGGAGCAAGATTGGGGCTTGGATTTGTGTAGGGAACACTTGGATGTGAGTTTTAAACGGTTAGGGTTTTCGTTTTCCTTCCTTTTCTCTGATTCTTGGTGATTTTTGGGGTTCTCATGGAATTCTTCCATGTGTGTAGACCGAAAACTGTGTGGGGAGCATTTTCGTGGTTGAGTTCGAGCGTTGGTCTTCAATTCGAGGTAAGGGAGGACTCTACCCTACTCTTTTATGTGTAATTTGTTGTTATTCTATGAAATTTTGTGATATGGCTGAGTTAGAAGATAGGAAATTGCTGAGATATGTGATGTGAATTATGTACTAGATATTGTGAAAGGGTATGGGCACTCGTGCCGTATAATTGAATGAATATTGTGTAAAAATGTGGGCTTGAGGGCCATGTAATATGAATAGAAATAGGCTAGGGGCTGTGTGTCTTGAATGAAATGTGGGCCTAGTGCCGTAATTGTTAAATTTGGGTTATGTGCCATATACTAAAATGTGTGTGACTAGGGTGTGCAACGCCGTTGTAATGTACTGTGAATGGTTCAGCGATACACTAGAGGTGTGGGAGATGAGGACGGTAGAAATACCTTGGGGAAGGGGGAGTGGTGGTGACACCGATTGTGGAACGGGTGCATCACAGGCCACACACTCTCTTCCTGACTAGACTTCTGACCATTACCTTTGTTGAGCGACCCGTGACTGCTCACGTGGTATCCGTGAGACGGGGGTAACTGGCAACTATTTATGGTGAAAATATGTGATCACAATGTCAATGTGAGTGTGGCTGGCGTGTATATTGTCACGACCCCTTTTTATAAAGGACCGAGAACATTATTTCTACACCACATACTTATTTAAAAATAGGTAAATAATAGAGAATATAAGTATAAAAATTCACTTCTCATTCAAAGTAAAAATGAAGTTCCTTACAACAAATATCCAACAGATCAACATAATATTACATTTAGTTTATAATATTCAAAATACCAAAAAAATTATAATACGTGACTCCCTCGACATGAGGTCTCATATATAAAGAAAAAGGACTCTGATGCATTATTACTCAACTCCAGCTTCTAACTTTTCTTCACTGGCCCCTCAGCCTGTGAAGTAGATGCAACACTGCTTCATCCGCTCACGTACAACCGTACGATCATCGCGATACACACGCACACAACGACATAGAAAGAAATGCAAGGGTGAGCTTACCAAACATAAAATAAAATTATATATATATAGAGCAAAATATTTCTCACAAGAATAACCCCATGCATTTCCAGCCCATCTAATGCACGACATGAAAACGGCTCCCAATGGTTTCACACCTAATTAATCCAGAAGGAACCGAGCGGTCCGGAGCGACCCATTCCGGTATCTGGATCCAGACAAGACAAAGACAAAGACTCAAGATGAACTTACCGTTACATGTCTACCCACCTAAACATGTAACTCGG
The DNA here is from genome assembly GCA_024086825.1 of Abrus pulchellus subsp. cantoniensis. NCBI lineage: Eukaryota > Viridiplantae > Streptophyta > Magnoliopsida > Fabales > Fabaceae > Abrus > Abrus pulchellus. Next base: position 29,990,737 of record CM044050.1, on the reverse strand, counting down.
CTCTATAATGATGCACAACATATATCTCAGCATGATGCACGCCACCAAAATTATTTTAACAGCTCAACTACGGCAAGTTTATAATAGATCAGCCAAAATCTCAGCATTTTAAACTAATTAACAACGATTCTGACTTAGAAAATAGCTTTTATTCAATAGATCTAACAAAATCATATCAAAATATCTTGAAATAGCATATTAAATCGTTCAAAACATAGTTCATAGGTTAAAGTAAACTCCCCTTACCTCAGAAAGATGATTCACACTAGATCTACCGAATATTACTTGATTATAACAAAAATTCACCGAAGATTCAGCTTTAGAACGGAGTTTCTCCTAAGAACACCATGAATTTCTATAAGAAAGAGAAGGAGAAGAGAAACGAACGGTAAATCTAGCTTCAAACTTAAAGAAACTTACTTCCAATACTTCAGAATAGATGTAGAATCTCAGATCTGGCGAGAAATCTAAGTTTAGGAAGGTTTAGTATGAGAGAAATGGTAGTTTACGGCCTTAGAACCTTTGAGAACCTTGGATAGAGGTGAAGAAATGAAAATTTCGTGTGAAGCCCCCTTTTTATAGAAAATTTTTGAAATTTACTGTTCACGCCGAAATTACTGTTTACCGCCGGAAAACACTGTTCACCGCCTTACTGTTCATGCCGGAAAATACTGTTTAGGGAACTATTCATGCCGGAAAACACTGTACACGCGTACTGTACACGCACTGTACGCGTATGTGACGTCACCGATGACGTCAGCTGTCACTGTACATACGCGGTTTGTACTGTTCATACACAGTTTGTACGCGGTTTGCACTGTTCATTGCACTGTTCATACACGGTTTGTACTGTACATACGCGGTTGCACTGTTCATACACGGTTTGTACTGTACATACGCGGTTGCACTGTTCATTGCACTGTTCATACGATCTTGTTCACTTTTTTTTTTTTTTTTAATAATTTCAAACTCCATCTAAATATATTCCAATACCAAATAATCCTTCAATTAACATTGAACAAGTATAAAATATTATAGATTACTCAATAATAAATTAGAAGCCTGACATATATGCATGGGTTCATGATTTGTGCTTGTAAATGTGATAATGTTGTTTGTGCCTGTATTTGTTTAATGTATTGAAAATGTGCTGGAGGTGAGACTCTATGCTTAATTGTATATTTTGGTAGTGTAGAGTACTCACCTTTACATTCATTTTTCAGGTAATCAAGACGATCAGCACCGGACTCAGTGAAGGGACGGATGGATTGCTATAGGATTTAGATTTTATTTTGAAATTTGTTGTAATTGAACTAATCCTATAGCAATTATGTGATATTAATTTCTAACCCTTCACTTATTTTAAAATCTTTATAAAAATCTAATTATCTGATTTACAAAATTACTATTTAATTGAATTTAAATTTAAGGTGTTACATCTAACATACTTAGTCACATTAAAGTTTGTAAGAAATTTACATATGTTGTGAATCATAATCCTAATCAAAATGTTCTCACATTTAGGAGTGGAGAAGGTTTTAATTTAGTTGCAGCTAGCCAAAAATTTAATTATGAATATTGTTTGAAGGCATTGGCTTTTTTTGTCATCTTAGATGAATAGCCATTCAAAGTAGTTGAAGGAGAATGTTTTAAATATCTTTATAAACATTTACAATCACAATTAACACTCCCCTAAAGACATACAGTATCCAATGATTGTTTTAAGCTTTACTTAAGTGAAAAAAATCAGGTTGAAGACCTATTTTAAAGCTGATTGTAAAAGATTTGCACATTACTGATTGTTGGACATATGTACAAATCTTGAATTACTTGACTCTTATCTATAGTTCCTAATCATAAAGGTGAGACAACATTAGAAAAACAAATTGAAGAAGTTTTGAGAAAATGAGGGCTTAGAAATATTTTTACAAATACAATTGATAATAATGCATCATCTAATAATGTTGTTGTGGCATACTTGCAAAAGGATTCAAGAACATGAATTGGTTAGTTTTAGATGGAGATTTCTTCTATATGTGATGTTGTGCTCATATATTGAATCTTGTAGTGAATGATTGTTTAAAGGACTTAAATACTTCCATTGCTAGTATTCGTAATGTTATGAGGTTTGTAAGGTCTTCCCCTTAAAGGCTTGCCAAGTTTAGAGAATGTATAGACTTTGCAAGAATTTTCTCTTGAAAGCTTATTGTTTAGATATTCCAACAAGACAGAACTCAACTTATATGATGTTAGAGGCTGCAGAAAAGTCCAACTAAAATTTATAAGCTTGAGTTTGAAGATTTAAGTTACTTAGACTATTTTGGGAGTGTTAATCCTCCTACAACTGTATATTGAGAAAATGCAAGAGTTTTTATTAAATTTCTAAAAAAAATTTATGAAGCTACTAAATTTTTTTCATCATCTACATATGTTACCATACATTCTGCATTTCATCAGTTAGCTAATGTTTGTTGTTAGTTAAAACAAATTTGTTTGAGTTTCGGTTCTATTTTGAGTAATATAGGTCAAGACATGAAGAGAAAGTATGACAAGTATTGGGAAAATATTTTTAATATGAATTAACTTCTTTTCTTTGGTGTCATCCTTGATCCTTGATACAAGTTAAGGTACATAGAATGGTCATTTAATGACATGTATAAAGATGACCCATATTTTGCAAATCAACTATCCCCTAGTGTCAAAATCTTTCCAAAATGTAATTTGGTATGCTGCAATACATAAGCAACAAAACAAGAATGGACAATCATCATCTTTTCGTTTAATAAATGGCTCTTTCCATGCTAATTCATCTACTCTTGTTGAAAGTTCTCATCATATGGCAAGAACGGATGCGTTTAAATAAATTTGGAGGAAAAACATTCTATGGACCAAAAAAATGAACTAGAGAGGTACGTAGTTAGAGCATGTGTTGACGGAGAAGATAAATTTGACATTTTTAAATGGTGGAAAGTAAATTTATCTCGATTTTCAATATTAGCATCTATGTCTAAGGATGTTTTGGCTACTCTAATCTCTATTGTAGCCTTAAAGAATGTTTTCAACAATGGTGGTAGAGTGTTGAACATATTTAAAAGTTATTTTAAGTTTCAAAATGACAGAGACATTAATTTGGACTAAAAATTTCAATTTGATTGAAGAATTAGAGAATTCTAAGAAAATTGTAATATGTTATTGATTTCATTAGTTTTGGTCATTTAGCTTTATATTTTATTTATTTGTATGGTAAAATTTTGATATATTTTTCTGTTAAAATTTTTATTAAAGTCATTTTTTTCAATCTTTTTAAGAATTTCGACAAGTTAAAGAAGAAATAGCAAATAATGCAAAAGCATGAGAATCTGGAGCTAGAATCTCTTAGCCACATCCAATGTCCATTGGCTAAATGAAGAATTTTCTAAAGGGTTATTTTGTAACATTATCTATTTGCTGCCACGTATGCTATCAAGAAATGTAATTACTAATTTGCAATCATATAGACACACATGCTATTATGTTTAACTGAGTTGGGATTTCTTCGTCAAACTACTGACACCTTCTTATTTAAGTTATTTTAAGTTCCTTTTAAGAGGTTGATAATTGATTCAATGCTTTAATTGTTTTTTAGTTGCTTCTGGAGTAACAAGGGAGTTCTTTTTTTATTACACCTTATTTGAATTGGACACTTTTATAAATTGTAACAGTTAAGATACTCTTTAAATTTGATCCAACTGTATTTTTGAAATTGTTTGATATTTTTTGAAAAATTTACCAATGGACATCTAATATACCTTGGACACTAACTAATCTAAGACACGGGAAAGGAATAACAAAGTAACAACTAACACAATAAAAAAGATTCTGTTAAGATCGTAAAATGCTTTTAGTGTTAGATACTTGAGACAAGTGTAAATAATGAAACTTAATTAAAATTTTTATTTTGAAAATTGCATATTGAACAATCAGGAATGATAATACATGTAAACTCCACATTTTCCTTTTTTAATGCCATTTGGATGTACACATTTTATTAGGCAGCGAACCTTGTTTATGCCTTCAAAAATTCAATATTTGATGCCAATTTTTTTACGGTGAATCAATTGTATAAGTCTCGTGCCAAGGTAAATGCAAAGACCTAAGTAAAAAATTTAAAAAGAAAAAAATATTATAAGTAATAGTTTGAAAAAATTATTGTGGTCTGCATTAAAAAAATATATCTTTAAAGTTTGTAAATTAGTAAAAAAAGAGAGGCTCAATTTAAGCTAAACCTTAAAAATTATCCATTTAAAAATTAATCCATCCAACCGAAATCCGTTCAAAACCAACAAGCTTCATAGACGAAATTGCCCCAATATAATCACTCGATCGTTAACATTAATTTCAAAAAAATTTCCTTGAGAAAGATATTAGTATCCTATGACATACATAAAAATAATTACTATAAATTGTGCAAAATTAAATTTTATTTTTTTAAATTCTAATATTTTATTTATTTTAAAAAATGAAAAAAATTAAAATAATTAGGTCCAACGAGTTTTGAACTCCTGCTTCTACATTTTCTCTGTATAATAAAGAAATCAGCGTTATATAATTCTAAAAGAAAATATTTTTTTCTGGAATATATAAAATTGAAAGTAAAATATTTTTGAAAGGTATGAAACAAATCCTTTAAGAATATTAAAACAATTTGAAGAAAAAAGGTATTTTTATATTTTGATCTTTTTAAAAAAATATGATAGAAATTTTTATTATATAATTAAATATTTTGTGATTGATAAAATAATCTATATATCATTATCAGTAATTATTAGATCATTTTAAAATTATATAATAAAAGGTAAAAACATGTTTGATTTTAAAAAAATAATTAACATTACGATATACTAGATAATGTAATTATATTGGTATCCTTACAGTTTTATTATTTGCAATGAAAGAGTAATCTATATATAACTATTATTATCATAATGTAAATTTAAAAAATATTTTATAATTGTATAATATGTAAATGATAAAGTAATCTATACTTAACTATCATTAGTTATTATATAAATTTAAATTTTTTAAATTTTTAAATATAAAAATTTTAAAAAATATATCTAATTTTTTAATGAAAATAAAATGTAAAATAATTCACATGTACAAGGTATGAAATAGTTTAACTAAACTAATAAACTTTCCATTTATGATGTTTGAATAATAGAGTAATCTATATTTTATTATTATAAAATGATGCATAAATTAAATAAATTAGTTAAATATAAAGTATGAGATTTTACAATTAAAAATAATTTTTTGAAAATTTATTTTAAATAAAATTTTATTTATCTTATTTCATTCTAAAGATATAAAAATTTAAATTTTTTTATTTTATAATAAGCAAATGAGAAAATAATTCACACATTACTATTTTAAATTGTTGCATGAATTAACAAGAAATAGCATAAATGAATTTATAATTGATATTTATTTATGTTTTATTTTATTTTATTTATATCAGTATGAGAAAAATTTATACGTTTGACTTTATCACGTGACATATTTAAGAAAATAATTTTTATTTCTCAATAATATACTTTTGAAAAATAGGAATTAAAAAAAAATATTTTATAGATATATATTCACTGACTTTTTAGAAACTCGTTATTTAAAGCGTCTAATCTCATTTTGTTATTATTCACCTACCCTTTTATGTTTTATTTATTTATTAATTTATTTATTTTTATTATATTATTATTACTATTATTATCATTTAAAATATTATAAAATGCAAAGATTAACGTTTCACAAAATACATCTAAGGGTCTAAAAGTAATTATATACATTTTTTATACTACAAATTCTTAAATTTAGACTTTTATGCTGTCAAGTTTTTATCCAAATCACATATTCATAAATTCTTAAATATATCATAACGTATTCAATCGCACACTAAGCACGTTCAATTTGCAATTCTAATCTTAAAGAAAAATTATTTTCCCGCAAACTAAAATAATCTAATTTATTATGATGATGAAGAAGAAGAAAATGTAAAACCCTATTAGACTCTACATAAAATAATGATGTGAAACTATCATCTAGCTTAAGCATTTCTTTTCTATTTTTCCATATTGGATTTTACTCATAAGTCTTTGTATTATGATAATAACAAGAAAGATAAAGAGAATTTCCATAAAAAAGAAAAATTAAAAGATGATGAGATTGAAAAATAATGGGTACTGATCACACAACAATTTGAAGTACATACACTTTAGTAGAGTAGTAATTTGCATTCCATTGTAGAGAAATATTCAGAATATTATCCATGAAGAACAAAACGAGGCACGAAACGGATTCTAGTTGCTAATGTCACAACAATGGTTTCCATTTGTAAGAAACTCGCTGGACAAGTTAGTCATGAAGCAATCGCAATAAGCACATAAATCAAAAGAAAAGGAAAAGGAACAGGAATTGTGGTGACCAAACAGAAGAAAACATGTTCAAACTTTCGATTCCCAAAAGCATGAAAATGCACAAGATATCAATACCCATTCATAACGTAATGTGAATTTTGAGCAAATCTTTCTCAATAATGATGAGATGGATTGCATACAAATGAGAGCTCACACTTGGACTCTTGTTCTTTCTTTTGTCTACAGAGGTTCCCCTTCTCTTGACCTCGTGAATGGAGAGACTAGCAATTGAAAAATGTGTGTGAATGTAGTACAAAAATGAGAGCCACACAAATTAATGTCATATCTGTGAGTGTGTGCAGGTCAATCCTGAAGAATCCTTTTGTGAATTGGAAGTGTTTGTATTTGATTTGAGTTGGTGGGTGAGCGATGGTTGGGAAGAGAGAGAAAATAATAAAATAAAATAAAATACAAATCTGAAGTTAAAAAAAAAAAATGGTTAAAAGGAAAAGGAAAGTTTGTTCTTATTTATCTTGAATAACTAATTTTATTAACATAAATATAATTATTTACTGTTGAAGTATTTTAATTTTTTAGATTAGAAGAGAATTTTATTCTTATTTCTAATTTTTTTATAAAAGGAAACTATATTATTATTTCTTTTAAGTTTATTTTATTTTAGTCTAAAAATTATTTTTATTTAAATTGATTAGATTAATTATTTTAAATTTAATGTTAATTAAATAAAAATATTAGAACCTGACAAAATTGGATATAAATTTGTTTTAAAGTCTTTTTTCACATTGAAGGAGTTAATTTAAGTGAAATATCATGTTAATCCTATTTATTAGGGACACCAGGTGATTCCAAATATATTTTGAAAATATTGCATTTATTTTATGTTAGAATGGATAATTTAGACATGATTACTTGTTAATGGGTTAATTTAAATGAGAAGTCTTGTTAATCCTATTTTAATTTAATTATGCACACTTGAGCAGTGATAACTTAGTGATGCTAAATTTGAGAATATATTTATTTCATTTTATTTTATGAGGATGGATATGAAAGAGTAGAAATTAAACAGCCACGTTAAAATTTTATTTTATTTATTTATTATTTTTTTATTTCATTTTAGGATGAATGTTTTAGGGGTAACGTGGGATTAAGTTTATACCCTTCCCCGTTCATATATCTACTTCAAAGCTTAATTTGTTTAAATATACATTTTCATTTTAAATTAAAGGTTTTTCATTTTTTTCTTATTCAAAATAAAATGACAATTACTCCATTTTTAAAATATAACCATATTAAGAGTTTTGTATTCCGTAAAAATGTAACGCTTTTATTTTTATTTTTCTTGTTTTAAAAAAAATAAGAATTTTAGTGCAAGATTTCTTACTGAAGTGAGACAGATATTTTTTAAATTGGGCTTTATGAGACATTCTTGCTCAAGCAAGAAAAGATTAGGTCGCTCCAACTGTCGGGCAGTCTTGTAAAAAAATTTGTGATTTAGAATTATTCTCGCTCAAATAAGGATACCTCTTGCTCAAGCAAGAATATCATAAAGAGATTGAAAAAATCATTATCTACTTTTCTCGCTCAAGCGAGAAGGAGCTCGCTTAGGTGAGAAGTATCTCACTCAAATGAAAACCTGCTCACTCAATCGAGAACACACGGATTTGAAGGGTATTTAAAGGAGTTCACGTTGAGAAATTTCATTTTACTCTAAACCATTTCTCACTCACGATTCTCTTCATTCTCTCCCTTTTCTTTCCCAAAGAAAGCCTCCCATAACTCAAAATTCCTCTTGAATTTGAGCTCCAACATTTATTTTACTTAAATTGAAGTAACTTTCTAAAGCTCAGCTCTTGAATCTCGTTTCTATTTCTCTACTTCCTCTCTTTATGATAGTACTTTACCCTATAATGCTAGGAAGAACTCTAGTTTTTAGACACTATTTTTGGTCGAAATGTGGAGCTTTTCTCTAGAGCTCACTGATGAACGATAAATTTTTATTTCGTTTTGCAAAAAGATTTGTCGTCAACATTTATCAAAATATGCAGAAAAAGTTTGTAGTATCTAGGATGCAAGCCTTGGTTGTCTCCAACGACTTTGGTTTGTAACATACATTGAACATGTTGTGAACATTTACTATAAAAGCAATTAAAAACAAGGAGGTTTTGTGTAATTCCAATTTTAATGTAAAGACAAGTGATGAAATTAATAAATTCAATCAATGAAATCTGCAATCCTTAGTTTGTTCATGCAATTCTATCCTTATCCCTCTCAAGATTCAATACTTTTTCTCTTTTTCTGAATTAGGGTAACTCAAAAAGCAAGAATTAACTTTAACATCCCATACAAATTAAGCAATTTACATGGGCTCCAATTTCTCATCCCCAAGATAACGCTACCTTAGAAATTAACTTAGGATTAAGCAAACTAAGTTAAAAATTTCATTAAAATGAATTAGGGTTAATTAAGCAATATCTCCCTCATTCAACCATTAATTCAATTCAAAGAGTTGAAAAATGTAAATTCATGAGGGAAAGGAAATTATATTGACATTTATACTCAGGAATTCAAGAACCCATGAACTCACTAAGGATTACAAGAAAGTTTAGCCCTCCATAGGGATAGGTTTTACAAATTCAAGATGGAAACAAAGGGAAATCAACATCATAATGCAAGAATTAAAGGAAAATGAAAAGAAATTATAAATCAAACCCTAAGATTGGCCTTGGCTGTCACCTAAGGATCCTAAGCTCTGCAAAATGCCCCACAAAAGAATCTAAGGATATGTAAAAAGCTCGTACTATAATTTCTCAAATCCTATTTATAGTGCAAAAATTTTTGCCCAAAGTAACTACTATGGTTTCATAGTGATAACGTGCAGCGCTCCATAGTGTTTATGCTCAAGACCAGTGATTTGAGTCTCTCTGGAGTTGTCACTTTGATTTCATAGTGATAACGCGCAACGCTCCAGAGTGGTTACTCTCGCTCCATAGTGTTTACGTGCAGGTCCTGTGTTTTTGGCCTCTCTAGAGTTGTCACTTTGGCATCAGGGTGATAACTTTGGCTACTCTAGAGTGTCTACTATGGTTCCATAGTAGTTACGTGCAAGTCTTGTACTTTTTGGCTTCTCTGGAGTTGTCACTATAGGTTCATAGTTATCACTTTAATCTGCCCTTCTGGATCTATCTTGCTGTAATGTTCACTATGGACTCCAAAGTGATCACTTTCATCTCAAACTTTCTCAAATGCTAAAAATTCATGGAATAAGTCTAGAAACTCCTGCACAATTATTCAAATGATCAAAATTGCAAACTATATCTATGTAAATCAATGTAATTTAACCAAAAATTAAGAAACCTATGATAAATTGACCAAAATGATGTTTTTATGTTATTTACAATTCCTAAATTTACTTTTTCTATTAAGAAATATTAAAAAAACAAGTAAAAAACTAATAAAATGTAGATTCATCACTCACAAAGAACTTAACTTCAGAAATCTATTTTTAGGTAAAGGAAGCGGACCTTAACCCTAGGTTGTAATTGTATATTTAGCTTGAGAAATTTGAAAAATCTATTTTGAAAGGTGAATCCAAAGTATTTTTCTTGAAAGAAAAATATAAAAAGAAATGAATTTATGGATGTGTAAAACCTATATGTATTTTTATTACTATATGAGTAAAGTTTTATAATCAGAATTGTGAAGAAAACCCATTTTGAGAAGTTCCATAATTTATTTAATGATGATTATGTGTGAATAGTCCTAGGATGTAAATTTGTGTTGAAAATAATAAGTTTGCTAGGATAAGATTAAAACCTTAGGTTAAATGACTTTTATTAAGACTGAGAAAGTGTGATATCTGGCAAAATGCTTATGAACTACGGGTCTTAGTCTAGGAGTGTTCGACCTTTAGCGCATTGTATTGGTCTTGCAGTGATGTGTTCTTCTGTTTTATAATTGTATTTTTAATTGAGAAGTTTGGGTGAAATTGATATAAATGGTTTAGTTGTCATTGAATGATAAAAGATATTGTATTATATATGTGTGAATTGGATGAAGTATAAATGCATGTACTTGAGACATAAGTCAATGAAATGAATAAAGTAAAAGAGATGAAGGAAATTTGATTGATAGTAAGAGTTATTAATAAGATTGATGTGAATTACTAAGAGAATGTAAAGGAAAAAAAATTGAAGGAAAATGTGTTATTAATGGAAATTGATGAAATATTGAAATAATAATTAAATGTGTAATATATGAAAAATGTTGAGAAGGTGTAAGAAAAAGAAAAGGGGAGTAGCTGATATATGTGTTACAAAGACACCAATTAATGTGATTATAGTATATATGTTATAATACATCGATGAGTGAGATTATAACACATATATTGTAATACATTGATTAGTGTGATTATAACACGTGTATTGGAACAATATGATTGTAATGTGCCACTTTTAAATTTTCATATAGATAGTTCAGAGATACACTCTGATACAGAGTCTGGAGACGACTTAGAAAATCTGAAAGAAATAAGGGTGATAAATGTTAATAGCTTATGTGTACACAATTGATAGCAAAAACATTCATAGGCCTCATGCTAATTTTTTTGATTGATCTCTTGACTATACATTTGTTATGAATGCCTAATAAAGTACACGTTGTATCCATGTGTAGTGACTGACGATGATTATCCATACTGGTGTAAGTCCATCATAACTAGGAAGAGTATGTTGGCAGCGATTTGGGGGCCATGAGTATCTAGAGTATTCTTATTTGATGAATATTTCATAATTGAAATGATTAAAGTGACATGAGTTAAGAAATTAACTATGCCAAATAAAGGAGAAATGAATGTTATTTGATTAGGTGAGGAATGATGTATATGAATATTTTTCTTTGATTTAGAATTATTTTATAAATAAATTCTAATTTGACGCATAATGTACTAGAAAATATTTTGTGTTACTAAGATTATATTATCAAAATAAAAATTTAATGGGTAAAGAAAAATCACTCTTACAAACATTTTCACGTAACAAAAGAATTTAAAGATGGATCCATTATAGGATCATACTCGCACATGATTATAAGAAAGAGAACTATTATGTTAAGATTAGTTATTTTGAGAAATATAATCATATTAATTTAATTTTCATTTAAAACTTATGACATTTCAATAAATCATATTGTAATGTATAATATTCAATAATTAATTATTTAAATTTTTTTTATTATTATTTTATATTCGATTTTAATCAAAAATTCATTTTATTAAAACATAGTTTGTTCATACCATGAATTCGAAATATGTATATCAAAACATAATTTGAAATTTAGCTTCCATTTTTATACATAAATTTAAGTTATGAAACATATTTTAAAATTTGTTAATTTTGTTAGTCTATATTTATACATCTATACAACATTTCAACTATCTAAATCTTTTACAAATCTCATTTAAGTTTTATTTAAAATAACATAAATTAAAAAGTAAACTATTGAAATAATATTAAAGATATTATAGAAAACATATCATAACTTTAAGAAAGATATGATATATTATTAGTTAAATTAGTAAATTAGTTCTTTAACTTTTTTATTTTATTTTATTTTAATTTGATCTTCTTATATTTTCTTTTCAATTCAATTTCTTATGTGTTATCCTTACTATATATAGTTGACACTTCTATAAAATAGCTTTTATATTTAAAAAGAATTATATTTTAATCTTTATACAAATATTTTGTTACGTAATAACATTAAAGATTAAAATGTAATAATATATTCATTCGATTAAAACATAAATTGTTTTAAGTGTAAAAACTAATTTGTAAACATATATAATAAAAACATATTATCAACCAGAAATAATAACTATTTTTAGGTTTGTATTTTTCTCTAATAAATTTTATTTTGACTTTTGTTGGGTAACTCTAAACATAAATATGGCTCGAGCTAGGTTTTTTACTTCTCCAAAGTTGAATCGGTGTATTTAGAATAGTTTTTCTTAGAAGTTGATTATGTAAATGGCTATTTGTATAACCTCAAGAATTCTAACAAGTTATACCTACTTATTCATTATTTTTCTCAATTTTATGAAAGTACTCCTCTCTATTGAATTTCTCAGATGCATTGACTTTTCTTAATCAAATAAAGATAATAATATTGAAAATAATCATAAATAAATGTAATAACTTGATTAAAATAAATTGTGGGAAAAAAATTCACTGATATATTGTGGGGAAAAATTTGCAATGTGCCAACAATCACTCAAAACTGGGATCTCAAATTTTTCCAAAACATAGCTTTAGTTGAGGATGTGTTATTACAGAAAAAACAGAGAAATTATTATCTTAAATCCAATGGAGTAGAGGAACTTAACTTGTCTAATAGATTTTTATATGATTTGATTTTGCAATGATTGGATGCAGGATTCCATTTGATATCCTAAAATAGACACGGGGCAGCAAAATCATATCATTGTAATATGACAGTCATCCCTCGAACCACACCAGAAAGCATGTCTTTCGTTTTCTTCCCTTCAGCAAATTTGTTCATCATAGTTGCGAGAACTAGATTTCCTAGATAACGGTAACTAATATTAACAGTTTATTAATTTAACCGTTACATGATTGTGCACTCATTTACCGTATAAATGGGTGACTCATGATAAACGGCACCGTTGACGATGTTCTAATAGCTTTTGACAACTGAAGAAACAATGACAAAATGACTTGTGAGCAAATGAACTATGTCGCAAAGACTTGAGGCCCCCAGCTGTAGGAGGTATAACTGTGCCGCCACTGGAAGGAAGAACACGCACTCAATACCAAAATGGGTTCTTAAGAGGTTCAGGTCAAATATGAACAAAATAATAATTTTACAAATATAACAGTGTAAAACTTCTTACTATATTGCATACGCTTTAAGGAAAAAATCTGTACACCAAAAGCCCGTTAAATGTTTTACAGGAATTAAAAATTGCGTAAGACTCTCCAGCCTCCTATAGAACCAGCGAGATGAAATTCAAAATTGAATCTTATCCATCTACGGTAAAATCAAAGCAACTACTGAAAGTTTTTTTGTTCGGAATCGCGTTTAAGAACTATCAAACAGAATAATGGACTGATATAGCCAAGATAGTGAATTACAGGTATTGGATTCCAAGAACGCTTATAACCCATCAAGGTATGTTTTATTAAACCATGGACACGGCAATTCAATGCTCTTATGTTCTTAACAGCATCGTTTTCCTCAAAAAAAGAAAGACCCAAACAGTCAGCTAAAAATTCAAATACAAGTTCGTCTTCGTGTTCTGTTAGTCATAACAACGTAAAACTGTCAAAATTGAATTGCTGAAGATATGCTTTCCTAATGAAATTACAGTTAAAATCAGAACATGATTCAATCATGCTCTCAGGCACAGACCACTAACCATAATGATTAGAAAGGGATTAAACTATTCTAAGCCTTGGCCCATTCAGTACTTCAAAATGTTCAGGCTAATGACTACATCAACCCAAATGAGGAGTAAGAAACATTGCCCCCAGCACTGATGACGAAATCTGAATCCACTGGAACAATCATCTGTATTTGCCATATATTCATTATATGACATCCTATTCCACAAAAAGGAAAAACTCTTCAGCAATTCATTTGTGAAAATTATCTGGATCAAAATCAATTATATCCATGCTGCAGGGCATTATTGTCAAACATTTAATTTCCACGTCAGCTGACATTATTAACTATTTTCCCTTAAAGCTAAACACATGGCATGTGATGCGCCAATTGCAATTGATAAGACTTTGTAGGGTCCCAATCCATCATCTTCCATTAGAAAGTTGACTTCAACCGGCAATGGTTGAACCGCTGGTAGCCCAGGAACTCCCAATTGAGAATCATTAGCATTTCCCCACATGTACAACTTTCCATTATCTGTTCAGAACCAAAAACAGCATGTTAAGTTTGCACTATACTGGTGTGAAAAATTGTTACACAAGAACTTATCAAGCCAAAAATGACATGTAATTTCTCAATCAGTAGCAGCAGCAAATCCAGCAAAGATCGGGACTGTAATTGAATAGGCCAAAAACAACAACAAATCAGAAGGTTTTCGGGATTAGGTGGATGTTACTGGTTTATTCAAGAATTTTCATAGCTAGTATTGCTTCTTTTTAGACTCACCAAAAACGGAGAGTCAGTTGTTTGGGCAAAGGAATGAAGAATGTTTGCCAAGGACTAGTTAGAAGGACTAGTGCACAACCAGCCCGCTGTGAGTGCTAAGACTGTGGAGTATGGTGGAATGATAAGATCCAATTGCAAATTATGGGACTTGAAATCCACATTGGAGGTATAGGATTCTAATGTGGGGTTTATAGACACTTTCCAACTACAATTGCTAGCTTTTGTGGGGTGTTTCTCCTAAGTTTCTTATCACTAGTGTTAAACATTTGTAATTATAGTAATAAGACAACTTTATCTTTGTAATTATGTTAATAAGGTAATTGAATATTTTGTAAATATTTTGTAATTATTGTTATTATCAATATAAATATAAATTTTGTTGTGTAGTTGAAACATAAGTATTCCATCAATGTTCTTTCATTTTTCCTTCTCTCTTAACATGGCATCTAGAGCCGAGGGAAAGGGCTGACTACTCATTGGCCGATTTCTGGTCTTCCCTTTGCCATGTTATTGTTTATTAACGGAATTACTGTTCAACATCAACATTACTATTCACCATCAGTACTGTTCCAGCAACTTTTCATCTGGCAACCACACAATCTGAACCACCTCGTTGTGCACAACCCAACACAGCTGGACTCATGTCGATTGGAGCTCTGATGCACCCACACGCACTATAAAATGCAGCGTGTCAAATCTGTCCATCTGCCGCTCGTGGAGGTGCATGATGCCATTTCTCCAACCACTGTTGACCCTGACAGAGTTGCTTCTTACAGCCACTATTACACTTTACGCTGGTGTCTCTTGCTTATGGGCTGTCTCATGGCCCAGGAAGTTTCATTTGCCCCTTTTGAGCTTGTGGCTCCAGTTATGTCCTTAACTTCTACTCCTCCTCCCACCTACAATGACTTCTTTCGACAGTACAAGGAGCATCAAACCTCTAGTTCCACTGCCTCTTGATCATGGGTCCTTGATTCTAGGCCTAGTAATCACATCACTCGTAATAAGTCTCTTTATTTACCATCAACTACTATGGCTAATGGGTCTCAAACACAATCTCAAGATCTCGGTATTGTTCATCCCATTCCATCACTTTCTGTTAATAATGTTCTTTATGTTCTTGACTCTTCCTTTATTTTGTTATGTATTAGTTGTATAACTCATTCTCTTGATTGTGTTGTATCTTTTACTAAAGACTCTTTCTGCAAGACCAGAGTTCAGGGCAAATGATTGGTGCCAGACTAGAGTCACAAGGACTTTATCATTTATATCCCTCTGCTCATATTGGTTTTGTGGTGAACTCTCCTCTCATGGTTCATGCACAATTAGGTCATCTCAGACTTCAAATATTACAGCAAATGGTCCTAAGTCTCTTTAAAATATCCACTTTGTCTTATGAGTCCAATCAATTAGGCAAGCATATTTGCAATTCTTTCAGTAGTCCATATTAGCCATTGAGCTTCATCTCCTTTTAATGTGATTCCTTCTAATGTCCAAGTCTCACTGTCTACCTTAAGATTTAGGTATTTATTACTTTTATTGATGACTATTCTCATTGTACTTAGTTATATTTAATGAAAAATCGATTAGAGTTATTTTTTATATTTCAATCTTTTTACCATGAAATTAAAAATCAATTTGCTGTTCTCATTCACACCTTGAATGGTGACAATGCTCATCAATATTTGTCTCATACCTTTCAAAATTTTATGACTTTTAATGACATTTTTCATCAGACTTCTTATGCTCATACCCCTCAACAAAATGAAATTGTCAAAAGAAAAAAGACACATTATTGAAACTACTTGTACTTTTTTTTTTTCCTCATGGTAATATTCTACATTGTTTTTTGGGTGATGCTGTCCTTACAGCCATACTACCTTATTAATCAGATGCTATCTATCCTTAGTAATTAGGTACCATACTCTTTCTTGTTTCCTCATCAATCTTTACATCCTCTCCTTGTGTCTTTGGATCTACTTATATGTTCATAATCTTAGTCCAGGAATTTACAAGCTCTCTGCTCGTGCTCACAAATGTGTCTTTCTTGGCTATACACAATCTCAAAAAAGTTACAAGTATTACTCTCATACTCCTAATCTTTATCTTATCTTGGCTGATGTTACCTTTTGAGTCAATTCTATTTTTTAGCTTCTGCTTCTTCACCTTCTGACTCTAGGTCTACATCTATCGCACTTCCTTGGTCTCTTCCTCTTGTTCTTGTTATTTTTCAACCACTAGAGAGTAGAGATACCATCTCTTCCAGATAGTCCCCTTCAGCGGCGTCCTTTGCAAGTATACCACAAATGGAACCACACATCCTCTTTGCCACCACCAGCCAATGATACTCCTTTTGACTTACCTTTGGCACCACCTCCTCCGCTTCCTTCGACCTTGCCTCCTGTGTTTGATCTTTCTATTGCTTTTTGAAAAGGTATATGCTTCACTCATAATCCTCCTCATTATGTTGCTTTAATATATCATCCTTTGTCCCCTTTCCATTATACTTGTCATTCCTTGTCTTCTATTTCTATTACTAAAAATATAGGTAATGCTCTCTCTCATCTTGGTTGGTGACAACCTATAATCAATAAAATGTTTGCACTTTAGAGGAATGATACTTAGGATCTTGTTCCTCTTCCTTTGGGGAAATCTATTGTTTGATGTTGATGGATTTACACCAAGGTTGGTTCTCATGGCAACATCAATCGTCTTAAGGCTCGCCTAGTGGCCAATGATTATACCCAAGTCTTTAGATTATAATGATACAGTCTCTCCAATGACTAAAATGACCTTTATTCACCTGTTCTTGTCAATGACTATAAAATGTCATTCACCCCATTATCAACTTGATATCAAGAATGTTTTCCTCCAATGGAGCAATCTCCTAGATTTATTACTCACAGGTGTCTTCTAGATTAGTGTATCATTTGCTAAAATCCTTGTATAAACTTAAAAAATCTCCTAGGACATAGTTTAGTCGCTTCAGTACTGTAGTCCAAGAATTTGAAATGACTTAAAGTGAAGTTGATCACTTAATTTTCTATCATTATTCTGCCTCAAGATGCATTTATTTGATTGTTTATGTTGACATTATTGTTATTATTGGTAACGATCACCATGGTATTACACAGATAATTTTTTATCATTATCCATTTCATTTATTGCCTTTCACTTAGGAGTAGCGATAGAATAGCTTCAGATCATTATACAGTTCCAACAAGCTCTTTAGAGTGGACTGGGAATCTCTATTAATATGCATAGTCCTTTCCTCAAACAATTGACTCTTAAAGAGAATCACCTAGTTGGCCATTTAGCTGTGCCTTGCAGCTATCTTGCTCCATTTCAGAGCCAACGCAACCCAAGCCAGTACATAAGTTGGCTGGCTGTGTGGGTGGAAAGACCCAAAGACAAAAGAAAATAAAAAGTTGTTGAATGACAGATAGACAAAATAAAGCTAGGAGTAAACTGTTGGAAACCAGCAACAGGACTTTGGCCAGTTTAACTTTGTAAGGTTCTTTGATTTATGAGAAACCTGAAGAATCTCTCCAGCTGCCAGATTGAAGATGGGTTTTGGTTAAAAGTGTAATAGCTTGAGCTGTAAATGGGCACTATTGGGACATATACTGCAGCAACAGTAAAGTGCTCTGCCACTGTCATTTGGCAGCTGAGAGGCTCTAATCCATCCCCATGGAGGAGCATAGTGGCTGCTGCTGATGACTTTGCACAATTGTCACTGGACACAGCATGTAAATTGACTAGAAACTAGCATAACTTTTTGAAGTAAGCAAATTCAAACATTATCCCAACAACAGTGACACCTGAAATAACAGATTCCTGGGTGCAACCTACAGCCTAAAATGTCATACAAATTCAGAGCATCATATAAATAGGCTGAAGTAAGGCATTAAACTCTGGCCTTTACAAGACCCATGCTGAAGGATAAAAGTCACTTATATACTAAAGTGAAAAAATTCCGTAGCTAATATGCCATGTAAACTGAAATATTTTACCCGTCACAGCTGCTGATGAAGAACCACCACAAGAAATATATATAATATGCTCATGAGCTAAAGCCTCAACTACTGCTGGTATCTTCTGATTCTGGACACATCCATGGCCCAACTGACCTTGTCCACCATGGCCCCATGAGAGCACTTTGCCATCATCTAATATAAATCAAGAATGAAGTAGTTATAATGATACAGGCCACCCATGCGAATAGAAATGAAGTAATGCTTACTTAATGTCCCATCAACAAACCAGTTAATGCAAGGGAGTGATATCCACCACTTGCTATTTGAATTATTCGAACATTCTCAAGGCTGGGTACTGGTCTTGGTTTCCAACCACCAATCTTATCACCTCTCCCAAGTTCATAGTTAGAATTGGCTGAGAAAATGCTAAAATTATCAATTTTTCAAAACTAAAAGCACTGGATCAAAGTATTTTTATAGTCTTCTACATAAAATAATATGGGAGAAAATGCCATATAAAGGAGGTGATGCTTACCTCCCCAGTTCCATAATTTCCCATCCTCTGTCAATACCATTGTGAAAAATCCCCCACAAGAAACAGCAGCAATAGGGCAAGGTAATTCTTTTACTTTGGAAGGGGTACTAAGTCCACCTGCATGATCTGGGCCCCGACCAGGACCAAGGCCCAATCGGCCATCCCCTTCATCTCGACCCCAGATATAAAGATCCCCTGCATCCAACAGAAACCTGCCATCAGTTTCAAAGGGTGTATACCTTTTCACTTCACATCTTGTTCATGTTACTGGACATTCCCAAAATGAAACTCAATTTTGTCTCAAAAAAGTTGTACACTAAAGAAATGGATGTAAAGCCTTGCGAAGTTAACAACACAAAAGAAATAAGAAAAAGTACAGCAAAAGCTAAAAATAAAAAAAAAAGTCTCTATATCTGCAATCGAGCATTACATTTTATAAGGCCTGAGAAAAACTTTGAATACATCAATCAATCTTATTTGATTTGTATAATAAAAATGCATCTTCAATTGCTCTGGAAGAAAATAAGTGTTCAGGTGCCTATGAATATTAGCTGTCAAATAGCGTTGGAACCCATGGGCTAGCCCTTAAAATCCTATAATAAGCTCCATTTCTGATTGGCCCACTTTTTGATAGGGCTATTTAGCCCAAACCCATGGAGCTCACTAATTAAGTGGATTAAAAATCCTTAGGGTTGGGGCTGACCCATCAGCCCTTATCTTATCTCTAAACCAAAGACCTAAGTATAACCTTTGACTGCCGGATGAGCCTTAAGGTGATCAATTTTACTGTCATGGCCGACCTTGACAATGTAATTCATCTGCCCCAATAATAGACTTCCTTAGAGAAAGAGAAACAAGGTATCAAATACGACTGCTCTGAACACATCTTGTCAATCATAGTATGTTGTCAACTAGGATGAGAAAGAACATTGCCTGAGTATTCTTAGAAATAGAAGAAACAAAGGACAAGTACATGGAAGGAGACAAACGATAATATGTCAGAACATAATGGGAAAAAGATTACAAATAGAGCATATACCTTTCCAAGGAGTAACAGGAAAATCAAGCTCAACAGGCAAGGATGGAAGAGGCCGAAGAGTTAGTGTCAAAGGTAAGTCACAAAGGGGCCCATCATTGACTAATAGTTGGTGTCTATAGTACACTTGTAAAAGACTATGAGAATCATTTACAGGAGTTAGAATCTCAAGGGGTTGAGAAACAACCAAAACAAAAGGGGCCCATCATTGACTAATAGTTGGTGTCATCTATAGTACACTTGTAAAAGACTAGGAGAATCATTTACAGGAGGTAGAATTTCTAGGGGTTGAGAAACAACCAAAACAAAAGGGGCCCATCATTGACTAATAGTTGGTGTCGTCTATAGTACACTTGTAAAAGACTAGGAGAATCATTTACAGGAGGTAGAATTTCTAGGGGGGGTTGAGAAACAACCAAAACAAAAGGAAGAGACCAGGCAAATTCAAACTCAGGTGAGTGATGAAGGTCCAAAAAAGGAAATTGATTCAAAGAAAGGAACATTAGCTAAGCTACTAAAAGTCAGTGAGCAACACTTATCACCTTTTGAGATTGAGTGTAACTAAGAAATACACAAGTATGAATAGAAAATTTGTCAACCCCTAAATTAAGATTATGAACAAAATAAGTGAATCCAAGGACATGAGGAGGTACAGATATAATGATTAATGTGAAAAAAAAAAAAAAAAAGAGACAAAGTGTCATACTTAAGTGTTAAGAACATAAGATGATACCCAATTAATAAGGTAACAGGTTATAAGAAAATATCACTCTAAATGCAATTAGAAAAATCATCAGGAAGAAAAGTATGAGACTATTGACCAAATTCGATAGTCTTGATATTCATTAGCCAACCTCACCTAGTGGGATAAGACTTGATTGTTGTTGTTATAAAAGTGTGAATGGTTTCATAAAATGACTATTTTTTAATTACGCCATTTTGTCAAGGTATAGAGCATAAGACATCTAGTGAAAATTAACATTTGAAGTCATTTCCCTATAGTTAATACTCATTTATGGATTAGTCCTTATACTTTAAAAAAAAAAATATTTTAGTCTATGTACAAGTGTTTTGTTACATTTTGGTTCCTGTTATTATAACACCACTAGCAACAGGGACCAAAACGTAACAAAACACTTATGAATGAATTAAAATATAAGTTCTTTAAATATAAAAACTAATTCATAAAAGAATATCAACTATAGGGACTAAATATATAATTTTTTTAATTTAATTTTTATCACAAATTTATAAAAAATATTGAGAACAGATTCAATCCCCCTTCTCTTGTTTTCTAACCTTAAACTTTAATGTTTACAATTTAAAAATATATGAAATGAGATCCATTGATATCGAGTGTAGCTCTCTTAGACTCGCACCAAATCTTAACTGTTCCATTTATTTTAATCTTATACCTATTATGTGTTTTTTTATTAAATTAACCATGTAACTTTCTCTCACTCCCCTAAAATATAAATCTACTACCTTTGGATGCGGGGTCTGAGTATAATCTCTCTCTCATAAATAGCTCTGACTAATCATGTATCATGCAAAAGTGGAAAATATCAATAACGGATCATGGGGGAATATGAACTTGGGCTGTAAAGTAAACATGGAAGAAGGGTGAAATAAATTTCATCAACATTTGTCTTTTAGAAGCAGGAGATTCATAGTTGTGCATATATCTCTTTTGTCCTATTTTAGCAAAGAGGGAAGCAAGAAGTTTCAACTCAAGAAATCTCTCTAAAACTTGTAAGTGACTGACTTATCAGTAGCTGGTTCCCAGCTATTACATTTGCTTAAATTTTCCTTCCATCATTGCTTGTGGTGATTAATCTCCAATTTCTGACATGCATGTGGAATGCAAGGAAAGTTCTATTATTAATAATATTGAAGATCTTGAGAAAGTTGATCTTGTTTTGGATGATTTAGAAACCCCTCCAAAAATTATTTCAACAAATGAGACTAAATTTGATGAGTATTCTAATCTTTGTCTTTGTGTTGGAATGGAATTTGATTCCCTTAAGGAAGTTAAAGACTTGTACATGTCATTTGCTAAAAAAGAGGGTTTCTAAGTTCATACTCGTTCAACTAGAGAGAATTTCTGTATACTCGTATGTTCTTATGGAGGCAAACAAATAGTCAAGAGCATTAGTTAAAATGGGGAGTTGTAAGATTTTATGATTGTGGTTGGCCAAACAATGCAAACACAGCAGGGTAAAATTGCAATTTGAGTTGTAAAATCAATGAAATCACAATTTGATTTCAATTTTACCTAATTGTGGGGTGGATTTTAGATCCCGGCCCAAATCCTTCATAACCCGAGCCCGATGCCACTTATATTTAGGCGCGAACAAAGTCCCGCTTTCTTAAATCCTTTTCTTTCTTCATCGAACACTAGAGAGCAACTTAGTTTGCAACATTTAATTGTGTTCTTCACGATCTCTCTGCGGTTTTCTTTGCCTCAATCCTGCATGTTAGTTGTTTTCTTCTCATCTTGCTTTGTTTTCTTCGTGGAACCCTAAACCAACAATGACTCATTAGCTGTTTTCTTCTTGCTCTATGGTGGCAGTTCTAGGTCACTCCCAACTGCAACTAACAATTCCACTGCTGTTAGCTCTTCATGCATGCCTCATAGGTTGATTCCCCGCAATTTTCATGGAAACAAGGCTGATGTGGGATGGAAATATGGATTTTCAGTTCAAGGAACTGTGAAGGTTCAAAGCAAATTCTGCTAAAAAAGTACTAAATGGAGGTATTTATTGCATAAAACACCACTTGACTAAAATAAATCAAAATGTCAAATTTGTTCTTGAAGATGTGAATAAGGAAATGATGGAGATTATTACTTCCTTGAAAGGCGAAAAAAAAAAAAGTAGCTTTAGCTTACAAAAATGACTCTAGAAATTGGTGAAAAGAGAAAAGCCACTAAAGGTGCTGAAGTTGAGAGTCAGACAATTTTTCAAGAAAAGGGGTGTTGGTCCTCAGGCAACAATAAACAGCATATTTAAGAATGGTATAAGGGAGGATGCATATCAAGCAATTGCAAGGTTTTTCTACAACAATGTCATAGCTTTCAATGTGGCAAGAAGTGGAGAATTTCCTACTATGAGTAAGTTAATTGCACGACATGACATAGGAAATAAGCCACCCTCTTATCATGAGATTAGAGTGATATACTTGAAGAAAGAAGTGAAGTAGACAATGACTCTTATTGAAGAACATAAGGCTGTTTGGAAGAATGTTAGCTACATGATAATGATAGTTAGGTGGATTGACAAAAAGAGGAGAACCATTCTGAACTTCTTAGTAAACACCCTAAAGGTACAGTATTTTTTAAGTCAATTGATGCTTCTCACATTACCAAAACAGCTAACAAAATATTTAAAATGCTCAATGAAGTTGTAGAAAGAGGTTAGTGAGAAAAAAGTGCAAATTGTGACTGATAATGCAACAAACTAAGAAGTTGTTGGAGAGATGTGGATGGAGAAAAGGAGGAATTTATGTTGGACTTCTTGTGTTGCACACTGCATTAATCTAATGTTAAAAGACTTTGAGAGAAAAATACCCCTCCATGAGGAAACAATTCCAAAAGGCAAGAAAATCACAACCTATATTTACTCAAGGACTTCTCTTATTTCATTATTGCAATGCTTCACAAAAGGAAAAGATTTAGTAAGACCAGGTATCACTCTATTTGCCACTTCATATTTAACTTTAGGGTGCCTTCATGAGAACAAAAGAGCTTTGTTAAGAATGTTCTCGTGTGATGAATGAAAGTCTAGTAAGTTTTCTAGGACAAAAGAGGAGAAATTGGTGAAGAAAATTGTTATGGACAACTAGTTTTGGAAGATTATTCTTATCTGTTTAAAGGGTACATATCCTTTAAATAAAGTCCTTTATTTGATTGATTTAGATGAGAAGCCAGCCATGGACATTGTTTATGAGGCAATGAACCAAGCTAAAGAGGCCATCCATACAACTTTTAATGGTATCAAGAAGAGGTAATTGATTATCTATCAAATTTAGTTAAAATTAAGAAGCTTAATTATGTTTTGGTCCTTATAAATATTAAGAATTTTGTGATAAGTTCTCGTAAAATTTTTTGTTAGGATTTAATTTCTTAAAAGTTAAGAAGTTAGGATTTAATCCCTGCCATCATCTTCCTTCTATTAAGTGTTTAGCAAGCTAATATAGAGTCAACTCAGCACTACCATGTGACACCACGTGATATACCACGTCATCTAATTTTTTTATATTTATTATTTAAAATTAATATTTATAAATAAATCCTTAGACACAATTTACATAATAAAATATGAGTCCCTCTTCTTCCTCCTAGCAATCGAGCATGTTATCAATCACTATGGGGGAAACACAAACAATGGAAGAAATGAATGAACATTGCCATAGCAATAAATAGCAACCAAGGCAAAAACTATCTATCCTGTGTAAAACAAGTTATAAATACACAGGGAAGGATGAAAATAAATGATGCCAATTGCAATAAAACAGCACCCAAAAGCTAGAAATTACATTGCTCTTACCCACTCGGTCCCTCGTTCAACTCCATCATTTTCCATATTTTATCTTCCTTCTTCCTCAGATTTGCCATTGACAAATTCTTCATAACCCTGGCAATATTCCTATCCAAATTCTCTTTGGGGTATCTCTAGCCCTCAACCAAGACACACAACTCCATAGGAACATAATTTGTCTTATTGCCCCCAAAATCCAAGGAAGGAATATCCTTGTATTGAAAAAGCACTTTCTACCTCCCACAAAAGTAATCAAGAAGAGTAGTATCAAATTATTTTGTTGTTTCAAATTTTTTTTTTACACATAATTAACTAGAGTGTTGACATGTAAGTAAATTACTGATTTCTTTACATGTTTCAAAATTTACTTCCTTTAGAAAATTGTTAAGGATCTATGTTGCAGTTTTAAAAATATAAAGTGCATTCTCTCTGTAATAATTGTGTGATAAATTCATGGGCCAAACGCTACTAAGGCCCAACCA
This sequence comes from Abrus pulchellus subsp. cantoniensis, assembly GCA_024086825.1. Taxonomy (NCBI): domain Eukaryota; kingdom Viridiplantae; phylum Streptophyta; class Magnoliopsida; order Fabales; family Fabaceae; genus Abrus; species Abrus pulchellus. The sequence goes on along the minus strand of CM044050.1, from coordinate 29,965,575 downwards.
CATAAGGGGATATGGGGAAAGACCTATTTTTGTAGGCCAAGGGCAAAGGCGGGAAAGGGTTGGAGGATAGACAGGTATTCAGTTTTTCCTTAAACTTAGGCCAGGCTTGGAGAAATCTCTCCATTGCTGGGAGCATCGCTCTTATCTTTCTGCAATCGCATTTGAATTTCAGTTCAATATACTCATTTTTCTCTCTTATAGGAATTTCATCCTATCATAAATTCTAATGTATATGATACACAAGCAGGAAGATGATGTCACTGAAACAAACTATGATGATAAAATAGATAAAAGTTAATGCTGCTAACTTTGGATAATGACAATATATCCACGAGTCAGTATGTGGTTTAAGTCATGAGCTTTTAGTCATATATATATATATATAGAATATTCATGTATATATGTGAATAGAATTTATTTTAAGAAATATAAAAAACAAGGAATAAAATTGGTCTTTATTTATAATTTGCATATTGTATAAGTGTATAACAACAAGATGCTTGGTGCAGTGGCTAAGTCTTGTCTTATACAGCTTAAGTTTGAGGCATGAAGATGACAATCTTTGGAATTTTTTTCAAATCGTGTATCATGCAACCTAAAACCAGTCAGACCATGAGACCATTGGTTTTGCCAGTTTACAACCAGTTTAAATGGTTGGCTGGTTTTCAGTATTGTCCTGTCTAGTCACCTGGCCTGTTCCTAGTTCAACTAGTTGAACCGGCCAATCCAGTCCAATTTTCAAACTAGTGCTTATAAGGGCAACAACCAAAAAGTTGAAAAGCTTGAACAAAGGTAGAGACCCAAAACAACAAACCAAGAACAGATAAGAGGTGAGGACTGGCCAACAACTTGGGTACAAGAAACAATGGTTGTAAAGATACTTCTATACGTTGCCATGCACAGTTGTTGTGTGTGGGTGAGAAAGCAGTAGAAAAGGGCACATGTGTGCAGGAGATCCTGAGATTTTGGTAAATGGTAAATTGACAGACAACAGTTCTAATGATGATGGACACCAAAAACACGTCTGGTGCTAAATGCCAAACAGAAAACACGATTTAGTTTATCAAAGTGTAAGACGACTAATTGAAAAGAATCAGGAAATAAATTAGAACATCAAATTTTGGGGAATTTGCCAGATGAATAGTGATTAGATAGGTAACAGATGATGGTACCACTCCTATACCATGTTGAAATTATGGAATTTAAGATGTAATACAAGGAAAGTACTCAAAAATATTCTAAAAGATATAATATCGGTATGATGAGATATTCCAACACTCTTTTTGTTCCACAAAAATAGAAGAAAAAATAATTTAGGGTTAGAAAATATAGGCAAACAACAATTTGACATAAGGAAAACATAACCAAAATGATGAGCCTGATTTTAAATTCAATAACGATATTTTCCTACATGTTACAATTCATTAATCTAAAATTGTTATGGACATTTCAAAATGAAGTTCCAGCCATCAAACAAACCTGATTCTGTGATTGCTGCAGTATGCGTTCCACTAGTAGCAATGTGTTTTATAGCTCTCTCCCATGATCCTTTTACTAACCTAGGAAATAGCTCTCTATGATATACCGAGTGTCCAAGTGAACCAAACCCACCATAACCCCTGCAAACTTCATTTTCATATAAAAGTTAACGTTATTGGGAGCCAAAAAAGCTTAAATACATAGGCAGGATAAAACATTCATCACAAAATTTAGGAACATTTTTAACTCCCTCAAATTTCAAAAGTATTTCCAACCTCAACAAAGTCTGTTAATTTTTTAAAGAATAACATTCTAAGAACTGAAAAGGAGAACTGATTCTAAAAGTTATACTGAAATATTTGCAAGCAACAGATAACAACAGGCAGTGACAGGACAGCCTGCACCCACTCCCACCCTACCAAATGCTGAATTATAACACCATTGCACCAAACTAAACCTCTTCCTTCATCTATTAGCAACGTTAGGGTATACTTATTGAAGTAGCTACTGACAGATAAAAAAACTTCAATCTAATTTATTCTTATATCACAAGCTGGAACTCAAGATAGGTGTCCAATTAGAAGATAATCCATCAAGAAATCTAGTTGTCAGTTGATCAACAAAGCGCACACTAACTTCACAACTTCCTGGGAGCAATTCGTTGATGAATGTCATCAAGAGATGAAATTTGTTCATCTCTGAATCTCGATCACTTAGGGCTTGTTGGATTTCCTTCTCAAAAACAGTTTTCTCTTTTTTAAAATGAAATATAATACAAGGGATACCCAGCCTCTGCCACTTAGTTGCATACGGAACATCAAATATTGTTTATAACAAGAAGAAAAATATGACCTAATGAGCTAAGCTAGATTTCTTTTATAACACATAATACTCTTTGATTTTTAAAAGAGCGCAGAACCAAACGCACACTCAATCTCTAATTAATCAAATTTAGCTTCACATATCGTCTCACCTCGAACAATCAACTAACTCTATGATTCATATTAACACACAATGTGCCTAATTTTAGCAACCAATTGGAAATTCTGAAGAGTTGAAGTGATTCTGACCACGTAAAGACTTGGCCGTCAGAAGTGAGCGCCACGGAATGCAAGCCACCAAGTGCAACAGAGCGAACGTTAAGAAGGTGAGGGTTCAATGTAGGAACGAACAAGGGATTCTCGTGGCCAAAGCCCAATCTTCCACCATCGCCTTTGCCCCAAATCCAAAGGGCCCCATCGACGACCAAGGAAGAGTGGAAAAGCCCACAAGAGAGGCCCACTTCAACGACCTCTTTCTTCTTTGCTTCGTTCGTGGAGAGTTGGCCAGGAGTTTGGGAGAGGGCGAAGGAGGATTTGGGGAGAGTGAGGTTCGCCACCGGAGAAGGGTAGAGCCGGATTTCTTCGATGCCGCCGCCGAGTTGGCCGGAGGCGCCTCTTCCCCAAGAGAGAAGCTGAAGCGTCTTGGTGTCGGTTGCCTCGTCTACGGTGAAGAGGAAGGGGATTTTAGGGATGGATGAGGCGGTGTAGGAGTGATGTAAGCGGTGAGTAAGAGCGGCTATGTGGCGGCGGTGCCCGACAATTGCCATCACTTCGTCAGCTCAGTTCTTCTCACTCGGTGCTGTTACTGCTCGGCTCAGGAGCATTCTTTCATTATGTAAATTGCATTTTTATTGTGTTGTTTTGTATCACATGACTTTAGCGTAAATTATAATTTTAAATCTTTAACTAATGTTTTAATCTATCAACTTTCCGTTTGTAACAAAAAAAAAATTGTCATTTACTTAACTTTTAAAATTTAATTACTATTTTAAATTTACGTTCAAATTTAGACTTTTTTACCAAAATAATAATATTTAAAAAGCTATTTACTAAAATAATAATATTTAAAAAGTTGTTTACAAAATAATATTTTTCTAAACTATTTTTTTGTTTAAATTATTTTAATCACATGTTTTAAGTGTCAAAATTTTTTTTAAAAATGATATTTATCACGGTACTTCACACATGTCAATTAGTTTCAATGTGCCATAGTATTAGTCTCGGAGCGATTTCAAATGGCCACGATTTTAAATTTTTTGTAACTAATTTTGCTGGTACATAACATAATATATACCCCAGTCATTTTGCATTTACAAACCGTTACGTAAAAATCACCACAATTTTAAAGAATCTTATATGTTAAGTCTAAGTAATGATCGGGGCTAATTTCAACATCATAATTTTAAGAATTTTTTAAAAATCAAGAAAATAAATGAATAAACATAAAATTTTTAGAAAATACTTACTCAACTCGTCATTCTTTTTAATCTAAAATACTTAGAGATAATAGTATTTAAATTTTTAAGTTCTTAAGATTCTTTTTCTAACTTAGAGTTCAAATTTTAATTATCTTTTGATTCGTCACCTGTATTAACTATCATACATATATGTTTCATTAAATGTCTCATTGTCTCTGTCTGAATAACTACTTTATTATTTAGGTCCTCCCACGTTAAGAAAAGTTATAGCCTATTCTTTGTCTTTAAAATTTTCTTATTGTCCTTTTTAAAATTTGGATAGTTTGCTTTGATATAATAGCTTCCTGCATTCATAGCATACTATTTTGAATATTTCTTACCTTTGTGAAGGATTTTGTATGGATTTTTTTTTTCTTCTACATTTTCTTGATATATCTTATTATGAGTGATATGTCTTCATTGATCTCACCACTTCATCTGTTTTCTCTAAATTATCTATATTTATAGTTTTACCTTTGTTTTAGTATGTGACTTGAGTTAGTGCATAGATTTGATTGTGCTTGACAAATTACCTATGCTATGCACAAAATATTATATTATTTTATATAAAATAAATCAATATATATTATTAAAGTACAATATAAAAATTATGAAAATAAATAGAATTCTATCCAATAAATTGATACATGTTTAGCATATAGACTATCGCAACTTCTTATTTTATTTAATTATAATATAGAAAATTTTAATAAAATGAAACAAATTTACTTTATTACAAGTGTCAATTAAATTTTCGTGTATAAAATTTGATCTCAAACTGTAAAAAGTATGATAAACAATTTGAAAATAGAAATATGAACAAAGATACATAGATTTGCAAAGGAGATATATTTTCTTTTAAATTGTAATTTGAACTCTCAAAAGCATTTAAGAAGGAATGAATTATGACTGAATAAGGATAATAAAATTGTAAGAAAAACACGTTTGATGAAACATGGTCTAATAATAATAATACCAACAACTTTATTATTGGTAAAAAATATTTTTATCTTTTTCAAACATTGTTCTCAAGGTCTAAATTTAATATTTGTTTTAAAGAAATACTAATAACAATACATGATACTTTAAAACACTCTTTTTAATATATACTCTTAATTATTAACTAAAAAGAAAGCTAGCATATCTCTTTATTTCAATGCAAACTTTGAAAAATATTGTGTAATTAATACTTACTTTTTTAATATTTGTTTCTTTTACTTTAATGAAAATGCTTTGATTGAATTATTAAAAAAAATTTAATCTTTATAAAATTTTATATAAATAAATATACATTACGATCAAATTACTAAGAGAAGAAGAAAGTTTGAGGAATACTTGGATTTATAGGACTTAATAAAGTAAATGTTCTGAACCTTTGTTGAATGATTTTTCTACACCAAATTGTCGTATTCCTCCAGTGAAGCCTAGCATTTTCTCTTTTGATGGGAGGAGAATAAACATTTTTTTATTTAGTATACTGGGGACCATAACTATTTTTTTATTTTAAACCTATTAAGATTTTCATTATTCCTTAATAGGCCTAAACTTAGTATTCACGTATTAAGCTCATATTATATTCTATTTTTGATGGGAGGAGAATAAACATTTTTTTATTTAGTATATTGGAGACCATAACTATTTTTTATTTTAAACCTATTAAGATTTTCATTATTCCTTAATAGGCTTAAACTTAGTATTCACTTATTAAGCCCATATTATATTCTATTAGTAGTCTAAAAAACTGGCTAAAATTAAATTACTTTTATTAAGTTTGTAAAAATGTAAATAACTCATATAAATATTATAGATAATATGTAGTCTACTTATTTTATTAAAAATGTAAATTTTCTAATAATCTTCACTTGGAGTGTATATTTATTTTGGCATTTATATCACAAAAAACTTTAGGCAACTATATGTTATTTACTTTTAGACTTCTTGTAAACAATTTGGTTCATTTTATATAAGAACATGGAACCACTGTATCTATTATCAAATGCCATTATGATTAAACTAAAATGATCATTAATCTGCGAAGTGTCGCGATTGCAATCAAATGAACTAGGTACTAAAAATAAATGTAATATATGGTGTAACCTAGGTCAAATTCTAGAGAAGAGTTACATTTTTTAATACAATTAGGAGAGACATGTTTGGGGGATTTTGTTATGCAACAGAGGTCAATTAACAAAAAGACAAAATGAGAATTGTTTCAGAAAAATAAATTTCAACCTAAGAAAATCTCATACAATGGTTCAATTTGTCACTTATTGTCAAAATAGATGCAATTCAATTCTAATATCATATTAACTACATGAACATATTCAAGCATTTAATCAATACATATGCACCAATTAGCAATCACACAATTAATGCTATGTAAATCGATCTAGATCCTAACCAATTAACCTTAATCTCAAATATGTGATTAAGCCTTATATTAAACTTAATTAAATAGCAATTGATTAGTTTGAAATTAATTAGGCAAATTTTAAATCATTAAGGTTCTATTCTTATCAGTTCAGAACATTTAAATTCAAGCAAGTTTAATTTAAAATAAATTCAGAATAGAAAAAGAAAGAGAAGAATGGAAATGCAAATTCAAATTTGAACATAAGACCTTAGAATGATGAGTTCCCTAGGTTGATTGTGAAATTAGTCTATCATGCTTATCTTAATGGGTGCTCAAAAACAAAAAAAAATGCCCTAAGAGTTTAAAGAGAAAAATAAAGAAAAGTGTATTGTGAATTATGAGAACCAAGTGTCTTTTTGGATTTCTTCTAAGTGAAATTCTTAAGGTAACCCTTATCCCAATTAAAAGCCCTTTGAATAATCTTTCCAAGGACATATAGTTTGCTTGATTTGGGCCTAAATTGAATGAGATATGTCCTTTTAAATGAGGGAGGATCTTGCTGCCCAGCAACAACTTGCATCCAACTTTGAGCACAATTTTAATCCCGAATTTGATCGAATTAGCCAACAAGTATATCTGATGAAATTTTAGATCTTTGTCTTAACTTTCCAAAGCCACCAAGATCTCCTAATTTTGATATCTACAGCTCTAAAGGTGAGGCTATGGAAAAATCTACGAATTAAGCAAGAAATTCATATAACTTCATTAAAGGCCTAACCCAACATCTCAAGACCTTATTTAAATTATGAAATTAAGCTCAATTAACGTCCAAGAAGACCTATTATACTCCACCAATGATTGCTTGAAAAGCTTTGGATCAATCACCAAAGTCACATGTACTTCAATGACATAGATTAAATATGGATAAGTGGCATGGAAATTACAATGTGATCGTAATCATGTATATTTCCAACTGGTGTCCAAACTTTAATATTTATAGAGATCAAGTCAAAATTGCAATATAATTATTACATAAAATAAATTTAAAGTAGAAACATAGACATTTAATTTATTTTGTTTCAAACAAAAATATATAGAATATAAATAAAACTCACACTCAAACTAAGGAACAATCAAGAATTACACCTATATGAGCAGTGTGCTTATGAAAAACTTTAGACACTAAGCCTTTAGTAAGTAGATCAACTAACATAAAAGTAGTCTCTATATGTCCTATATAAATTTGTTTATTTTGAACTCTTTCCTTAATAACCAAAAACTTGATATCAATAAATTCTAACTTGGTTGTACTCATATTATTGTTGGAATAAAGAACCACAAAGTTATTGTCACAATAGATTTTAATGGCCTTTCAATTTAGTTGACGATAGGAAAATTAGCAACAAAGTTTTGCAGCCATATCTCATGGTTGGACACCTCAAAACATGCAATAAACTCTGCAACTATGGTTAAAGAAGCTATAAGATTTTGTACCTAGGTATCTTATGATCTCTAAACTATTAGACTTATGATAGGTGAGTATGTACCATTTTGTTCTCTTCAAATAGCACATTGTAACACCCTGAATTTTGGTAATATTAATTATTGTTATTTATATAAATCTAAATGCATATATATGTGTGTATTTTTGGATATATGTTGTGGATATGTGTATATATATGTATGTGTGTGTGTGTGTGCGTGTGTGTGTAATTCTGGGTTATCCTTGCTATAGCGAGAGGGCCTTGGGAGGAAGGGCTAAAACTATCACCTTCTCACTGTAGTGAGAGACATCTCACTGTAGTGAGAGAGCGACAGTTTTGGGTGTATTTCTAGGTGCAGTCTCGCTGTAACAAGAGGGTCTCGCTGTAGCGAGATTCTATAGAAACTAAGGTGCAGTTTCATCTGATATTTTTGCTGTAGAAACCAAGGTGCAGTTTCGTCTGATATCTCGCTGTAGTGAGAGTGTCACAACTAGAAAAGGATTTAAAGGGAGGTTAGGGTTTAGGGAGGGTTATTTCTCCTTCTCTCTTCGAATTCCCTTTGATTCTCTCATTCCCAAACCTTTTTCTACCGATTATATTATCTCCAAAGCTGTTTGGAAGCTTAATTGAAGGTTAAATTCGTGTGGGGAATGCTTGGAGGTGAGTTTTAATGATTAGAGTTTCCATTTTTCAACCCCATTCTCTATTTTTGTGGTTTCCTTGGGTTCTCATGGAATTTTTCCAAGTGTAAGTCTTCAATCTGAGGTAAGGGGGACTCTACCTATCTCAAATGTGTTGTAATTCTTGTGTGTTTTGTTAATTAATCCAATATCACTGAAATAGGGAGTAAAAATCGTGTGTTTGATGAAAATTGGTGTGCAATGTGATGTGTGCTAGAATAGTTAAGCCCCATGGGGGAAATTGTGTATGATAGGATATCAATGATTGGTGACTTAATGATATTGTGAATAAATGAAGGCTATGTGTCGTATATTATGGATAAAATATGGGCTATGTGTCATGTAATGTGAATTGAATGTAGGCTGTGTGTCATGTGTAAGCATGAATATTGCGTGTGTGAATAAAATATATGTGAATGAGGTGTGTTAGCGCTGTTGTAATGTGTTGTAAATGGTTCAGTGATACACTGGGGTGTGAAAGATGAAGACAGTAAAAATACCTTGGGAAAGAGGGAGCGGTGGTGACACCGACTATGGAATGGGTGCACTACGGGCCACACACTCTCTTCCTGACTAGACATCTGACCACTATCTTTGCTGAGCAAGCCATGACTGCCCACGTGGTATCCGTGAGGCAGGGGTAACCGGCGACCATTCATGGCATAAATTTGTGATCACAGTGCTATAGTGAGTGTGGCTGGCATGCATGTACATGGGTTTATGACTTGTACTTATGGATGTGAAATGCTTCCTGTGATTGTATTTGTTTAATGTATTGAAAATGTGCTGGAGGTAAGGCTTATGCTAACTGTATGTTTTTGGATAGTATAGAGTATTCACCCTTACATTCATTTTTCAGGTAACTAAGACGACTAGCACTGGACTCAGTGAAAGGGATAGATGGAACTGCTATAGGACTAGGATATAAATTTGAAAATAATGTATTTAAAAAGGGTCTTGTAGTAGTACTTGATGAAGATTATAACCCCTTTTTCTTATTTTGAAATATTTGATGAAATCATGGGTTGAGAACTTTATTTGAAATGGAACTTTTATTATCCTGAATTGCAAAATTATTATTTAATGAATATTGAAAATAAGGTGTTACACACATCACACACTTTCTTACCTTCTAATGTTGTATCCTAGGGTTACTTAAGTATTTATCCAATACACTAACCATAAATGCTATATTTAGAAGAGTACAAACTTGAGCGTACATCAAACTTTCCATGTAACGTAATTATAGGGTAACTCAATTTTCAAAGAGATTAATTATCAAAATTTTCTAAATAATTTTAAACCATCTAAAATAGGGATTACAAAAATTATAATCAATTGGGGAGAAATAAAAATAGAAAATTATATACATATTGTAAAATTGGTTAAAAAAAAGACTAAAATACCCTTAGAATAGGCTTAATGATTATCCAATTTGGACAAGGAAATGATCCCAAAAAATTCTAAAATTTTTATGACAATTTATTGGGCCACATGAGGTTATAGTAGTTGAAGAACCAAACCCAAACCTTAAATATAAAATTCAAACCAAATTTCTCAAGTTCAGCACTCAAGTGATGTGTATAAGCTAAGAAAATTGGGCAAAACTTTTAATTTTGTGATCTATCTTATCCAATCCAAGTGGAATAGACTTTGGCATGAAAGGAAACCTAATTTTCAATAATTAAATAAAGAATCAATTGAAATAAAGTAGGCTAAGAGGAGAAGAAGCTCAGTTTATTCATGAAAATGACACTTTAGTTAATGATCCAATCTCTAACCAAATAGTCTATACCATCCTTAATTTTCTTATGTAATATATATATATATATATATATATATATATCAAGAAAGGAAAATAAGTGAACTTTCCTTATATTTATATTTATAGCTTAAGTTAAAAACAAAATATCTGCTTAAGTTTTCATTGTTCAAATTTTAAGAGAAATTCAAAGTCATAGAAAAAACTTTAAAGAAATAGTTTTGAAATTTTAAATTTATAAATAAAGTAAAATTGAAATTTACACCTTATAATTTACTTAATTCATAATATACACATATAAATTTGGGAAAATGAACAATATTACTTTTCAATAAATTAAGTTTCTATCTAAAATAAATGTAAGTTACGATTAAAATGACTAACTATTAATATTACATATATTCTTTAAATTACCATTCATAATAAAATACCAAACTATTATAAATTCTAAAATTGATATTAAAATAATTACATAACCTTGTCAACTCAAAATATGAACTTAATTAAAAAATCATAATTCCTCAAAATACTTTAAACACTAATGGAACAATTCTTCCTTACAATCCCACTGAAAATATGATTCGATATCAAGTCAATCTTCTTTAATTTTTTTCAAAATCAATTTCTTGAAAATAGTTTGTAAGTATGAGTATTCTTCACCCCACTAAATTCCTTATTTGATAGAATAATTGAATGATATAAAAAATATTATCTAACGTAGTATATAATATATTAGTTAATAAAAACTCGTGAATTATACTAATGAATTTCATAACATAGCACACACACACACTAAATCAATCACATTGGTAATATTTATACCATAAATTTTTATATTAATCTATATGTCATAATACATGTGTTCTAGTCACACATGTCAATATATTACAACTCATATATCATAACAACATTAAGAAGAAGGTATAGAAAAAAAAAATCAAGTCTTCTCCTTTAAATTTCCTTATCTTAGCCCTCTTATTTTAGAAAAACTTTTATCCTGCTTCTTTTAAAAGTTCTTACTAAATCTTTGATAAGAAACCTATTTCAACCAATTTATAATTAAAGATTTATGATAAGTATTAATATTATCAGTTCATTCACATTTTAATTTTAAAATATTTATTTTTCTGCATTAATATTTTATATCATATGCACTTGGACAAGACTAAATCTTGACATATCATAGGTAATTAATCAAAAATATTTTATAAATATCTCTTGTTTTACTAAATTTTATACAATTTTACATATTGAATACTTATCAAAAGTACACTGATGTGAAAATTGAATGAGATAACTCATTTCCATATGTCAACATATTAATTTAGTTTAATAAATATGACTTTGCTTAAAGATTTTAGCTGATAAGTTTATGAATTGATATATTTTATGACTTATATTTATATTTTATATATATTTTTACTGATATGCTATTAATTGTTGCATTTTAGCTAGAAGTTGTTATCAATGCATTATAGAGATATTCTAGATAAAAATTAAATAATTTTAGCCCTTGGTCGTGCTATGTGTAACAGCCTAATTTTTATTCCCTTGTTTTTGGATAAAAATAGAAGTTTTTGTGCAGGACTTCTTTGTCAAGCAAGATAGATATTTCTTGGACTGGGCATTTTATAGTATTCTTACTCAAGCGAGAAAGGATAGAGTTGCCCTAACTTTCAAATCTAAGTAAGTTTTTAAAGTCTAACCTTCAAATCTAGTTCCTATTATCTACTTTTTCTCCTTCTAATAGTAATATATTCTGTGACATTAGAAAGAACTCTAGTTCTTAGGAAGTGTTGCCGATTAACACGTGGAGTTTCTCCCTAGAGCCTATGAAGAACCTGGTTTTGAGATCCATTTCCAACTAAGGGGAGTATTCTCAAGCTTTAGTGTTATTTCTATATGTAGTGATTTAAGGAGAATTGAAATAACTACTTTTAGTATTAATCTATAAAATGTTCATGGAACTATATGATAATATGTGGATTTTTGGCATAAGAAGGGTTTTGGGTTTATTTGAAATCACTTAGAACTAAATTCTTAGTAACAGTCATGAGTTAGAGCAAGTTCAATCGAAACCAAGAATCACAAACACGAACTAGGATTGTTACACTCAAGAATAAAATCAAATTCAATCAAATTATTCTTGCACAAATCTTGATCAAGAATTGCGAGAAAGTGAAAAGACAAACTCGGAGCAATCAATTGGTCTTGCAATACACACTTGAGATTAAATGACTCGAGAATTCAACCATGTCGTCAATCGGAATGCAAGAAACAAGAAATTAAAAATTGCAGAATTTGGAAAAAAAAAGGCAAGTAACGGAAACGAAAAAAGGTTTTCTCTAAGAATGGGAAAGTGTTACAAAAAATGAAAATATGAATATCCCCTAAAGTCAACCTTTTGACCCTTATATATACTGATCTTAAATGAGACAGAAATAAATGGGCCAAGGCTACGCCGCAAGTAATTACAATAAAAACCCTAAATATAAAAGCTACGTTTTAAGTTTGAACTTCAAAAATTAATAAAAAAAAATATCTCTGAACTCTAAACAACATAATCCATATGTCCAAATTGAAGCCCATGAAGTCAGGAATTCATTGCAAAAAGAATCAGTCAAAAAGGAAATCTACAAAAAAAAAAAAAATTATGGCTGAAATAGAGGACAAAGGTCAGAATAAAAAAAATATGAAATATAAAGTAAAGATAGTAAGTATTTATAAAAACTCTAATTTGATGCAATAATTGCAAAAACATACTAAATGAAGAAAATAAAGATAGAAAAGGTACTTTGGAAGATGCAATAAGACTATAAATGTGAGTATAAAATATGAGTCATTAGTATATAACACTAAACATTAAGTTAGAAGACTTTATTTAAACCGAGAGAATATAACCTCTATAAAAAATTATATGTATATATATATGAATTGCAAGATTGGACTGAGTCTGAGGGTGTCCGACCTTCGACATATTGTGTTGAATTATATGATAATGTGTTACTGTGCATGAATTTTGAATATTTTTAATTATTCATATGATGGTAAATAAGAATGCATGAGTATGACTTTTGGAAAATTGTGTGATATGAAAAGTGATGAATATGTGTGGAGAAAAGAAATAGGGATACTAGTACGTGTGTTACAAATACACCGATTAGTGCGATTATATATATATATATGTTGTAATTCATCGACGGGTGAGATTATAACACATATGTTGTAATATATCGATTAATGTGTTTGCAACATACGTATTAGAACAGTACAAAGTGATGTGCCACAGTTGAGACATGGTATGGATAGTTCAGAGATACATTGGAGGTATAGGGTCTGGAGTTGATTGTGGAAATCTAGGAGAAATAGAAATGGTAAATGCAATTCATTGATATGTACACGATGTAAAAGTGAGAAGCATTTAAAAATCTCATACTCATTTCTTGACCAAACTCCTAACTATACCTTTACTTAGAAGGTTGTGAATGCACGCGTTGTATCCGTGTGTGGTTTAGCTTATCATCAACTATTTATCTGTGTAAGTTTTTCGTAACTAGGAATTGACAACGATTTAGGGGCCCGAGAGTACCTAGAGTACAGTTGAATGATGGAATATTCATATTTGAAATGGATAAAGAGGCACGACATTATGGATTGGGTAATGATAGTTGGTGAAGTGTGATGTGTTTTATTGTTTTATCATTGTATGTTTGATTGTGAAGTTATGTATTTGATAGAATCGACGTAAATAGATTAACTATCTTTAAATGATGAAAGATGTCATGTCATATGTGTGAACTAGATGAAGTAGGAATGCATGTACCTTGGATATGAATTAATGAATATTTTGGAATCAAAATAATTAAAGTGACATGAATTGGGAAATTGAATGACCACTGTAACAAAAGAGAAATAGATGCCAATTTATTGAGTAATGAATAATATATATGAATAAATTTATTAAAAACGGAATGTCCCTAACTTACTAGATATTGCTTTTAAAAATACTTTCTACATTGATTTTATTACTTTATAAATTAAGAATTTTAGTGGGCAAGGGATGCTCAACCTTACAAACTTTTCAGGTAATGGTAGGAAAAGAACTGCTTTACAAAAATGTAGTTTATTTGAGAGTGTAACACCTTATTTATTTCAATTCATTTTCCAATAAAATATTTTTGCAATTGAACGAGATAATAAAATTTTTATTCCAAATAACTTCAAGTACAATGTTCCAATATAGTATTTCAAAATATGGGATGATTACAACTTTAATCAAGATAAATGTTACATGACTTATTTAACATTTTACAATTTTCAAAAGATAAATTTTAAGTCTTACAGCAGTTTCATCCATCCCTATTCACTGAGCTTGGTGCTGGTCATTTTGATCACCTGAAAAATAAATGTAAGAGTGAGTACTCTACACTATCACACACACAAACATAGAGACTCACCTTACTTATTTCATAACAATCCCTAATATGATAAAATTACACTTTAAACGAGCATCAATTTATTCTTTCTAACAACATGCGCGTATGTTTGCACATCAATTCATACATAGGTGCACTCATTGCACCTTCAATCATTTCACACACCCACGTGCACTTATTGCATGTTAACCATGCTCACTGTGACACTGTGATCACAGTTTCTTGATGCCTTCAACTTTAGGAACTTATTCAGTTTCACACCATGGATGGTCACTGATTAGCCCCTTCCTCACATATACAACATATGCAGTCATGGACCCCTTAGTAAATATATTGGTCAGAAGTCGAGTCAAGAGAAGAGTGTGTGCCTTGTGGTGCACCCATGCTTACTGTTGGTGTCATCACCACATTCTTTTTCCCAAGGTATCTCTACTGCCCTCATTTTCCACACCTCTAGTGTATAGTTATAACCATTCATAGTTGTAACACCTTAAATTTGATTCCAATTAAATAATAATTTCGCAAATCAGATAACCAAATTTTTCATAAAAGATTTCAAAATAAGTGAAGGGTTACAAATTAATACAGGACTAGTTCAATCACAACATTTTCAAAATAAATTTTATGTCCTATAGTAGTCCATCCGTCGCTTCACTGAGTCCGATGCTGATCGTCTTGATTACCTGAAAATGAATGTAAGGGTGAGTACTCTATACTACCCAAAAGCACATAGTCAGCATAGAGTCTCACCTCCAGCATATTACCAATACATTAAGCAAATACAATCACAGGCAGCATCTCTCATTCATAAGCACAACACATAAACTCGTGTATACGCAGAACAGCCACACTTACTATGTGATCACAGATTTATACCATGAATGGTAACCAGTTACTCCCACCTCACGGATACCATGTGGGCAGTCACGGGTCGCTCAGCAAAGGTAATGGTCAGAGGTCTAGTCAGAAAGAGAGTGTGTGGCTCGTGGTGCACCCATTCCACAGTCGGTGTCACCACCACTCCCCCTTCCTTAAGGTATTTCTACCATCCTTATCTTCCACACCCCCAGAGTATCACTGAACCATCCACAGCACATTACAACGATGCTAACACGCCCATTCACACATATATTTCATTCACGTATGCAATAATCATGCTTACAAATGGCACTCAACCCACATTGCATTCAAATACACGGCACTAAGCCTACATTCATTTCACATTACACGGCACACAGCCAATATTTATCAATATTACACAACCCTCAGGTCCACATTTGTTCACAATATACGACACATAGCCTTCATTTATTCACAACCACATTAATTCACTAATCAAAGGCAATCCATCACACACAATCACCCACACGGGGTCTAACTATTCCAGCACACATCATATTACACACTAATTTTCATCAAACACACAATTCCTACTCTCTATCTCAGCCACATTGCATTAATCAACAAAACACACAAGAATTATAATGCATTGAGATTTGGTAGAGTCATCCCTTACCTCGGATTGACGTCCCACACGCTAAATCCACCAAAAAGTGCTCCCCCTCACGAATTTCGTCCTAAACACATGGAATAATTCCATGAGAACTCCAAAAATCACCAAAAATAGAGAAAGGGAAGGAAAACAAAAATCCTAACCGTTTACAACTCACCTCCAAGCGTTTCCCACACAAATCCGAGCTCCAATCTCGCTCCCGAATGGCTTTAGAGGCAATTAATCGGTGGAATAGGGCTTTGGGCATAAGAAGATCGAAGGGAGAGGGAGAAATAACTCTCCCTGAATCCTAACCTCCTTTAAATCTGTTCTGGTCATAACACTCTCGCTACAATGAGTCTCTGCAGCGGCACACCCTCTCGCTATAGCAAAAAAATCAGAGAAAACTGCACTCTGATTTCTGCAGAATCTCGCTACAGCGAGACTGTACCCAGAAATGCACTCTAAACTGTCGCTCTGTCACTACAGCAAGACGTCCCTCGCTTCAGCGAGAAGGCGACAGTTCTGGTCCTTCCTTCCAAGACCCTCTTGCTACGGCAAGAATCCTCTCGCTGTAGCGATAACAGCCCAGTATCACGCCCTACACTTAGGTATTTAGCCCATCTCAGCTCTATGCTATCATGCATACACATAAATACACACATCTATATACTTAATACAGACACACACACACACACACACATATATATATATATATATATACCTTTAGATTTTATATAATTATCAATAGTTAATATTACAAAAATTTGGAGCGTTACAATAGTTTTCAACCATAACACAACCACATCCACAATGAACATGTCATTCACACATATATTCACCCACATTCTTAATCGTCTCATAACATTCATTCTCAAACATGGCACGTGTACACACATTCAACCATTTCATTATACACATTACTCAATATCTACCACATCATGCTTAACATGAAATTCCCATATTGTAACATCCTAATTCTCAGTACCTCTGGTCTGCTGAATTTTGACAAAACCTTTGTCAAAATTTTTAAAAAATTAAATTATTAGGAATTAGTTAAAGTGAATTTATAGTTTTATATTCATTAGATAATTTGTAATTTTTTTTAGAATTTTTCTGGAATTTTTAGGAAATACTTCAAAATTGGCCTATTTTGTAGGAATCTTAGCAAAAATAAATAAATTTTTAAACTGAATCTGATTATATAGAAAATAAAGATGTAAATTTTAAAAATTTTACGAGAGGCTAATAATATTAGAAAGATCTTGGAAAGTAAATTTTTACAATGAAACTTGATAAATTTTAAAATTCTATTTTGGAGTACGTCTAATAAGCAAACAAGAAACGAACCGATCCGAGAGCAATTTGAGTGAATTAAAATTTTAGTGACTATCCCAGTGTTATTCTAAATATTCTACTACTTTTTTTAAAAAAAAAATTTCTCTACCTTTTAAACTAAAAAATTTACATTTTGCAAAATTAAAATTTTTAAGTTAAAAAAAGGATAAAGTAATTAAATTTTGACTTTTAAAAGTGATTGAGAGAGAATGCATCTTCTTTTCTAACAAGCTTCCCGTAAGGTTTTTGTATATTTTTCTCTCAAATACTCTCACTTTTAAGCTTGATTTTGAGGGCCAAACTTTAATTTTCTTGAGAAGCTTCAAGTGGTAAATTTGTTACCCTTATTCTTCTCTATACTTATATGGTTTTATTTTTTTAAAATGGTGTTATTTAATTTTCTCTTCTTACTTGGATGAGCTTGAATAGGAATAGGAAGAGTGTTATCTTGCTTTTATTGTTGTGGTTGTACATCTAGGATACTAGAATCATGCTTGAAATGGGGAAATAGGTAGTTGAACTAAAACCTAAGAACCCAAATTCGTAAGTCACTATTCACTAAATTCTAGGACTTGTATGGACTGAATTGGGAGTTTATGTCTGACATGAAAGTTGTAGCCCTTTTAATACTTGAAATTTAGCCACTGGTTTCACCTCAAACGGATATTTGTAACTCAAGTTATGTCCATTTTACTAACAAGTGTTCTAACTGTCACCTTAGGAGGTTATTCTGCTACAATAGCCACATATTTTGATTCACTGAGACTTATGAGTGTAAAATTAGGACTCGATGCCTTCATAAAAGTTGTAGGAAATTATATTCTTGAAATTTTTAAATTGGTTTCATGTCAATCTCTTATGTGTAGCATGAGATATGGCCAAATTACTAAGGTATGTTCAGAGTATTAGTGTAGTTGAGCCATGTCAGAAATAACCATTGTAACCTGAAAACTGGCACTATTCTATAGGGTATTTGAACTTAATTGCTACATAAAATTTGTTGATAAATGAATCCTTGAAATTTAAAAACTGGTATCATATTAAAATATTAAGTATATCTTGAGTTATGGCAAAAACATTGAACCTTATGCAATCTGCTCAAAAATTTCCCTGTCATGACTTTGACCAACTTTATTGTACAATCTATCTCGAATTAGACATTGACCTCTCCATCAATATTGTAGATAATTATGTTATTGAAATTTAGGCTTTGACCTCATGCCAAAGCAGTCTATATAACTCTAAAAAATTCTAAAATAATGAACCTTATTCATATTTGCCATTAGGATTCTTCCTACTCTAAGTGTGTACCAACTAGGATGATTTTTTTTAAGTGTAAGGTGAATGTGAGCTTAACATATTACTAAAAATGGATTAATAAAACAAATTGAGTTCAAATTCTCACGAGATAAAATTAGAAAACTATAAGGTTTTAACTAACATTTCGTTACGTATGTAGATTTTATCAGAAATCAACTTCAAGCATTGAAGAGAACAAACATGAACATAACAGGTAAGAGGTGGGCTATGTAGTAAGAATTACATCATAAACTTGTTTAAACTTATTTGTTGAAATTGTCTAGATTTTGTTATTATTGATGATTATGATTTCCTTATATGCTTAATTTTGATAAGGGGTTGCTTATGTGTTTGGTGGTGGAAATATATGTTTGATACTTCATTAAGACATAAATTGTGTTATATAATATAAATTGTCTTTGAGTGAGCATTTATATGCATGGTAGTTTTTCATGGGAAAGTTTAATGAAAATAAATTGAAATGATTGAATGATGGATTGAGAACCCTTATAAATTGTATTGGGAAGTTTTCTGATTATAATAGGTATTTTAAAAATTTTAGGAAGTTCGTATTACAAGGAAAACTCTGTCGAAATTTTGAAAAATATTCAGACTTAAAATTTTTTTTAATCATTCTCGAAGAAATTTAAGAATTTGAGAATATAGGACTTTTCTAAGAAAAAACCACTTAGGAACTCATACATTACTCATCCAAAAATGGTATTTTGTGCAAAATGGGGAATCAGAGACTATGGACTCTAGGAATACGATAGGGAGGCCTTGAAGGAGGACTTGGGGATAGGAAGGGTAGTGGTTGGAAGCCCTAAAAGGCTCAGGCTTACTACTTGTTGTCGGGGATCCCACTGTATAAACTCTCCTATACCTGACTATGCTCTTGCCGTATATCATGGTCAGTGAGCTACTAGGTTCATATTTGAGCATGGGTCTCAACAATTCCGTGGGTGGATTTCCATACCTAGTAGTGTCAACTCCTGGCTACCCCAACATTGATTTAAGAAACGATTCGGGCCGCATGCATGGACATTTTAGAAAAAAAAAATTAGGATCATACTACAGGTGGTAACCGATCAGGTCCAATGAACACCATAGGTACAGAGAAAATAAAGAAAATAGAAAAATAATAGGGTGAGTCACAGTTCATACATCACGTTAAAATCAAACATCATAAACATTCACATATCAATCGCATTCCAAATGAATATAATGATCAGAGAGAGAGATGGCCCAGATTCCACACCAAATGAATATAATGATCAGGCTCATTAGCCTAGAGCCACATCAATGGTAGCACGATTGGGATAGACACACCTATACTTTTGCGGGCATACTTACTATATTTTTTAGGAGAGCGGCAGGACCCGGAGGTGGTGTCCCTATTACCATAAGAACTAGACTAACCCTTGACTTAGATAATAATAATCTTTTTCAGCTCATACAACCACCAATTCCCCCTCCAGCTGAGGAGGAGGAAATGGATATTGATATTCTAAAGGATTATGATCCTTTAAATACTGATGAGTTTGAAGATATGGATTCTGAGTATGACTGATACTACTTTATTTTTTTTTCTATATTGGCAAAGGTTAGTCGTAGGTATTATTTTGTTGTACATAGACCTTTATGGTACCGAGTAGAAGCCACTCTTTTTGATTAGTTATGCTGCTTTGTAGGAAGTCATCTCCAGTGTTGCCTTTATTATTTTGAAGAACTGTAACTAATGTTTTATCTGAATGTAATTATGTTGCTAGGTGAAATGATAATTGAGTTCTCCAATAAACAGTGTTGTGTAATGCAAGGAACTTACTGTTCATTTTGCCCTTTGTATTACTGTGAAAGGATATCTAAATATTTATGAAAGTTTACCTTAAGTACTTTATGCGGTGATGAAATTATGAAATGTGTTATTAAAAATTTGCTTGTTAAAGTTTATTTTTGCTATTAATGGTTTAATACATTGTTATTGTGTATGAGGGGAAGATTATTAGTATATAAAAAAAAATCACTAATTATCTAATTGAGGGTTTATAAAGTAGGGTGTTACACATCTAAACACATATTTCCCTAGATTCTATCTCAATCATATCTTAACACATCATAACAAACAAATTTTTAACACAAAAAAATAGGGTAGAGTCCCTTTTACCTCAAAATGAAGACCTACTATGAAATTGATGATAGAATTGCTCCCTATACAAATTTTCTTCCTAAATACATGGAAAACTCAATGAGAAACCAAGGAGGACAAAGAAAGGATGAAAACAAAAACCCTAACTCATAAAACTTACCTCTAAACACCCAAAGCACAATCACAATCTTCAATCTAAGGTGCAAATGGTCTTGGAGGCAATTTAATTGATGAAATAGGGTGACGGGTTGAGAGAATCGAAGGAAATGTGAAGGGAAAGAGTGGAAAATATGTTTTTTGAATCCTAAATCCCTCAAATACCCTAAGAGTTGTGATGTCCTTGCTATAGTAAGACATCTCTTGCTGTAGTGTGGCATTTCTCGCTACAATGAGACCCCTTCTCACTACAGCAAAAATATCAGACAAATTTGCATCTTATCTTCTGCATAATCTCTCTACAGCGAAACTCAGTCCAGCCTTTTCGCTATAGCGAGAACGCGACAGTGGCCCCCTCATCACCTGCACCATTCTCGCTATAGCAAGAGACACATGAACTTGCCCAAGACCTTCTTGCTATAGCAAGAATGCCCGTACAGTTCAACTTAGTCTATATTTTCAATCAATCCAGCATAACTATAATTCATCACTCCATTTTAAATAACCACACATACATACTTATATATACATACACTTGTACTTATTCACACCACTAATCTTAAATCAAAATGCACATCCAAATAATAATAACATACACACTTATATTAATAATCGAAATATTATTACAAAATTCAGGGCATTACAGGGAGGACTGTAATAATATTATTGACTAAGTTTCTATTCAAAGGATCACAATATGTAATTATTTTAAATAATAATTTAATGTACATATGTAGTATTTTAAAATAGATTGTTATTATAAAATTTTAGTCTTTCTTTAAATTGTAAATTGATAATCTCAATATATATATATATATATATATATAATATATGAGATTTTAAATTTTACACATTTTCACTAATTTAGAATCTACGTACTTGGGAATCTTTTCTACATTCATCCATCTTTCATTTATTTTACTCAAATCATGTTGATGTTTCTATATTTAAATGAGGAAATTATATAAATAAAAAAAATGGATGTTACACTAAGTGAATCTGAGTTTGAATTCTGAATTTAAAATTTAAACTTAGATAAAGCTTTATATATGAAGATTTAGAGCAGTTTTCAGTTGAGATTCTTAAGGTTATCAAATCAAATATTCTCTCTTAAAGATTAGGATTATCTCTTAGAGGAAAAATCACAATCGTATATCTCGTTTCACACCCTACATAAAGAAGCCTTATACTCTTGAGAGAGGACACACCTTCTTCTCCCTCTTAGGTCTAACATATTTGACCATTAAAAGTTATTGGAGATCATTAGCAAAGACAACGAGTCTCCCTTCAGAGTTTGAACGAGTGATTGAGTACCTTTTGAATAACGAGAACTCTTTTCATCTTTTTCCCTTTTGGGTTTCTCTTGTTTGAATTTTCCTTTGTGTTAATGGATTTGTTTATCTTGTTTTTTGTTGTTTAGTTTGTTATGGATAGCTAAATCCATCGCTAGGGTTATGACGGATCCTATTACATACTCTGTGTGATTTTTACATTTTATAATGTTAGTTTGTTTATGTGTTTTGGTTTTATCCTATTGTTTTGAATTTTTCATGTTAAGAACTTATCACCCTTAACATCTCATAGTTAATTGCATCGTAAGTGATCGTGCTATATGTAATTAAAGGAATTGTAGAAGAAAATGGGATAATGAGTTAGGCAAATCAAACTTAATACTTCTTTTCCAACTGTTATTAGATTAACATACCCATATGCTCTTTATGCTTTCTCTACTTTTTACCTTGCATGATCATTGGGAGAAATCACTTAGGGAAAAGAATGTTAACATTCTATGATCATTGCGTGTTAATAGATTAAGTATTTGTGGTTGGTAAACACTAAAGAAATTAATAGTGGGATTAAATTAAAGAAAACATAGATAGGTGTAATAGGTAAAACCTTATGCCCTAGACTCTTCTCATCCAACTTATGTTAAAAACCTCTTTTGCATATTTTAAATTACTTTTTGGATTTAAATTCTTTGTGATTTTTAATTCATTACACACCCTTTTTATTTAAACAATTAAATCAAGGTATTCTTGGTAATTGAAAAAAATCTCTATGGAACAATAACTTAGGAACTTAATTCTAAAATCCTTTATCACTTTTCGACAGGTACACTTGCCCACGAACAAGATTTTGACGCTGTTGCGGAAGATTAATTTTCAATATCAAAGAAAATTGAGTATTTGGTTGATTTAAACATTTTTATTTTGTATTATGCTCACTCATTTTAAACTTATTGCAAAAATCACTTTCAATTCAAAAATTGAGAAAAATTGCACGTAGGCCAAGGAAGCAGTGTAGACAGAAAAAGAAAATGGTAGAAGAATGACCAATTTTGAAGTACATGATACTCACTACTGAGGGTGATGCCGGGAACATTACAATACTTGACATAAAGGTTAACAATTTTGAATTGAAACCGGTCTTGATTAATCTAATTCAGAACTCCATACTATTTTTAGGGCGATTTGACGAATACACTCACTTTCATCTGAAAAAGTTCCTCAAACTCAACGACACTATCAAATACAAGTGTGTAACCAAAGATACTATAAAACTTTGTCTCCTTCCATTCCGTGTCACAAAAAGGATAAACGCATAGTTCTCTACACTTCCATCAAACTCAATTACAACATGGGATGACCTAACACAGCCCTTAAGGCTGAGCCTAAGCATCCACAAATAGAAAATATTTATGAAAAAAGTATACAATTATTATATTAAAGTTATAAAAATATAATATACTTCTTTTTTTAATAAAATTTTATTATTATTATTAGTTGTTTATCCTCAACCTTATGGGTTAACATTAAGAAAAGTTTTTTTAATAATTAATTATATTATCTATTTATTCAATATATTAAAACCTTTACTCTTTTATAAATGATTATAATATCAAAAAATATAATATACTTTTAATTATGTTTAAAAAAATTACTTATTTAGTAATACGCATATAATACATGAAAATTATGTTACTGTTAAAAACATATGCGGCATTTTATTGTAAAATTTCATTTTTTTAAAAACTTGAGGTGCATTTTTTACGGATCGTTTTCCACAATCATAAACTAGCACAAATGGCACACAAAAATTCGTAGCAGTTTATACAAAGTATTACCCACTTTTAGTATAATGTTTCAAAACAATATTATTTTGATAGTTTATTGCATAATTTTTTTTTCATAAATAAGTTATTTCTTCACTAAAGGCACAAAAAAGTAATACTATGACTAAGGATATAAAGCACAATTATTCTGTTTGTTAATAAGTTTTGAGACAT
This sequence comes from Abrus pulchellus subsp. cantoniensis, assembly GCA_024086825.1. NCBI lineage: Eukaryota > Viridiplantae > Streptophyta > Magnoliopsida > Fabales > Fabaceae > Abrus > Abrus pulchellus. The sequence goes on along the minus strand of CM044050.1, from coordinate 29,941,386 downwards.
GAATCTTGCATGAATTTAAAAATTGGTTGAATAACTTTTTATGTATTTAGAACTGTTTATTTTAGCAAAGAATACTTTGTCAATTATCGAGAAATTAATCACAATAAACACCGACCTATTTTTTCCAAACTAACATCAACTAAATAATAAGAATCGAACCAACTGTAAATCGAAGTGTTGTTTTAAATGCTTAATATGCGTAACAGTAAGAAAAAAAGTTGAAAAGTATTTCATATATATTTTAGAAAAATGTAACGCTAAATGCGAGAAAATTTTAAAGAGTGAAATTTTAAAAAAATTAACTTAATGTCAATATTTAGAGTGAAGTTTCTTCCAAAAAAAAAAAAAGAGAAAATAAATCAGAAAAAGGAATATAAAAGTCGAAATATTGTATGTTAATTTTTGCAGTGAATTTTTTTAAAAAAATTAGAGTAAAAAATACAAAAAGAATATTTAAAAAAGTGTTAATTATTAGAGAAAAAATGAAATAAAAAAAGTAAGGGTGTCATCTGTGTCAGAGAACAATGTATTTATGTCAAAACACTTTATATATCTTCTACTAGTATAATAGTTGTAGGAATGAAATTATTTTATTTTAAAAAATAACTTATACTAAAACTAAAATTCTTTATTGCTTTATTATTTATGTTTCTGTACTATTATTTCTTACTTTTTTGTAGCATTATAGTCATATCATAATTTTTTTGTTTTGTCATATCCCTGGACCCATATACTGTTGTATTTCTGTCTTCTGTTGTATCATATTTCCTTGGATTTAACCCACACAATATCTCCATTTTTATTTAAACTTCCATAATTAATTTCTTTACATATGCTTTTATAATTGGGTATTATATTTGTACGCACAACCTCACGACGTAAGAAAATGAATGACACTAAAGACCAAAAAAAAAAAAAATACTCAAATGTATAACCCCAGAAAATAATATCAGAAATATAGAAAGAAAAGATGTGTAAGTTTGGAAAGATCAAAATCCATAATAATAATAATAATAATAATAATAATAATAATAATAATAATAATAATGAAACAACACTATAAGTTCAATTAAAATTTGAGAAAATGTTTTATCAGTATCACATTATTTAAAATAAAACAAAGCTATACTCAATTTAAAAAACGAGAAAGACTCATGATTTATATTTATTTAATATTGCAACAAAACATACACATCTCTGAGAAAGTACATAGTTTTCCATACCATAGCTAGGTGCTTCCTAAGCAGCAACTTCTGTAGCTTTCTTAAAAACTAACGGACTGTCGTCGGTCACAACCAATGTCTTGTGGGAGTCAACAAGATGAAGCCCAATATTTTCACAATTTTCGGTGCCTATTTCACAAAAGCGAAGCTTATAGACAAAGCCCATCTCAGTTTCCACAATTTGAAACCAACCACTGACTTCATCTTCATAATCAGTGAGTTTAACAGCTGGTCTTTCAGACAAACCCTTGACAACAGTCCACGTTGATGGAGTGGGGGCATACGTAGGTACAGCAGTGAATGCCAACTCTACAGGAAAGCCAGTGTTGAAATTCTTATTGGTAGTCCTTCAGAAAATATATCGTTCTCTAATACAACAGTTAGAGGGTATGTTTCCATTCCAGTTTTGGCAGCTCCTATTCCCCCGCTCAGTCCCCATATAGCAGGTAAGATATGATATGTGCCACCATTTTGAACTGGCTCACCATCTATGTCCTCCACCTCACCAGCACTGGCCCAAGGTTGGTAGAAGAAGGCAGAAGAGAAAAGGAAGAGAGCAAATATGGTAGTGCCCTTCATTTTGTGGGTTTCTTATCAAAAGACTGTGTGTTATTCAGCGGTGAGCGTCGATGTGCAGAGTAATAAAAAGAAGAGGTTGTATTTATAGACGAACATACATGCTGACTAGGAGCTAAATTTTTACGTAACAGTGTTATTAACCTAGGGAGTTTACGCTTTTATTATAATAAATATTGACTCATTTTTTTAAATTATAAAAATAAAAAAATTAAAATTAATTTAAAAGTAAAAAAAATGTAAAACTTACTTAATTTTTATAATCTTTAATAAATTTTAATTAACACTAAAATATATTATAATACTCCTCTCAAAATATTTTTATATATCATTTGTCAAGGATAAAGTCAGATGAGTTATCCTTAAATTACGAATAACTTTTTTGTTTTTATAACATGTACTGTGAGTTGGCTATCCCTCTACCTTACCAATATTTTGATATTTAGTTAAGGAAAACATCTTTTATATTTATCCTTATATCAACTATTCTAGTGAATAAGAATTTGATACATTCTTTAGCATCGTTTATCTTTATCTCCAAACTCTCACATCGTATCAAGAGTCTAAGAGGTTCGGTCATAGCTTCTGCATCATCATCTTTCACCCATTATACCTTTCAAACACCGATTTTGTTGAAGCTTGATGATGAAAACTGATATGAACCCCATTTGCACAAGAGCTGACTTAGGATCTTTATGGTTAGAACCTTATAGGAAAATTAGAAAATTTAGTGATGAATTTTTGGGCAAATTAGGTGTTGGTTCTTGGTGTTAAAATGAATGAAAAAGGAAGCAAAAATGTTGGTTTGGTGGTGGCAGAATAGAATTTTAGAAACGACGATATCTCAATGGCTAATTGTAACTAAAATTATGGCAACCAAAAGTCACCCAAAAGCCACTAGGTATGCGCCTCTTGGTCTCCCAAAGGCTGATACCTAAGTTGCTAATTGGACCCTTATTACAACTTGAAATCAAACCAAACTAAAGCCCATTAGTTTATTGACCCCAAAACATAATTTGGTCAGCCAACTTTACAAAGGATTGGGTCATTATTTAAAACAAACTAAACACTTAAAAACTGAAGCAAAGTGGCGCATTAGTCCTCCTTCAGTTGGGCCATGATGCAATTCACAACCTTGGTCTTTTCTCCTTGAAACTTGGGCTTGTATTCAATTATTATGGACAACGTTTGTGGAAGAGCTTCCTTTGCTCTCCTTGCTCTAGCCCTAGTCATAAGTCCTCCAAGTCCTTCAAGTGGATCCTTGCCCTTGCTCATGGTCATGTCCTCATCATTCTCTCCCTCTTGAGAAGGATTTGTCCTCAAATCGGATTCTTCATCTACATCAAAAAGAGATAAGTCAGACACATTGAAGGTGAAACTAACATTATACTCATCGGACAACTCAATTTTGTAAGCATTGTCATTGATTCTTTCAAGCACTTGGAATGGACCATCTCCCCTTGGTTGAAACTTTGACTTCCTTTGTTCCGGAAACCTTTCCTTTCTCATGTGCACCCAAAACCAATCTTTGAGTTCAAAGACAACCTTCTTTCTCCCTTTGTTGGCTTGTTTAGCATAGCTTTCATTTCTCCTCTTCATACACATTAGATATGGACACGTTTAGAGGTATATTGTGCCTCTCAAACCCATGCGAAGGTCAAGAAATTGAAATCGCAATTACGTATGGTCAAGAAAGATAGAACAATGAATGAATATCCTTGATATAAAGAAACTAATAGATTTTGAATATCTCCTTAACATTAATAATGTCTCAAATTATTTTTATATATGATTTGTTTTTGTCACTTCTCATTATATGCTAGTTTATCTTATTTCATATTTTTTTTCTAATTTTTGTGCCTTATAGTAACAATTTATTGGAATATTAATAAAACGAAATAAAGTAAAATATTACAATTTTAATTATTTAAAATAAAATATAAAGAAATAACAATTAATGAAATATTGCATTTCATTTTATTTATGTGTTATTTTATTTTTAATTTCTTATTATCAAGATCTGATATTAAATAAAATAAAATAAGATTATAAATTCATTTTATTTTATAAATTCAGTTATGTAGAATTAACCGTCCAAAATTTTGTAAAACTCCGACCAAGGGATAACATTGCTTAAACAACTCTTTTTAAATATATTATAGATTATAGATATAGATTGATTCAAATTACTTGCACTAACTAGTAATAAGTGATAAATCATTAGCACTCATGAAAATAATTATATATGTAATGGTTATAGATACTAGTTCAAAAATTAATAAATACAATATTTTAATAAAAAATGTGACATATTTACATTAAAAATATTATGTGAGTTTTTCATATTTTAGATTTTTAATTTTCACTACGTTAGAAATGAGATGTTAGAGCGATTCCAGTTGAACGTAGAGACAAGTGTTATAAAATTTTATACTACGTAATGTCTTGAATTTTGGAGAGCGGTTATTTAACCGCTCTCAAATATATATTTTGGAGAGAGGTTATACGGATAACTGCTCTCAAAAGTACACTAAAGAGAGCAGTTAACTGCGTAATTGATCTCTATATATATAGCACTTTGGAGAGTGATTATGAGATAACTGGTCTCTAATCTTGAACTTAGAAAAGCGGTTCTTTTATAACTATTTTGCAAAGTCCACTTCTGAGAGCAGTGCACTCATAATCGCTCTCATAAGTAAACTTTGCAAAGCGGTTGTTCGTGAGCCGTTCTTTAAAGTTAAAGAAAATTTTTTAATTATTTTAATAAAACTGTTATTATTTCAATTTTTAGCATACTTGAAAAAGCATACAGTATTCAGAACCAATTCAATCAAAATATAAATTACAAATAGAGCCTGATATACCAAAATTTCAAAGCAATTGCACATTACATTATTCAATTAAAATTTACATGTACAAATTACAATCAGAGTTTACATTAACAGGAGTAAAATAATCTCATATTTACACTTTTTGCCTAATGCCTTGAAAGAAAATCGTCTAAGTATTATAAAAAAAATACTACAAATTTATTGTGCTTAATGTGTCCTTTAAATATCTAGGGTACAGATATGCTCACCACTCCTTTTGTACTTGATTAATTCTGTTGTCAGGAAAAGTTGACATCTGCACCTTTAGAAAATACTAAATACAAAACAATAAAACACAAATGTTAATTAATTAAGTTAAATAATAAGCATATGGCAGACAGTTATAGGGTCTTACATTAATTAGGATTACAGTTTGTCCATTTTGCAAAGCATTCCTAATGAATATAGACACACGTAATATCCACAATCATTATTATTTGTTTGCTTTGGACACTGTGTGGAAGATAAAAATAAATAAACTAGCATTAACACAGAGAGATATACAGTGTAATTAATATTAGCCTCAAAATTAAAAACATATTATATGATATAGTGTTACTTATATAGTGACCCATCTTGTTTTATGCATCTTTGTCCTAGAAGGCTGCACTTCTCTCTCTGCTCGATACATGACAAGACCACTAACGATGGTGCATGAAAGAAGTTAAATACATTTGAACCACTTAATATTGATCATAGTTGTTTGACATAAATGAATGCTTACTTATTAAATAGGTTTTGCATATGTGTTCTGATCTTTAGTTGCTTGCATAGAGGATCCATATAGTACATAGTCTCATTAGAGGTATTGATGGCAACTAAGATCCAATGTTGCCACCAAGAGTATAAATATATGTTTAAGATTACAAGAATTAAAAGTTATATGCTAAATTATAAAACATAAAGAGTCCCAATCAGATTGACTTACCCAACATTATAAGGTGCAAAAATTAAGTAATCTTCATCCATATAACGCTTCAAAATTTCAGCTATATGTTGATGTGGGTTCGGATTGAGCTTTTCGACCATTTCATAGGGATATAAATGAGAATCTACTTGCCATTGTTGTCCCATGCAAGTAAGCTTCACACAAATATCTTGTATTGCAAAAGTAGAATTGAAATACATTATACAATGAAAAGTACAAAAAGGTTAATGTTAGATGCACTCAACCAATGTCGATGTATGACCTCTAAAATGTTTTCCTTCCCCACAATATCATAAAACTCTTTACCCCAGTGCTCAATTGTCAAATGAGTTGTAGCTATATCAATGGCTTCATCACTTCTCACAAAAAGCTTCATCATATCCAAACATGCAGCATCTTGGGCTTCTACCAACTGAAGAATCTTTGATGATACACAAGCACTACTACCTTTATTGGATGGACCAACAATGGACTCTTTTGTATCTTTCACTTAAACGATCGGCTACCATCCAATTTCGATTCATATTTGCTTCAACTACAGTTACGATAATTACAGATGTGAATGTCTTATTAACTCTCACATGGTAGGACCCTATCCTATTTGAGAACAAACTCTTTCATACCTTAATTAACAATTGCTACTTAAATGTTGTATTTTTTATTTGACAAAATTTGGGCAACATTTTGCATTTGTCTCCTAGTACACAAATATGAGATGATTTACCTAAATCAAGCATGCACCAAGAGACTGAGAAATGCTTCAAACTCAAATCTTGTTAAGTATTAAATACAACATTATGAGAAGCAAATGCTAACCAATGAATGAATAAGTTTGTTCACAAATTGTCCAACTTGGACAATTTGAGATTAATAATAATGATTAATAAATTATTATTTTCAATCTCAAATGGGAAACTAAGTTTTCACTAATTTTAGATTTCGAATCATACCCTACAAATTTTAATCACTAACAATAATCATACATTCATAACATTCTATAAGACAGAACATCAATTTCATTTATACACAAAGCAAATATACATAAGGGGGGCAAAACAAACAACAATATCTTGTTCAACACATAAACTTAATTCAATTCCCATAGCAACATAACAGCATATTCCCTACTTTCTGTTTATATTGGAACAAAAAAAAATAAAAATACAATAGAACATGAGACTTCAATTCAAAACATCAATTTTCACAACAATCAAATGCATTTTTACATTAATCACCTGCATTACAATCAACTAGTGTCCAAATATCATGTTTAGCAAATCCTAAATAACCATTCCAACAATATCACAGGTTGCATTTTCACATTAATCTCTTGCATTACAGTCAATCAGTGTCCTAATATCATGTTCAACAAATCTTAAATAACCATTCCAACAATATTTCAGAGGTTAACTAACCTAAGGTTCAACCTTTTCAAATGAACTTCTACAAAATAAAAACTAATTTCATGCTCTCTGTCATGCAGCAATGGTCAACTTTTGAATATAATCAATTTATACAAACACAAAAACACAAACTTGGAATGAAAGAATTTTCACTAATTTGTCGCAGTTCACCAAAAGCCAAGTATGGAAGAGGGACGTTTGTAACTATTCAACTTCAATAATACAGGTGCATTTCAGTGAACAGATTGAATGAAAGAGTGCAAATGTCCAAACATAGCCAGAAAACAAAGAAACAATTAAGAATATATCTTAAAATTGTGAATGCGATGTCAACGGTGCTTGTTCTTCTGTAAAAACTTCTCAAAAAACACTAAACACAGACAAATTTGAGGTACAGACTTGGTGTGGGGACAGGGATAGCCAGATTTAGGGCTTATGGTTTAATTTGAAATACATCATGTGAGAGAAATTAAGAAATAATTGCTCTCTAATCTACACCTTTCAGAGCGGTTCCACGTGTCAATAGCTTTATAAAATTCTAAGAGTGGTTCCACGTGTGAACCGCTTTCTAAAGTATTGCACTTCTGAGTGTGGTTATTTAACAACTGCTCTCCAAAATACACTTACAAGAGTGGTTCCAGATGAACTGCTTTCAGAAGTACATATTAAAGAGCGGTTCCAAATGAACTGCTCTCAGAAATATATATTAGAAAGCGATTCCTAATAAATTAAATTTGGAGAGCAGTTAGGGCGAAACTACTCTCTTAGTGTTTTATACAAAGTAATTTTTACTAACCACTATCGAAGTTAGCGCTCTAAAAATCAATTCTTAGCGTAGTGTTCTTACCTCTATTCTTAAAATATTGATTAAAATAGTTCATAAAATATTAATTACTACTATTTTTTTATCAGTTTACTTTTGAAAAGGATATTTGCTTTGTTTTTATTTTAGCATAATTTTAAATATTATTTGTCAATTGGTATTCTTAACAAATAAAACTATGTACGATGAAATTAAATTGTATAACGAGAGTTACCGGAAATGACTCTTTCTACCTTTGTAGAATAGAAAAAAATGAAAAAAAAAAAGTAAAAAATGTGCCATGTGAATCGCGCGCTTCAACTAATAATTGGAGCGGTATGTATACAGTGGGCTGAGTAATTAAATTTGAATTACGGTAGCTCAACTAATCTTCAAGATTATTATATATAATTAAATACTGTTTTTATGGTGAAACAGACGTTCAGAATTACCTTGCGACAAGTGTATGGGAAATAGCTATCATATGGCAAACTTTATGATGTAACTACGTAAGAGATAAGAAATTGTTTAATGTTTTTATTATTTAATTATTTTTCTTAAAAATTAAAATAAAAAATTTATTATTTATTATTTGAAAGTTATTATTTATTAAATATTATCTTTAGTTATTATTTATTAATTGAGATTTACTATTTATTAAAATTAATTATAATATCCAAAAAAGCTAACGTTACTTAAATTATTTTAATTAAAATTTATTTTTAAATATAATTTTAATTTTTTAAAATTATATTAATATTAAAATAATTTCTTTTTGGAGATTAAAGTCCTTGCTTTAGTTGCTTGAGTCGGCCCTTGTATGTTTTCTAAAAATTCAAATCTATGAAATTAATTAAATAAAGTCTAGGATGTATTATATATTGCAACTCCTATCATTAAAATAACCATGTTATAAATAAAGAGATTATTATACACTAGTGTAAATGTTCTATTTAAGGATACAATGATTTTCTATACTCTCTTCTTCTATCCTATAAAATAATGTTCACCCAGGTATCTTTGACTTTTATTTATATGACGTGAGAGAGTGTACCTGCAAAAGACACTTTAATAGTAAAGTCAGATGTCAGTTTAGGCAATCAATGCTATTTCCTATTTAAAAGTCAACTCTTTTATCTGTCTTTGTACTTTCTTTTTATAGACAATATAATGGGCTTCATGACTCAGCCCTAATTTTATGCTTCTAATTATATAAATAATTAATGATTATCTATTTTTTAGTTTCTTTAATCATATTTACTAATTTACTTTAACCTGACTGGAGGGATATCCGTTCTCTATACCGAAAGGATATTCAGATTCCTTTTTCTGTCACAATATTCGTGTGGTGTCTTATCGAGTACACTAGCCCCTCAAACCCGAGGAGGTGTAAGCCAAGGGCTTTAGATTTGTTGTTATCTTGGTACTGTTCCTTCATATAGGCAGAAGGGTACTAACCAACAGGGTATGTGGTTTAAACTATTGCTATCAAGTTGAAGAGGTGTTTGGATTACTATTTACGTGTGAAAGGCTGGGTCATTTATTTTATTTGTCCCTGACGTGGCTATCAGAACAACGTATGTATCTTTTTAGGGTTTAGAGAAATTAGGGTTTCCTCGTGGTTCATGCCTCTGAAATGAAAGGTTGTTCGTTCATGTCTATTAATCTTGAAAGATATTTGATGATTGAGAAAGGCAGTGACCTTTCATCTGCCCGAAGGCATATATTCTATAAATAGGTGGTGGTCTAGGCATTATGTACATTTTCTACTCTATATTGAAGGGTATATACTTTTGCTCGTTTGCTTAAGTATTCTCTCTTTTAGATTCAAAGGTATGTTCCTTTCTACCTTGTCCTCTTCTCTTCTAGTTCATGTATGGATAACTCAATGGAGTGGAAAGATTCGATATATGAGGGTTCAGGGCCTAGTAGTTCTAGGGATCCTGTTAAAGGTCATGCTACGATGACCGATGAGATGGGTCGACAAATCCTGAATTTGTATTTTTAGGCAAGGATGCTGGACTAGCTGGGACTTTTTTTTGTATATAAGTGTATATTTAGGGAGGTAGGAATTGTATTATCGTTTGATGACTTTCAAATGAGAGTACTTTATATGTTGAATGTGGCGCCTACTCAGCTACACCCGAATGGGTGGGCGGCTATGTAAGCGTTTAGGATATTATGTAGATATCATTATATAGAACTTAGTGTAGGTTTTTTTTTTTTTTCATTTCTTTAGTACCCATCCTTTTGATAAAGCTAGGTGGGTTTCATTAATAAGGCAAGCCAAATTACCCTTATTCAAACCCTGTACCTTATCTTTCAAGAGTTTCAAGACTGGATACTTCAAAGTAAGAGTAAACCCTCGGGTTGGTAAGAAGTATTTTTATGATAATGAATGTAAGCCCCTCTTCCCCTTTCACTGGACCCACATTCCCCGTTGCCATGACGTATACCCTGAAGAGATGTTGTCCCCTGAAGAGGTATCAACTTTAAACTATTTGAAAACTTTGCCCTAAGAGCTTCTTGCTCGCGCTCTAATTCTACTACTCAAGTGGCCTCGCTTAGACTTGGAGGGTATGCTCTGCTTCTTTGATTATGATTTCATTGATCATGTTATATTGATTTAACTTCTTATTGTCAGTGCAGGCATAATGGCACAAAGACAAGCTGGCGTGACCTACCAACAAGCACTCAAACTCATTACCCCAGAGGGTACAACTGTGCAGGAACACTACCATCCTCAAGTGGACTGTGTCCTAGATCTTGATACTGCTCGCCCTCCGTCGGTCGTCATTCCACTTCCTGAAGGTGCCTAGAAGAAAAGAAAAAATAAGGGCAAGGAGAAGGAAGGTGTCTGAAAGAAGAAACAAGGCTACATCGAAACCCCTAAAAAAACCACTTCCACACTGAGTGGTTCTTTGACCAAATCTGTTGTTCTATCAATGGTAATGACAAAAAATTTTTTTGGAAAGGGTGTTCGGCCAACACGATTGGTTTTGCCAGACTTAGTATCGGATGACAAGCAGGCCTTCCTTGATGGTCATGACAAGAGATCAAAATGGGCATGGTTCTGAGGTTCTAAACCCAAGCGATGGTTATGGCCCAGAACTTGGTTTTAGAGCCCATTCTTGATCTTGAAAAGGCTCAATACCAATTAGCTATCACCGAAAAGGCTCTTGAGCAAAGTGAAGAAGTTTGGTCTAACATGGCCAATACTAATCAAGCTTTGGAGCATGAGGTGGGCCAGTTGAAGGAGCACCTCAAGATAATGGATGATCGAGTCTGGGCTGCTGAAGATTGGGCTCGGATCGCTGAGAATCATACTCGGGCTACTAAGAAATCTACCAAGGCCAAAGGATTGGAGTTGGCCGACACCTTGGCAAGGGAGAGGTGCAATATGGAGAAGGTTGATGCAGACATGAAGGCTTTTGTAGTCGAGTGTCATCGCAACTTCATCGACGAGCATGCGATCGGTTTTTGACACGTTATCCGACAGGCGGTGCAGTTTTGTCAAGTGCCTCCTGCTTTTCACTTTGAAGTGACGAGGGATTTCCTTCAAGTGAAATTCCTTTGTTATGACGAAGTGCCTAATGATGTTGAGGCCAATACCTTTGCTCCTTGTTAAAACCTGCCAACAAATGGGGGCGATCATGGAAGGGTTGATGAGGCTGCCAAGGACGCTCCTACTCAAGATGCAGTTGGCAGGGGTTAATAATAAGAGATTTATATTTTCTTTTTTGTAGGTTAAGGCCGATAGTGCCTAATACTTGTAATGTTTTTTTGGCCTTTAATACATATTTGGTTTTTATAATTGCGTTCAATTATTTTTTAAACGTTCTTTATTCATCGCTCATGTTGATAAATGCAAAGAAACCATGAATGTATTTTGTATTAACTAAATGAGGTACTCGAGAAGTGACAATTCTTACCTTAGCCGAGTGAGGTACTCGGAAGGGATGATGAGCTAACTTTCTCATGTTGTGTTTAAAAGATTTGTCACAAATCCTCATCAAAATTTAAACAACTTAATGTAGTACTAGGGTTACCCTAGACTGTCTCCCGTGAACATTGGCTATTAATCTTCATTAAACATGTTGAAGGCATTAATTGAACAAACAATTAAAATTGGGGGTTTTGTGGTTTCAGATCAAAATAAAGAGCAATGAGCAAACAAGTTTAATTAATTCAAACAATAGAAAACAACAATCCTTAGTTCATCCACATAGATTCTATCCTCATTCCACTCAAGATTTAACATTCATTCTCTCTCCCATGAATTAGGTTAATTTAACAAGCAAAAATCAACCTTATTGTCCTAACGAAATTGCTCAATTTGCTAAGCTCTAATCTCTCATCCCAAAGTTATGCAACCTTAGAATTAAACCTAGGATTAAGCAATCCCTAGTTTAGAATCTCCTTAAAATGAATTAGGGTTAATTAAGCAATATCCCCCTCATTCACCATTAATACAATTCAAAAGACAAGGAAGAAGTAATTCATGAGAAGAAAGAAATTATATTATCATTAAAATCAAGGAACTCAAGAACCGTGTGAACTTACTAAGGATTACACAAAATTTAGCCCTCCATGAAAATGAGGGTCAAAAACGCAGTTGGAAAATGCAGAAAACTCATTAACATTAATTTAAAAGCAAGAGAAATGAGAAACCAAACCCTAGGTTGGACCCTTGGCTATCACACACGGTTGCCCTAAGCTCTGAAAAATGTCCTAAATTTAGTAAAGAAGATAAAAGGTTCAAAAAGTGTAAGAACTCTCTACCCTAATTTGGTAAAAATCTATTTATACTAAAGTTGGCATGTGAGGATAACTACTTAACATCATGTGAGGATAATTCACCTTGTAGGAAAAGATATTCAGCATGGCATGGAGAGAAAATTATTTACAAAAGTAGAGTGTGTTCATGAATTGAATGAAAATTGCAGTAAGAGTCTAGAATTGGAATTACAAAATTGGATTCAATGAAAAAGAAAAAGAACAAAGATATATTTTTGTATTTTGATGTATAATTATGCAGGAAAAATGAGGTTAAGAGTATATGAAATTGAGGCAAAGAACTTCACCCTCCCCCTTTCATGAATGATAATGCCTCAACTCATGGGCAAAAAAAAATTGATGCTTCTCTTGATGGAACTAAGGGCATTCTCTGCATAAAGAGACAATAAATTCAGCGCCAGAAGAACAAAATAACTCAAACTCAGATAATATATATATGCAGCATAAAAGAGTTAAGTTGTTGTTCAGAGTATATAAGCAATAAAGGAAAATTAAAGGCAGGAAAAATAAATGGAAAAGTGTACAGTGTACTAATTATAGGAAAATTAGCAGAAAAAATATGTACAATGAAAGAGAAGGTTAAATAAATAACAGAAATAGAAATTTTAAGCTAAATTGCATCCTCATCAGAGCTGGAGGAGAGGTCATCATCAGTTGCATTAGTGTCGATGTCCTCATCATCTTGCTCCTCTGCTACTGCTGTTGGGTCTGATACTTACTCCCCTTTTGAGCTACTATCTTCCTCTTCCTCGTCCTCTTCTGCTGTAGGTGTGAAAGGCAAAAGATCATTCTGAACAGCTACTCGAAGATAAGGGGCTGAGAAGGTAGGGGCATAGTAGATCTGTTCAGCAGTCATCCCCACCTTCTTCCTTATGTTGATAAACATAGTCTCTGTGAGGGTCAGAGCAGCCTTTTGACCAGCATGTATAGCATCTTGTCGCAGAGCTATTTCCTTCAGCTGGTCCTTCATGTTAGAAGGGAAGCCTTTCTTTCCTATAGCTTGGGGAGGCATCTCTGGGGCTGAGCTCTTCTTAGCTTTAAATAAGTCCTTCACCATAGTTGTGGTGATCCAAGGAGCTGCTTTGATTTTCTGCTGATATTCCCCAAAGTCAACTCCAGCATCCTGGCAGAGCATAGTGATGATGTAGGGAAAACCTATAGAATCCTTCTTCCTAGCTAGGATCTCCATGATGGCATTGCTAATAACATCGCCAACATAGATGGGCATCCCTGTCATAATAGCATAAACTAGCTCTGCTCTTTTCACTGCTAGGGTAGATGAATGCATGACTAGCATAAAAGAGCTCAGGATGAAGATGCTCCAGACTTTGGCAAGTGGAAGGAGGTGCTTTGCAGTCAGATTCTTGGGCTGAAGCTTCATGTCAAATTCCCAGTTCTCTCTATCCTTGCATATTGCTTGAAGGATTGGCTTGTACTTCTTCTCCTCCAAGTAGCTAAAAGTAGTGTAGTCCAGTTGTCTAGGCCTCTTTTCAAGAAGAGGAATGTTAAGGATCCTTTGGATGTTGGCAGGGTTGAAGTCTATCACCTTGCCTCTTACCATGGAGTACCTGTAGGGGAAATCACCTCCCTTAACCCTGAAGGCATTAGCATAGAACTCCTGGGTGATGTTCTTCCACCCATGCCTAGCACATGTGGTGAACAAATCCCATCCCTTTTTCTGGATTTCCTGCTCAAATTGAGGGTAGGTCCCTTTTTGCAGGTCAAAATTCCTGTCCTGGATAATGTGTCGCCTGAGAATATTTGCTTTGAAGAAATTCTCATGAGCTAGTGACCTAAATCTAGGATCATGGTACGGCTGAGGCCTAGAGGAAGAAGCAGCATCTGTCTTGGACCTCTTGGCCTGGGTGCGTTCTTTCTAGGAGTGTTTGCCATTAATCTGCACATTGAAAAAGGGATAAATGAGTGATAGTGCAGAATTAACCATGTAGCAAGAATTTCACACCATTTGGAAATGAAAGAGAGAAAATGCAAGCAATTTACAGCACTGTTGCAGAAGAAAGTAGCTACTATGATGAATGAAAGTAGTTACTTTGGCAATAAAGCATGACAGAATGTAAAGGTAGTGTGTGGGCATAATTTCACAGCAAATGTGCATGAATCAGAGAAAATTGAGGCAAATCAGAGTAGTTCTGCATACAAAAGTAACTACTATGCTAGTTGATAGTAATTACTTTGACAGTGACAGAACAGACATTTAAGCACATGCAGAGTGGTCATTATGAGTTTAACTATGCCAATTTTTGCAATATTGAAATGATAAAAGTGGCCACTATGATTTCAGTGAAGCTTAGCAGCATAAAAATAGCATGTAGACACATAACACTTGCAAGTTCAAGCAACAAATTAGGTCCAGTGTAAAAGGAAATAAATTTCAGCCCAAAGTGATCACTATGTGTTGGCAGGTAATTACTATGATAGTAAAAACAGTTTCAAAATGAAATTCATAATTCATGTGTTTAAAATGCAAAAAATTACATGCCATATATTGAATCATGGTCTGAAAAAGAGGTTCATTTGATAGTAGTTGAATGTAAAATTTAAACATAGAGTGCATTTGGATCCAACAAACTAATTACCTACTTTTGAATCAATCTGTGACATGTAATGTACAGAGAACAGCTATGCATAGGATGAATTCAACTAGATCAGCTAAGGTAAAAAGCTTGTGCAGCAATATAGGTCTAATTTCAAATCAAATTTCTAGAATTCAGAACAAGGAGTGAGTGAAAATGTAATTACATGGTAGTGCAACTGAATCAGATCAGCAATAAGTGTATGAAATGAGCTAAACACAATATATTTACAAAGAGTGGTTACTATGAATGTTGATAGTGACTACTCTAGAGAAAAAACACTTCAAATTCACAAAGGAAAAATGCAAATTGATTTCTAATCATGAGAATTGGAATTTCAATGCATAGAAATCATAGTCAGGACTAAAACGAACCTAGGGGAAGCAGAATTTCAGCATTACATACATAGTTGTCACGACCCCTTTTTTATAAGGAACCGAGAACATTGTTTCTACACCACATACTTATTTAAAAATAGGTAAATAATAGAGAATATAAGTATAAAAAAATTCACTTCTCATTCAATGTAAAAATGAAGTTCCTTACAACAAATATCCAACAGATCAACATAATATTACATTTAGTTTATAATATTCAAAATACCAAAAAAAAATTATAATATGTGACTCCCTCGACATGAGGTCTCATATATAAAGAAAAAGGACTCTGATGCATTATTACTCAACTCCAGCTTCTAACTTTTCTTCACTGGCCCCTCAGCCTGTGAAGTAGATGCAACACACCTGCTACATCCGCTCACGTACCACCGTACGATCATCGCAAAGACACACGCACACAACGACATAGAAAGAAATGCAAGGGTGAGCTTACCAAACATAAAATAAAATTATATATATAGAGCAAAATATTTCTCACAGCAATAACCCCATGCATTTCCAGCCCATCTAATGCACAGCATGAAAACGACTTCCAACTGGTTTCACAGCCTAAGTAATCCAGAAGAGGCAGAGCGGTCCGGAGCGACCCATTCCGTATCTGGATCCAGACAAAGACAAAGACAAGAAATCAAGATGAACTTACCGTTACATGTCTACCCACCTAAACATGTAACTCGGCTCTATAATGATGCAAAACATATATCTCAAAGCATGATGCACGCTACCAAAATTATTTTAACAGCTCAACTACGGCTTTATAATAGATCACCAAAATCTCAAGATTTTAAACTAAGTAACAACGATTCTGACTTAGAAAATAGCTTTTATTCAATAGATCTAACAAAATCATATCAAAATATCTTGAAATAGCATATTAAACTGTTCAAAACATAGTTCATAGGTTAAAGTAAACTCCCCTTACCTCAGAAAGATGATTCACACTAGATCTACCGAATATTACTTGATTATAACAAAATTCACCGAAGATTCAGCTTTAGAACGGAGTTTCTCCTAAGAACACCATGAATTTCTATAAGAAAGAGAAGGAGAAGAGAAACGAACGGTAAATCTAGCTTCAAACTTAAAGAAACTTACTTCCAATCCTTCAGAATAGATGTAGAATCTCGATCTCAAGAGAAATCTAAGTTTAGGAAGGTTTAGTATGAGAGAAATGGTGGTTTACGGCCTTAGAACCTTTGAGAACCTTGGATAGAGGTGAAGAAATGAAAATTTCGTGTGAAGCCCCCTTTTTATAGAAAATTTTTGAAATTTACTGTTCATCGCCGGAAACACTGTTCACCGCCTAACTGTTTATGCCGGAAAATACTGTTCAGGGCACTATTCATGCCAGAAAACACTGTACACGTGTACTGTACACGCACTGTACGCGTATGTGACGTCACCGATGACGTCAGCAGTCACTGTACATACGCGGTTGGCACTGTTCATACACGGTTTGTACGCGGTTTGCACTGTTCATACGCGGTTTGCACTGTTCATTGCACTGTTCATACGGTACTGTTCACTTTTCTTTTTTTTTTTTTTTTAATAATTTCAAACTCCATCTAAATATATTCCAATACCAAATAATCCTTCAATTAACATTGAACAAGTATAAAATATTATAGATTACTCAATAATAAATTAGAAGCCTGACAATTCTCCCCCCGAAAATAAATTTTCGTCCTCGAAAATTTCATTCCCGCAGAAAAGATGAGAATACAACTCTCTCATTCTTTCTTCTAACTCCCATGTGGCATCACCAGTTATTTGGTCCCAAACAACCTTTACTAACCGAATAGACTTACCTCTAAGTTTCTTAACTCTAGTTTCCTCGATACGAGTAGCTGGGACCTCCACAGACAACTCATCTCGTAACTCCACCACCTCCGGCTCAATTACATGAGACAAATCTGGAACATACTTCTTTAGCTGCGACACATGGAAAACATTATGTATTCCAGACAACTGAGGTGGTAACGCTAATTCATAGGCTACTGGTCCTCGACGATGTAATATCTGATACGGCCCTATGAACTTAGGTGTTAACTTCTTGGCTCTTAAGGCTCGCCCTACACCTGTAGTGCGTGATACTCTTAAGAATACATGATCACCAACCTCAAATTCTAGGGATCTTCTGCGTCGGTCAGCATAAGATTTCGCCGACTTTGGGTAGCTCTTAGCTTTTCTCTAATAAGTTCAACTTTCTCCTTAGTTTCTTGCAGCATTTCAGTCCAACCATCAAATGTACTCCATCTTGGAACCAACAGATAGGGGTTCTACACCTTCTACCATATAGAGCTTCAAATGGTGCCATATCTATACTCGAATGATAGCTATTATTATAAGTGAATTCTACCAAAGGAAGCATATCCTCCCAATTACTCCTCTGTTCTACAATGCAAGTCCGCAATAAGTCTTCTAAGGTCTCGAATAGTATGCTCGGATTGACCATCTGTTTGCGGATGGTATGCGTAACTCAACCTCAACTGTGTGCCCATAGATTCTTGGAAACTCGCCAAAAGCGGGAAGTGAATCGAGGATCCCTATCGAGATAATACTAGAAGGTACTCCATGCAACCCGACAATCTCTCTAATGTACAATTCTCGCTAATTTCTCCAAGCTAAAGGTCATGTTAATTGGCAAGAAATGTGCACTCTTGGTTAGCCTATCAACTATGACCCATACTGCATCATGATTCCTAACTGTTCTAGGTAGATGGGACACAAAGTCCATAGTCACATGGTCCCACTTCCACTCTGGAATTTCCATCGTTTGTAACTCTCCCGGAGGGCTTTGGTGCTCCGCTTTTGCCTTTTGACAAGTCAAGCAGGCTTTAACAAACTCGGCTATCTCTCGCTTCATGCCTGGCCACCAAAACATCTGCTTTAAATCTTGATACATCTTGGTAACACCAGGATGAATGTTGAGACTACCCTTATGTCCTTCTTCTAGAATTGCTCTCTTTAATTCAGTATCTCTAGGGACACAAACTCGACCTTGACATCCGAGAATACCATCAACACCTTTACCGAAACCCTTTGTCTTATCTCGTCCCTAAGAGAAATACAATCCGACATAACATTGGATCCCACAATTGTTTATCTTTAATTTCCTGTAAGAAATTATTAGTCACCACAATTCGGCTACAACTAATCTTTTCGGGTGATAAGTCCACATGTATGTTCAGGTCTCTAATTATTCTACCAAAAGGGTTTAACTGATTCTTAGGGAGAATGTAACCACATTCCTACTTAATGCATCGGCCACCACGTTAGCTTTTCCTGGATGGTATTGGAGCTGAAAATCATAATCCTTAAGGAATTCCACCCAACGTCTCTGCCTCATATTTAACTCTCGCTGATCAAATAAATACTTCAGACTCTTATGATCACTATATACATCAAACTGAGCTCAATAAAGATAGTGTCGCCACACCTTCGTAGCAAAAACTACAGCAGCCTAACTCAAGGTCATGAATCGGGTAATTTCGCTCATGAGTTCGCAATTGACGAGATGCATAAGCTACCACTCTCTTATCTTGCATCAACACACATCCCAATCCCCGATGAGAAGCATCACAAGACACCTCAAACGGCCGACTAGTATCGGGGAGAATCAACACCGGCGAAGAAGTTAGTCTCTGTTTTAACTCATTAAAGCTTTGCTCACATTCCTCGATCCACACAAAGGGTTGATCACGGCGAGTTAACCGTGTTAATGGTGCAGCTATCTTCGCGAATCCCTCTATAAATCTCCCGTAGTAACCTGCTAGGCCCACAAAACTACGAATCTCTCGAGGCTGTCTTCGGCCTTTCCCACCGCAACACCGCTTCAACTTTGGAAGGATCAACTGCAATTCCTTTAGCTGAAATAACATGACCAAGGAACCTCACTTCCTCTAGCCAAAACTCACACTTAGACAGTTTAGCATACAACTGTTTTTCCCTTAAAACATTAAGTACAGTCCTCAAATGCTCTTCATGTTCTTCTGACGAACTAGAATAAATTAAAATATCATCAATAAAGACTACCACAAATCGATCCAGGAAAGGTCTAAAGATCCGATTCATGTAGTCCATAAACACAAATGAGCATTTGTAACTCCAAAAGGCATCACTATATACTCATAATGACCATATCTAGTGCGAGAAGCAGTCTTAGGAATATCTTCATCCTTCACTCGGATCTGATGGTACCCAGACTTCAAATCAATCTTAGAGAATACTTTAGCACCTCTCAGCTGGTCCATCAAATCATCGATTCGCGGCAATGGGTACTTGTTCTTAATTGTCAACTTATTCAACTTGCGATAATCCACACATAATCTAGAACTTCCGTCCTTCTTTTTCACCAAGAGAACTGGGGCTCCCCAAGGCGATACACTTGGTCTAATCATCTGTTTACGCATTAGATCCTCGATCTGCTCCTTAAGCTCAATTAACTCTTTTGGCGCCATTCTATACGGTACTACAGACACTGGCTCAGCTCCAGGAATCAAATCTATAGCAAACTCTACCTCTCTACGTGGAGGTATTCCAGAATATCCTCTGGAAAAATCTCGTGGAATTCTCGTACTATCTGGTATTGATGAAGGCTTTGCTCCACTTCGCATTCATAATTCCCAACAAAACAAAACAAGATACTCCCTCATCTAAGGATGTTTCTACTTGGCGAGTAGAAATTAATTCTACACAATCTTGCTGCTCAGAAAGATTAAACACCTCCGCCACAATCAATTAGCACACGATTGGCAGTTAGCCAATCCATACCCAGGATTACATCTAACCCTGACATCGGGATACAAATAAGATTTACTTTGTATCTTCGTCCCTCAATTGCTATGGGACACCTAACACAAACCGTCGAAGTCTTAATTGAACTTAAAGTAGGTGTCGATATTACTAAGTCACATCCTAGATCGCCCACCGGTAATCCTAAGTTTCTCACACAATTGTCCGCAATAAAAGAGTGTGTGGCTCCAGAATCAAATAATACGTAAAGAAAAGTACCTTCTTAGCGCCCTTACCTCCATTACCATAATCGCTAGCAGCTCTACTAGATGGAGCCTTCCCAACTCCACCAACATCCTCCGCATTAAGACTCTCTATAATGGTGGCTTGATCCACCAAGTCGGCAAACTCCGTGATCCCGAGTGGGATCAAAATCCTCTTTATGTCGGTTCTCGGCCGTCTCGAAAACCTCTCGACATCTCCACTCCTCTCGAAGTCGGGTGAGAATAAAATCTGTAGAGCCGCTCAAACTGTATTGCATACTCATAGACCGATGAGTTTCCTTGCACCAAGTTTAGAAACTCTCGTTCTTTGGCAAAGACGAACATGAGAAGGGAAAAACTTTCCCAGAAAACTACTTCTAAATACAGCCCAAGTAATGACTTCACCTCGAGCCTCTAGCATAGTACGAGCTCCGTGCCACCACATCTCTGCATCTCCTATCAGCATATACGTAGCATATATCACCTTTCTCTCCTCGGCGCAACCCATGGTTAGGAAGATCTTCTCAATCTCCCTGATTCAGAGTTCAGCAGAATCTGGTCCATCCACTCCTGTGAATTGAGGAGGATCATTCTTTCTGAACTCTGACAACCCATGGTATTCAGGAAGAGGTGCAGCTGAGGCAGTAGCTGCTGCTGCCTGTGCTGCAGCAGCGGCTTGATTTGCAGCTTGCTGCTGCTGAATCATATCTAGACTCTGCCTAACAGTGGCTGCCATGGCCTCCATGGCATGAGCCATTTGGTTCACATTAGCAGGAGGAGGATTTGCAGCAGACCTTCTTGGTCTAGCCATCCTAATATATAGACTAGCTTAAAATTACTAACGTTTAACACATTCAGCAATACCACCACATAGCTATATTCACAGATTCAGCTTACAGTGATATATTCATTTTAGTATATCATAAAAATTTAATCAATTTAGTACTCAGCATAACAACATATCAACATTCACATAGCATAGCAAACACACTCATTTCAACAATCATTTACAGCTTAGCTTAACAGTCTCTTATTCACACAGTACGACTCACCTATAGCTCACCCAAGTATCATATACCAAGTTTCCTACATCAATCATGTCTGAGAATCGAGGTGATCAAGCTCGTTCCCTCACAACTTGATGAATAGAAATTATGATATATGATTCACAGCTAAAACTTATATGTCTAATATGCACAACTGACGCCTAACAACTTCACCCTGTAGGTTTACCTAGACCATGCTCTGATACCACTAAAATGTCACGACCCCTTTTTTATAAGGAACCGAGAACATTGTTTCTACACCACATACTTATTTAAAAATAGGTAAATAATAGAGAATATAAGTATAAAAAAATTCACTTCTCATTCAAAGTAAAAATGAAGTTCCTTACAACAAATATCCAACAGATCAACATAATATTACATTTAGTTTATAATATTCAAAATACCAAAAAAAAAATTATAATATGTGACTCCCTCGACAAGAGGTCTCATATATAAAGAAAAAGGACTCTGATGCATTATTACTCAACTCCAGCTTCTAACTTTTCTTCACTGGCCCCTCAGCCTGTGAAGTAGATGCAACACCTGCTACATCTGCTCACGTACCACCGTACGATCATCGCGACACACGCACACAACGACATAGAAAGAAATGCAAGGGTGAGCTTACCAAACATAAAATAAAATTATATATATAGAGCAAAATATTTCTCACAAGCAATAACCCCATGCATTTCCAGCCCATCTAATGCACAAGATGAAAACGGCTTCCAACTGGTTTCACACCTAAGTAATCCAGAAGGAACCGAGCAGGTCCGGAGCGACCCATTCCGTATCTGGATCCAGACAAGACAAAGACAAAGAAACTCAGCATGAACTTACCGTTACATGTCTACCCACCTAAACATGTAACTCGGCTCTATAATGATGCAAAACATATATCTCAGCATGATGCACGCTACCAAAATTATTTTAACAGCTCAACTACGGCAGTTTATAATAGATCACCAAAATCTCAAGATTTTAAACTAAGTAACAACGATTCTGACTTAGAAAATAGCTTTTATTCAATAGATCTAACAAAATCATATCAAAATATCTTGAAATAGCATATTAAACCGTTCAAAACATAGTTCATAGGTTAAAGTAAACTCCCCTTACCTCAGAAAGATGATTCACACTAGATCTACCGAATATTACTTGATTATAACAAAATTCACCGAAGATTCAGCTTTAGAACGGAGTTTCTCCTAAGAACACCATGAATTTCTATAAGAAAGAGAAGGAGAAGAGAAACGAACGGTAAATCTAGCTTCAAACTTAAAGAAACTTACTTCCAATCCTTCAGAATAGATGTAGAATCTCAGATCTGGCGAGAAATCTAAGTTTAGGAAGATTTAGTATGAGAGAAATGGTGGTTTACGGCCTTAGAACCTTTGAGAACCTTGGATAGAGGTGAAGAAATGAAAATTTCGTGTGAAGCCCCTTTTTTATAGAAAATTTTCAAAAATACTGTTCATACCGGAATTTACTGTTCATCGCCGGAAACACTGTTCACCGCCTAACTATTCATGCCGGAAAATACTGTTCAGGGCACTATTCACGCCGGAAAACACTGTACACGCGTACTGTACACGCACTGTACGCGTATGTGACGTCACCGATGACGTCAGCAGTCACTGTACATACGCGGTTGGCACTGTTCATACACGGTTTGTACGCGGTTTGCACTGTTCATACGCGGTTTGCACTGTTCACACGCGGTTTGTACTGTTCATTGCACTGTTCATACGGTACTGTTCACTTTTCTTTTTTTTTTTTTTTTTAATAATTTCAAACTCCATCTAAATATATTCCAATACCAAATAATCCTTCAATTAACATTGAACAAGTATAAAATATTATAGATTACTCAATAATAAATTAGAAGCCTGACAATAGTAATCACTACAAATTATGAAAGTAGCTACCCTAGGGTTCAAACACGTCAATTTGCACACAAAGAATCAAATTAATCACCCTACTAACTTAAAATCATATAATTATCCCTGCAGAAACTGATTCTAACTAGTAATTTCAACTAAAATTGGTTCTAATAAAAAATCCCCAATTGAAAAAATGAAGAACCCTAACGCAGAGAGTGAGGAAGAGGAAATTACTGGGATTGGCGTTCAAATCAAGTGCAAAAGTGCCGGAAAGTGCGTTCAAATGCAAGGAATCGAATTTGAGGGAGTGGGTGCTCAGAAAATTTGAAGGGAAGTGAAAAATTCTCAAAACTGAAAGTGAGAATGAACGGGAGAGGGACCCTATTTATATGAAAATGATGGGTGTGGTCACTCTCAAGAACCATAGTAGACACGCGCAAGGAGTTTTGCAAAAATAGGGTGTGCGTGGCTACTATGAACTTTCATAGTAATCACTATAGAGATGCCTTTTCTCAGTTATTTCAAAAGAGGTTGTGCACGGTTACTATGAACTTTCATAGTAAAGTGTTCAAAAATGGGTTCTGTAGTGGTTACTATGAACTTTCAAAGTGATCACTACAGAGGCGCCCTTCATGTGTATTTTCCCAGAGTGCTGCGCGTGGCTACTATGAACTTTTATAGTAGTTACGCACAGACCAATGAATTTAAAAGCCTTCAAAGTGATCACTATGAAAATTAAAAGTGAGAACAACAGAGAGCAAAGTCACATACCTTGGTGGAAAGTGACCACTATGGCTTGGAAAAGTGATTACCTTCATGGCAAACTTCAAAATTCTTTCTAAAATGAATGCTTGGTACCATGGAAATGATTATTCCTCCCTCTCTACTTGGGCTTCCATGAATATATGCATAAATTGAGTCCAAATAAAGCAATTTTTCCTATACAAAAATTATGAACAAATCATCAGTCAAATAATGAGTCAAGTGTTGAACAAAGTGTTTGTGCAACATGAACTAAGCAATATGACTAGTAACATAGCTCAAATGAAAGAATGCTTATTGAAATCAAAAGAGAACTAGAAAGTGCTATAAAAACTGTGAGTTGCCTCTCACAAAGCTCTTCTTTAACGTCACTAGCTTGACGTTTTATGGAGCTCTCACTCCAAAATAACTAAAGAATCAAGAACAGCTGGAGGTTGCTCTAGGAAAACTTCCTCTACATTAGCCTCAAGTGTAGGATTCCCATGGAAAGGCTTTAGGCGATGTCCATTCACATTAAAAACCTTGTTTGTGGATTCACTTTTTACCTCCACTGCTCCATAGGGAGAAATGGAAGTCACAATGAAAGGTCTGATCCACTTAGATCTGAGTTTTCCAGGCATAAGCTTCAAACGGGAATTGAACAGCAAAACCTTTTGACCTATGAAAAACTCTTTCCTTGTTATTTTTCTATCATGAAAGGCCTTTGTTTTCTCCTTATAAATTCTGGAGTTTTCATATGATTCAAGGCAAAGTTCCTCTAATTCTTGCAAGTGCAATTTCCTTTGTTCTTCAGCTTTGTCTATGTCCGTATTGCAGGCTCACACTTCCCAATAAGCAAGATGTTCTACTTCTACTAGGAGGTAACAGGCTTTTCCATAGACAATTCTGTAAGCTGACATTCCTAAAGGAGCCTTGTATGCTGTTCTATGAGCCGAAAGAGCATCATCAAGATGCTTGCTCCAGTCTTTCCTATTTGGCTGAACAATTCTTTCCAAAATCTTCTTATTTTCTCTGTTGGAGAGCTCAGCCTGCCCATTGGTTTGGGGGTGATAAGGTATAGATACTTTGTGCACTACTTCATACTTTCTCAGTAGAGTCTCAATGGTTCTATTGCAGAAGTGGGTACCCTGGTCACTGATCAAAGCTTGAGGTACTCCAAACCTACAAAACAAATGAGTACGTACAAAATCTGCAACCACTCTTGAATCATTAGTTCTTGTGGGCTTAGCCCCTACCCACTTAAAGACATAGTCTACAGCAAGCAAAATATATAAGAAACCAAAGGAAGGAGGAAAAGGACCTATGAAGTCTATACCCTAAACGTCGAATACATCACAGTATAAAATAGATTGTTAAGGCATTTCATGCTTCAAGGTGATTACCCCTCTAGTTCTTTGGCATCTCTCACAAGTAAAACACACTTGCCAAGAGTCCTTGAAGATCGTAGGCCAATAAAAACCTGCATCCAATACTTTCCTTGCAGTCCTTTGGAGCCCAAGGTGGCCTCCTACAGTAGATGTATGGCAGAAATGCAAAACTGATGCAGTTTCTTCCTTAAGAATTCACCTCCTAATCACTTAATCACTACAGAACTTCCACTAATAGGAGTCATCCCAGAGGTAATGCTTGTCATCATTCTTAATCTTTTCTTTTTTACTCCTTGGTGCATCTACTGGAAAAATTCCTGTAACTAAAAAGTTTACAATATCAGCAAAGCAAGGTAACTTTGAAGTACACAACTCTAATAGTAGCTCATCAGGGAAATCAACTTTTAGATGAGTGAGTTCAGGGACACCCTCTATCCTGCTCAAATGATCTGCCACCAAATTTTGTGCTCCACTTCTATCCTTTATCTCTACATCAAATTCTTGAAGTAGAAGCATCCATCTTATTAGCCTTGGCTTTGAATCTGTCTTTTTTAAAAGAACTTAAGAGCAGAATGATCAGTAAACACCACAACTTTTGACCCTATCAAGTATGATCTAAATTTATCCAAAGTAAATATTATGGCCAATAGTTCCTTTTTAGTTGTGGTATAGTTACATTGTGCAGGATCCAAAGTCCTAGATGCATAATAAATGACATGTGGATCCTTACCAAACTGCTGTGTTAAGACAGCACCTACAACAAAATTGGATGCGTTACACATGAGCTCAAATGGAAGTGTCCAATTTGGTGGCTGAATGATAGGGGTTGTGGTCAAGGCTGTCTTTAGGCAATCAAACGCCTCTTTGCACTTGGCGAGAGGAAGGGCTATCTTGGAAAAATCCTTGATAAAGTGCTTGTAGAAACCTGCATGGCCAAGAAATGCACGCACCTCTCGAATAGAAGAGGGGTAGGAAAGTTGTGAAATGATATTAAGCTTAGCAAGATCTACCTCAATTCCCTTCTCAGATATTATATGACCTAAGACTACCCCCTGCCTAACCATAAAATGACATTTCTTAAAGTTCAGAACAAGGTTAGTCTCTATACATCTTTGTAAAACTCTATCCAAGTTTCCTAAGCATGCAGAAAATGATGACCCATAAACAGTGAAGTCATCCATGAAGACTTCAATGTAATGCTCAACCGAATCAGAAAATATGCTCAACATGCATCTTTGAAATGTACTGGGAGCATTGCAAAGCTCAAATGGCATTCTCCTATATGCAAATGTACCAAATGGGCATGTAAAAGTGGTCTTCTCTTGATCCTCAGAAGTTATGCATATTTGAAAATAACCAGAGAATCCATCTAGGAAACAGTAGTGAGACTTACCTGCCAGGCGCTCCAGCATCTGATCAATGAAAGGTAGAGGAAAGTGGTCTTTCCTGGTCGCCTGGTTGAGTCTCCTATAATCAATGTAGACTCTCTAGCTATTCTGCATCTCTACTGGATAAGAGCTCATCCTTCTCAGTCTTCACCACTGTAATCTCTGACTTTTTGGGCACCACCTGCACTGGGCTCACCCATGTGCTAACTGATATCGGGTAAATGATGCCTGTCTAGAGTAGCTTGGTGATCTCTTTCTTCACCACCTCCAATATGATCAGATTTACCCTCTGGAGCTGTCTCACTAACTTGGATCATTCTTCTAACAAAATCTGGTTCATGTACAGGGAAGGTCTGATTCCAGGGTCCATCCAATAGCCTTTCTATGCTTTCGAATCACATCGAGCAACTGCTCCTTGGTCCTCATCAAGCTCAGTGGATATGATCACAGAGAGCTTCTCACCTGCTTCCAAATAAGCATATTTTAAATGCTCAGGCAGAGGTTTAAGCTCCAAGGTGGAAGGCTGCTCAATTGAAGGCAGTGCTTTAGCACTTTCATTTGAAATGATTTCTGCAGCATTTAAACCACAAGGGTTAGATTAAATTATACTTGCTGTACTCAATGAACCATATTCTATCCCTTTTGATTTTTCAATGTCATTAATGTTTGAAGTTACAGAATCTAAATCTAGAAAATTATCAATACAAATATCACACAAAGATGAATTAGTACAATATTCACAAATTTTAGTATCTATGGTATCTACACAATTAGAAAAATCAACGAAAGAGTTTCCTAAAAATTCAACAAAACTATCATCTATCAAGTTATCAAGAACATCAATGTGGAAAATTGAATGCTCCTCAGGTGAGTGCTTCATAGCATCTAGTATGTTGAAGCGAACCACACTTTCTCCAAACTCCATAGTAAGAGTTCCAGCATGCACATCAATTTTGGTCTTGGCCGTCTTCAAGAATGGCCTCCCCAAGATGATTGGTGCAGCTCCTTTTATTGGCTCTTCTTCTTGCATGTCCAAGATGTAGAAGTCAGCAGGAAAGATCAAGTCATTCACTCTCACTAGAACATCCTTCACAAGGCTGGCTATATTAGTGGTGCTCCTATTTGCTAACTGAATGATGACACCTGTGGGCTGCAATAGTCCAAGAGACAAAGATGTGAAGATAGATAAAGGTATAACATTAATAGATGCTCCAAAATCAAGCATGGCATTATCTATCCTATTGTTGCCTATAATGCAGGAAATAGTAAACGTCCCTGGATCTTTGCATTTATCAGGCATGGAAGTTTTCTGTGTCAGGCTTCTAATTTATTATTGAGTAATCTATAATATTTTATACTTGTTCAATGTTAATTGAAGGATTATTTGGTATTGGAATATATTTAGATGGAGTTTGAAATTATTTTTTTTTTTAAAAAAAAAGGTGAACAGTACCGTGTGAACAGTGCCAAATGAACAGTAAACTGCCTATGAACAGTGCAAACCGCGTACAAACCGTGTATGAACAGTACAAACCGCGTATGCACAGTGACTGCTGACGTCATCGGTGACGTCACATACGCGTACAGTGTTTCCGGCGATGAACAGTAAATTCTGGCGTGAACAGTAAATTTCAAAAATTTTCTATAAAAAGGGGGCTTCACACGAAATTTTCATTTCTTCACCTCTATCCAAGGTTCTCAAAGGTTCTAAGGCCGTAAACCACCATTTCTCTCATACTAAACCTTCCTAAACTTAGATTTCTCGCCAGATCTGAGATTCTACATCTATTCTGAAGGATTGGAAGTAAGTTTCTTTAAGTTTGAAGCTAGATTTACCGTTCGTTTCTCTTCTCCTTCTCTTTCTTATGGAAATTCATGGTGTTCTTAGGAGAAACTCCGTTCTAAAGCTGAATCTTCGGTGAATTTTGCTATAATCAAGTAATATTCGGTAGATCTAGTGTGAATCATCTTTCTGAGGTAAGGGGAGTTTACTTTAACCTATGAACTAAGTTTTGAACGGTTTAAAATGATATTTCAAGATATTTTTATATGATTTTGTTAGATCTATTGAATAAAAGATATTTTCTAAGTCAGAATCGTTGTTAATTAGTTTAAAATGCTGAGATTTTGGCTGATCTATTATAAACTTGCCGTAGTTGAGCTGTTAAAATAATTTTGGTGGCGTGCATCATGCTGAGATATATGTTTTGCATCATTATAGAGCCGAGTTACATGTTTAGGTGGGTAGACATGTAACGGTAAGTTCATGCTGAGCTTGTCTTTGTCTTTATCTGAATCCGAGATCTTTGGAATGGGTCGCTCCCGGACCGGCTCGGTTCCTTCTGGATTACTTAGGCTGTGAAACCAGTTGGAAGCCGTTTTCCTGCTGTGCATTAGATGGGCTAGAAATGCATAGGGTTATTGCTGTGAGAAATATTTTGCTCTCTATATATATAATTTTATTTTATGTTTGGTAAGCTCACCCTTGCATTTCTTTCTATGTCGTTGTGTGCGTGTGTACTGCGATGATCGTACGGTGGTACGTGAGCAGATGTAGCAGGTGTTACATCTACTTCACAGGCTGAGGGGCCAGTGAAAAAGAGTTAGAAGCTGGAGTTGAGTAATAATACATCAAAGTCCTTTTTCTTTATATATGAGACCTCATGTCGAGGGAATCACGTATTATAATTTTTTTTTTGGTATTTTGAATATTATAAACTAAATGTAATATTATGTTGATCTGTTGGATATTTGTTGTAAGGAACTTCATTTTTTTTTTACTTTGAATGAGAAGTGAATTTTTATACTTATATTCTCTTTTTATTTACCTATTTTAAATAAGTATGTGGTGTAGAAACAATGTTCTCGGTCCCTTATAAAAAGGGGTCGTGACATTCTGCCTCTCAAAAAGGGCTGATACATTTCTCCTTATTTTCACTCTTTTATTACATTTTAGTCCCCTTCTATGAGTGCACAAGTCCTTAAGGAATTTAGCTACTTTGGGATTTGCTTGATAGCATCTAACAAGGGGATATTGGCTTCAACCTTTCTAAAAGTATCCAGAATTTCTTTGTCAACCTCTTCTTACTTCTTGCTAGGCTGAACCATTCTTTGAGGGAAATGAATAGGAATGGACCTCTCCTATTTGTCTACCACTTTTGGTTGACATAGTGTGGGCATAGATACAGGCTGCTCTTGGCTCTCAACCTCTCCTTCTTCATATTCTGCAGCTAGAATGCAACTAGGATCCTTCTCCTTAGGCATTTCTGGCTCTTGCATCACCTTGCCAGATCTTAAGATAATGACACTCACATTCTTTGGGTTTGTTACAATTTGTGCAGGGAGATTGCCTGAAGCTTGAGATTGAAGTTGATTTAGGGATGAAGTAAGTTGACACATTTGATTCTCCAACGTCTTAATACTTGCTTGAGTCTGTTGTTGGAAAGCCTGCCTCTTTTCTTGGAAATTGAGATTATTCATAGTGAGTTGCTTCACAAGGTCTTCCAAGGATGACTCACTCTTTTGAGGTGCAGGAGCTAGTGAAGAAGATGCATGATGGTGTTGCTAAGATGGAGATGATGGATGGTGATCTTGCGGGGCTGAATATGGCTTGCTTTGTCTAGCTTGACGTGGTTGGAAATGGTTGTTGGTTTGGTTGGCTAGAGCCTTGATGCTGTGCATTTCCTCCTCATCTTAAGTTAGGATGGTTCCTCCAACCGGGATTATATCTATTAGAAGATAAATCCCAGCTTTGTTATTACTGCGGCTACTGAAAAGGAAATTTATTAGCATAAATATTAGTAGCATAAGCTTGAGGATTACCTTCCGAAGATTCAGTTTCTTGCAATGTGGGGCAACAATTAGTGAAGTGATCCATAGATGAACAAATCCCACAAAGCATGGATGGAGGTGGAGGTGTATATGCAGCAAAATTCTTTTGGATGGATGCCAACTGTTTTACCATAGAAGCCAACTCATCTAGTTTATGCTCCAGCTTGTGTGAATCTTAAGTTTGAATTTCATTGACACTCCTAGACATGATGGAGTTTTACCATGTAGCAAACTATTGAGAGTTAGCTGCCATATTCTCAATGAGGTTTCTAGCGGTAGCGGGAGTCTTGTCAACTAGGGCTCATCCGCTAGCTGCGTCGATCATGCTCCTATCCATTGGGTGTAAGCCCTCATAGAAGTATTGGATTAGGAGTTGGTCACTTATCTGATGATGGGGGTAGCTAGCACAAAGTCTCTTGAAACGCTCCCAATATTCATACAAACTTTCCCTGTCCAGCTGCCTAATACCACATATTTCCTTTCTTATTGAGGTAGCCCTTGAGGTAGGGAAAATTTTTTTCAGGAATAATCTCTTGAGGGTGTCCTAACTTATAATGGAGCCAGGTGGAAGATAATACAGTCAATCTTTAGCTAAATCCATAAGAGAGAATGGAAAAGCCTTCAATTTCACATGGTCTTCAGGCACACCTTGTGATCTCATTGTAGAGCAAACAATATGGAATTTCTTGAGGTGTTTATACAGATCTCCATCTACGAGACCATGAAATTTAGGCAAAAGATGGATTAGGCCAGTTTTAAGAACAAAAGGGGCATCCACATCCGGGTATTGGATATACAAAGTCTAGTAAGTCACGTCCAACGCGACAAGCTCCTTAAGTGTCAGGTCATTTTCTGCCATCTCCAAAGGTTCAGATTCTAAAGAATGCAGAGAAGAATATATGGAAGATGGAGAAAATGATGAAGATGGTTCCTCAGTATGTGCAGAGTTTTGTCTATTAAGGTTCCTAAGATTCCTATGGAATGTCCTATCAATTTCAGTATTTGGAGGATATAAATATCTCGGATTTGATCTGGTCATTCATTAGGAATTAGCTATGGAAAATTGAAAAGAAGTAAACTAATGAAGCAGTAAAAATGCAGAAAAATTCAGATGTCAATTATGCAGAAAAACTAACATCTAAGTGTAGTAAAATAAAGCATTAACACCAAACAACAAAAACAGAAAGAAATTGCAAACTATGGAACGAAAATATGCAACACACAAGCACAAATTCTGCAGAATTATGCAGCAAAAACAGAGTAGAGTGCAGCAAACAAAAATGCAGTGTGGTAAACTAAATTGCAGAAGTCAAAATTCACAAAATGCAGAAAACAGCAATTAGTTGTACCTAAATGCAAGATATCTCTACTTACCTATGAAACTACAACTATACTAAAGTATTCACAATGCAAAAGTTAAAAGAGAATCCACTAAACATGCTAAAAATGAAAATGAAAACAGAGCAAATAACATGTTTATGAAAAATCAACACCAATGTTCCCCGGCAACGGTGCCAATTTGATAAGCTAACTTTCTCATATTGTGTTTAAAAGATTTGTCGCAAATCCTCATCAAAATTAAAACAACTTAATGTAGTACTAGGGTTACCCTTGATTGTCTCCCGTGAACATTGGCTATTAATCTTCATTAAACATGTTGAAGGCATTAATTGAATAAATAATTAAAATGGGGGGTTTCGTGGTTTCAAATCAAAATAAAAAGCAACGAGCAAACAAGTTTAATTAATTCAAATAATAGAAAATAACAATCCGTAGTTCATCCACAAAGATTCTATCCTCATTCCACTCAAGATTTACCATTTATCCTCTCTCCCATGAATTATGTTAGTTTAACAAGCAAAAATTAACCTTATTATCCTAACACAATTACGCAATTTGCTAGGCTTTAATCTCTCATCCCAAAGTTACGCAACCTTAGAATTAAACCTAGGATTAAGCAATCCCTAGTTTAGAATCTCCTTAAAATGAATTAGGGTTAATTAAGCAATACCTCCCTCATTCACCATTAATTCAATTCAAGAGACAAGGAAGAAGTGATTCATGAGAAAAAAAGAAATTATATTATCATTAAAATCAAGGAATTCAAGAATCCATCTGAACATACTAAGGATTACACAAAATTTAGCCCTCCATGAAAATGGAGGCAAAAAATGCAGTTGGAAAATGCAAAAAAATCATTAATATTAATGTAAAAGCAAGAGAAATGAGAAACCAAACCCTAGGTTGTACCCTTGGTTGTCACCCAAGGTTGCCCTAAGCTCTGGAAAATGTCCTAAATTTAGTAAAGAAGATAAAAGGTTCAAAAAGTGTAAGAACTCTGATGATCGATTCCGTTGAGATGTTTAAAAGATTTTGTCGCAAATCCTCATCAAATTTTAAACAAATTAATGTAGTACTAGGGCTACCCTAGATTGTCTCCCGTGAACATTGGCTATTAATCTTCATTAAACATGTTGAAGGCATTAATTCAACAAACAATTAAAATGAGGGTTTTGTGGTTTCAAATCAAAATAAAGAACAATGAGCAAACGAGTTTAATTAATTCAATCAATAAAAAACGACAATCCTTAGTTCATCCACAAAGATTCTATCCTCATTCCACTCAAGATTTAACATTCATCCTTTCTCCCATGAATTAGGTTAATTTAACAAGCGAAAATCAACCTTATTATCCTAATGAAATTACGTAATTTGCTAGACTCTAATCTCTCATCCCAAAGTTATGCAACCTTAGAATTAAACCTAGGATTAAGCAATCCTTAGTTTAGAATCTCCTTAAAATGAAATTAGGGTTAATTTAGCAATACCCCCTTCATTCACCTTTAATTCAATTCAAGAGACAAGGAAGAAGTAATTCATGAAAAGAAAGAAATTATATTATCATTAAAATCAAGGAACTCAAGAATCCATGCGAATTTACTAAGGATTACACAAAATTTAGCTCTCCATGGAAATGGGGGTCAGAAACGCAGTTGGGAAATGCAGAAAACTCATTAACATTAATGTAAAAGCAAGAGAAATGAGATACCAAACCCTAGGTTGGACCTTTGGCTGTCACCCAAGGTTGCCCAAAGCTCTGGAAAATGTCCTAAATTGAGTAAAGAAGAAAAAAGGTTCAAAAAGTGTAAGAACTCCCTACCCTAATTTGGTAAAAATCTATTTATACTAAAGCTGCCGCCGCCCAAAGTAGTTACTTTCATTCTTTCATAGTAGACACGCGCAAC
Organism: Abrus pulchellus subsp. cantoniensis; assembly: GCA_024086825.1. NCBI lineage: Eukaryota > Viridiplantae > Streptophyta > Magnoliopsida > Fabales > Fabaceae > Abrus > Abrus pulchellus. Next base: position 29,907,273 of record CM044050.1, on the reverse strand, counting down.
ATCGGTTGAATTTTTCCTCTCTGGAGTGATTACTATGAATATTCATAGTAACCATGCGTAACACTAGGACATTTTGGACTCTCTAGAGTTGTCACTATGAATTTTGATAGTAACTACGCGCAACACCTTCAATTCTGCATGCTCTGGAGTGACTACTATGAATATTCATAGTAATCACGCACAGGTTTAGTGGATTCTGGGCTGCTCTAGTTGTCACTTTAAGCTTTGAAAGTGATCACTTTGGTCCCTTTGCTGGAAATGGCTTGCTGTAGTTGTCACTATCAATTTTGAAAGTAGTTACTTTCACCTCAAATTCCTCAAAATCAAATAATTCTTCAAAATAAGCTTGGAGATTCCTGCCACATTATTCAAATTATCAAAACATGTAAAACAAACTATCTAAATCAATGTAAATTAACCAAAAACTAAGAAACCTATATTATTTAACCTAATTGGAATATTTATCTTATTTACACTATCTAAGTCTATTCTTTTCTATAAAAAGTAATAAATGATATATAAAAATTTAGTAAAATGTAGATTCATCACAACCCCAAACTTAAACTTTTACTTGTCCTCAAGCAAACCAAAATTCAAGGACTTAAGTAAAAAGGGTTGGACTTATCCAAAAAAAATTTCTCAAATATGCACTTTCTCACTTTCAAAATCATGGAGTCATTCAACAAAGAAAGCACACACATATCAATCAATTTCAAAATCATGGAGTCATTCAACAAAGAAAGCACACACATATCAATCAATTTTATGCAAAGTCCCATACAAGTGAAACAAAAATTCAACAAGGCTCATCATGGTTCACGCAATGTAAAGAAATTATCTAGCTCATAAGGTGGTATTTCACTCTTCACTCGTCAGTGTTTCAAGCTAGGTATTTTCCCTCAATACATGCAAGTTGCTCTACCCTACCATATGCTTGCCCATATTCTCAATCTCCTTTGCCTTAATACAATGATTTACCTATCAAAAGGACTTGGTTGGTCACAAATAGGGATAGGTAAGGTTCAATTTGATCAAGGAGGGTCAAAAGTTCAAGTGGGTTTTCAAGATAAGAGAATCCTTTTGAGTGAGTGAATACATCAATTAGAATAAAATGCATCAAATGAGGTAGCCTAAGAGGTTCAAGCATTTTTCACCTTGCTTTTCATCATTCAAGTGAAGATCTCTTCAATCTCTTGGACCTTGTTTCATTTTATTTTCTTTCCTTTTTCATTCGTGAGAGGTTGCTTGTCCTCAAGCAACTACCATCAAAATTAACACCCCAAACTTAGTATTTTCATTCACTCTTGATGTCACTCAAAAGAAATACATTCTTGATGGAAGAAATTTGGCAGACTAAGTTTGACAAAAGAAAAGGATATAATATATAAAGGTGCAAAGGTGGGCAATGGTGAGTGGGTGTGTGTAAAAGAGGCCTCAATCATCTAGATAAAAATTGCATAATGCAGATTCAATTAAGAAACAGGGCAAGTTCTTGAGAGTAGATGCAAAATTACATAACATCATGTGAGGATAATTCACCTTGCAAGAAAAGATATTCAGCATGACATGGAGAGAAAATTATTTACAAGAGTGTGTTCATGAATTGAATGAAAATTGCAGTAAGAGTCTAAGATTGGAATTACAAAATTGGATTCAATCAAAAAGAAAAAAGAATAAAGATATATTTTTGTATTTTGATGTATAAATATGTAGGAAAAATGAGGTTAAGAGTATATGAAATAGAGGCCAAGCACTTCACCCCCCTTTCATGAATGATAGTGCCTTAACTCATGGGCAAAAAAAAAATGATGCTCCTCTTGATGGAACTGAGGGCATTCTCTGCACAAAGAGACAATAAATTCAACACCAATAGAAGAAAATAACTCAAACTCAGATGATATATATATATATATATAGCATAAAAGAGTTAAGTTGTTGTTCAGAGTAAAAACAATAAAGAAAAATTAAAGGCAGGAAAAATAAAAGGAAAAGTGTACTAATTACAGGGAAATTAGCAGAAAAAATATATACAATGAAAGAGAAAGGTAAATAAATAACAGAAATAGAAATTTAAAGCTATATTGCATCCTCATCAGAGCTGGAGGAGAGGTCATCATCATCAGTTGCATCAGTATCGGTATCCTCATCATCTTGCTCCTCTACTACTGCTGCTAGATCTGGTACTGGCTCACCCTCAGAGCTGCTATCTTCCTCTTCCTCCTCCTCTTCTACTATAGGTGTGAAAGGCAGAAGATCATTCTGAACTGCTGCTCGAAGATAAGAAGCTGAGAAGGTGGAGGCATAGTAGATCTGGTCAGCAGTCATCCCCATCTTCTTCCCTATGTTGAGTAACATAGTCTCTGTGACGGTCAGAGCAGCCTTCTGACCAGCATGTATAGCATCTTGTCGCAGTTCTATTTCCTTCAGCTGGTCCTTCATTTTATAAGGGAAGCCTTTCTTTCCTGTAGCTTGGGGAGGCATCTCTGGGGCTAAGCTCTTCTTAGCTTTAAACAGCTCCTTCACCATAGCTATGGTGATGCAGAGAGCTGCTCTGATTTTCTGTTGATACTCCCCAAAGTCAACTCCAGCATCCTGGTAGAGCATAGTAATGATGGAGGGAAAACCCATGGAGTCCTTCTTCCTAGCTAGGATCTCCAAGATGGCATTGCTGATAGCATCGCCAACATGGATGGGCATCCCTGTCATGATTGCATAAACTAGCTCTGTCTTCTTCACGGCCAGGGCAGATGAGTGCATGACTGGTATGAAGGAGCTAAGAATGAAGATGCTCCAGACTTTGGCAGATGGAAGGAGGTGCTTTGTAGTTAGATTCTTAGACTGGAGCTTCATGTCAAACTCCTAATTCTCTCCAGCCTTGCATATTGCTTGAAGGATTGACTTGTAGTCCTTTTCCTCCAAGTAGCTGAAAGTAGTGTAGTCCAGCTGTCCAGGCCTCTTTTCAGGAAAAAGGATGTTGAGGATCCTCTGGATGTTGGCAGGGTTGAAGTCTACCACCTTGCCTCTGACTATGGAGTGCCAGTAGGGGAAATCATCTCCCTTGACCCTGAAGGCATTGGCATAGAACTCCTGGGTGATGTCCTTCCACCTATGCCCAACACATGTAGTGAACAAATCCCACCCCCTTTTCTGGATTTCCTGCTCAAATTGGGGGTAGGTCCCTTTTTGCAGGTCAAAATTCCTGTCCTGCACAATGTGTCGCCTGATAATATTGGCTTTAAAGAAATTCTCATGAGCTAAGGACCAAAATCTGGGATCATGTGCAGGCTGAGGCCTAGATGAAGAGGCAACAACTGTCTTGGCCCTGGGCGTGTTCTTTCTGGGAGTGTTTGCCATTGATCTGCACATAGAAAAAGGAATAAATGAGTGATAGTGCAGAATTAACCATGTAGCAAGAATTTCACACTATTTGGAAATGAAATAGAGAAAATGCAGGCAATTTACAGCATTGTTGCAGCAGCAAAAAGTAGCTACTATGATGAATGAAAGTAGTTACTTTGGCAATAAAGCATGACAGAATGCAGAGGTAATATGTGGACATAATTTCACAGTAAATGTGCAGAAAATCAGAGAAAATTGAGACAAATCAGAGTAGTTCTGCATGCAAAAGTAACTACTATGCTAGTTGGTAGTAACTACTTTGACAGTGACAAGTCAAACAGTTAGACACATGCAGAGTGATCACTATGTAGTGAATTATGCCAGTTTTTGCAATATTGAAATGATAAAAGTGACCACTGTGAAAGTGGACACTTTCAGTGAAGTTCAGCATCAAGAAAATAACATATAGACACATACACTTGCAAATTCAAGCAACAAATTAGGTTCAGTAAAGTGATCATTATGTGTGAGCAAGTAGCTACTATGACAGCAATAACAGTTTCAAAATGAAATCCATAATTCATATGTTTAAAATGCAGAAAAACACATGTCATATAGTGAATCATGGTCTGCAAAAGAGGCTCATTTGATGGTCTGGAAAATTTAAACACAGTGCGTATTTGGATCCAATCAAATGAATTCTCAACTTCTGAATCAGGCTGTAACATGTAGAATGCAGAGAACAACTTATGCACAAGATGAATTCCACTAGATCAGCTAAGGTAAAAAGCATGTGCAGCAATATGGGTCTAATTTCAAATCAAATTTCTAGAATTCAGAGCAAGCAGGGGGTGAAAATGTTATCACATGATAGTGCAACTAAATCAGATCAGCAATGAGTGTATGAAATGAGCAGAACACAGTATATTCATAGAGAGTAGTTACTATGAATGTTGATAGTGACTACTCCAGAGCAAAAACACTTCAAATTCAGAAAGGAAAAATGCAATTTGATTTCTAATCATAAGAATTGAAATTTCAATGCATAGAAATCACATTCCATACTAAAACGAACCTAGGGGAAGCAGAATTTCAGCATTACATACAGAGTAATCACTACGAATTATGAAAGTAGCTACCCTAGGGTTCAAACATGGCAATTTGCACACACAGAATCAAATTAATCACCCTACTAACTAAAAATCATGTAATTATCCCTGTAGAAACTGATCCTAACCAATAATTTCAACTAAAATTGGTTCTAATAAAAAATCCCCAATTGAAAAATGAAGAACCCTAATGCAGAGAGTGAGGAAGAGAAATTTACCTGGATTGGAGTTCAAATGTAGTGCAGAAGTGCAGGGAATTGACGTTTAGATGCAAGGAATTTTATTCGAGGGAGTAGGTGCTCAGGAAATTGTAAGAAGAGTGAAAATTTCTCAGAAATGAAGAGTGAGAGTGAACATGAAAGGGGTCCTATTTAAATAAAAATGTTGGACGTGGTTACTCTCAATAATCATAGTAGCCACGCGCAAGGGTTTTAGCAAAAATGGGGTGCGCGTGGTTACTATGAATTTTGATAGTAATCACTCTAGAGGCGTCTTTCTCGGTTGTTTTAAAAGAGGTTGTGCGTGGTTAGTATGAATATTCATAGTAACTACATGCATCAAATGTTCAAAAATTGGTTTCTGTAGTGGTTACTATGAATATTCAAAGTAATCACTACAGAGGCGCCCTTCATGTGTATTTTCCCAGAGTGCTGCGCGTGGCTACTATAAATTTTTATAGTAGTTACGCGTAGACCAATGAATTCAAAAGCCTTCAAAGTGGTCACTATGAAAATTGAAAATGGTAACTACAGAGAGCAAAGTCACATACCTTGGTGAAAAGTGACCACTATGGCTTGGGAAAGTGATTACCTTCATGACAAACCTCAAAATTCTTTCTAAAGTGAATGCTTGGTGCCATGGAAATGATTATTCCTCCCTCTCTACTTGGACTTCCATGAATACATGCACAAATTGAATCCAAATACAGCAATTTTTCCTCTACAAAAATTATGAACAAATCATCAATCAAATAATGAGTCAAGTGTTGAACAAAATGTTTGTGCAGCATGAACTAAGCAACATAAATAGTAACACAGCTCAAATGAAAGAATGCTTATTGAAATTAAAACAAAACTAGAAAGTGCTATGAAAAATGTGAGTTGCCTCTCACAAAGCGCTTCTTTAACGTCACTAGCTTGACGTTCTATGGAGCTCTTACTCCAAAATAACTAAAGAATCAAGATCAACTGGAGTTTGATATAGGAAAACTTCCTCCACATTGGTCTCAAGTGTAGGATTCCCATGGAAAGACTTTAGGCGATGTCCATTCACTTTAAAAACCTTGTTTGTGGATTCACTTTTTACCTCCACTGCTCCATAAGGAGAAATGGAAGTCACAATGAAAGGTCCGATCCACCTAGATCTAAGTTTTCCAGGCATGAGCTTCAAATGGGAATTGAACAACAAAACCTTTTGACCTATGAAAATCTCCTTCCTTGCTATTTTTCCATCATGAAAGGCCTTTGTTGTCTCCTTATAAATTCTGGAGTTTTCATATGATTCATGACGAAGTTCTTCTAATTCTTGCAAGTGCAATTTTCTTTGTTCTCCAACTTTGTCTATGTCCATATTGCAGGCTCGCACTGCCCAATAAGCACGATGTTCTACTTCTACTAGAAGGTGGCAGGCTTTTCCATAGACAATTCTGTAAGGTGACATTCCCAAAGGAGCCTTGTATGCTATTCTATGGGCCCAAAGAGCATCATCAAGACGCTTGCTCCAGTCTTTCCTATTTGGCTAAACAATCCTTTCTAAATTCTTCTTAATTTCTCTGTTGGAGAGCTCAGCCTGCCCATTGGTTTGGGGGTGATAAGGTGTAGATACTTTGTGCACTACTCCATACTTTCTTAGTAGAGTCTCAATGGTTCTATTGCGGAAGTGGGTACCTTGGTCACTAATCAAAGCTTGAAGTACTCCAAACCTACAAAACAAATGAGTACGCACAAAATCTGCAACCACTCTTGAATCATTAGTTCTTGTGGGCTTAGCCTCTACCCACTTAGAGACTTAGTCCATAGCAAGCAAAATATATAAGAAACCAAAGGAAAGAGGAAAAGGACCTATGAAGTCTATACCCCAAACGTCGAATACATCACAATATAAAATGGATTGTTGAGGCATTTCATGCTTCAAGGTGATGACCCCTCCAGTTCTTTGGCATTTCTCACATATGGAACACACTTGCCAAGAGTTCTTGAAGATTGTAGGCCAATAAAAACCTGCATCCAGTACTTTCCTTGCAGTCCTTTGGGGCCCAAGGTGGCCTCCTACAGTGGATGCATGGCAAAAATGCAAAACTGATGTAGTTTCTTCCTCAGGAATGCACCTCATAATCACTTGACCACTACAGAACTTCCACAAATAGGGGTCATCCCAGAGGTAATGCTTGGCATCATTCTTGATCTTTTCCCTTTTACTCCTTGGTGCATTTGCTGGAAAAACTCGTGCAACTAAAAAATTTACAATATCAGCAAACCAAGGCAATTTTGAAGTACACAACTCTAATAGTAGCTCATCAGGGAAATCATCTTTTAGAGGAGTGAGTTCAAGGACTCCCTCTATCCTGCTCAAATGATCTGCCACCAAATTTTGTGCTCCACTTCTATCCTTTATCTCTACATCAAATTCTTGAAGTAGAAGCATCCACCTTATTAACCTTGGCTTCAAATCTGTCTTTTTCAAAAGAAACTTAAGAGCAGAATGATCAGTAAACATCACAACTTTTGACCCTAGCAAGTATGATCTAAATTTATCCAAAAGCAAATACTATGGCCAATAGTTCCTTTTTAGTTGTGGTATAGTTACACTGTGCAAGATCTAAAGTCCTAGATGCATAATAAATGACATGTGGATCCTTACCAAACCGCTGTGCTAAGACAACACCCACAGCAAAATTGGATGCGTCACACATGAGCTCAAATGGAAGTGTCTAGTTTGGTGGCTGAATGATGGGGGTTATGGTCAAGGCTTTCTTTAACCAATCAAACGCCTCTTTGCACTTGGCTCCAAACTCAAAATCAATATATTTCTGCAGTAACTTGGAGAGAGGAAGGGCTATCATGGAAAAATCCTTGATAAAGCGCCTGTAGAAATCTGGTGCATGCACAGGGAAGGGCTGATTCCAGGGATGTCAACCAAGGTCCACCCAATAGCCTTTCTGTGCTTCCGAATCACATCGAGCAACTGCTCCTCTTGGTCCTCATCAAGCTCAGTGGATATGATCACAGGGAGCTTCTCACCTGCTTCCAAATAAGCGTATTTTAAATGCTTAGGCAGAGGAAGGCTGCTCAATTGAAGGCAGTGCTTTAGCACTTTTATTTGAAATGATTCCTGCAGCATTTAAACCACAAGGGTTAGATTAAATTATACTTGTTGTACTCAATGAACCATATTCTATCCCTTTTGATTTTTCAATGTCATTAATGTCAGAAGTTACAGAATCTAAATCTAGAAAATCAGCAATACAAATATCACACAAAGATGAATTAGTACAATATTCATAAATTTTAGTATCTATGGTATCTACACAATTAGAAAAATTAATGAAAGAGTCTCCTAAAAATTCAACAAAACTATTATCTATCAAGCTATCAAGAACATCAATGTGGAAAACTGAATGCTCCTCAGGTGAGTGCTTCATAGCATCTAGTATGTTGAAGCGAACCACACACTCTCCAAACTCCATAGTGAGAGTCCCAGCATGCACATCAATTTTGGTCCTGGCCGTCTTCAAGAATGGCCTCCCTAAGATGATTGGTGCAACTTCTTTTATTGGCTCTTCTTCTTGCATGTCTAAGATGTAAAGTCAGCAGGAAAGATCAAGTCATTCACTCTCACTAGAACATCCTCCACAAGGCCAGCTGGATTAGTGGTGCTCCCATTTGCTAACTGGATGATGACACCTGTGGGCTGCAATGGTCCAAGAGACAAAGATGTGAAGATAGATAAAGGCATAACATTAATAGATGCACCTAAATCAAGCATGGCATTATTTATCCTATTGTTGCCTATAATGCAGGGAATAGTAAACATCCCTAGATCTTTGCATTCCTCCCCATGTTCACTGTTTCATTACCCTTTAGTCGCCTTTAATGAGTGCACAAGTCCTTAAGGAATTTGGCGTACTTTAGGATTTGCTTGATAGCATCTAACAAGGGGATATTGACTTCAACCTTTGAAAGTATCCAGAATTTCTTTGTCAACCTCTTCTTGCTTCTTCCTGGGCTGAACCATTCTTTGAGGGAAGGGAATAGGAATGGACCTCTCCTCTTTGTCTACCACTTTTGGTTGACATGGCATAGGTGTAGGCTCTGTCGGCTCTCAACCTCTCCTCCTTCACCTTCTACAGCTAAAGTGCAACTAGGATCCTTCTCCTTAGGCATTTCTGCCTCTTGCATCACCTTACTAGATCTTAAGGTAATGGCACTCACATTCTTTGGGTTTGTTACAGTTTGTGCAGGGAGATTGCCTGAACCTTGAGATTGAAGTTGATTCAGGGATAAAGCAAGTTGACCTTTTTGATTCTCCAAGGTCTTAATACTTGCTTGAGTCTGTTGTTGGAAAGCCTGACTTTGTTGTTGGAAATTGAGATTATTCATAGTGAGTTGCTTCACAAGGTCTTCCAAAGATGACTCACTCTTTTGAGGTGTAAGAGCTAGTGAAGGGGATGTTTAATGGTGCCGTTGAGATGAAGATGATGGATGGTGATGTTGTTGGGTTGAATATGACTTGCTTTGTCCAGCTTGATGCAGTTGGAAATGGTTGTTATTTGGTTGGTTAGAGCCTTGATGCTATGCATTTCCTCCCCACCTTAAGTTAGGATGGTTCCTCCAACTGGGATTATATCTATTGGAAGATAAATCCCAACTTTGTTGTTGATGTGATTGCTGAAAAGGAAATTTATTAGCATAAATATTAGCAGCATAAGCTTGAGGATTACCTTCCGAAATTCAGTTTCTTGCAATGTGGGACAACTATCAGTGAAGTGATTCATAGATGAACAAATCCCACAAAGCATTGCTGGAATAGATGGAGGTGGAGGTGTATATGCAGCATAATTTTTTTGGATGGATGCCAACTGTTTTACCATAGAAGCTAACTCATCTAGCTTATGCTCCAGCTTGTGTGAATCTTAAGTTTGAATTTCATTGACACTCCTGAACATGATGGAATTTTGCCTTGTAGCAAATTGTTGAGAGTTAGCTGCCATATTCTCAATGAGGTTTCTAACGGTAGCGGGAGTCTTGTCAACTAGGGCTCCCCCACTAGCTGCGTCGATCATGCTCCTATCCATTGGGTGTAAGCCCTCATAGAAGTATTGGATTAGGAGTTGGTCACTTATCTGATGATGGGAGCAGCTAGCACAAAGTCTCTTGAAACGCTCCCAATATTCATACAAACTTTCTCTCTCCAGCTGCCTAATACCACATATTTCCTTTCCTATTGAGGCAGCCCTTGAGGCAGGGAAAAATTTTTCTAAGAACAATCTCTTGAGGGTGTCCCAACTTGTAATAGAGCCATGTGGAAGATAATACAACCAGTCTTTAGCCAAATCCATAAGAGAGAATGGAAAAGCCTTTAATTTCACATGCTCTTCAGGCACACCTTGTGGTCTCATTGTGGAGCAAACAATATGAAATTCCTTGAGGTGTTTATGTGGATCTTCACCTGCAAGACCATGAAATTTAGGCAAAAGATGGATTAGGCCAGTTTTAAGAACAAAAGGGGCATCCACATCTGGGTATTGGATACACAAAGTCTGGTAAGTCATGTCCGGCGTGGCAAGCTCCTTAAGTGTCAAGTCATTTTCTGCCATTTCTAAAGGTTCAGAATTTAAAGAATGCAGAGAAGAATATATAGAAGATGGAGAAAATGGTGAAGATGGTTCCTCAATATGTGCAGAGTTCTGTCTACTAAGGTTCCTAAGATTCCTGTGGAATGTCCTATCAATTTAAGTATCTGAAGGATATAAATCTCCTGGATTTGATCTGGTCATTCATTAGGAATTAACTATGGAAAATTGAAAAGAAGTAAACTAAAGAAAGCAGTAAAAATGCAGAAAAATTCAGATGACAATTATGCAAAAAACTAACATCTAAGTACAGTAAAATAAAGCATTAACACTAAACAGCAAAAACAGGAAGAAATTGCAAACTATGGAACGAAAATATGCAACGCACAAGCACGAATTCTGCAGAATTCTGCAGCAGAAACAGGGTAACTGCAACAAACGAAAATGCAGTGTGGTAAACTAAATTGCAGAAATCAGAATTCACAAAATGCAGAAAACAGAAATTGGTTCTACCTAAATACAAGATATCTCTACTTACCTATGAAACTACAGCTATACTAAAGTATTCACAATGCAAAAGTTAAAAGAGAATTCACTAAATATGCAGAAAACGAAAATGAAAACAGAGTAAATAATATGTTTATGAAAAATCAACACCAATGTTCCCCGGCAATGGTGCCAATTTAATGATCGATTCTGTTGAGATGTTTAAAAGATTTTGTCGCAAATCCTCATCAAATTTTAAACAAATTAATGTAGTACTAGGCCTACCCTAGATTGTCTCTCGTGAACATTGGCTATTAATATTCATTAAACATGATGAAGGCATTAATTGAACAAACAATTAAAATGGAAGTTATGTGGTTTCAAATCAAAATAATGAACAATGAGCAAACGAGTTTAATTAATTCAATCAATAGAAAACGGCAATCCTTAGTTCATTCACAAAGATTCTATCCTCATTCCACTCAAGATTTAACATTCATCCTTTCTCCTATGAATTAGGTTAATTTAACAAGTGAAAATCAACCTTATTATCCTAACGAAATTACACAATTTGCTAGGCTCTAATCTCTCATCCCAAAGTTACGCAACCTTAGAATTAAACCTAGGATTAAGCAATCCCTAGTTTAGAATCTCCTTAAAATGAAATTAGGGTTAATTGAGCAATACCCCCTTCATTCACCATTAATTCAATTCAAGAGACAAGGAAGAAGTAATTCATGAAAAGAAAGAAATTATATTATCATTAAAATCAAGGAACTCAAGAATCCATGCGAATTTACTAAGGATTATACAAAATTGAGCCCTCCATGGAAATGGGGGTCAAAAACGCAGTTGAGAAATGCAGAAAACTCATTAACATTAATGTAAAAGCAAGAGAAATGAGAAACCAAACCCTAGTTGGACCCTTAGCTATCACCTAAGGTTGCCCAAAGCTCTGGAAAATGTCCTAAATTGAGTAAAGAAGAGAAAAGGTTCAAAAAGTGTAAGAACTCCCTACCCTAATTTGGTAAAAATCTATTTATACTAAAGTTGGCGCTGCCTAAAGTAGTTACTTTCATTCTTTCATAGTAGACACGCACAGCATCAGTTGAATTTTTCCTCTCTAGAGTGATTACTATGAATATTCATAGTAACCACGCACAACACTAGGACATTTTGGACTCTCTAGAGTTGTCACTATGAATTTTGATAGTAACTACGCGCAACACCTTCAATTATGCATGCTCTGGAGTAACTACTATGAATATTCATAGTAACCACGCGCAGGTTTAGTGGATTATGGGCTGCTGTAGTTGTCACTTTAAGCTTTGAAAGTGATCACTTTGGTCCCTTTGCTAGAAATGGCTTGCTGTAGTTGTCACTATCAATTTTGAAAGTAGTTACTTTCACATCAAATTCCTCAAAATCCAATAATTCTTCAAAATAAGCTTGGGGATTCCTGCAACATTATTCAAATGATCAAAACATGTAAAATAAACTATCTAAATCAATGTAAATTAACCAAAAACTAAGAAACCTATATTATTTAGCCTAATTAGAATATTCATCTTATTTACACTATCTAAGTCTATTCTTTTATATAAAAAGTAATAAATGATATATAAAAATTTAGTAAAATACGGATTCATCAAACTCCCTACTCTAATTTAGTAAAAATCTATTTATACTAAAGTTGGCGCCTTCCAAAGTAATTACTTTCATTCTTTCATAGTAAGCATGCGCAGCATCAGTTAGGTTTTGCCTTTCTAGAGTGATTACTATGAAAGTTCATAGTAAGCACGCGTAGCACTAGGACATTTTAGACTCTCTGGAGTTGTCACTATGAACTTTGATAGTAACTACGCGCAGCACCTTCAATTATGCATGCTCTGAAGTGATTACTATGAACTTTCATAGTAACTACGCGCAGGTTTAGTGGATTCTGGGCTGTTATAGTTGTCACTTTAAGCTTTGAAAGTGATCACTTTGGTCCCTTTGTTGGAAGTGACTTGCTGTAGTTGTCACTATCAATCTTGAAAGTAGTTACTTTCACCTCAAATTCTTCAAAATCCAATAATTCTTCAAAATAAGCTTGGAAATTCCTGCCACATTATTCAAATGATCAAAACATGTAAAATAAACTATCTAAATCAATGTAAATTAACCAAAAACTAAGAAACCTATATTATTTAGCCTAATTGGAATATTCATCTTATTTATAGTATCTAAGTCTATTCTTTTCTATAAAAAGTAATAAATGATGTATAAAAATTTAGTAAAATGTGGATTCATCAAGGGAATCATTAATAAATTGATTCATCCTTAATCGAGTAGGATACTCGAGAGGAAATTATTAATAAATTGATTCCTCCTGAACTTAGTAGGATTCTCAGGAGGGAATAATTCATCCTTAGCCAAGTGAAGTACTCAAGAGGGAATAATTAAGTAATTGATTCGTCCTTAACCGGGTGGGATACTTGGGAGGGAGTAATTAAGTAATTGATTCATCCTTAACCGAGTGGGGTACTCGAAGGGAATAATTAAGTAATCGATCCTTAATCGAGTGGGGTACTTAGGACAGAATAATTAAGTAATTGATTCATCCTGAGTGGGATACTCGGAGCAAATTGATTGTGTTATCTGAATACTTATAAAAAGAAGGTTGTAATTTTATTGATAAAGTGCCTAATTAAAAACTTTATCAGGAAAACCTCTTTTACATTCTTTTAAGAGGACAAAACTGAGCAAGAAAAAGAGTGCACTGAATTACATAATAAGCTTTAATTGAAATAATGTTTGAGATGTGACACATTCCAAGTCCTCAATATAGTTTTCCTTTCGAGTTTTTCAAGCTTGTATGATCCATTTTCTAGCAAGCTATTACCTAAAAGGGTCCATCCCAATTGGCGGTGCACTTTCCCTCTCGTTGGTCTCGACGTGCTTCCCTGTGGCTCTCTATACTAAGTCCTCAACCTAAAATTGTCTTGTTTTAAGCTTCAAATTAAACTTTCTTGCCATTATTCTTTTGCTGGCCTCAGTCATAATTACTGTTTGGTCACGTATTTCATCCAATATGTCCAAGTTAACAGCTAAGGATTCAGTATTAGAGTGTTTGTCAAAGTATTGCCTCCAAAAAGACGGTTCACCAATTTTGACCAGAACCATGGTGTTAGTACCATAGGTTAACCGAAAAGGTATTTTCTTTGCGCTTGTTTAGGGAGTACATCGATATGCCCATAGAATTTCTGGTAATTTCTCTGCCCATTTCTCCTTTGCTGAGCCTAGGCATTTTTTGAGTTTGTGCAAAATAACCTTGTCTCGACTTACCCATTTGTCTGAGGATGATCAACTAAGGTGACTTGATGCTTTATATGCAGTCCTTCTAGAAATGAGTTTACTGAATCCTAACCCCCTCAAATACCCTTGGACTCGCGACAATCTCGCTATAGCAAGACCCCTCCTCGCTACAGTGAAAATCTCAGACGCATCTGCACTCTAGTTTTCGCAGAATCTCGCTACAGTGAGTCCCTCTCACTATAGCGAGACTACACCCAAAAATGCACCCTCCTTTGTTGCCCTCTCCTATAGCGAGAACGCCAAATTCATGTCATTCACCTAGGACCTTCTCGTTACAGCGAGAATTCTCTCATTACAGCACACTCTTAGCCTATTTTCCCAATCAGCCAAAATATATCCAATCTCTCAACACCAAATCAACATATACACACATTCTTATATGTATACACATACGTGTCTATGTCATCACACATATACACACATATTCACATCAAATACACTTTCAAATAGTCATCTACATATTCATATTAATAAACATCCATACCCCATATGTGTATATTTATAGAGGTATGGTTAGGACCCTGACAACAGTGACCTATCTCTTTACATACCATAATCATGACCATTTCAAAAGATCGACTCGGTGGACTTTTGAGCGAGTTACCAATATAGAGGCCACTACAAACTCAGGTGAACGCTATATCGAGTCTGATGGAGATCTTGATTCCAAGGATCTTGCAAAGATAGAGGGGTGATTTGGGAAAGATGACTAGGATCTTCTTTAATTTTTAGGATGGATACATTGCTCATTAGGACTTGTCACCTTTTATTTATATTTTGTAAATGTTATAGATGAATTCTAATGTATTTTAAAATATTTTGCAAATGTTAACTTCTTGTAAATTTATGAGAATAATGTATATTAATATTATCTCTTTTACTTAAATTTGTATAATCTCTATTACATGTCATTTAAACTTTTATAAGTCTAAGTGAATTAAATCAAATGTTTTATATTTCTGAACATGTTATTCTGTGAGCAAGTGGATCTAATTTAATTTTCCTTCTTGATTATGAAAATTATTTTTTCTACTATATTAAATAATTAAGGATGTTACATTTTGGATATGGGTCATGACTGCTCTAGGACTTAGTTTATTTTAACTATGTAATTATTATTTTAAGTTTCACATATTTTAATGACCAGTTTGTAAATTATTATACTAATTATATGTAAATGTAGATTGAGTTTCTAATTTAATGAATAGTCTTTGAAAGCGACTATGTGTTAATTATTTTCTTAAGTTACTTCAAAAGAGCCAACCATTCTTACAAATTAGAATTTTAAAAAATCTTAACAACTTTTAACTTATAAACACACACATCCATCGACAATTTTATGAATATCTTTTTCTTCGTCTTTTTTTAGTACAAAGTTGACCCTTTCCAACAATTGTAGATATCTTTTCTAAGTTTTCACATATTTTTTTTTCTCATTTTTTTTCTCTTTATATTAATAATGAAACTTCTTAATACTTTTATTTATTTTTGTTTACTAGTGATTTTTTTATTTAGACATAAATTGTTTAGTTAACACTTTATATAAACTTGTATTTATCAATTTTAATTTGTATAAGAAATTTCATCGATAAAAAATTTTAGACTTTAAACATATAAATTCAAATTTAAACGTAAAAATATAATAAACATACAAATTCAAATTTAATAACAATAAATATTAAACCTCATGAATATTCACTTTGAATAACAATAAATATTATATTGTTATGAAATATTTTTTGAAATAATAAAAACTGCTATCTTATCTTTTCTATTATAATATTTTTTAATGTAAGTAAATTTATATTAAAAATAAATTTTATTATAATAAAATTATAAAAATATAATAAATATATTTAATTTAATAATTATCACTTTACTTAAAGATATTAGCTAAATAATTAATATTAAAAATATTATTTTAAGTATTTTTAGTTATTTTTAAATATTTACTATTATTTTAAAGATATCATTTAATTCTTTTAACGATTAGTTAATGAGTCTTACTTAATATATATATATATATATATATATATATATATATATATATTATTTTTATATTATTAAATGATGTATATTTTAAAATATTATTAATTAATTCTTAATTTTAATATTACAAGTTAAGTTTAAGTATATTTACATTTTTATATTTAAATATTATTAATTTATTTAAAAAACATATTTTCTAAAAATTATTTAACAATGTGACAGTAGACTCAATTTTAGTGAGTAAATTTTTATTAAAAATAAATTTTGTTATTATAAAATTATAAAAATATATTTTAATAAAATTTTATTATCTTTTATTTTATTATGATTTTTTTCTTGTTTTTATATTTTAATCTGTTTCTTTGGACAATGAATAGGAAAAAGATAATAATACAGATAACTGGTCATCAGAACACGTGTTTTAATTGTGAAGATGCCGTGCAGCGGCGTCCATCTGTCGACATTCATACGACATATTCTCGAAAATTATTCTATTAAATAGTAACTAATGTTCTAAAATTTTAATTAAGAAATTAAAATAAAAATTATTAATATATATTTAATAATTTCTAACATAATTTATAATATTTTTTAAGAGTTATTTTAATTAATATTCTTGAAACACTACCCAACAAAATCTTTTCTGCTCGCAGAACAGAAGGTGAAACGTGTTATTAGCTGCTGAATCTGCTTCGCTAGCAAAGCGTACGGAGGGCGATGGGCCCCTGCGTGATAAAGCGGTTCCGGCCAAGCGATATCCATGGCATATTTAAGTTGGAATAGATTGGGAAGCATTTCTTATTTTTTATTTTTATATAATTAATATTTTAATAAAAATATTTTTTTTAAAATTAAATTAATCAATTAATTCTTATAATTTTATTAATGTCCTTGTAGTTTAAAAGCTTTTAGTTAAATTCTTATTATTTTAAATTTTAATGATTAAATGGTTAATAATTAATATTCTTAAATCTCCGTTAATACTAATGACTTGATATTTTAAATTTATTAACTTCATTTTTTTATTTTTTATTCTCTTTTTTATAATTATTTTTAATAGATCAATTTTTTAAAAATTTATAAATTTTATTATTGTTCAGTGATAAATTTAAAATTAAATTGTTAACCTATCTTTCAAACTATATGTGTGACTACACATTTAATGACTAAAGTATTCTTAATAGAAAACATCATGAACGAAATTGAATCACTTCTAAAATCGCAATACTTCTGAAGATTATATCTAAAAAAGCATAAAATTTAAAGTTTAACTTCTTTTATCATAAATTTATGATTACATTTTGATGATAATGAATTTTGAGACAAAAATCATGCATCAATTTAAAAATAGGTTTATTTAGCAAATGATACTCTGTGAAGTTAATTACTATTGCATCAATATTACAAAATTTATCACTTTGTCAATGTAAAAATTATTTTCAATAATCCAAAGTTAATTTGGTTTCAAAGAATTATTGATAAATTAATCACAATAAGCACCAACCTATATTTTTCAAACTAATTTAATTTACATAAACTAAATAATAAGAAAAGAACAAACTATAAATCGTAAATTTATTTTAAATGTTTAATACGTACGCTTAACAGGAAGAAAAAAAAGTTGAAAAGTATTTTATATATATTTTTGAAAAATGTAACGCGAGAAAAATTTAAAGAGTAAAGTTTTAAAAAATTACCTTAATGTCAATATATAGAGTGAGATATTTTTTAAAAAAATAGAGAAAAAAGATCAGAAAAAGAAATATAAAAATAAATTATTATATGTTAATTTTTGTAGTGAATTTTTTTTGAAATATTAGGTAAAAATAGAAAAGAAATATTTAAAATGTGTTAATTTTTAAAGAAAAAAAAAGTTAAAAAAAAGATAAGAATGTCATTCGTGTCAGATAACAACTATTTATCTCAGACGCTTGAGTATATCTTCTACTAATATTTTACAATTTTTAAAATTTTTTGAACTTTTATATTAATAGAACGAGAATATTATAATAGTTATAGAAATGAAATTATTTTATTTTTAAAATAACTTATACTAAAATTAAAATTCTTCATTGCTTTTAATATTTGTGTTTCTGTACTAATTTTTATTTTTTTTTAGCATTACAGTCCTATCATAATTTTTAAGTTTTGTCATATTCCTATCCCAATATAGTTGAGTATTACCCTCTTTTGTTGTATTAACCCTCCTTCTCCTTTTTTATCTTTCCTCTTCAATCCTGGGCTTTACCTCCTACACTCCTTTTTCTTTTCTGCAAACACCAAACAAATACTGATCATGATTTCAGCTTATTCAGGCCTAAGATTTCCCACAAATTCAATCTCTTTTGAGTTAAAAGAAGACAAGGTATATATATTCTTAGTAGTCCCCTTATTATGGATTGAATATAAGGTAATAACAGAGCTTACTCAATTTGAAAAGCGAGAAAGACACACGATTTATATTTATTTAATAATGCAACAAAGCATATACATCTCTCTCGCTACGAGAAAGTACATAGTTTTCCACAGCTAGCTGCTTCCTTAAGCAACAACGTTTGAAGATTTCTTAAAAACAACGGCTAACGGGTATTCTTCCGTCAGAATCAACCTCTTGTCGGGGCCAAGTCCAACATGTTCACAAGTGTCGGCTTTTGCTTCACAGAAGAGAAGCTTATAGGCTTCGCGAAACTCACTTGTCTCAATTCTAAACCAACCAGTGAGGGAGTCTGCAGACTTAGCGATTTTAACAGCTGATCCTTCCGGCAGACCCTCGACAACAGTCCACTTTGATGGAATGGGGGCACAAACAGGTGCAGCAGTGAATTCAAACTCCACAGGCATGTTAGTTTTGATAATTGCAATCTTGAGAGGGCTTGAAATTCTTATTTGTTGTCCTGGAGACAACTCACTACCCTCTACTACAACAGTTAGAGGGCATTTTTCATCTCCAGTTTCGGCAGTTCCTATGCCCCCACCTATTGCCCATATAGCCGGAAATATATGGTATGTGCCACCATTTTTAAGTGGTTCACCGTCCGTGTCGAACACAAAACCAGCAGTGGCCCAAGGTTGGTAGAAGAAGGCAGAAGAGAAAAGGAAGAGAGCAAATATGGCAGTGCCCTTCATTTCGTTGGTTACTTATCAGAAGACTCTGCGTTATTCAATGGTGAGGCTCGATGCGCAGAGTTTTAGAAAGAAGAGGTTGTATTTATAGACATCCATGGTGACTTGCAGCTAAATTTTTACATAATACAATTATTAACGTCACAAATTGTTGTAACAATTTTTTTATGTTCATTTTTTTCAGTTACTTTTCATCGTAAGCTCGCTTATCTTTTTTTTTTCCCCCCTTATGGTAACAAATTATTGGAATATGAATGAAATGAAACAAAGTAAAATAGTCATAGTATTACAATTTCAATTATTTAAAATAAAATATAATGCAATAAGAATGAACAAAAATATTTCGTTTCATTTTACTTATGAGTGCTATTTTAATATCAAGATCTGATATTAAATATTTAATAGACGGACTAAGTGATTAAATTTCTTACACAACTCTTTTTGGGTATATAATAGATTTTAGACATAGATTGATTCAAATTACTTCCACTAATAATAAGTAATAAATCATTAGCACTCATGAAAATAATTATTTATGTGATGATTATAGATACTAGTTCAAAAATTAATAAATACAACATTTTAATAAAAATGTTACATATTTGCATTAAAAATATTGTATGAGTTTTTACTTATATTCTTAAATTTTTTATCATTTTACTATTGAAGAAAGATATTTGCTTTTTTTTTTAGCATAATTTTAAATATTATTTTTCAATTGATATCTTTAACAAATAAAAATATGTAGGTGAAATTAAATTGTATAACGACAATTACAGCTGGAAATGACACTTCCTATCTTTGTAGAATAGAAAAAAATAAATTTGTGCCATGTGAATAGCGTGCTTCAGCTAATAATTGGAGTGGAATACACAGTGGGCCAAGTATCTAAATTTTGGGTCACGGGAGCTCAAGTAATAGCTCGCTATATGGCAAAGTACCATCTACAAATGAAAATCGTGTTGAAGAACAGTGTATCCTTTTCCACGACCACAAAGTTCATGATTCAAATTTTGCCTTCGAATCCTTCATGTTTGTTTAAAAACGCCGTGGTGCCACCCAATTTTTTAATCGGATAGAAAATTAATTACGTTTTGTAAAATTCTCTTTTATATTTAAAAGTTATATTTTAATTTTTTTACAAGTATTTTATTACGTTTCGATATTTACAATTTATGTTTTGCTTCTTATTACAATAAATAAAATTAAATCATAACAAAATATTAGTATATGAAATAAACGTCAGTTGTTTTAAAGAACTAACACATAAGTTTTTTTAAGTACATAAATTAAAAAAAATTAAGTATAAAAATTAATTCATAAATTTATAAAATATAGAAACTAAATATGTATTTTAATTTATTATGATTTTAAAGAATTTGTACAATTTAAACTTAAATATCTTAATTAAGTGTTTGTGCAACTTTTATAAGGAACAAATGTAACATTCCTAAAAAAAAAAATGAATAAAAGAATATTTCTTTTAACTTAATAAAAAAAAATTGCTTAAAAAGAATAGATTAGATTTTCTTATCTATACTCTTGCTCAAGCAATCGCTTTAGTGAAAATTCACGATAGAGATAGGTAGCTCTCTGCCATATTTTTATTCAATTAAAAATACCTTCGTTTGAGCAAAAATATCAGCAAAAGAGTAGTAATTTTTGTTTGATTTTTTTCACTCAAGCGAGAATTCGCGAATTTTGAAGAATATTTAAGAGATTTTTATTCTAAAACTTGTATTGTAAGCCAAGAAAACCTTTAAACTCACTTCTTTCTCTATTCTCTCATTTCCTTTCTCAGAGAAATATCTCCCAAACCTCAAACTCCTTATGAATCTGAGTTTCTCTTTCCTCTTAATTCCATGTAAGTTTCTTGGAACTCAATCTTTAAATCTCATTTGTATATTACTCTATTTTCTCCTCTCTCAAATGTGGTCTATCTTGTAATATATAGGAAAAACTTAGTCTTTGGACGATCTCTTTGATAGAAGATGCCGAGTCGCTCTCAAAACAACTAAGTTTCACTAAGGATTTTGCAGTATAAAGCTCAACCTAAGTCGATTCACAGAGACACACATATTCAATTATATTTAATTTTAGGTTCTTTAAAAATAATATGAGTAAATTTTGGAGGTTTGAAAACTGCAAATTTATTAAATTAAATTACTAACAAATTAAAATTGGGTAGAAACAAATTAAGAAATATCAATCCACAGAATACTAAATGTATGTAACTCCGATTATTACAGTATCTAAATATTTTAATCTGAGTTTAAATGTTTACCCAATTCAATTATTAATTCAATCGAATAACTTAATTGAACTAGATCACGAATTAAATCAAATTATCATTTAACCTAACCTGAATTAATTATCAAATTAGAATATCAATCGAATTCTAACAACAGAAAAGTTAATCACGATCACAATACACAAATCTGAGGTTAGAGAAAAAGAGAACAAACTCGGAGTAATTTGGCCTAGAACTCAAATCAGAGTTACAACGTTTGGATTCTGCAGATTGAACAACAGGTTTAGCTTTTCATCGAAGCACTTAACCCACGCAAGAATGAGAAGAAAATGAGAGAAAGTAAAAACAAGGATTCTCATTTCGGCTAAATCTCAAAAGCTCAAAATGTTTAATCTCTCCCCTAATTCAGAACCTTATTAGTCTATTTATAGGTTCTGATTAGGGTAAATTAAGTAGCCAAAATTCAAGCCTCAATAATGCCTAAAAGTTCAAATATAATTATTAAATAACAAGGGTTCAAATGTTATCCCGTAACAATATTCAACAAATCTGTCTCAACTTCAAAAATCATAAAAAAATCAAAAACAACTCTAAATCTAGCGATCCATATATGCATTTTAAAGCCCTCGATGTGTAGAATCCAATGAAACTAAAATTAGCCAAAAAAAGATATTTGTAGATAAGGTTATTACCAAAAGAGTAGTCAGAGGTCAAAATAACCAAAAATACAAAATTAAAGCATTTATTTGTAACAAGCCTAATTTATTCAAATAACTAAAAAATGATAAAAACTCTAAAAATAAAGTATATGAAAAATGTTTATTAATTAAAATAAAACTATAAATATAAACCTAAAATATGTTACATTATTCTTCCGAAAAACCTTTTAGAAAATCATTTCATTGAGGTAAGATGAGTTCTATCGCATCCTTGAAATCTTGAATACCTATTGTTCATATGTATGACTATGTACTCTTATTTATTTCAAAAATATGTGATGAGAAAAGATTATTTTGAGTGGTTGAGACTATGGTTATTTTCTTAAATAGTGAATGAGTTAAGGTATACTTGATTCTTTTGATTGATATGAATATTGATAACATATATACGATTTGGGCTTAGTTCAGATGTGCCTGATCTCTGGCAAATTTGTTGATGAACTATATATATATATACATATGCATGAAACTTTGTTTGGAAGTTGAGATATGGTTGAGCTTACATTCTTCTATTTTTCTCTCTCAAATATATGTGAATCTCTGTGGAAGGAGTAGAACCACTTGTGGCAAACAACAAAAGAACAAAAGCCTCAGAATGAATATCTATATTGGGTGCACATTGCTTAATGAGAATGGAAGCATCATAGACCTCACACTTATTTCTTGACTCATACTCTTAACCATACTTTTATTTAAAGAGTTCGGATCAGCACACGTTATATCTGTATTACTACAACTAACTAGCAACATCTATACATAAGGAAGACCTCAAGGGATCCTAGGGACAATGATTGATTGAGATAAGGAGTCAAAGAAAGATAAGAATGTTGAAAAAATACGATCATAGTATATGAAAATTATTATATGTTTATGAGTGATATGGTTGATATGCTTATTATTTGAGTTAGTTCGTATGTTATCTTGCATATGCATGTTTTAAAATTATTAAGTTAATTTTATCTTGATTCAGTTGTGAGGAAAAAACGTCATTCTTACTAATATTTTCAGGAGAAGAGGATGACAGACCCTTAAAGACCCATTAGGTTATCAGAATTGCTAATTAGTAGTAGACATAATTATGTATTTAGGGAGTGGCAGCAGGTCTACCATTATAAATTTTTTGTTAATAGTAATGATGGATTAGATAATGTATTTACTCTAGAAATGACAATAAGGTATAATATTCCCATTGGTTACCCTATTAGCGGTAGGATCCACCAGACTACCACACTCTTTGTTTGTACATATACAGAGATTTGGTTCAGAGGCTAGACGCGGTAAATTATATATATACTTTCCTAGATCATGATTACTATGGAAGACCAACTCGGTTTACCTTAGAACAAGTGACTGGTATTGAGGTTGTAGCCAACATAGGAGATCTTGGAGAGGATAAAAACCTGACTTCAGAGGAGCTAACTAAGATAGAAGGCTGGTTCGATGAAGACTAGGGTCATAGTCTTAGTGTTTTAGTGTGACTGTGATCTGCACATTAGGACTTAATGTATTTTGATTTTGTAAATTAAGTCCTAATGTATTTTGGATCAATCTTTGTATATATGAACTTTTGTATCTAAATGATAATACATACACATATTTTACTATTATTTTGATGCAAATTTATTTTGCAAGTCATGTTTTATCTTTTATAGCTTTATATATTTTTTGTATTTTTGTGAATTGAATAGTGAAAGAAAAATTTTAAGTTTTGTCAAGTTCTTATATTATGAATACAAAGAAATTTAGTTTATTTTTCTCTTTTTGTATAACTTTTTTCTTAAATTTCATAAAAAAATTAAAGAAGTTACACCAAACACTTATTAAGCCTATATTTTTTATTTGATATTTCAATTTTTATAATATCTTTGAAAACAATTTCTCATATAAAAAATAAAATATTTATTATATTTTAGATGTGAAATTACATTATTACTCAAAATTTTAGAAGATCAACTTTATGACATAAATAAATTCATAAAATTTTTATCATAATATTAGTAAACAATTCTTGTTATATCAGTTCAAAATCTTATTAGTTGATCTTTTTGCTATTTTCTCTATTAATTAGATAAAAAAATATTTAGACATATTTAATTTTTTATTCGTCTTATTATATCGATTCAAAAAATTAAATATACTTAGATATTTGTTAACTGAAGTAAAAAGTCCTTATCATATATAAATTATTTTTAGTATTTTTTTTAGCTATAATTATTTTAATTGATTTATGTATTTACCAAATCAATAAATTTTATCAAATAAATATATATGTTCTTAAATTTTAGATCACCCTTAAATTTTGTGTTCAAATCCTACATGTTTAAAAGTGTCTTGCTGCTACCAAATTTTTTAATCGAATAGGATATTAACTACATTTTAATATGCAAATTTTTTTTTCTAGAA
Source organism: Abrus pulchellus subsp. cantoniensis (assembly GCA_024086825.1). Taxonomy (NCBI): domain Eukaryota; kingdom Viridiplantae; phylum Streptophyta; class Magnoliopsida; order Fabales; family Fabaceae; genus Abrus; species Abrus pulchellus. Next base: position 29,882,706 of record CM044050.1, on the reverse strand, counting down.
AAACATCAAACGGTATACAACGACTTGCTTCAACGAGGAGAAAATAATATTATTAAAAATTTTTTTACCATGTTTAAAATAACTTTTCTTGAAATTAAAATTCTTCTTTCTGCATTAATTTTTACTTGTTTTCTTTTTTTTAGCATTATAACTATGTTGCGTATTATAGTTTTAAAATTTTGTCACATCATTGTATTAATGTATCTTCCCATAACTTTTTAAAAACTCTAAAGAATGATTAAAATTTGAGAATTAACTTTAGAAGAAGAGAGGAAATGAGAAAGAAAAATATTTTTTTGTCTATTTTTTCATTTTCATATCAAGACCTTATATATATATATATATATATATATATATATATATATATATATATATATATATATATATATATATGTATGTGTGTGTGTGTTTGTAAGTACATTTTGTAGAAAGTTTTATGAGGTGTCAATGTAACACCCTCTTTTTCATTTAGTAAATAAGTTGATGAATTGTTTGGTATTATATATTGTTAGAGTGTATTGGAATAATTTTAGGGTGTTTGGTGGAAGTCTAGTGTAAGGAATCTCACTCAGGTGAGACAGATCTCGTTCAAGCAAGACTAAGCTCTTAAAACCACATGATTTTAGAGCAATCTAGTTCAGGCAAGATGATTCTTGCTCAAGCAAGATAAGATAAATTTATTACAACTGTCACCTCACCTAGGCGAGCATGATCTCGCTTAGGCAAGTAGTGATTTCACTTAGGCGAGATGAGTCGCTTAGGCAAGGACTCACAGAAAAATATCCAACTCTTTGGACGTTATCTTGCTCAGGTGAGTTTGACATCACTCAAGCGAGCGTATCAGGAAATGCTTGGCGAGACCACTACCTGGTGTTCTTGCTCAGGCGGCTATACCTCGCTCAAGCGAGAGTGCACGAGATTGAGGGGTATTTAAGAGATTTCCAGCATGGTAATTTCATGGTTGAACTCTAATCTTTGCCAATATTTCTCCACATACTCACCTCGAGGTAAGAAGAGCTCTATTTTGTTGTTCTATTGAAATATTTATTTTGAATTAGGGCACTATGACATAGGGATTTTGTGAAAATATGTGTTTGGAGTATAATATTTATGAATAATAGCTGAAAATATGCATATTTGGTTGTTTGGATTGAATGGTTATGATATATTTACATGAAATATATAGTGAGTACTCTATGTGGAGTGTTATGGAAACATGTTGAGTGATTATGGTGTAATTATATGAAATATGTATATTAGTATTTTGTGACTGTTATAAAGTATGATGCTAGTCTAAATGAGTTAATGAGTGAAACTATACTCTAAAGGGATGAGTAGTGTGGACTTAGTCCAAAAGTGCTTAAGCACAATCTTATGTGTGAAGAATAAAGGGATTCTCGAGATAAGTATAAGTGTTGGATATAAAATGAATCTAGTGTGAATAATTATAGAAATACACTAACGGTATAGAGTTCAGAGATGATAGAAAATCTGGGGGACACATAGGATGGTGAACGACATTTGCGTATGTGTACACACTCTTTCTGAGAGCGAATGCATCACATAGCCTCACACTTTGTTTCTTGACTAGACTCTTGACTATACTTTTGGTAAAAGACTCATTATTGTATAGTTGTATCCGTGTATATGGGCTAACCAGTGACTATTTACCTAATTGAGTAAGACCTTAAGAAATGTTGGAGGCATTGTTGTCTGTGATCACAATGCATTGGGATTGTGTATTTGAAGGAGAGAATTAAATAAGTTATTATAAATTTTTGTATTATGAATATGTGATTATGATTGTTCCTTTATGTTATATTATGATTTTGTGTAATATGTTGACTTGTAAAATGATAGAATAGACGCTCATCATTACTAAAATTTTCAGAAAAGTAAAATAACGACACCTCAAGAAAGGATTAAGCTTGTAGATAGCTTTATACAATGTAGCCTTAATTATGTATTTAATAAATATCAGAGAACATGTTATTTTAAGTTAGTTGTACATGTTGATGATATACCTAGGAATATTATTATGATGGAATTGGAACTATATTATAATGTCCCTTTTGAGTTTTCTATAAATGATAGAATTCATCGTACTTTATGTATATATATTTATAATAGTATAGTTAGGACCCTAGCAGCCATAAAATATTTGTACCCTAAACTGTCGCTACAGCGAGATGTCTCTCGCTACAGCGATAAGGCGACAGTCGCATACCTTCTTTCCAAGGACCTCTCGCTAGAGCGAGAATGCCCTGCACCAGGATTTAACCTATTTCTATCAATCCAAATTCCAATTACACACACGTATACATACATTTACATATATATGCATTCACACACACATTCCCATCAAACTAAGGCACATCCATACATCTATATCACCATCAAGTCAATCATCATCCCACAAAATAGTAAATATATATATATATATATTTACTAAAACAATATTACATTTTCAGGATATGTTTTGAGATTGCTCTAGGACTTTATTCATTTTGGTTATGTAATTATTATATGAGATTTCATGTATTTTGATAAATGGTTTGTAAATTATTGTACTTGATGTGTGTGTGTATAAATGCAAGCTTGGTGATCATATTTGTAAATAATTTTTTATTTATTATGATTTTTTTATTCACCGTTATTCAATTAATATTGTGTTGTTAGCAAGTTTTGAGAATAATTTTATTCACAAAATGATTCTAATTAATATGTATTTATAATGCCTGCTGGATACGAAAATTTGCACTTTATTCCAATCTTATACAAATAAATGTATAGTTAAGATTAAAAAGTTAGGATGTTACAGTCAACACTTCATAAAAAACTTCCCTTACATTCTTCTTTATTCTATTTCATATTTTAAATTTTGTTATAAAATAATAATTATTACATGATTACATGACAAGATTATTTATTATTCTTCATGTTTTATATTAGCATGCGATATTTTAACTCATTCAAGATAAAAAGTTCACTGGCCAACCTTTCAAATTTTTTTATTAGCAATAAAGCATGCCTTCACCTTTTTTAAGCCAGTAAAAGTTTTAATTAGAATTATTAATTCTTACTTTTTGTATTACTTTAACTATAGAGTCATCATATGTCACAACCACTTTTAGAGAAGGATTTTTAACATACTATCCTATTAAAACATGTATAAATTTTTATCCATGTAAAAGAATTGAAACTTAACTCAACATCTCAATAATAAAGTAAGGTCTCAAGGGCATCATCATAAAATCTTGAATATATACATATATAATTGTCTCCTAACAATATTTACAAGAATTGCTCAATGGAGCTCAAAAGAATACAAAGCTAAAAACAATTAATTACATTATATAACCAAATTTGTAGCTAAATAGTCTAGACTCATAGGTAAGACCTACACTAACAAAAGTAAAGCTACAGATCCCAAAAATATCAGGCTCGAGTTCCTCCTCAACCAGACCCTCCAGCATGGGTGGACGTACCACCTGTCACACCTACTCTCGTACCACCGTATGGTCATCTCGTAGCACACACACCAATACAGACAAAATACAAGGATGAACTTACACAACAAATAACCATAGTAAAAAAAAGTGCATAATATAATATAATTATTTATACAAGTTAATATATCAACAATGTTCAGCAAATCAATGCAACAATTTAGGCCATTCCCAATAACTCAGTTTCAACTGGTTTCACACCCTAAGTAATCTAGAAGGAACTAGCAATTTTTTGGTTTAGGAATAACCTATCCCAGTATCTAGATCCAAACACAGCACAACATAGCCCAACAGTTCTCCTACCATTACATGTCTTACCACCTAAACATGTAACTTGACTCTAAAATGATAAAAGCAGCATGATGCAAAACAACTATATATATATATATATTATATATTTATATATCTTATTTTTTTCTCAGCAAAATCGAGTGGCTCACAACATTTTCTCCTTTTCTACAACTTGTGTAGAAGTACAACATTTACCAGCCAACCTCAACATTTTGGTTTGACAGTATATATCAAATATTTTCAGCACATTATGTTATAGTATTTCAAACATTTATCCCAAACACAAATAGTTTCATACCATTCACAGAACAACAAAGAACCCTATCACATATACTCTATGTTATATCCTAAGATTTGTTTATACATCAACTCATTCTCAGCTAAAACAAGATTTATATATCATATCACAATATCCGAGTATATAATAAAGAACACTTAGAGTAAACTCCCATTACCTGGAAATGGATTTCTAAGATCATTCTCCTCGTGAGTCCCAAAGAGAAAGGTACAACGTCTAAATACAGAATACAATCTGAATGATTCAAATATGCTCAGAATGACAAGGTAGAAAACTCTTGAGAAAGAGAAAACAAAGGAATAAGGAATAAAGGAGGAGAATTAAGCTCCATAAACTTACCTAGATCTGAATGGTATGGGTGCTCACACTCAGATCGGGAAGAGATTTGGGCTTTGTGAGGTTTTCTCTAGGAAGAAAATATGAGAGACTAAAGAGAAAATGAGACAGGAAGGTGGTCTGATGAGAAATGAAAGTTTTTAAGGGCTGCAGTTTCTTAAATACCCCTTAAATTGACCCATTCTCGCTTGATGGAGGATAACTCTCGCGTGGGCGAGAAAACCAAATAGTTGTTTTTACACAATTTTTTTGTTATTCTCGTCTGAGTGAGAACATTCTCACTTGAGCAAGCGACATCTTGCTTGGGTGAGAATGGGTCCAAAGAATCTCCCATTTTTCTTGCGACTTCTCGCTTAAGCAAGCTCATCTCGCACAGACGAGAGGATAGTTGGGTGATAAGTTCATATTTTGATATATTTTATGATTTATATTTATTTAAACTCTATTTTATGCATATTTACACTAATTATGTTATTAATTATTGCAGTTTAGCCAGAAGTTGTTATTAGTGCATTATGGAGATATTCTGAATAAAAATTATATATTTTTAGTCCTTGGCAGTGCTATGTGAAGTTAAGTTTGAATTTTGAATTTAAAATTTAAACTTAAATATGAAGATTTGGAGCAATTTTGATTGTGGATAAAACCAATTTGAAAAGATAGAGCTCAACTGACTGGAAACTTAAGGCACAACCTATATAAAGAGGCCCTATGCTCCACAATTGACACTTCTACTTCTCTACACACATTTTTCCCCTTCTTAGTTCTAACGAAACACATCTTTGAGAGTCATTGAAGACCATTGGCAAGGATAATGAGCTTCCCTTGAAGTCCAAGCAAGTGATTGAGTGCCCTTTAGAGAACGAGAACTCTCTTAGTCTTTTACCTTTCTGGGTTTCTTTTGTTTGAGTTTTCCTTTGTGGTTATGGGTTTATTTATCATGTTCTTCGTAGTTTATTTTGTTATGAGTAACTAAACCTATAACTAAGGCTATGGCAGATCCTACTACAAACTTTATGTGATTTTTAACTCAATGTTGGTATTGATTTTCCTTTAATGTTTAGTTTTTATTCTATTGGATTATATTGTGTATGTTAAGATTTGATCAACCTTAGCATCCCATATTTAGATACCAATATCATAATTAAATTAATTAGAACATAAAGAAGTGTAGTAGGTGAACTCATAAGTCCTAGGATCGTCTCATCTGATCTCTCTCATACATTGTATTACTGTTCTTTTAATTTATTGTTAATATTAAGCTTTGTTTTTGGTCTGTTATAATCTCGTTACATTTAAACAATCGACTCAAGCTATTTTTGGTACTTGAAAATAATCTCTATGGAACGATAACTTAGGAACTCTTTTTGGAAAACTCTTTTATTACTTTTTGATGGGTACATTTGCCCACGAACATTAGGGTGGCATTATTCTATCTTGCTTAAGCAAGATCGCTCCAGAATGCCCAATTCAGCATGACTCAGTCTCGCTTGAGTAAGAATACCTACACCAAAACTCCTATTTTTCCCAAAATGAAAGCAATGCGAGCAAGGGTTTCATAAGAAAAGGCTCTGCTATATTCTTAATGTTAACACACACATAAAATCTTAATAATTAATCACAAACCCCATCACTAACTATGTCAAAACAAACAACCAAATAACACTGCAAACACACAACTTTTTATCCAGCCATTACACAACTTTCACAATAATATTCCATCATAGATAATTCATAAAATTCAAGCATTTATAACACAATTTAAAAGGAAAATATATATAAATATATAAACTTGATAATTCTCTCCTTGAAAATAAGTTTTCATCCTTAAAATTTCACTCATCAGGAAAGAGATGAGGGTATTGCTCCCTTATCCGGTCCTCTAATTCCCACATTACATCGCCAATGACTTTCACAAGTCAGATGGTATTACCTCTGAGCTCCTTAAATCCAGCGTCTTCAATAAGTATGGTTGGAAGCTCAATCGACAAGCATCTTATATCTATACAACCTTCGACTTGATCACATGAGAATTATATAATCTCGCCAAGTGAGGTGGTAACACTAATTCATAGGTCACTGGTCCCCTACGAATGTAGTATTTGATATGGTCCAATAAACTTAGGTGTTAGCTTATTTGCTTTCAAAGCTTGTCCAACACTCGTGATTTGTGATACTCTCAAGAATACTTGATCACCCACATCAAACTCTAAAGGTCTTTGGTGTCGATGAACATATGATTTCTGACAGATCTGAGTCACTCTCATTCTTCTCTGGATGGGCTTAACTTACTTCGTAGTTCTTTGAAGCATCTTGGGTCCAACCATCAAATGGACTCCATCTTGGAACTAACAAACAAGGTCAGATATCTCCCACCATACAAGGCCTCGAAAAAATCTATGTCTATACTAGAATGGTAGCTGTTATTATAAGTGAATTCCACAAAAGAAAGCATATCCTTCCAATCACCCTTCTGCTCAATAACACAAGCTCATAGTAAATCTTTTAAGGTCAGAATGGTTTGCTCTGATTGACTATTAGTCTAAGGATGGTATGCTAAACTCAGCCTCAACTGGGTACCTATAGCTTCCTTGAAACTCTGCCAGAACTAGGAAATGAAACGATGGTCTTTATCAGAGATGATACTTGAAGGTACTCCATGTAGTCTAACAATTTCTCTAACATATAGCTTAGCGACCTTCTCCAAGGTATAAGTCATGTCGACCGGCAAGAAATGTGTACACTTTATCAGTCTATCCACTAAGAACCAAACAACATCATGATTCTTAATGGTCCTTAGCAAATGGGATACAAAATCATGGTTACACTATCCCATTTTCACTTAGGAATTTTCGTGGTTTGTAATTCTCTAGGTGGACTCCGACATTTTGCCTTTGCATTTGGACAAGTCAAACAGACTTTGACAAATTTGGTTATTTCATCCTTCATGCTTGGCCACCAGAATATTTGTTTCAGAGCCTGATACATTTTTATTATTGCAGGATAAAGGAATACAATATGACGTAATCTAGGATCCCACAATTGCTTGCTATTAAATGCTTATAGAAATCTACTAGTCACAACAATCCTGCTATAACTTATCTTCCCAAGAAACAAGTCCATGCGTAAATGCAAGTTCTGAAATTATTCCACTAGAGTGGATTCACTAACTCTTCGGGAGAAAGCTTGAACCACACTCTTACTCAAGGCATCTACCACTACATTTGCCTTGCCAGGATGGTATTGAAGCTAAAACTCATAATCCTTGTGAAACTTCATCCAACGTCTATGTCGTATATTCAACTTCTTTTTCTCAAATAAGTACTTCAATATTTTTGTGGTCACTGAACACATCAAACCATGCCCCATAAAGGTAATGCCTCCAAACATTTAGGGCAAAGACTTCTGTAACTAACTCAAGGTCATGCGTAGGATAGTTCTGCTATGGGTTTTCAACTGGCATGGTGCGTAAGCTACTATTGTCTAATCTTACATTAAGACACATCCCAAGCCTTGATGCGAAACATCACAAAATACCTCAAAAGGTCTGTTGGTGTTAGGAAGGATCAATATTAGAGACGTCATGAACCTCTGCTTCAACTCAATGAAGCTCTGCTCGCATTTCTCCCTCCATACGAAGGGTTGGTCTCAGTGAGTCAACTGTGTCAAAGGTGAAGCAATCTTTGCAAATCCCTCTATGAAATTTTAGTACTAACCTGTTAGGCCACAAAACTATGAATATTTATAATGATCCTCAATCTTTCCCATTGTAGCACTGACTCCATCTTCGAAGGGTCAACTGCAATTACCCCAGCAAAGATCACGTGGCCAAGGAACTTCACCTCCTCAAGCCAAAATTCACACTTGGCATCTTCATAACTCCAACTAATCATGTATCATGCAAGAATGGAAAATTTCAATAACAGATCATGGGGGAATATGAACTTAGGTGATAAAGTAAACACGAGAAGAAAGTTGAAATGAATTTCATTCACACTTGTCTTTTAGAAGCAGGAGATTCATAGTTGTGCATATAACTGTTTTTGTCATTTTTTAGTAAAAAAGGAAGCATGAAGTTTCAACTTAAGTGGGAATGACAATAAGTAGGGTATGAATAGGATATTATAATACCTATCCCCATACCTGCATTTGAAAAAACATACCTTTACCAAGCCCCATACTTGAGTAGGTAGTAACTTTAATGCTCATACCTATATCCTCAAGGTATCTGTATACTCATACTCGCACCTATTACCTGCGCTTGTCTAAGAAAAAAAACACTTATAAAGAAAAATATGCGTAGATAGAAAACAAAAATTCAAATATCACAAGTGTTAAGTCTATCTTAATACAACAACTTTCTAAACTAAAGCACTAAAAAATAATAAATAGAATAAAATAAACATGTAATTTGTTGGCGATGATATTGTCTTGCGTAAGATTCGATCAAATGATAATGGCTGACGAGATAGATTTGCACAATCGGTGGTCAAGTACTAAACAACAACCAAAAGTGGACATATATCACATAACACATTCTTTTCTTTTTAATTTTTGAATCCGAAATTGAAAAAAAAATAATGAGTTAATTAATAATATAATATAATTAACAATATATATATATATATATTAATACTAATACTTTTAGCTTGTACACTCTACAAAAGTATTTTTTTCAAAAATAAAAAATCTATTTAAAAATAATTTTAATAAATTAAATGTTTATAACGTATATAAATTTTAAAAAAAAGAATTTGAATAAAAGATAAATGGTCACAATAAAATCTTGTAATGAAAAAAATGTATCCAAAAAATTATACTCTTCTATCCAAAGAAAAATTATTTAATAGGTAAATTATAATAAAAATATATAACAAACTTAGTAAAACATACATAAATAAGAATTAACAATATTTTTATATTTTATATTTTTTCAAAAAAAATTTTGAATGTAAGTAAATGATAATCATACTATTATTTATATTCAATAGATTATTGTTATGCTTGCACCCACATATTCCACAGAAAAATATTATTTTAAACTGAAATACAAAAAGTAAAATTTAAATGTAATTAATAAATAATAAGGCTACTTAATAGTAGATGATTGTAAAATTTATAAAATATTTACAATATGTATATTATTTATCATTCAGTTTATATTTTAAATATTAATATAATTTTATTTAAAGAAAATATTTGTGTAAAATATATTTTGTATGTATGTCATATATAAATAAATTTAAAAAAAAAGTCAATCTCATAGCAATCATGTAATAATTGAATTGTTTGAGCCTCGTGAAATGATATAAAATAATAAATAAATTTTTGTATTAAAAATATAAAAAATTATTTTTTATGGTTTATTCTATTAGTGAATATATTTTTATGTGAATCTTGTAAAACAATTATTTATATGTGATGTAAATATCTGTTTTCTATTAGATAGATTTTTTTTATATATTTTTATCTACGTATTCTTTTATTTTCTATAACGTAAATATTTATATTAAATTTCTCAACCTCTTATTTTATATAAAAGAAAAATTGAAAATAGAGTATTAGAGTATTATAGATTGAAAGACAATATTACTCAAAATAGAAAATTGCCCCAATCAAAATAATAAAATAATTATGATATATAAAAACTAGGTAAAAAACATAAGACATGAAATTATATAAAGTAAATGGTGAAATATTTATACTGACCGGAATATAAGACATGGCTTGCTTAAACGAGAATTCATTAATTGCTGTAAAATAGAAGAAACCAAGCATGATAGAAATGGGGGAGACATCAGTGACCTAATTATCCACAGTGCAGAGCAAAGGAAAAGCATGGGAAAACATGTACATCATTGAGGAACTAACTTCTATCTCTTTTCTGTGTATTTTCTTGTTGTTTTGTACGTTATGAGTGGCTAAAACTCCTTGGAGATTGGATGTTATCTTAACTTTCTGAGTATCTTGCTAATAATGTTGGATTATTTGTTGTTTAGGTAAGGAATTATCATTCAATAAATTTATCTTAGAATCTTAAGTGAGATAAATCCAACGAGTGAAATATAACGAGAATGCATCATAAAATCTTAGTATTTATTCAAACTATATTATGACTGATGATTGCTTTTTTTGTTTCATGTTGTGTTTAAAAGATTTGTCACAAATCCTCATCAAAATTTAAACAAATTAATGTAGTACTAGGGTTATCCTAGATTGTCTCCCGTGAACATTGGCTATTAATCTTCATTAAACATGTTAAAGGCATTAATTGAACAAGCAATTAAAATGGGGGGTTTTTTGGTTTCAAAACAATATAAGGGGCAGTAAGCAAACGAGTTTAATTAATTCAAATAATATAAAGCAACAATCCTTAGTTCATTCACATAGATTCTATCCTCATTCCACTTAAGATTTAACACCCATCCTCTCTCCCATGAATTAGGTTAATTTAACAAGCGAAAATCAACTTTATGGTCCTAACAAAATTACGCAATTTGTTAGGCTCTAATTCCTCATCGCAAGATTACGCAACCTTAGAATTAAACCTAAGATTAAGCAATCCCTAGTTTAGAAAGGAATTAAGCAATCTCCCCTTTATTCACCATTAATTCAATTCAAGAGGCAAGGAAGAAGTAATTCATGAAAAGAAAGGAGTTATATTATCATTAAAATCAAGGAACTCAAGAATTCAAGTGAACTCACTAAGGATTATACAAACATTTAGCCCTCCATGGAAATGGGGGTTAAAAACACAGTTTAAAAATGCAAAAAACTTATTGGCATTAATGTAAAAGTAAGAGAAATGAGAAATCAAACCCTAACTTGAACACTTGGCTGTCACCCAAGGTTGCCCTAAGCTCTAAAAAATGTCCTAATTGAGTAAAGAAGAGAAAAGGTACGAAAAGTGTAAGAACTCTCTACCTTAATTTGGTAAAAATCTATTTATACTAAGGCTAGTGTCCTCCAAAGTGATTACTTTCATTCTTTCATAGTAGACACGCACAGCATCAGTTGGTTTTTGCCTTTCTGTAGTGTCTACTATCAACTTTGATAGTAGACACGCACAGCACTGGCACAATTTGGGCTCTCTGGAGTTGTCACTATGAACTTTAATAGTAACTACACGCAACACTTTCAATTCTACACGCTCTGGAGTGACTACTATGAACTTTTCATAGTAACTATGCGCAACACCTTCAATTCTGCACACTCTGGAGTGACTACTGTGAACTTTCATAGTAACCACGTGCAAGCTTAGTGGATTCTGAGCTGCTGTAGTCGTCACTTTTAACTTTGAAAGTGAACACTTTGGTCCCTTTGCTGAAAGTAACTTGCTGTAGTGGTCACTATCAATCTTGAAAGTAGTTACTTTCACCTCAAATTCCTCAAAATCCAATAATTTTTCAAAATAAGCTTGAGGATTCGTGCCACGTTATTCAAATGATCAAAACATGAAAAATAAACTATCTAAATTAATATAAATTAGCCTAATTAGAATATTCATCTTATTTACACTATCTAAGTCTATTCTTTTCTATAAAAGGTAATAAATAATGTATAAAAATTTAGTAAAATGTGGATTCATCACAACCCCAAACTTAAACTTTTGCTTGTTCTCAAGCAAACCAAAATTCAAGGATTTAAGTAACAAGGGTTGGACTTATCCAAAAAATTTTCTCAAAATTTTTCTATTCCAATCTTTCAACTCTAATATACAATTCCTCCATTTCAAAATCATGGAGTCATTCAACAAAGAAAGCACACTCATCAATTAATTTTATGCAAAGTCCCATACAAGCGAAACAAAAATTCAACAAGGTTCATTATACTTCACACAATGCAAGGAGATTATCTAGCTCACAAGGTGGTGTTTCACTCTTCACTCGTCAGTGTTTAAGGTTTGGTATTTTCCCTCAATACATGCAATTTGCTCTACCCTACCATATGTTTGCCCATATTCTCAATCTCCTTTGCCTTAATATAATGATTTACCTATCAGAAGGACTTGCTTGGTCACAGGGATAGGTAAGGTTTAATTTGATCAATGAGGGTCAAAAGCTCAAGTGGGTTTTCAAAATAAGGGAATTCTTTTGAGTGAGTGAATACAATCAATTAGAATGAAATGCATCAAATGAGGTAGCCTAAGAGGTTCAAGCATTATTTCACCTTGTTTTTCATCATTTTTCATTATGTGAAGATCTCTTCAATCTCTTGGACCTTGCTTCATTTTATTTTATTTTCTTTTTCATTCTTTCTTTTATGACTTCTTGGACTTTGGCAACCACTCTTTTTCTTCAAATTTAAGCAATTTTTTTTCATGACATGTATTAGTAACATGTATGATGTCCACCACCCCCAAACTTGAGAGGTTGCTTGTCCTCAAGCAACTATCGTCAAAATCAACACCCCAAACTTATTTTTTTATTTTTTTGCATTCACTCTTGATGTTACTCAAAAGAAATACGTTCTTGATGGAAGAAAAAAAAATGTTTTGGCAGACTAAATTTGGTAAAAGAAGGGAATGTAATACAATAAGCTGCAAGGGTGGGCAATGGTGAGTGGGTGTGTGTAAAAGAGGCCTCAATTATCTAGATAAAAATTGCATAATGCATATTCAAATAAGAAGTGGGGCAAGTACTAGATGATAGATGCAAAATTACATGGAATATACACACAGAAAGAAAATTAGGGGCTCAATTCTCTATCATGGTAAAAATGGTGATAACTACTTAACATCATGTGAGGATAATTCACTTTGCAAGAAAAGATATTAAGCATGGCATGGAGAGAAAATTATTTAAAAAAGTAAAGTGTGTTTATAAAGTGAATGAAAATTGCAGTAAGAGTCTAGAATTAGAATTACAAAATTAGATTCAATGAAAAAAAGAATTATTTTTGTATTTTGATTTATAATTATGCAGGAAAAAATGAGGTTAAGAGTATATGAAATAGAGGCAAAAAACGTCACTCCCCCTTTCATGAATGATAGTGCCTCAACTCATGGGCAAAAAAAATGATGCCCCTCTTGATGAAACTGAGGGCATTCTCTGCACAAAGAGACAACAATTGATCATCTTGTTCTACTGGTTGTGTAAAAATTGAATTACTAGGCAAGTGTACCCGTTGTCAGAGTAATATTATGAAAATTTAAATACCAAGTGTCATATCCACAGGGGCTGTTATTAAGAAATTCTTCCATAATTGTGTAATTGTTAATCGATATGAAAAAATAAATTTTGTTGATGAAATTGATAAAAGTAAAAGAATAATAAATTAAAAGGAACAGATATTCTTATGAAAATAAATTATAGAAAATTATGGCTAAAGGTATTCAAGGGAAATAGGTAAGTATCTAAACTATAAATCCCCCTAAGTGTCCAAATAACTGAAATTCTTCTTCAACTACTTAGTTCCAAACCCTTATTGCTATAAGAAATTCTAAATTAAATCAATACATTTCTCAAGGATAATAATTCCTAACCCTCAGTTGATCAATCAAAATCTCTTCCTTAATTAATACTCCTAGGTTGCATTAAGTTCATTATGAATTCCATAATTAGGGTTAATCCTAATACAGAAAACTCATATTTTTCTATCTCTAGAAATACATTCAAGTCTTTTTAATTGAGCAATGTTAATTTTATGTAGGAATTTTACTCAAATTCAAACAAGAAAACAAGATAGAAGAAAATTTATACTACTCAATTAAACCCAAGAAAAAAAAAACATGAAACAGCATTAGAAGAATTCCAGAAAATTTAGTCAATTAGAATTCATTACGTCTAGATACTCAAAGTAAAGTTAGAACCTAAACATCTTCAAACTAAAATTACAAAAGAGATGAATTAAAACGCTTGATCCCATACTTTTGTCGTCTCTGAGTCTTTCTTCTCCTAAAACAGCCTCCACTCGGTTTAAGTCCAATCTTCCTTTTATAGGAATTGTCCTAGGGTTAATTTTCTCGCAAAAGTTAAATTTTTGACGCGTGTAAAAGTACACGCCCAAGTACACGGCCATGTACTTTGGCCGTGTACATCTCTATTTTCTAATAGGTGTCCTTCAAACCTTTCCTGACAAGTACCGCTCATGTACACGGCCGTGTATCTGGCCGTGTACATCTCTGGTTTGTGATACTTGGTTTTCACAATCTTTATAGGAAGTACACGCTTATATACATGGTCATGCACCTTGACCGTGTATATCTCTGGTTCAAATGATACATTCTTTGACAACACCAGTGATGTATACGTTCATATACACGGGCGTGTATCTGCCCGTGTATATTTTTGGCTGAATATTTCCTTGTTCTCTGCATTCCAGTGAGATACACGACTATATACACGGGCGTGTATCTGCCCGTGTATATCTCTGGGTTCTTCTTTCTTCAATTCTCAACATCTTTAAGGTTTTCATATCCTTGATCCTTTTTCTGAAATATAAATAAAATGAGATTAATTATAATAATATCTATCAATAAATAGCTTAAAAACTCTCAATTATCATAATGTAGGATTAAGTATTTAGAGCATTTATCATCTACATCCAGCTTTCGATCTTTGATACACTTTTCATCTCGTCTTTCTTGCACGGGATCTTTGGCACATTCTTGGCAGGACTTGGAGCTTTGAGTGACCATACTTGAAGATTGGGAACTCATCTCATCTCTAATTTTTTATTTCTTTTGATTATAGCTTTGTTTAGAATTGTTTTAGTTCTTTTCTTTAGCATGAGTAACTAAGTCCATAGCTAAGGCTATGAGATTTCTTGTTCCGAATTTATGCAATTTTAATGTTTGAATCTAAATTTAATTTTCGTTCGTGATTAGTGTTTATCCTATTGCACATAATTGTATGTTATAACATAACTTCAATTAATTATATCGTCAGGCGACTATATCTCAATTAGTTAATGGATCTATAAGATAAAAAGAGACAAAGGATTAGGTGGATCAAACCAATCTTTCTCTTCCAATTGTTATTAAATTAAAAAGTTCGTACTTTCTTGAATTAATATCTGGCATGACCATTGTGGATGCTAGTTTAGAGACAATAATGTTAGTATTATATGACCATTAGGTATTGACAGTATTTGTATGAATGCTTGGTAATCACAAAGAAATTGAATTTAGAGTTAAACAGAAAAAGAAAATAAAAGATTGAATGAGAAAACACATATAGCCTAGGTTCCTCTCCTACAATTTACCAAGATATGCATTGTGTTACTTATTTTTATTAATAATTAATTTTATAATCGAATTCTTGTTTTTATTTAATTTTGCATCATTTGAACTCAAACAATTGAATTAAAAATTTCTTAATAATTGGAAGCAATCTTTGTGGATGATTATTTTAGGAACTCATTTAGAACCCTATATTACTTTTCGATGGGTATACTTGCCCACTGAACAGAAATGTATTTGTTGTTATTGATTGTTTGATGTATTACTCATTCGTGCATGATTGAAATTAATGTTGATCATGTTACTAATGAGAAAAAGGCTCACTAAATATTTCAGAGAAGCGAGATGACTAATCCTAAAGAAACATTAGAGTATAGGGAGGATTTATGTATGGTGGGTTACATTTTGTATTTATAGAAAGTGGCAGTGGTTCTCCCACTATAAGTTTACTGTAGATATGAATGATGAACTAGGTAATATATATACTTTAGAAATGAATATAGAATATAGTATTCCTTTTGAGTACCATGTTCGTGGTAGGATTTGCCACACACTTAGCATGTACATATATCGAAGAACAGTCCTAATGCCAAACGCGACAAACTTTATGTACACCTTCCTTGATCATGACTATATAGGAAGGCTTACTTGGTTCACCCTTGAGCGAGTGATTGGTATTGAGGTTATGACTAATACCAATGATATCGGCAAAGATGAGAACCTGACACTAGAAGAGCTAGCTGAGATAGAAGGTTGGTTTGGGGGCAACAACTAAGATTGTCCTTAGTATTTTTGGTGTGGAGACAACTACTTATTAGGATTTGAGTTATTTTGTTTACTTTTGTAAATTTTGTATAAGTCCTAATGAAATTTTTAGATCATGATTTGTAATCACTAAACTCTTGTACATTAATGAAAGCTAGTATGCATGTATTTTATTTTAGTCTTATCATAAATTTATTTATTTCTTATGACTTTAATACTTGTAAATTTTATAACTTTGAGTACAAAAAGGAAAGTTTTAAATTTTATCAAATTTTGTATTATGAACATAAGTAAATTTATCTCATTCTCTCTCTTTTCAACATAAATTATTTTATAAATTGTATAAATAAAATAAGGATGTTACAATAATATTATTTTTTACCTTTTCTAAGCAGTTTGATCAACTGAATTTTTATAACATGATTTCCTCTCATTCCTATCTCATTAATTCTCTTTTGTGCTTAATTGGTTGAATTGAATCATTTTATGATGTTTGAATTTTATTTAATTTTTTCAGTATTTGGCAAATTCTGATACTGTTTTGGTTTCTGGACTATATCTTGAGTTGTAGAACTCCTTTCATTTTGATTCTTGATTTTTAGGAAAGCTAAGAGAAATGTGCACAATTGCTATGAGAGGTCAAAAACCAATTCTGATGATAAGAAGCTGAAACTGGGCCTGGAAGAAGTTGAAACGTTGCAGTCGCAGATCCTGAGCAAGGTGTAGTATTTGGGTCATATCTCAGTCCACAGATGTCCGATTAAGCCCATTCTAGTGGCATTTTGAAGCTAACATCCAAGGCTACAATTGTCCTTCACACAAAGCAAAAAGAGGCCGTTTTCATAGCCAAAGGAACAAAGTAACGAACAAAATTTTTAAATTTTGAATTTTAAGTTGTTTTTGGCTCCTCTCCTCTTTTTTCTTCTTCTTCTCTCTCTCATTTTTTTTCTCTTCCATTTTTGCTTTTCATTTTCCTCCATTAATGGAGGCTTAAACTTTCATCTAGTTCAAGGATTGAAAAAGGGCTGAGACACTCTTGAGGATCGATTTTGCAATTTATTTAACAACAAATTCAGTTTCATCTCTTCCTTCTTTCCCTTTTTGCTAATTATGATTTCGAATTGAAATTCTTCGTTTGGATTGATAATTTTGCAGTTGTTTGATTATATATTATTCGGTTGATGTATGTAATTAATTCTTGAAGGAGTATGAATTAGATTTTCAGGTTTGAGATCTAAGATTAATGGCATTGGTGAATTAAATTAACACAAATCTATTAGGTTCTAGAGGTTTCTGAACTTTGAGCGAATTGTGTGTTAATTGAATGCATGAGGGTTCTCGTATGAATGCTTAACTTGAATTGAGGTTTCATTCAAATTTAATATTAATCACTAATTTGTTAGTTGATGCATTTTCTTGGAATTCGATGATAGAGCAGTCATAGTTCTTCTAAATTCTTGGATTAGAGTTTTTAATTCTTGTTAACTTTTGATTCTAATTAGTGTTATTCTATAAATCAAACCCCCTCTAATTTTATAATCATATAACATTATCATCGTTGGAAGACGACTCGGATTGCACCTCTTACTACATAATTTTTATGCAATTCGATTTTTATTAATTTGTCCGAGCGCGACACTCGCGATCAGTAGGGTGTTCACCAATTGGGTGTAAGTAGTATCTTCCTCAATGGTGAGCTACAAGAGGAGTTATACATGACTTAACAACTAAGATTTACGTTGGAAAATAATTAGATGGTTTATTGATTAACCAAATTTCTCTATGATAACTCCCTATTCATTTGACTCAAACTCATCACTAACATACATCTTGGTCTATGTTGATGATAACTAAAGCTCTATATGATAGCTCTTTATTCATTTGACTCTCAAACTCATCACTAACATACATCTTGGTTTATGTTGATGATATTCTCATCAATAGCAATTTTGAGTCCAAAATCAGCTTTATTATTATTAAATTACTCTCCTTCTTTGTTAATTTTTATACAACTTTATATATTTAATATTTACCACTAGTGATATACACAAGATTCTTGTGTGATTGATGGGACGAAAGTTGAATAAGAGATATTTCATTTTGGTTCATACACAAGTTAATTTATTTTAATGAATGACTTTGCTAATTATTTTTTTAGAGATATTAGTTAAATAATATTAAATATATTTTATTAAATATATTAATTAGTTTTTAAAATATTTACCAGTACTTTTAAAGATACTATTGAAAAAATAAAAAATTATAAAATTGCTATATTATCAATTTTTTAATTTTATTGATAATAAATATCTTTATAACACTTGTTAAAAAACTTAATATTATATTTATATTGTTAACATAATATATAATTTCATTTGGTTTTTTTTTTTTTTACTTTTCAGATTGTATTTGACAAATTGTTTAAGCTAGGTGAAAAATTATTTTACAAAATGAAAAACTTGTTCAACAAAAATAATTTTTTTTAATAAGGTAATTAAGATAAATAATTATTAATATTTTATTAATATCAATCTAACTAGCATTTTTAAAAGTTTACATTTTAAATATTATTTATCTCTTTCTTTTTAACATTTATCAATTAATTTAACAATTAATTTTATTAAAAAATTTATTAAATATTTTCAATTTAATAAGTTAACTTTTTAATTCACTAATTTTAGTAAGCACACTTTGTATTCTTCCCAGAATGAATAACAAATCGATAATAAATACAAATATCTAGTTGTCAAAACACGTGACTTAATTGTTAAGATGCGAAGCAGTGACATCAACAAATAAGCATGGTTGAGAAGCTTTCGACATCGATCCGAGAGCTTTCCGAAAATTATATTAAAGAAAATATTAGTCAATATTATGAATTGTTAATTAAAAATTTTAAAAAAATATTTAAAATGTTGTTAATATATAACTTTTCATATGTTATAACATAAATTAATACATTTTAAGTAATATTCTTGGATAATACTACTCGACAAAATCTTTGTTTTTATTCTCAATGAAGATTTGTGCATCGTGTTTTAGGACTTATTTATTTTTAATATTTTTTAAAAATAAATTCTTCAAATATTATTTTTTAAAAAAAATATTTTCTATTTAGAGTTTTTTTTTTATCATGTCAGCATTTGTTATGTCTACTATTAAGATGAAACTTTATTTTCAGCAAAAATAAAATTACATGATTGTGTATGATAAAATATAGTTATTATCTTTCTCATACATTGTATGGTTGATTTAATTTTTAATTCTTTCAATTTGAAAGTACGTTGAACAAAACACAATTGATGTATTTTAAAAATGAATAAAAAGTATTAATTATTTTTAAATAAATAAATTATTCTAATAATATTAAATATAAAAGTAATTATTAATAACTATTGTTGCACAGTCCTATAAGTTTTTTAAGCAGCACGTTAAAACTTGTCGTATGATTACATATGACATAATTCTGTAATTTTTATTTATTTAAACAAATAAAACTTATCAAATGATAATTTGTAGTACAATTATATAATTTTATCTTATTAAAAATAAAATTAATTAAAAAATAAAAAAATTTATCTATATAACAGACAAATAGGTGATGATGTGTAAAAAATTTAAACAAAAAATATGTTTTAAAAAATATTATTTTAATAATTTATTTTTTAAAAAAAATATTAAAAAAATAAATAAGCCGTGTTTTAGCGGCTGAATCTGCTTCCAAGGTAAAACGACAAAAGTGGTCCCCACTCACGCCAAAAACCAACAAATATTTCAAAATCAGTAGCGTCGGCTGCATATAAAGGCTTAGAAATATCAATTCAAAATCCCTGCATGATTTACACATACATATTTAAGAGATATTTATTCATTTTCATTTTTTATACAATAAATATTTTAATAAAAAAATATTTATAAATATAAAAGGTATTATAAAAATTAACTATAATAACATTATGTATAATAGAAAAAATTAACATCATGTGTATTTTTTAAAATATTAACATTAACTATTAAAATATTATTGAGATTGATTTTTTAAGTAGAAGTGTAAATGAGTTAAGCTACATGTGAGTTTTTTGAATTTGACTAAATTTTTGTATTTAATCAAATAAAGAAATTTAAATTTAAATTTAAGCTAAGTTATTTTAATAAATTATTTTTAAACTTTATAAGTTTAATGTTAATAATTTGTGAATATATATATATATATATATATATATATATATTCATAGTCAGATAACTATAATTTTATTTATTATATTACTTATAATTTAATTAATTTTAATTATCAAAAGTTATATTTAAAGAAATGACATTTATTTCTTATAAAAAATTATATCATTTTCATAATAAATTATTTATATTTTACTTTAAACCATCTTTATGCAGATAAAATTATATTTTGTTGTTATTTTACATTACTCTTTAGCATACAAATATTTATTAAATACTAAATTAATAAGAAATTCAAAACTTGTAAAAATAATAAAATAAATTATATAAGCTAATGAATTAAGCTTAAACTTTTAGATTTTAAATTGATTCAAGCTCAAGTTTTAAATTTGATTTGTTTAAATAAATGAGTTAAGCTTGAGCATTTTTTTTCCTTTTATAAGTTAAGCTTGAGTTTTAAATACTTGACTTGAATAAACTTATATACAGCCCTAATTTTAAGTATTTAATTAGTATTTTTTAATAAAAAATATTATACTTTTATGTTTTTAATTAAAACTAATTTATTTTAATATAATTAATTATCTAATATTTTATTTTTTTCTAATTTTTAAATATAACTTCCATTCATTATTTATGTATTTTATCTTTTATTTTCTTGATAAAAATGTATAATTGAAAGAAACATTTAACTCTATTTCAAAATAACAAATAAATAATTAAAGTTTTTTGTTTAAACATAACTAATGAAAAAAAAAAGTAATAGTGTTTTTTTAATTAATTATGCTAATTAGTATTCAAGAATAAATATAAAAGAATAAAAATATTTTTTAAAATCAATGATATAATATATTTAATGTGATTTCATTATAATTTCGAATAAAAAATATCTCTTAATTTATGAACTAGTATCTTTGAAATATTCGTTAACAGGGCTTATTTACTTATTAACTTTTGTAATATATTATAAAAATAATAATTTTAACGTATTGTTTGTGTATAAAAAATTATATTGTCCTCCAAGAATCTAACTTTAATATTTTATTGATATGAATTTTTTAAATAATTATTTCAAAAGATATTAATTATCATTAATAAGATAATTTATGATTAGACAATAATATAAATATTTTTACATTATCAATATATTCAAATTAAATTTTATTAAAAATTATAAAATTAAAATCATGTACGTTAAAGATAAAAAGGAAAGTTTAGATTTTGATCATTGAAAAGTTTTTTTATAAAATATATTATCTAATCAAATGATTAAGTGTTTTATATCATTTATAAAAAAAATTATTTGAATTGATGAGATAACATATCATTGCAAGTTCAAAGTTACATATACAAATTTTTGTGTCATATGAAGAAATGAACTAGACAATTATCATTTTAGAAAGAAGTTTTTCAAGTTTAATAAAAATGTAGTTGTGTCTAATGTAAACATATATCACCAAAATTTTATATAATCAAGACACATCTATGCAAAAAGGTAGAACAAAACAAGTGATATATAAACTTTCAATAAATAAAAGCATTGAAAAACTTTTTTATCTTTTGTATTATACTTCATTTCTATTTTAGCATTTACAAAAATTAAAAATGTTTAGAAAAACATTTTAGAGTATTATTGCTTGAAGAAAAACATATTAGAATATTTTAGGTTTATTTGAGTTTGAAAATGTTTGTATAAAAATATTCAAGTTTGTAAATTTGTTTTGTGAGGTTTAGTAAAAATATTGATTGCAAGGACTAAAAGTAGTCCTAGTGTTTGGAAAAACTAATATAAATTGCTTAATGCATTTTTTTATTTCTCTTTTTTATACAACTAAGCTTTCTAAAATCACTTACTTGAAAAATCTATTAATTTTTAGAAAGTAAAAAATCAAATATGAAAATATTTTTAACTCCTTTTCTTTTGTTTTTAAATTCGAAACTTCAATTGATATTAGAGTTTAACATCTTGGGACTGAGTACTTATTAGTAAAAGAGAAAAAATATCCTTAAAGAAATATTACAAATCAATAAAATCAAATTCATTCATAAACAAGAATCTATTTCAAGGCCCCTTACATTCTTTAGGAAGACAATTATCTATTTTAAAGTGATAGAATTAATGGAAATGGTCATCAAATAAACACAATTCAATCTTTTAAGTATCATACAAAGTAGATTATCTTTTTTCCAAAGATGCAATGGTAATACCAAACTTGAAGAGACAAGTGAACTATAGATGAAGTCAATAACTAGCAAAGTAATTTTTGCTCGCAGGGATTCCTTGATATTAACAATGATAAAATTGATTTGGTTTTTCAATGTTTGATGCATTTCCTAGTTATCTTGGCAATGCAAAGTTTTTAGAGCAACTTGTCAAATCAAGTACAAAGTACTCTTTAGTTAGGAAAGTACTCTAACGAGTTCTAGACATTGTATGATCAATGGAAATATGCTTACGAGGGACTCATGACCTTCATGAGTATAGATAACAAAAAGACACAAAAGGCAATTGATATATAATATAAAGCAGAGATGAAACAAGAATAATTTCAATAGAGAAATTATTAGTTGAAAAGAGTGATGAATCTACATTTTAAGTATATTTACTTAGTTAATTATGTCATGATATCTTTTTATAAAAAACTGAGAACATTATTTCCATACCACTTACTTATTTAAAATAGATAAATAATGAAGAATATAAGTATAAAAAACACTTTTCATTCAAAATAAACAGTTTTTTACAACAAATATCCAACAAAACAACAGAACATTACATTTAGTTTATAATACTCAAAATATACAAAATTATACTACATAACTCCCTTTATATGAGGTCTCATAATATAAGAAAAAAGACTTTAATGTAAAATTACTCTACTCCAGCCTTCTAACACTTCTTCACTGGTCCCTCGGCCTGTAAAGTAGATACAACATTTGTTACATCTGCTCACATATCGCCGTACGATCATCACAATACACACGTACATCACAACAGAGACAGAAATGCAAGGGTGAGCTTACAAAAGAAAAATCATATATATATCAAAATATTACTCATAGCAGTAGCTCCATGCATTCTTAGCCCATCTAATGTACAACATGAAAACGATTTCATTAGTTTCACAGCCTAAGTAATCCAGAAAGAATCGAGCTGGTCTGGAAGAAAGTCATTCCGGTATCTAGATCAAAATAGCATAGCTCAGAACAACTTAATATGCTCTACCGTTACACATCTACCCACTTAAATGTGTAACTTGGCTCTATAATAATATAAGACATATATCTAAGCATGATGCAATATAGACAAAATCATATTCTCAATAGTTCAACTAAAACAATTTATAATAGTTCAGTCAAATCTTAGCTTTTAAATCAATTAACAGTAGTTACAACATAGAAAATAACTTTTATCCAAGAGATCTGATAAAATTATTTCAAAACTTCTTGTAATAACATATCAAATCGTTCTAAACATCGTTTAATAGTTAAATTAAGCTACCCTTATCTTAGAACAATGATTCACACCAGATCTACCGAATATTACTTATTTTAAGGTAAGATCCATCGAAGATTTAGCTCTGTAATAAAGTTTCTCCTAAGATATCATCAATTATCTATAAGAAAGAAAAGAAGAAGAGAAACGAATAGTAAATTTAACTTCAAACTTATAGAAACTTACTTCAAATCTTTCAAAATAGATGTAGAATCTCATATCTAGTGAGAAATTTAGTTTATGAGGATTTAGTATAAGAGAAAATGGTAGTATGTGGCCTTGGATCTCTCTAGAACTTTTGAGAAGGGTAAAGAAATAAAAATTTCGTGCAAGACCCCTTATTTATAGAAAAAATTTTCAAAAAAAAAATTGGTACTATTCACATCAGATTTACTATTCGTAACAGAGTTATTGTTCATAATGTCTTATTTTCATGCTGGATTTACTGTTCACTTTTTTTAAAAAAAAAATTAAACTCCATCTAAAGCTATTTTAATACCAAATAATACTTCAATTAACATTTAACAAATACAAAATATTACAGATTACTTAATAATAAATTTACAGACCTGATAGATTATGTAGAAAGTAAAAGTATATTTGGACTGAAAAAGTGTAAGATTGAATATAATAACTTAATTTTTCATAAAAACTTGTTAGAAGAAGAAAATTTGAATATTAATATTTTTATAACAGAACTGATGAGTTGTGATGTATTCTCAAGTGCAAATGCTATAAAGAACAAAAGGAAAAAAAATTAAAATTGAAAAGAATGTTGAAATATCAAAGAACTTATTGTTAAATAAGCAAGCCAATACACTCGAGTTGTGACATTCATTCTATAATATTCTCACGTTTTATCTTTTTAGCAAAGCAATGTATTGCACGAGTTAAGACATTCATATTTTAATGTCCTGATATCTAACTATTTAAAGAATATTTTAGAACCAATGTGCATTAGTACAATGGGATTATAATGTTCCTACATTGAGCTAACAAAAATGTATAAATACCTTATGCGCGGCAAAATTTGGAATCCTTAGTTTATTTTTCATTTCAGATTTATGGTAAATTGTATTGTTTAACTTTTGAACGTCTCGAATTGATCATTCGAATGTATGAATTTGAAACATTTCTCATGATTGACAAAGAAGTTAAATATTCAGTAATGAAGTCAAAATCTTAATTTTTCAATTACCTAGACATAAAAGTTAGGCTTTTGTATGAATTCTATTAATTTGTGTGCCTAAATATTATTCTTGATTAAATCTATCTAAGAGATTAAGATTTTTCATTATTATTAAGAATTAGTAAAATCTACATAGGCATTAGAATTTATTACACTTGTGAGTTAGATTATGCAATTTAATCATGAAATTTGAGTTAAGAATATTGTTTTTTTTTTGGCATAAAGTAAGATTTTGAAGGATATTCCGATTTCAAATCATTTTTTTCTTTCAATTTTTATCTCATTGTCTATTTGTTACTATCTATCATTAATTTTTGTAACTACTTGCTTAGCTTTATGATGTATTCTGATTTACACTTTATTATTGTATATTGAAATTAATTATTTACTCTATTCCTTTATAAATTTTGTGTGTATTGTTGTGAAAAGATTACAATCCTTATTCTAAAAAATTACAGTCCATAAGGATGATACTTTATTTACTCTTTATTACTTGTATCGATATAGCACATTTGTTAAGGTGTTAATAAAGAGAAAATATGATATTTTGTTATTATACAAGATTAAAAAATTTGAAGAAAATAATCTTTAAAGGAAATACAAATAAAGAAAAAGAAAAAATGTTTAATATATACAAATAAGAGAAGATATGAATGAGATAATTTTAAAATATTTTTAAAGAAAACTTAATAAAATATTTTAAAATAGAATGAAGGGGAATGAATGAATGGAAGATGGATGAGTAAGAAAGCAACAAGCCCAATTATTTCTTTGTAGTTTGTTGCCTCTATGTAATTTTTTTTTTTTCACCTTAGACATGCAAAAGGCTTAGCATTATAATTCATTGACCAATCTAAAGTAATTGTTGTGTCATCAATATTCTTGAAATGTAGTAAGACATTGCTTCTCAAGGATGAAGGCTTCTTGTGCTTTAGGCATTACTTGTGAAATTAGAAAAATTAGATAAATAAATGCTACAAACTTGATATGTTAATTTGGAAAATTAAAGAAAAAATCCAATTTTGTATAGTTGTTTGTGTTTATTATATATTTAGCAAAGTATATACGTATGCTGATTTTTAAGCTAATATAACACATCACCAGGATGATAAGTGTAAAATTTTTCTAAGCCCTCTTCCTACACACACATGCAAGAGCTTGTTAGAGAAAATACCGTGATAAAAAGTATTTTAGAATAGTGCAAATTTTGTAAAAAAAAAAAATGAAATAAGTAAAGCATTTTCTAGTAAAGAAATGATATTTCTGCATGAACCTAAAACAAGTAATTATTGAGAATTTTGATTGAGAGTATTGTAAATAATAAATTAAATATTATAATCTTATAAATATAAACATAAATATTTATAAAAAATTTAAAAGTTTATTCGATCATAAAAAAAGTTTTATAAATCTAATACAGGTGTTCGTAGGAAATTTAAATGTAAGCATATAAGTATTTACATAAAATTTAAAAATTAGATAACGTAAAAAAAAAAAAAGGGTAAACATATGTATTTGTAAAAATATGAAAGTTCATATAAAGTAATATATAAGAGAAAATTAACAACTTTTAGCTGAAGCTTTTATGTTACATAATGCAAATAAATACGGAGACTTCTTGTCCATATGCCATTCTCTACATGTCTGCATCCACCATATTTGTAAGTGAAAACCACACACAACTTGTGCCTCCTAAGACCAAAAATAAATAAACAAGAAAATCATACTTGGATTAGAACTAAAGTTACATTAAATGTTAATACCAACACATAATAGAAATCAAATATCAAAAGGAGGTAAATTACACTGGTTCAAGACAAGGTAATCAAGAACATGGCCACTTTTTGAAATTAATTCTTAAAATTAAAATAGTCAAATTTACCTTTTTATGTGTCGTGATTTGCACCCCGATGAAAAATTTCAGTAAAAATGGTCTAAATCAGAACACGTACGGTGAAGGTATGAAACTTGGTCGTGTTAAATTTTATTATATCATTTTAAATATTTTGGAATGGTTACATGTAAAGTGAAACGGTAGAATCACTTTCTAATCTTTTATTTACAAAGTAGTTTTTTGCTCTACAAAATTATTCTCGAGAATGGTTATAATACAACTGTTTTTTAATATTTACTTACAAAACAATTTTGTATATAATTGTTTACTAAAGTTACTTTAGAAAATGGTTATAAACCAACTACTTGCACAAAAATAAAATTTTAAAATGTGCCTTAATAGCTTCTAACTAAAAAAATTAAATTGTGGCCTATCAAGATAATTAATATTTGAAAATCAATTATAACTAAATAAATCAAATTAAAAATAATATAATATAAAATATAATCCCAATAACTAAAATCTTACTGTAAGCATATTTCCATACTTTTGATTGTTCATATGAATAAAATTATATAGTAAACTTGCTAAAACTAATGATGGTTATTAAAAAAATGCTCTTTCAATTCCCAATGTGTAGAGCATCCATGTCAAACCCTTGCACATTCAGAAAAAAATAATAATGAAAATATTTAAAAAATTAAAATCAGAGGAAATATTCATTTGGAGGGAAAAAAAAAGAGGAAATTAATTGATAATATGTGTGAGTTATGTTCTTTTTAATCTTAAAATTGCGGTTAGGACAAACATATTTAATCTTAAAATACTGCATCTGAAAAATTAGCAAGGCATAAAAGCTTTGGCTATTTTATTTAGTCTCGAATAGTTACAACCAAAGCATTATCTTCATCTTACACACTTCTCTCCTTGCGAGAAATACATACATAAATTTTATATGATAAGTGCTTTATACACTAGATATTTCAACATTCTGAAATTGAACCACCAATGGATCGTTCTCCGTCACAACCAAACGTCTGATTCCCTTATCATCAATGTAAATCCCAATATCACCACAGATGTCGCTGTCCATGACACAAAACCTAAGCTTGTAATCAAGGAAAGCTTTCTCAATAACAAACCAACCATTTTGTGTATTTGCGTAACCAGTGAGTTTAACAGCAGGTCCTTTTGGTAAACCCTTGACAACAGTCCATGAAGATGGAGTGGGAGCACACAAGGGAATAAAAGTGAATCCCAAATTCAAAATAAGACCTTCCTTAATATGATAAATTCTGAACGGTGATGAAATTACTATTGGCAATCCCTTGGAAAGTTCATTGGGAGATTGCACAACTGTGAGAGGGCAAGTTTCATTTCCAGTTGAGTCTCGTTCTATTCCACCTCCTTTTAGCATTTGTCATATTTTCAATTATATAAAAATAAAATAAATAAAATATATTAAAAGAATAAATATTTTCAGTAAAAAAAATATTTATTTTTAATTTCTTATATTGTATGTCTATGAAAAGACTATAGGAAATCCCTAATTTTATTTGTTTATTTTAGTTGTAAGGTTTATTATGACTAACTGGTAATCTTAAATTCTAGCAAAAATAAAATAATTTTATATAAAATTTTATTAGCATAAAAAATACATATTAATAAATATTAATTAATTATTTAATTTTTTTATCTAATTTAATTTGAATCTCACCCAGTTGTGTACCTCAATGTGTAAATTATTAAATATTTTCTTAACTCATTTTATATAAATTGTTCATAACCAGTAATGGTTTAAATTATATTTTTTATAATAAATTATCATAGATATATTTAAATATACAAGAAATATATTTCTGATAATCTGTTTTATGTTTAAATCAAGCTTAAGGATTTATTTTAAAAAAATTGCACCAATGCTAGAAGGACAACTAAACCACGAAAATTTCTAGCCCATTAAAAACACACAACACTCTATTCTAAGCCGCAAACGTCACTTCAATTTATAACTAATTAGTAATTTTTTCGTGTTGGTACCGTTAAATTAAATTTAATTATTTGAATAAGTAAATATATATTGTACAACTATTTTTAAATTTGTTAAATTTTATAAACTAAAAACTAGTAAATATCATAATTATTAATAATAAATGTTTTATTATATTAATATCAAATTTGAAGTAAATATGATATAAGGTAAAAAAAATTACTATGATAAAAAAATTAATTCATAAAACTGTTTATATTTTATAATCTCTTAAAAATGTTTATTTTCAAGATTTAGTATTAATAAAGGTTGATCTTTATTGATCTGAGTAGATGTGACTTGGTAATCTGTAGCTCCGTCTCTCTACCAGCAATCGAGAGATCCTAAGATGATTCTGGCGATATTGACGATGTGATGTAATGAAAAGACACTCCACACTACTGTATATGTGTGTGCTTTAGGGTTAAAAATAATTGCCTAAGAATATGAGAGATGTTTGTCTTGTTCGTTTATTAGATAAGAGATGTGCTTAGTTTTTCAATTTAGGCTATGCATAGAATCTGGGACAATAAGTGAGATTAAATGCTAAGATTTTTAGGATAAGATAATGCATGTCACATTTATGGCTAAATTCGATCATGCCTCTAATATGAATTGTAGTTATGCGCTAATATTGATATGTTAACGGGATAACGTAGACTTGGTCCCTAAAATTTTAGTTGGAAATGAAAATAAATTAGGTCGTCTGGTAGAAATATATGGCTTGGCCTAGTTTAGGTCTAACTTGACATGTCTTTTTAAATAAACAAATCAGACTTAAGTTTTTTTAAGGCTTGTTTAAATAAATAAGTTAGATTTAAGCTGTTTATAAAGCCTGTTAAGCCTGACATACCAGTCTGTATAAATATATATATATATATATATTATAATTTAAAAATAGAGTTGTTAAAATATATTAAAATAATTAAGTTATTTAATAATATATTTTTTATATTCTTAATTTTGTTATTATTAAATTAATATATTATGTTATAATTTTATTTATTTATAATTATAATAAACAGAAATTATATTTTATTAAAAATTAAAAATATTTTATATATGATTACATTTTTTAAATAATAAATTTATTTAATATTAAATTATTATATTTATTATATTTAAATAATTTAAAAAATAGTTAAATCTTTGAAAAAAATAAGACGTAATTAAAACTAAACAAAATAAAATTTAAAAATAAAATAATAAAATAATATTAATATATTTTTTATACTCTTAATTTTATTATAATTATTTTTATTTATAATAAATAGAAATTGTTTAAATTTAAATATATTTTATTTAAAAGTCAAAATTTATAAAAAAATATAATAAATAAAATAAAAAACTTATTATAATATATATATATATATATATATATATAATCATACCATGTAGTAAATAATATAATTATAAATAAATTATATAATAATATATATTTTTGTAACTTACGTGTATTTTAATTAAATTATTAGTTAATTTATCAATTTATATGTAATATATAAGTATATATTTTAATTTATTGTATCAGTAATAAACTAATAATTTCTATATTACATTAATGTTATAGTGTAATTAATTTTACGTTTATTTGTTAATTTAAAATAATAAATTAATAAAATAAATAAAATTAAATATTTTATAATTATTTCTTTTAATTTAATAGTTATTATTGTTGTTATTATATATATATATATATAGTACATTAAGTTTAAATTTTTATATTAAGTTTTATCACATATTTTTTAATTAAAATAAAAATTTAGAAATATAAATTATTTTAATTTAAATATAAATTTTAATAATTTTTCTACATCTATGAATTTTATAATATAAATATTTTTTATCACATATGTTATTTTTCTACATCTATGAATTTTATAATATAAATATTTTTTATCTACAATTTTTATAATAATGATATTTATTTATTTTTTAAAATATAATTTTTTTAGCTGATTCAATAAATTTTGTAAGTGTTATTTTTTTGTTATCAATTTTATGTGGTTACTGTTATTTTATTTATTAAATATAAAATGTCTTTATACAAACAAAATATAATTATCATAAAAAATAATTAAAATATTTAATAATTTTATAAAATTAAATTAAGAAAATAAAAATATAAAAATTTTATAATATAAAAATATTTATAATTAATGCTCAAATAATATTTTAAAAATTATTTATAAAATTATATAAAAATAATTATAATTATTTAATAATTATCAATAAAACAAATAAAAATTTGAATATATGTAAATTAATTTGATAATAAAATAATTATATTTTTATTAATATTATTCAATAACAACAATCATTTTAAAATTTTAATATTATACAAATTTTATTTTATTTATTTATCTTTTCTTAAACATTTTTATTGGTATAAAATTTATAATAAAAAGTTTTATTGATTATATTCACTACATCACAACAAATCACAAAATAACATAACTACATGTCTTTGAGCCAAAGCTACTATTGTACTTATATTTTATTCTGATTTTATTATTATTTATAGTTACTTTGAATATAAATATAAAATAAATTATTATATTTGTTTGAACAAGCTGAAAAGCAGTAAAATCTTTGAATAAGATTAATTAGAACGCAATCAAAATTAAAGAAACTAATATTTAAAATAAAATAATAATATTATATTAATTTATTTTTTATATTCTTAATTTTATTATTATTAACATTTAATTATTATATTAATATATTATGTTATAATTTTTTATTTATAAGAAATAAAAATTATATTATATTCAAAACTAAAAATATTTAAATACGATTACAAGTGTTTAAAAAATAAATTTATTTAATTATAAATTATTATATTTATTATATTTAAACAAACTCAAGAAGAATAAGACATGATCAAAACTAAACGAATTAAAATTTAAAAATAAAATATTAATATTTTTTTAATAAATTTTTTATATTTTTAATTTTATTATTATTAATATTTAATTATTATATTAATATATTATGTTATAATTTTTATATTTATAATAAATAAAAATTTTTAAAATATAAAATATATTTTATCTAAAATGAAAAATTTATAAAAAATGAGAAAAAAATAAAATAAAAAATTTAGTATAATATATATATATATATATATATATATATAATCAGACCATATAACAAATAATATAAATAATATAATTATAAATAAATTATATAATAATATATATTTTATAACTTGCATGTGTTTTAATTAAATTATTAATTAATTTATCAATTTATATGTAATATATAAGTATATGTTTTAATTTATTGTATCAGTAATATTTTTTATATTACATTAATATTATAATGTAGTTAATTTTATGTTTATTTGTTAATTTAAAATAATAAATTAATGAAACAAATAAAATTAAATATTTTGTAATTATTTTTTTAATTTAATAGTTATTATTATTGTCATTATATATATATATTGCATTAAGTTTAAATTTATTTATTTTTTAAAATATAGTAATTTTCTTTTAATTGATTCAAGAAATTGTGTGAATGTTATTTTTGTATTCAATTTTATATGTTTAGTGTAACTTTATTTATTGAATATAAGATGTCTTTAAACAAATAAAATATATTTTTAAAATAAAACTAAAATATTTACTATTTATATAATTTTTAAAAAATAAATCAAGAAAAATATAAATATAGATTTTATTAACATAAAATATTTATAATTAATACTTAAATAATATTTTAAAAATTATTTATAAAATTATATTAATATTATTATAATTATTTAATAATTATTAATAACATAGATAAAAATTACAAAAATATATAAACTAATTTGATAATAAAATATTTATATTTTTATTAATATTATTTTTTTTTGTAACAGACTTTGTTAACAAGTTTCAGGTCACGCTAGACAACTTAAACAGGCTAAGCCAGGCCTAAAATAAAACCTTTAACAGGTAACAGGCCAGGCTCAGGTCTAATAATTATGTAACAGGTCAGGCCTGTTTAGAGTAAAGCTTGGCTTGACCTGACCTGTTTCCATTCCTAATCCTAGTACAAGTCTGAACATGTGTAGGCATGATCATAGATTAAATTTTAATCAATTTAAATTTATTTAAAATTTAATTATATAAATTAGATTTTAAATTAATTTATTTTAATTTTTTAAAATTAGTTTAAATTTAGTTTTAAAATTTAAATTTAACTTAAAATTAATTTTAGATTTAGTAAAAATATATTATAAATATTTTTATATTATAATTAAATTATTATATTAAAAAATATTTAAATTTTATATTAACTAATATAAAATTATATTTACATATATTTTAATTTATTAATACTATAATTTTTTTATTATATTAAACTAATAAATATTTACATATATTTTACACTTTATCATTTATCTACCACACAAACTAATTATACAAATTAAATTTTAAACTATTTTATTTTATTTTATCAATTTAAAAGTAGTTAAATTTAATTTAAAATTAGTTTAAATTTAGTTTTTGTTGAAACTAATTTTAAATTTAGTTTTATGTTAAATTAGTTTTAAATCAAATTTTAGATTTAATTTTTAAGGAAATAATAATTTTCAATACATTTGTGAATTTAGTTTTTAAGGTAAAACTAATTTTTTATATACACCGTTATATTAAATTAATGTGTTTTAAGAAGATTTTAGTAATATTTATTAATTATATTATATTTTATAGAAGTTTAAAAAATATTTATTATTATTATTAACTTATTTTTAATAAACTGAATTAATGATAAAAATTTAAATTAAAACCTATAAAAATAAAAATTAATAATATAAATTTAAATTTGGTTAATAATACATATTAAAAAAGTAACTATAATTTATTTATTTTTTTATTCTCAAACACAACTTTAAAAGGTTATCTAAAACAAAGGCTATTTATTTATTTATTGTGACAGTGGTTCCTACTTGATCGATTCTTATTTTAGCTAATAGAAATACTAAAGTTAATATTGTTTTTAAAAAATAGAATAAAAATACAAAAAAGATATTATATTAAACTTATCACTTAAAATTTAAATTAACAAGACTAGTTGTTTAAAGTTTATATATTTAATAATAATTATGGAATGCATGAAAAACTCATAAATTAATTTAATCAGAGTTTCGTCTATGTCATAAAATAAAAGCGAGAGCACCAGCGAAAACAATAGCCAGACAACTAGTTTCAAGTTCTATCATTTTGTAAAAATAGTTACTTTTATATTTCCGTCATTGTCCATTAAATCAGATTTAGAAGAAAAAAAGAAGGGAAAAATTGGTTTTCATAAATTAAATCTAGTTTTAATAAATTAGATAAAAAATATGTCTAGATCTTTTTTTAACATGTATTGGACATCTTAGTTTCATTAAAAATCTGGATTTTTAAATCCAGTAAGGTTAAGTTATGGATTGGATTTCTAAATTTGGAATTTTTTGCTCATCCCTAAACATTTGCCCCTAACTTGGCACACTATTAAAGGGATCAATTCCAACGCACTCTTTATGTTAGACAACACATTAAGAGCTTTGGTTTTCAGAATGAAGGGAGTGCAAGAAAGTCCACATTGAATAGGGAATGTGATTTTGGCATGCATGCTAATCATTATGTTGTTATCCATCATATGAGAACGGAAGGTTGTCTCTCCCGTGACCTTTTCCTAGACATAACCCTTTTCCAATTGGCCTAAATATAATTGTTATGTTTAGAATGGACACCAGTTGTAACTACGGTCATTACAGTGGTTAATATATATTTACCTTGTGCTTCAGGGGACAAGAAAAGATTGCTGCATAACCTATTGATGACTAAAAGGGGACTTAGTGGATCATGTTGGTGCCTCTTTGGGGACTTTAATGCAGTTTGCAAAAGCTCGGAGAGAAAAAGTGGTGTAGGGGTGTGAGTAGAGTGGAAATGGAAGGTTTCAATAGCTTCATTGATGATATGTGTGTCTATGACATATCGATGATGGGGAGAAGGTTTACTTGGTATAAGGGTGATGGGTTGACTTGTAGTAGACTAGATAGATTTCTAGTTTTTGATGAGTGGATTAATGTGTGGAGAACTCCGAAACTAAAGGCATTGGAGTGTGATATCTCGAATCATTGTCCATTAATTTTGGTCCACGGGAACACTTAAGCCCTTTAGGTTCAACAATTGTTGGCTTCAACGTCCTTCTCTTAAGGGGGTGGTATCTTCTACATGGGGTGAACCTGTACAAAGTAGGTGGAAGGTAATTATACTCAAGGACAAGTTGAAGAAGCTCAAGGGAGATTTGAAGGAATGGAACGTGAATGTGTTTAGGAACATTGATATCAATATTGCAAATATCATCAAAGAGATTAGTGATTTAAATTTAAAGATGGAGGAGGGTGGAGTTACTAACGAAGATAAGATACTATTGAAGCTCAAGACTAGTGAGTTGTGCAGGGCCAAAAAAGACAAAGAATCACTTCTAGCTCAAAAGATAAGGATGAAATGGTGCAAATTAGGAGATGTCAATTCTAAATACTTCCATAGATGTGTCAAAGCAAAACAAAGACATAACAAAATCATGACGTTAAAGGTTGATGATGCATGGCTTGAAGAGGTTGAGGGCATTAGGGAACACATCTTTGGTTACTTTCAACAACACTTCAAGGCAAGAAAATGGAGAAGATCGCTTTTAGAGGGAATCAGATTCCCTAGGATATCTATGGAGCTCAATCTTGGTCTTGTGGCCCCGTTTGAGATGAAGGAAGTAGAGGACATTATTATGGCATGTTCTGGGGATAAAAGTCTGGGTCCAGATGGTTTCAACTTTGCATTCATGAAGCAATTTCGGAGCTTGTTGAGATGGTGGACTTTCATAATTCGTCTCTCCTAAAAGCACTCAACTCATACTTTATTACTTATAACAAAAGGAATGTGTCCCCAACGTATAATGGACTTTTGACCTATTTTGTTGATAGGTTGTTTGCATAAAATTATTGTAAAAACATTAGCAGAGAGAAGGTATTAGAGGGTGTAATATTTAGTAATCAAATGACACTTGTTCCAAAAAGGCAAATACTAGATGGGGTGGTAGTGTTAAATGAAGTGATCGACTATGCAAAGAAGGAGAAGAAGGCATATTTTATCTTGACATATCTATTATATATATTGAGGAGGATGGGCTTCGAAGACAATTGGTGCAAATGGATAGAAGAGTGTGTATGTGAGGTAATCTTTCCGTGCTAGTAAATGGAAGTGCAACTAAGGAGATGGAGATTGAAAGAAGACTTAAACAAGGGGATCCCTTAGCCCCATTTCCTTTTTGTGATAGCCACTGAGGGATTAGGAGGTTTGATGTAAAGTGCGGTAGACAAGAATCTTTTCAAAGGTATTGTAGTGCATAATTGACCAATGGTTTCTTACCTCTAATTTGCAGATGATACCATAATGGTGGGTGAAGCAACCTTGCAAAATTTATGAACTCTTAAAGCAGTCTTGAAAAGTTTTAAACTTGTCCAGAATGAAATTTAACTTCCATAAAAGCAAAATTGTAAGAATTAATATGGATGAAGGCTTTCTTCAACAAGCGTCAAATTTTTGCATTGTACAGTTGATTCCATCCCCTTCTGTTTCCTAGGAATACTGGTGGGTGCTTCTCTATTGAAAATGGAAACGTGGAACCCTAGGCTTGAGGCTTTAAGGAAAAGACTAGGTAATTGGAAAAATAAATGCATTTCCATCGGCTGATAGGTAACTCTCTTGAATTCCATCCTTAATGCTATGCCCATTCATCATCTTTCCTTCTTTTGGATGCAAAAAAATTAGTAGTGGAGGTCATATGCATACAAAGGAATTTTCTTTAGAGTAGAGTTAAGGACACCACAAAAATTCTGTGGATGAAATGGGACCTTGTGTGTGCTAGCAAGAAAGAGGAGGGGACTTGGTATTAAGCATGTGGAAAGATTTAATTGTACACTACTAGGAAAATGGCAATGGAAGGCGTTGACGAATCAAGATGCATTGTAAAAAAGAATTTTGGCAGCAAGATACGGGTACTCTTATGTCTCAGCTAATGTTGTCTTTCAACATGCTAAAGCCTCAATTTTGGTGGAAGAAAGTGAGAAGAGCGGGAGAATAAAGAAGGCATTAAAAAGACTTTGGAGAATGGTGAGAATATTCAATTTTGGAAGGAGACTTGGTTGGGTACCTTAACCTTGGCATCTAGGTTCCCAAGGTTGTGTGATCTTGCTAGTGATAGTGAAAGTTGTGTGATGAGTAATGGATTGTGGTGCAATAGGAGATGGAGGTGGGATATCACTTGGAGGAGGCCATTGAGAGGATGGGAGGAGGAGGAAGCTTCTAACTTGTTTTCTATTTTGTAGGGTTGTCAACTGCAAGAAATCGCCTTTGATAGATGGGTTTGGGTGGAGGACTGTTGATAGATAATGTCAAGTCGCTATCAAAACAAATAAGTTTTGCTAAGAATTTTGCAGTATAGAGCTCAACCTAAATTGATTCACAGAGACAAATTTTCAGTTAAATTCAATTATAGGTTTTTCTTTTAAAGAATGAAAGTAAAGTTTTGGGGGGTTTGAAAACTACGAATTAATCAAATTAAATTGTGAACAAATTAAAATTGAATAAAAAAAATTAAGAAATATCAATCCACAGAATACAAAATGTGTGTAACTCTGATTATCACAGTATCTAAAGATTTTAATATGAGTTTAAGCATTTATCTAATTTAATTATTAATTCAATCAAATAACCTAATTGAATTAGATCATGGATTAAATCAAATTATCATTTAACCTAACGTGAATTAATTATGAAATTAGAATATTAATCAAATCCTAATTTGAATTCTAAGCACAAAATAGTTAATCACAAATGCAATATACAAATCTAAAATTAGAGGAAAAAAGAATAAACTTAGAATAATTTGACTCAGAACTCAAATTGAATTTACACTGTTTGGATTTCACGAATTTAACGGGAGGTTTAGCCTTCCATTGAAGTACATAACCCACACGAGAATGAGAAAAGAACAAGAAATTTTGAGAAAAATTAAAAACAAGAATTTTTATTTCGGCTAGATCTCAAAAACTCAAAGTGTCTAATCGCCTCCTAATTCATAACCTT
Organism: Abrus pulchellus subsp. cantoniensis; assembly: GCA_024086825.1. Taxonomy (NCBI): domain Eukaryota; kingdom Viridiplantae; phylum Streptophyta; class Magnoliopsida; order Fabales; family Fabaceae; genus Abrus; species Abrus pulchellus. The sequence continues at coordinate 29,844,473 of CM044050.1, read as the reverse complement.
ATTAGTTTATTTATAGGTTCTAATTAGGATAAATTAAATGGTCAAAATTTGGGCTTTAATTATATCTAAAAGTCCAAATACGATTATTAAATAACAAGGGTTCAAATGCAATCCTGCAACAAGATTTAGCAAATCTACCTCAAATTTCAAAAATTGTAATAAATCAAAAATAACTTCAAATCTAGCAATCCATATATGCATTTTGAAGCCCTAGATGTATAAAATCCAATGCAACTAGAATCAGTCAAAATCGATAACTTTAGAAAAAGTTATTGCCAAAAATGTAGTCAGATGTCAAAATTACCAAAAATGCAAAATTAAAGTATTTATTTGTAACAAGCCCAATTTATTCAAATAACTAGAAAATGGTAAAAACTCCAAAAATAAAGCATATAAAAAGAGTTTAGAAATGAAAATAAAACATTAAATGCAAACATAAAATATGTTACATCAACTTCATTCTTAGTTTCTCGGTTAAATCTGCCTACAAGTGCATCATGTTACAATTTTCTACAGTAAAAACATTACCTCCTATGTCCCTATTCCTCCTAGCAAAAGTGTGGAAGTCTTAGACACCTAATAAAGTCATGATATTAGTTGGCAAGTTATTTTGGACCATTTTCCTTCAAAGGAAAATTTAATCCAAATAGGTCTTAGAGATAAATTGGACAATGAATATTGTGTATTTTGTAGTCATGACATAGAGACCCTACACCACCTCTTTTTCTTATGTCCATTTATGGTTCATGTGTGGCAACAACTATACTTTTTGTTTCACTTGCCACCTCTAACAACTTATTATTTGAATGTGCAAGTGCTAGATTTTCTACATGTAGCTACATGTAACAAAATGTGGAAAGCTACTTTTGTGGTATGGATGATGTTCTTGTGGAATATATGGAAGCATAGGAATGCAATCATTTTTTCACAAGCTAGTGTGGATTCAAATTTAGTGGTGGAGAAAATTAAACATAAAACATGGCTCACAATTACAACATACTCTTCAACAAATTGTTTCTCCTATAATGCATGGTACTTAGAACCGTTAGAAAGCTTTAAATTGTTATTTCCCTAGAGGTTATTACATGGATGATTTGTAATTGTAACACCCTCAAATTTTGTGGCCCTTGTATAAAAAAATGAGTTTTGGGTACAGGGTATCTCGTTGTAGCGAGATATCTCTTGCTGTAGCGAGAAAGATGTGTCTAGAATCAGACATTCTAATGCTTTCTCGCTGTAGCGAGAATGCTCTCATTGTAATGAAAAGCTCTCGTTGTAGCTAGAATGACAGACAACAAAGAGAAATTTTGTCTGGTTTTCTCACTGCTGCGAGAGAAGAGCTTGTTGTAGGGGAAAAACTCTTGCTGTAGCGAGAGATAGTTCGTTGTAGCGAGAATATTGTGAATTAAGGGGTATTTAAGGGATTCAACCTAAGGAACTTAGAATACAATATAAAATCCCAATCTCTCCCTTATTTTCTTTGACCTCTAACCCCCTCTTCTCAGAAATCCTCCTTTAAACCTCAATCTTCCTTCAAATCCGAGCTTGGAAGCTCAATCATTCAAATCCATGTAAGTCTCCTTAAGCTTAGTTCTCTGATTTCATTCTTATTTCTCCATTAGCCTTAACCCTTAAGATGATATTCTCTACCAGAACGTTGTGCCTTTTCCTTGGATCTCAAGGAAAACTCAATCTAAGAGACCTATTTCTAGGTAAGGGGAGTTGATCCCAAACCCTAAATCCTCTTTGGTTTTTTGAGTTGAAAACACTATGTTTTTCCATTAGAACCCTAATATTCTTTTCTTAAAATCTAAAGTGAAGGAATAAAGAGTTGGACATGAAAAACCCTTGATTGCTTTCAGAACTATCTAAATGTAGCTTGTAGTAAAAGCTCTAAATAAAACTATTTTGAGGAATATTATGATTTTACTGAGAAAATGTGTATGTTAGATTGTTCAAATGGGCTGAGTCCAACAGTGTTCGACCTTCAGCACATTGTATTGGCTTGTGTGATGTGAAATTATTTGATGATATTTCTATGTTAAATGATACAATGAATATAGATGTTGTTTGATAGTTGAAGTATGCCAAAATGAGTGAAACTATGTTATTGATAAAAAGTGTTTAACTGTTCTTAAATGAAGAAAAAGTTTTATGTATGAAATGAAATGATATGACATGATGATGGAATTGTGAGAATTATGATTATAACATGAGTCAGAATAGATTAATGGATGTGATTATAATACAAGTATTATAGTATATCAAAAGGTGTACTCGTAATACATATATTGTAATACATTAAGTTATATGATCAAAACTTACGTATTATGACACATTGATCTATGAGAAAGATATGAAAAAGAATGAGAATACTTGAAAAATGTTGAGAATAAGTATAGATAGTTACAGAGATATACTAGAGGTATAGAGTCTAAAGAAGATTTGAAAAATCTTGGAAAAATAAGGGTGGTGAATGCTAATTGAAAATGGGTGCATAATGAATTGTTGAAAGTAAAAGCATTCATAGGCCGCACACTTATTTTCTGATGAGACTTTTGACTATACCTTTGCTAAAAGAGGCTGGGTCGGCATAAGTGTATCTATGTTGCTGTAGTCAAACAACAAATATCTATGCTATGAAGTCCTCAAGGGATCCTAAGGGCATTGAATATGAAAGTGAAATAAATGTGAAAGTATGATGTATATGAATTAGTGCAGAAGTTGTAAGATTATAATATGTGCATTGTAACATATCGGTTGACATTTTTATGATATATGTATTGTAATACATCGACGAGTGTGATTAGGACACATGTATTATGACATATTGATTAACATAATATAATACATGTATTATGATGTACAGATTAATGGGAAGATGATAAATATTTGCATGCAAAGATGATTGATAAGTCGTTTTGTGTGTGCTCCGTTGTGATAAGGAATTGTATGATATGAGTGTCATTGTTAATTCAATCTATGTTAGATAACATTTTTAGTAATATATACATATTTATCTTTCTTCTATCGAATAAGAGATTTAGCGGAGCGGGAAATACTCAGCCTTACTAACTATTTTCAGGAAGGTGAATGAGGAGGGAATAAAAATGATTGATCCATTCTAGGATCATAGTCCAGTGAGATTGGAAGGAAGACTGCTCTGTAAGAACTAGAATATCTTGAGAAATTGTAGTATTTTTATTCAGTATATTTTATGTTTATCAAGTTCTGTAAATATTTTTAAATGAAAGATTTAAGAATTTATAATACTTGGATAAATTTTGTTGTAATGAATAATTTGGAAATGTTCTTGGTGGTATTCTAAACTTATATGTATCCAATGTAAACCAAATAATTTGCTAGATATAAATTTATATTTTATTTATTAATTTAAAGTCTCAAAATTATTCCTTTGAGAATTTTAAATACTTTGAAATCTTATAAAATTTTCATAAGAGGAATGAAAGTTTTGTTTGTATTCAAATCATAAATCTATATAACATAATAAAATTTCTTTATTTTCCCCTTTCTCTATAAAAGTTTATTTATTTTTAAAGAAGAAAACGAGGATGTTACAGTAATAGGTTTATTTTTATTTATAATTTTTGGTAATTTGTAATCCGTATAGTTGCTCCTATTGTAATTTTGGGATGAGTACCCCTTGTACTTAATATCGATAGAATTTTTTGTGCTTGGCAAAAAAAAAAATTGCTAAATATGAGGTTTACAATTTATATTTTAAATCTGAATTAATGATGAATCCACATTTTATTAGATTTTTACTTGTCATTTTGATGTTTCTTAATAGAAAAAGTAAACTTAGGAAGTGTAAATAACATAAAAATATCATTTTGGTCAAATATCATAGTTTTTTTTTTTAATTTTTGGTTAAATTACATTGATTTACATAGATATAGTTTGCAATTTTGATCATTTGAATAATTGTGCAAGAATTTTTAGATTTCTTCCATGGATTTTTAGCATTTGAGAAAGTTTGAGATGAAAGTGATCACTTTGGATCTCATAGTGAACACTACAGCAAGCTAAGTCCAAAAGGGCAGACTAAAGTGATCACTATGAACCCATAGTACAACTACAGAGACCCAATTTGAAGAAGTGTTGCGTGTGCTTACTTTGGAATCATAGTAGACACTCTGGAGCAGCCAAAGTTATCACTCTGATACCAAAGTGACAACTCTAGAGAGGCCAAAGCACAAGACCTGCGCGTGGTTACTATAGAGCGATAATAACTACTATAGAGCACTGCTCATTATCACTATGAAACCATAGTAGTTACTATGGGCAAAAATTTCTGCACTATAAATAGAATTTGAGAAATTAGGGTACGGAGCTTTTTCATAACTTTGGATTCTTTTTGCCACTTTGGGTGCATTTTGCAGAGATTAGGATCATTGAGTGACAGCCAAGGCCAATGTTAGGGTTTGATTTGCAATTTGTCTTCATTTTCCTTTAATTCTTGCATTAATGACATTGAATTCCCTTTGTTTTCATCTTGAATTTGTAAGACCCATCCTTATGGAGGGCTAAACTTTCTTGTAATCCTTAGTGAGTTCATGGATTCTTGAATTCCTGGGTATAAATGTCAATATAATTCCCTTTCTTTCATGAATTTATACTTCCCGACTCTTTGAATTGAATTAATGGTTGAATGAGAGGGACATTGCTTAATTAACCCTAATTCATTTTAATGAAATTCTTAACTTGGTTTGTTTAATCCTAAGTTAATTTCTAAGGTTGCGTAATCTTAGGGATAAGGGTTGGAGCCCATTAAAATTGCTTAATTCATATGGGATTTTAAGGGGAATTCTTGCTTGTTGAGTTACCTTAATTCAGAGGAAGAGGAAAAGTATTTAATCTTGAGAGGAATAGGGATAGAATTACATGAACAAACTAAGAATTGCACATTTCATTGATTGGACTGATTAATTTCATCACTTGTCTTTACATTAAAATTGGAATCACACAAAACTCGCTTGTTTTAATTGCTTTATACTAAATGCTTACAACATGTTCAATGTATGTTACAAACCAAAGTCATTGGAGACAACCTAGGCTTGCATCCTAGACTACATAAATTTTTTTGCATATTTTGATGAAGGTTGACGACAGATTTTTTTGCAAATGAGAAAAATCCGTTCATCAAATTGGCACCGTTGCCAGGGACTTTGGTGTTAATTTTGCATTGGACTTGTTATTTATTCTGTTTTAATGTTCTATTTTTAATTTTTTGGCACTTTGCCCTGTTTTTGCTGCATAATTCTGTGGAATTCTACAGAATTTGTGAGTGTGTGTTACATTTTTCTTGCCATAGTTTGCAACTTCTTTCTGTTTTGCTGTTTAGTGTTATTACTTTATTTTACTGCACTTAGACATCATTTTTCTGCATAATTGTTAGCTGAATTTTTCTGTATTTTTGCTGTTTCATTTAGTTTAATTCTTTTCATTCCTCATAGTTAGTTTTTAGTGCATAACTAGATCGAATCCTGGAGATTTGTATCCACTTGATCCAGAGATTGATAGGACATTTCATAGTAGCATTAGATTACATAGACATAATTCTGAACATTTTGAGGAACATTTATCTCTTCATCTATCTACTCATCACCATATTCTTTAAATTTTGAATTTGATCAAATGGCTGATAATGAAAGAACATTAAAGGAACTGGCTGCACCTGATGTAACATATCAAACTTTATGCATACAGTATCCTGACATTGATGCTCCCTTTGTACTTAGGACTGGACTACTACCCTTGTTGCCAAGATTTCATGGCCTTGCAGGTGTGGATCCGCACAAACACCTCAAGGAGTTCCACATTGTTTGTTCAACCATGAGGCCACAAGGTGTGCCGGAGGAACATGTCAAATTAAAGGCTTTTCCGTTCTCTCTAATGGATGCAGCCAAGGATTGGCTCTATTATCTTCCTCCAGGATCTATTGCTAGTTGGGACAACTTGAAGAAACTTTTCCTAGAGAAATTTTTCCCAGCATCACGAGCTGTGTCCATAAGGAAGAACATTTATAGGATAAGGCAGCTTGAAAGAGAAACCCTTTATGAATATTGGGAAAGGTTCAAGAGGCTATGTGCTAGCTGCCCCCATCACCAACTTAGTGATCAATTGTTGATACAATACTTTTATGGGGGACTGTACCCTATGGACCAAAGCATGATAGACGCTACAAGTAGAGAGGCATTGGTAAACAAAACTTCGGTTGCAGCTTGCAACTTGATTGAGAACATGGCTGCCAACTCCCAACAATTTGTACTAAGGCAAAATTCTTTTGTTACCATAAATTTGAGTGAAGTACAAGTTGGTGAATCTAGTAAGCTGGAACACAAGCTTGATGAATTAACATCCATGGTGAAGCAATTGGCTTCTATGCAAAAGAGTGCTGTTGCATCTTCACCTCCTCCACCATCCATTCCAGCCATGTTGTGTGGCATTTGTTCAGCTACAGATCATTACACTGATAGCTGCCCCACACTACAAGAGTCAGACATGGAGTTTGGGGACAACATTATGCGCTTCAACATATTTGATACTATAAAGCACCCATTTGAAAAACATTTTGTCTTCCAAATTGATTTATTTGATGACTTGATAGATGAACAAATTTCTGAATTTTTAGAAACAAATTTTTCTTTTGATTTTACTGAATGTATAGATACTCCCATTTGTGAATATTGTAATAATTCTTCTATGTGTAACTCTTGTATTTCTGTGTTTCTGAAAGTGAATTCTGCAAATTCTAATATTGAAGAGATTGAAAAATTGATAGGAGAAGAATGTGATATTTTTAGTTCAACAAGTATAGTTGAATCTAACCCCTTTGATTTAAATGTTGCAGAGATTTCTTCTACTGAGAGTGCTAAACCACTTTATTTTGTGGAGCAACCTCCTATAATAGAGCTTAAACCCTTACTAGAGCATCTAAAATATGCCTATCTAGAGGCAAATGAGAAGCTTCCAGTGATAATCTCCACCAAGCTGAATGTTGAATAAGAGGAGAAATTCTTAAAAGTGATTAAGAAGCACAAGAAAGCTATAGGCTGGATCCTTGCTGATATTCCTGGAATCAGCCACTCTCTTTGCATGCACAAAATATTATTAGAGGAGGGTGCTAAGTCAGTGAGGCAGCCTCAGAGGAGGGTAAATCCCATTATTCTGGATGTGGTAAAGAAGGAGGTCACCAAGTTACTACAAGCTGAGATTATCTACCCTATATCAGATAGCACTTGGGTCAGCCTGGTCCAAGTGGTCCCAAAGAAATTTGGACTCACTGTGGTGAAGAATGAAAAAGATGAGTTGATACCCACCTGAGTCCAAAATAGTTGGAAAGTCTGCATTGACTACAGGAGGCTTAACAAAGCGACTCAGAAGGACCACTTCCCATTACCTTTCATTGATCAGATGTTGGAAAGGTTGGCTAGTAAGTCTCATTATTGTTTTCTTGATGATTTTTCCGGTTATTTTCAAATTTGCATAGCACCACTTTTACATGTCCTTTTGGCACTTTTGCCTATAGGAGAATGCTCTTTGGCTTGTGCAATGCTCCAAGAACATTTCAAAGATGTATGTTAAGTATTTTTTCTGATTTAGTGGAGCATTACATAGAGGTCTTTATGGATGATTTTACCGTGTATGGCCCATCTTTTTATGCATGCTTGGTTAACTTAGAAAAAGTTTTGAAAAGATGCATTGACACTAATCTTGTGCTTAATTTTGAAAAATGCCATTTCATGGTAGAGCAAGGTGTAGTGTTAGGCCATATCATATTTGAAAAGGGAATTGAAGTAGATCCTACAAAACTAGATGTTATTGCACAATTGCCTTACCCCTCTTGCATTCGAGAGGTTCGTGCTTTCCTTGGCTATGCAGGGTTCTACAGGAGATTCATTAAGAACTTCTCTAAAATTGTCATTCCCTTGTCCAAGCTTTTGCAGAAGGAGGCTAAGTTCAATTTTGATGAAAAGTGTAAGAAAGAGTTTAATATGCTTAAGGAAGCCCTGACCACCACACCCATCATCAAACCTCCATATTAGACCAAACCATTTGAATTGATGTGTGATGCATCCAATTTTGCAGTGGAAGCTGCCTTAACATAATGGGTTGGTAAGTTTCCTCACATTATTTATTATGCTTCTAGAACTTTGGATCTAGCACAATCTAATTACACTACAACTGAAAAAGAATTGTTGGCCATAGTGTTTGCACTGCACAAGTTTAGATCATATCTGTTAGGGTAAAAAATTGTGGTTTTTACTGATCACTCTGCCTTGAAGTATTTGCTGAACAAGACAGATTCTAAGCCCAAACTCATAAGATGGATGCTTTTACTTCAAGAACTTGATTTGGAGATCAAGGATAGAAGTGGAACTTAGAATTTGGTAGCCGACCACCTGAGCAAGATAGAGGGAGTTCTTGACCCTATTCCAATTTTAGATGAATTTCCTGATGAACAACTCTTGAAGTTGTATGCCTCACAGGCACCCTGGTATGCTGATATTGTTAACTTTCTTATTGCGGGATCTTTTCCAACAGATGCACCAAAAGCTAGAAAGGATAGGATAAGGAGTGATGCAAAACATTACGTTTGGGATGGCCCTTATTTATGGAAATTCTGCAGTGACCACGTCATCAAAAGGTGTGCCTGATGAAGAGATCTCATCCATACTGTAGTTCTGTCACGCCTCAGTTGTACGAGGTCATTAAAGACCTTAGAGAATAGCAAGAAAGATGCTAGATACAGGACTGTATTGGCAATCAATTTTTAAGGACTCATGGCAAGCATACTCCACCTATGAAAGATGCCAAAGAGTGGGAGGAGTAATTACATGGAGACAGAAGATGCCCCAACAGCCCATCCTATATTGTGACATCTTTGATATCTGGGGTATTGATTTTATGGGACCGTTCCCCTCCTCTTTTGGTTTTCTTTATATACTTGTTGTTGATTATGTATCAAAATGGGTGGAAGCTAAAGCCACCAAAACTAATGATGCTAGAGTTGTTGCAGAGTTTGTTCGTAGCAACTTATTTTGCAGGTTTGGAATTCCTAGAGCTATCATTAGTGATCAAGGAAGTCACTTCTGCAATAAGACTATGGAAGCCTTGTTGAAGAAATATGGAGTTGTACACAAAGTTTTCACTTTCTACCACCCACAGACAAATGGGCAGGCTGAGCTCTCTAATAGAGAAATCAAGAAAATACTTGAGAGAGTAGTGCAACCCCTTAGAAAAGATTGGAGTCGTAGGCTTGATGATGCCTTGTGGGCACATAGAACAACATTCAAGACACCCTTGGGAATGTTACCATACAAGGTGGTCTATGGAAAAGCTTGCCATTTGCCAGTTGAGGTGGAACACAAAGCCTATTGGGCAGTAAAGACTTGCAACATCCATTATGACTCAGCTGGAGAACAAAGAAAATTACAATTGCAAAAGTTGGAAGAGCTACGTCTTGAGGTCTATGAGAACTCCAGAATTGACAAGGAAAAGACTAAACAATACCATGACAAGAAGATTTCAAGCAAAGAGTTCTACGTTGGTCAAAAGGTTCTCTTGTTCAATTTTCGTCTTAAACTCAAGACTGGAAAGCTCAAATCAAGGTGGCCTGGACTCTTCACCGTTACAATGGTATTTTCCTATGGTGCAGTGAAAATCACGAGTGACTCCACTAGCAAAAGCTTTATGGTGAATGGACACCGCTTGAAGCCATTCTTGCAAAACTCAACTACCTTGGAAGAAGTTGAGGAGATTGACCTGCAATCACCATGCACCAACCTCCATTCCAACCCTTGGCCTGCATAACTCATTCTATACGTCAAGCTAGTGACGTTAAAGAAGCGTTGTGAATTGTGATGAATTAGTCATGATTTTATTACATATTCTTCATTCTTTTTATAGTGGACAATTTTAAATCTTGAATTTGATTCATGCAGAAACCATAGGAATTTCATATGTATAGAGACATATCAAAGGTGCCCACTTTCATTTCATAGTAGTTACTTTCAAGTAAAGGTAAGTTATCCCACTCTTTGTAGTTTTCACTTTCAGTCTATAGTGATCACTTTCAAAAGGCTTCTGGGCTAATTAGTCTGCGTGTAATAACTCCCAAACCATAGTAAACACGCGTAGAGGCACTAGGAATTTAGGAGCTTTCTATAGTTGTCACTTTGGTTTCACAGTAACAACTACAGAGGCACCTCTTGGGACAATCATGTTGTGCGTAGTTACTCCCATTTCTTAGTAACTACGAGCACCTCACTGTTCAGAGGGCAAGTGTACCCATCGAAAAGTAATAAAGGGTTTTCAACTAAGTTCCCGAAATATCGTCCCATAAAGATTGTTTATCAATTACTAAGAGTTTTCCTAATTTAATTGTTTGAGCTTCAATGCTACGAAATTAATTTAAAACCAAGAATTTATAAAATCAATTGTAAAAACTAAGAGCAAGAAACACAAAGCACGTTTTAGTTAAACTTATCGGAGAGGAACTTAGGGCATATGGGTATTCTCATCAATCCTTTATGATATTCTTCTATTTAGATCTAAATCTGATTTTCTAGTGATTACTAATCATTCATACTAATATTATTAATACTCAATGGTCATGCAGTATTAATATTCTTTTTCCTAAGTTAATATCTCCAATGATCTTGCAGGTTATTAATTTAGAAAATGTCTAAAGATCATATGAATTTGTTAATTTAATAACGATTAGAAGATAAAGATTGGTTTGGTCTACCTAACCTTTCCTCTCGTTTTATCCTATAGATCTATTAATCACCAGAGATATGATCGTCTGACGATGTAATTAATTGGGGTGAAGAATTAGAAACGATAAGATAAATCCTAATCACAAAATGGAAATCATATTTAGATTCAAATATCACAATCCCATAAAATCATAAACAATAATTCCTATAGCCCTAGCTATGGATTTAGCTGCTCATGTAGAAAGAAAGAACTAAAACAATCATTAACACATCCATAATGAAGCAGTAAAACAAACTAGAATAAGAATTGAATCTTCAATCTTCAAGTATGGTCACTTGAAGCTTTAAGTTCCGCCAAGTGTGTGCCAACGATCCTACGAGAAGGGTGGAAGTGATCCAAAATCCTAAAGAAAAGGTTCTGTGTCAATCTGTACTCCGCAAAAAGGTCCCCCTCACGATGCTTCCTCCCCTCTATTTATAGTATTTTAAATCCTTCAAACTTGGGAAGTTTGGCAAACAAAAACAAGCACAGCCGTGCATACTATCGAAGCACCCCCCGTGCTTCACTGGGCGTACTTGTTGCTGTGAGGCTTTGATGCCCATCCATTTGGGCCCAAAATGTATCCAAAATGTACTCGTGGTTTCTTTATCTCAAACTGCACAATTAACAACTATATTAGTGTAAAACCCAATTCAAATAAATGTCAAATATAAATAAATGGACTATAAAAGAGGGCCTAATTACATACTTATCAACTCCCCCATACTTATCTGTTTGCTTGTCCTCAAGCAAAGTGCTTGTTAAGAGAATAATAACTTAAAATATAATACCTCGTAAGGAACTCGAGATAAAGAAGATAAAGAGAGCCAGAAAAGTAATATCACTGAGCATAAGCAATCAATAGGATTCTCAATTAGAATCTTATATTCCATACTTTTCACTCAAACATCAAACTAAGGTACTCTACTTTCCTCTCTCTCTAAGGGACAAAATGAGATATCACTCAATTCTTCTAAAGAAGAGTGTACTACCATAGGCTTGCCTATAAACCAACTCTCCACTAAATAAATTAAATGCAAGCAAAAATCATGAGGTCTTTTTCAGGTTATAATGTGGCCAAGGGGTTATAATAATTGAGGTAAGATAAATGAAAGAAAGGGAATATATAAAGGGGTAATAAATTATAACAATTATAAACATCCCCTAAGTTTACAAATGAAGCTCTTGGGGTAATTTTTATATTTTTGTATATAAACAATATATTTACTCCTTTCTCCTTTCAATCATACATAACTCTTTTTTCTTTTCTTTTGTTTTCTATTATATATATATATTTTTAATCACAAGAGAGATATAGAGGAGAATTTATCAAGTAATTCAACAACTCAATTACTCCATTCATAAACTCAAGGTCATCAAAATATTTTATAAATTTAATGTAAGGGACCAAGAGAATCAATAAAGCTCAAATAGGGCAACTAGTTCTGTCTCTTATATTATGCCTCAATCACATTAAAACATGTAATTAAAAAGAGAAGTCTTAAGTCGATTACAAGTCAAGTTCTAGAGCACAATCCTAAGGAGATAATCACACAAAACAATGAGGAAAGGGGTACAATTAAGATAAAAATCCCCTGTAAGGTTCAAAACTCACATCTGTGGGTTAAAGTTTAATGTAGAGTATAACAGTAAAGAATCTAGCTAATTATTAGTTTCCTAATGAAAGTATAATGCGAATAATAATTACTCAATATGCTCTTCTATCTGGAAAAATTGGGTTCCATGAGGAAAAAAAAAAGTTTTAATTTATTTCAAAGATAGCATAGACACTTCACTTAAGAACATGCAATATCAATCACATAATTAGGTACTACTCCCCAATACTTAGAACAAAATATGGTCCTCTATGTTTTATTAAAATAAATAAATAAATAAATAAAAGAAAATAAAGATAAAAGAAAAAGGAAATATATTGCCTGGTGGAATCGGGCGTTTGATAATGCTTATAGTGTTGACCTCCGAATATTTGCAATGATGGAGACAAAATACCCAAGTAGTAGACCAGCTTACAGTAGCAAATATATAAAGAAACTAGAGTTCAAGTACATGAATTGAAAAAAAAAATGTCAAAATAAAAGAAAAGATATAAGAGAAATAATGAAACTCATAAGTCACTAGGGAGGGGGGAAATGATGCTGGAACAAGCGGAGCAGCTCTGCAATCTGGGTCTCCTGCTGGTCAAAGTGCTGATGGACAGATGCAGAATACTCAGCCAGTTGAGTCTCGTACCTATCCTTCTTCTCATCAATATGCTGGTGCAACTGCTGTAAATCTGGATGGTGAGCGGGAGCAGGAGATGAGGGTGGCTCCATTGGAGCATCATGAAACTCACCATCCTCATCTGCAAGAGGAGGCTCAGGCTGCTGCTCAGGTACAGCTGGCTCTTCTCTAGCGGGTGCATGGGGTGGGGCCAGTATAAACTCCCCATTGCCTGCTCAGACTAATATGCCCATCCGGTAGAATGTGTCCGCAGTCAGTGGGGTCATCTCAGCGATCCTCGTGTCTCTTTGGTGTACTCGCTGAAGGTTGAGGGTGAGGTGAGAGATGAAAGACCCAACACAGATGTAGCCAATCTTCACAGTGCTTAGACGCGCTCCTAGGCCCATGTATGACAGAAGAAGAAATCACCTAGCATTGACGCAGCGTTGGTGAAGCATGCATCATAAAATGAACACGTGATGAGAGCTAACATTACCTGTGCTCTAGTTGCGTGCAAAAGTAGAATGCACAAGCCACCTATGGACTACCTGTAAAGCTGGATCTCGAATGGTTGTGCTCTTTGCTAATCAAGCCCTGTAAATGTCACGAGTGCCAAAAATCTCCTGCCATGCTACGTCCTCAGAATAGCCTGAGGGAATCTCGACCAACGCCTCTCTGTATGCCTGCGTTTGGACTGATTCCTCCATTTCAAGTCGGCAGTGGACGTTAAATTGTGCCAACGTCATGTCGCGCTGGGTGGTCATGTGGAAGCGCACTCGCAAATCATCAGTATATGTGACAGAGCTCAGGAACTCCAAGATTGGCTCCCTATATGCTGGTACTCGCACAGCCTTGACGCCTTCCCATCCTATGGCTGCTATGTATCTAGAGACGTCCTCTCATAGACCATGTTCTTGAAGAACATTCTCGTCCAGATAGCATGTCGAGAGGAACTCAAATCCTAGTAATGTGTCCAAGCACTTTCGGTATCCTTCTACTGCACGAGGCATTCTGCATACATAATTAAAAAATATCAGTCTGGTGAGTATGCACGGCCGTGTTCTTCAATGAACACGGTCGTGCATACTCACCAGGTTCAAGCATGCCTATGCATATGGTAAGCACGGCCGTGTTGGAATCCTAGTTCATATGCACGGCCGTATTGTTCATATGCACAGCCATGCTTCGTACACAGAAGCAAAAAAAATTCATAGGCAAAGCATAGGGAGAGGGATTAGTACCAAAACACATCAAATATAATAGTTAAAGAGAATAAACACAAACCTGGATGTGAATGCAGTCCAAAATTATAGAAGGGGAGCAGAAATAAGAAGTGTGCAAAAGTTTTCTATTGAGGGGAGAAAGGACGTGCACTAATTGTGCACCCATCCCCCTTTTATTCTATCAAATTTCACACATATGCAGGGCCGTGCATGTAGGAGGCACGGTCGTGCTTATCTAATGAAAGCACGCCAAAACAAACATTCTAACACGGGCGTGTTTGAGGGAAGCACGCCCATGTTACCATTATGCGCGGCTGTGTTTGGGTAAGCACGGGCGTGCATGTGTAGTTTTCCCACTTTATTGTAAATAATTGAAAACTTAAAATAAAATAGAATAAAATAAAAATAAACTAATAAAGAAACATAATGCAGGGTGCCTCCTGGAAGCGCTTGTTTAATGTCGCGAGTCTGACATCTTGCATGTGTTAATCAAGTATTATTGTGTGACCAGGAGGGGTCACATTCTCTATATATAGCTTCGCTCTCAGCCCATTGATACGGAAAGGTTCTTCTCCATGCTTGGACACTTCTAGAACTCCATATGGGAGAACTTTGACCACATTGTAGGGGCCATAGCATCTGAATTTCAGTTTTCCAGGAAATAGTCGCAACTGAGAGTTATAGATCAAAATCCTATCACTTGCCTGGAAACTTCTATGATAAATATGTTTATCATGCCACTTCTTAGTACGCTGTTTGTATAACTTGGCATTTTCAAATGCCTCAAAATGTAACTCGTCTAATTCATTGAGCTGCAACAATCTCTTCTCACCTGTGACCTGCGAATCAAAGTTTCAGAACTTCAAGGCCTAGTACGCCTTGTGTTCAAGCTCAACGGGTAAGTGACATGCTTTACCAAAAACCAAACGATAAGGAGACATACCAATAAGGGTTTTGAAAGCAGTACGATAAGCCCAGAGTGCATCATCCAATTTCAAAGACCAATCTTTCCTGGAGTTTTTAACAGTGCGCTCTAAAATTTTTTTCAATTCCTTATTAGATATCTCAACTTGCCCACTAGTTTGAGGATGATAAGGAGTAGCCACCTTATGGGTGACACCATATTTTGTTAAAAGAGCTTCAAATTGTTTATTACAAAAATGAGTGCCACCATCACTAATAATAGCCCTAGGGGTTCCAAATCGAGTGAAAATATTTTTCTTTAAAAATTTAATCACAACTCTAGTATTATTGGTGGGTAATGCTATAACTTCTACCCATTTAGAAACATAATCAACAGCTACTAATATATATTCATTATGCATGGATTTGGGGAAAGGCCCCATGAAGTCTTTGCCCCAGACATCAAATAATTCACAAATCAAGATATTACTAAGAGGCATTTCATGTTTCCTAGATATATTTCCACTTCTTTGACACCTATCATATGACTTAACATATAAATGAGCATCTTTAAACAAAGTAGGCCAATAAAAACCACACTGCAAGATCTTATGAGAGGTTTTTGATGGGCAACAATGTCCTCCCACCTCCCTAGAATGGCAATGATTAAGAATTTCATTAACCTCACTCTCTGAAATGCACCTCCTAATCATATTGTTCCCACAAATCTTAAAAAGATAAGGTTCATCCCAAATATAATGCTTCACATCAGACCAAAACTTTCTAAGCCTATGCTTGTCAAGTAGTTTAGGAGTTACATTACCTGCCAGATAATTTACAAAATCTGCATACCAAGGTGCCTTAGAGATTGCGAGGAGCCTCTCATCAGGAAAAGAATCCTTGATCTCCTTCATTGTGGGTTCCCTCACTGAAGCATCCAGTCGAGACAAATGATCTGCTACGTCATTCTCACTCCCTTTCTTGTGTCTAATTTCTAGATCAAACTCCTGGAAAAGAAGAATCCACCACATAATCCTTGGTTTAGCATCTTGTTTTGACAATAAATACTTGATGGCAGAATGGTCAGTAAAGACAACAACTCTGGACATTATCAAATAAGAACGAAATTTATCAAATGCAAAGATAACAACAAGTAATTCGTTCTCTGTAACAGTGTAATTACGCTGAACGTCATCCAAGGTTTTACTTGCATAGTAAATAGCCTGAAACACCTTATCTCGCCTTTGCCCTAGAACTGCTCCCACAGCTGCATCACTAGCATCACACATTAGCTCAAAAGGTAAAGACCAGTCAAGAGCTACAATCACAGGAGCAATCATTAATTTCTCTTTTAATTTCATGAAGGCAGATAAACATGTTTCATCAAATTTAAATTCTACATCTTTAGCCAATAATTTAGAAAGAGGTTTTGCTATTTTTGAGAAGTTTTGTATGAACCTCCTATAGAACCCAGCATGCCCTAGAAAACTTCTGACTGCCTTAACGCTTGTAGGGGAAGTAAGTTTAGAAATAACCTTTCTACTTCAATACCTTTTCCTGACATCTTGTGCCCCAAAACAATGCATTCATCCACCATGAACAGGCACTTTTCCCAATTTAAAATCAAATTGGCCTTCCTGCATCTCTGTAAAACTAAATTCAAGTTATGTACACAACTGTCAAATGTGGTGCCATATACAGAAAAATCATCCATAAAAATCTCAATACAATGACCTAACAAATCTAAAAATAAAGCCATCATACACCTTTGAAAGGTAGCAGGGGCATTACATAATCCAAATGGCATTCGTTTATATGCAAATGTACCATAGGGGCATGTAAAAGTAGTTTTTTCTTGATCTTCAAGAGCCACGGGTATTTGCATATAATCAGAATAGTCATCTAAACAACAGTAATATTCATGCCCTGTTAACTTCTCTAACATCTTATCAATAAAGGGTAGAGAGAAGTGATCCTTCCTAGTGGCTTCATTAAGCTTTCTGTAGTCGATACACATCCTCCATCCGGTTACCTTTCTGATGGCTATGAGCTCCTGTTACTCATTCTGCATAATAGTAGACCCTCTTTTCTTCGGTACAACCTGCACAGGACTTACCCAAGGGCTATCAGAGATTGGGAATATGATATTAGCATCCTTCTTAATTACCTCCTTTTTTACTACTTCTTTCATATTAGGATTAAATCACCTTTGGGATTGTACTTTTGGTTTGAACTCTTCCTCCAGGTGAATTCTATGAGTGCATATAGAAGGACTGATGCCCTTAACGTCATTGATGCTCCACCCGAAAGCCTCCTTGTTCTCTCTTAATACTCTCAGAAGCTTCTCCTCCATGCTACCTATCAAATTAGCAGAAATAATTACAGGTAAGTGAGATGGAGGGTGTAAAAAAGCATATTTAAGATTCGAAGGAAGAGGCTTGAGTTCTAGTTCAGGAGGTTCTTCGACTGATGGCTTGGCTCTTTTCTGGGAGTGTTCTCCTAAATCTTCAAATATCCTTCGTCCGAACCATCTTCTAGGTACTCCACTGTTCAATGCTAAGATCTCATCTATTATTTATTCAGTGTCGTGCAAATCCCTCCTTTCTAAAGTAAGTATTCTCTCCAATACATCTTTCATTAATCCATCCTGTACCTGTGGTACATTCAGAGAGAGGGAGGTAACATCTGCAGTTGACACAAAATTACAAGAATCAAAAGTGGAGGGATGCTTAAGTGAATTAAAAACTTTAAATACTACTTCCTCTTCGTTCAATCTTAATGTAAGCTTCTCCTGCTGAACATCTATTATCGTTCTTCCTGTAGCTAGGAAAGGCCTTCATAGTATGATGGGTACTTTGTCATCTTCTTCCATGTCAAGGACAATGAAATCTGCAGGGAATATAAACTTATCCACCTTGACCAGAACATCCTCCACTATACCCTAGGATATGTTATCAAGCGATCAGCAAGCTACGGAGAAATTGAGGTTGGCTTGGGTTTCTGCATACCCAACCTTCTAAACATAGAAAATGGCATTAGAATAATACTAGCACCTAGATCACATAGTGCTTTATCAAAATAAGAATTGCCTATTGTGCATGGAATCATAAAACTCCTTGGATCCTTGAGCTTAGGTGGCAGCTTTCTTAACAATATTACTGAGCACTCCTCATTCAATCTGACTGTCTTGAATTCTTCCAATTTCATTTTGTTGCTTAGTATCTCCGTGAGGAATTTGGCATATTTAGCCATCTGTGAAATGGCTTCAACAAAAGGGATATTGATGTGGAGTTTTCTGAGAATCCCAAGAAATTTATTAAACTGAGGGTCTCTCTGGGTAGCCATCAACCGTTGTGGAAATGGAACTTTTGGCCTTGGCATCACTTATGCATCATCCTTTGCTTCTTTTTTTGTCTCTAATTGGCAAGCACGACCTTGCTCATCATCAAGCACAGCCGTGCTCTCTGTAAGCAAGACCTTGCTTGGGTTAAGCACGGGCATGCATTCAGTGTCAGCATAGGTGTGCTGTTCAAAGCACGACCATTCTTGTTGAGCCAACATGGGCGTGCAGGATGATGCAAGGGCGTGCTGATCAACAAGCACGGGCGTGCATGGCTTATGTGGTTGCATTTCACTCAAGTTTTTTCCACTTCTTAAAGTAATTGCTTTAGCTTGTTCCCTAGGATTCGGTTCTAGTGGGGATGGCAATGTTCCTAGTGCTCTTTAACTGAGAAGACTTGTGATTTGCTCCAACTGGGATTCAAGCTTTGAAGATTGAGTCCTCATCTCAGCTCTGATTTTTACAAACCTCTTATCTTCCCTCTCAATCTGTTGTTCCATCTATGCCTCCAGCTTTGCTATTTTCTTGTCAGAGTTATGCACGTATTGCATCATCTGTTCTTGAAAATTGGATTGGAATCTAGGAGCTTATCTTCTTTCTAGCTTCTCTCCTTGATTTTGCACATGAAGAGGTCGATAGGGCACATTCTGATTTCCCTGGCAGCTTCCCCAAGGATTTGTGTTACCATTGCGCCATCCTGAATTATAATTATTACCCATAAAGTTCACCTCCTCCTAGCACACTCTGTATTATGCGCTGACTTTGTGGGTTGATCTTGTGCTTTCATCAAGCTCCAGTTGCTTTGTGAGAGCTGCCATTTGGGTTAACAGTGGGTTATTGCTCTCTGCTTGATAGACTGGCGCAGCTTCTTTTCTCTTAAAGTTATAAATGTCCGTTGTGTGCCACTGAAAGCTGGCAGATGCCATTTCGTCTTTTAATCTGTATGCGTCATCTGGGTCTTTCCTTATAAGAGATCCTCCTGCGGCGGCATCAATCATGGCCCTATTATGGATGGATAGGCCACTGTAAAAGATTTGTACCTGCCTCTAAGTTAGAAAGTCATGATGCGCGCTTCTTTTCAATAATTCTCCGAATCTATCCCACGCCTCGAACAATGATTCTGTCTCATTCTGCTAGAAGCAACATATTTCTGTCATCAACTTGGACGATCTTGATGAAGGAAAGTACTTTCTTAAGAATTGTTGAGTGAGATCCTCCCAAGTTGTGATGAAATTGGCTGGGAGTAAGGAAAACCATGCATTCACTCTTTCGGACACTAAAAAATGGAAACAGTCAGAGTCGAATAGCATCGTTGGAGACTCCATTGTATTTTATGGTGTCCGTCAATCAGAGGAACTTTGTTAGATGCAGATTGGGGTCTTCGTTAGGCAAGCCCCCAAATTGTATGGAATTCTGAACCATGGTGATGATTGCTGGTTTCAACTAAAAAATTATTTGCCTCCACGTTAGGTGCCGCGATACTTCCAAGAGTGCCTCTGGCATTGGGCATCATGTAATCTTGGATCGATCTCTTTCCCTCTGCCATTCTTTGCTCTCTCACTTCTTTTCTTTGTCTACGAACTGTCCTTTCAATTTCCAGATCAAACAAATAAGCTATAGAACACTTAGAACGAGTAAGCATACATCAAGAGTAATGATAAAAAAATTAGAATAAAATAAATACGAAAATTATAAAAAGATAAAAAAAATTAACAATAAACAAAACAGAACTAAAATAAAGTAAAACATAGATTGCTCAAATCAATTAAATTTTAGATTTTCTTAATATTGAAAAAGCAATCCCCGGCAACGGCGCCAAAAACTTGTTTGGAGGGCAAGTGTACCCATCGAGAAGTAATACAGGATTTTCAACTAAGTTCCCGAAATATCGTCCCATAAGGATTGTTTATCAATTACTAAGAGTTTTCCTAATTTAATTGTTTGAGCTTCAAGGCTACAAAATTAATTTAAAACCAAGAATTTATAAAATCAATTGTAAAAACTAAGAGCAAGAAACACAAAGCACGTTTTGGTTAAACTTATCGGAGAGGAACCTAGGGCATATGGGTATTCTCATCAATCCTTTATGATATTCTTTTATTTAGATCTAAATCTGATTTCCTAGTGATTACTAATCATTCATACTAATACTATTAATACTTAATGGTCTACAGTATTAATATTCTTTTCCCTAAGTTAATATCCCTAATGATCATGCAGGTTATTAATTTAGAAAAAGTCTAAAGAGCCTATGAATTTGTTAATTTAATAACGATTAGAAGATAAAGATTGGTTTGGTCTACCTAACCTTTCCTCTCGTTTTATCCTATAGATCTATTAATTACTCGCGGTATGATCGCCTGACAATGTAATTAATTGGGGTGAAGAATTAGAAACAATAAGATAAATCCTAATCACAAAATGGAAATCATATTTAGATTCAAATATCACAATCCCATAAAATCATAAACGATAATTCCCATATCCCTAGCTATGGACTTAGCTACTCATGTAGAAAGAAAGAACTAAAACAATCATTAATACATCCATAATGAAGCAATAAAACAAACTAGAATAAGAATTGAATCTTTAGTCTTCAAGTATGGTCACTTGATGCTCTAAGTTCCGCCAAGTGTGTGCCAACGATCTTACGAGAAGGGTGGAAGTGATCCAAAATCCTGAAGAAAAGGTTTTGTGTCAATCTGTACTTCGCAAAAAGGTCCCCTCACGATGCTTCCTCCCCTCTATTTATAGAATTTTAACTCCTTCAAACTTCGGAAGTTTGGCAAACGCAAACAAGCACGACCGTGCATGATGGTGCAGCAGGCCGTGCATACTATCGAAGCACCCCCATGCTTCACTGGACGTGCTTGTTGCTGTAAGGCTTTGAAGCCTATCCATTTGGGCCCAAAATGTACTCGTGGTTTCTTTATCTGAAACTGCACAATTAACAACTATATTAGTGTAAAAATCAATTTAAATAAATGTCAAATATGAATAAATGGACTATAAAAGAGGGTCTAATTACATACTTATCACTCACTTTGGCATTTTATAAAAGCACCTCCTCTGTAGTTGTCACTTTCGCCCTATAAAAGAGGTTTCTTTATCAATTGCATAAAACCTTGCTGGATTTTTGTTTCAGTTTAGTGGGACTTTGCTTGAAAATAATTGATTTGGGCATGATTTCTTTGTTGAATGAATCCATGATTTTGGAAACATTGGAAGTGTCAATTAGAGTCTGATCTTGGAATGAAAATTTTGAAAGAAAATTTTTGGATAAATCCAACCTTCTTACAAGTAACTTTATTGAATTTTGATTTGCTTGAAGACAAGTAAAAGTTTAAGTTTGGAGTTGTGATGAATCCAAATTTTATTGGATTTTTACTTGTCATTTTGATGTTTCTTAATAGAAAAAGTAAACTTAAGAAGTATAAATAATATAAAAATATCATTTTGGTTAAATATCATAGGTTTCTTAATTTTTGGTTAATTTACATTGATTTACATAGATATAGTTTACAATTTTGATTATTTAAATAATTGTGCATGAATTTCTAGATTTTTTCCATGGATTTTTAGCATTTGAGAAAGTTTGAGATTAAAGTGATCACTTTGGATCCCATAGTGAACACTACAGCAAGCTAAGTCCAGAATGGCAGACTAAAGTGATCACTATGAACCCATAGTAACAACTACAGAGACCCAGTTTGAAGAAGTGCTGCATGTGCTTCCTTTAGAACCAAAGTAGACACTCTGGAGCAGCCAAAGTTATCATTATAATACCAAAGTGACAACTCTAGATAGGCCAAAGCACAAGACCTGCGCGTGGTTACTATAGGGCAAGAGTAACTATTATGAAGCACTGCACGTTATCACTATGATACCAAAGTGATAACTCAAGAGAGAACCAAATCACAGGACTTGCGCGTGGTTACTATGGAGCGCTAATAACTACTATGAAACTATAGTAGTTATTATGGGCGAAAATTTATGCACTATAAATATAATTTGAGAAATTAGGGTACAGAGCTTTTTCATAACTTAGGATTCTTTTTGCCACTTTAGGAGCATTTTGCAGAGATTAGGATCCTTGTGTGACAAAGTTAAGGCCAATCTTAGGATTTGATTTTCAATTTCTCTTCATTTTCCTTTAATTCTTGCATTAATGATATTGAATTCCTTTTGTTTTCATCTTGAATTTGTAAGACCTATCCTTATGGAGGGCTAAACTTCCTTGTAATCCTTAGTAAGTTCATGGATTCTTGAATTCCTTTTCAAGCAATATAATTCCCTTTCCTTCATGAATTTATACTTCCCGACTCTTTGAATTCAATTAATGGTTGAATGAGGGAGACATTGCTTAATTAATCCTAAGTCGTTTTAATAAAATTCTTAACTTGGTTTGTTTCCTAAGTTAATCTCTAAGGTTGCGTAATCTTAGGGATAAGGGTTGGAGCCCATTAAAATTGCTTAATACATATGGGATTTTAAGGCTAATTCTTGCTTATTGAGTTACCCTAATTCAGAGGAAGAGGAAAAGTATTAAATCTTGAGAGGAATAGGGATAAAATTACATGAACAAACTAAGGATTGCACATTTCATTGATTGGACTCATTAATTTCATCAATTGCCTTTACATTAAAATTGGAATCACACAAAATTCCCTTGTTTTAATTGCATATTTTGATGAAGGTTGAAGACAAATCTTTTTGCAAACGAGAAAAATCCATTCATCAATTAACTTTAGGTTATTTTCACTCAATTCATTTAAAATAAGTAACTAAGCATATATAAATATACTTTATTTCACATTTTTATTTACAAATTTAATTAGAATTTGAGAATAATCTTATTATAAATTATGTTTTAATAGAATTTATTTTTATTAAAACTTTATTGATGTAGATTTTATCATGATATTCAACTCTTTTCACTCAAACAAGTACTTCAACTTTTTGTGGTCACTGAATACATCAAATTGTGTCCTATGAAGATAATGTTGCCAAATCTTCAGGACAAATACTACTGCAGCTAACTCAAGGTCATTTATAGGATAGTTCTGGTCATGGGTTTTTAATTGGTGTGACACATAAGCTACTACTTTCTGATCTTCTATTAAGACCCAAACCCTGATATGAAGCATCACAAAATGTAACACCATAAATTTAATTTTCATAAATATGAACTTTCGCAAATTTTTGAGATAATAAAATTTTTCATTTTTAATTCATGTTTCATTAACCATTTCAAATAAAGGAAGGGGTTACAAATTATATCAAACAGTTGCTATAAGACTTATTCAAATACAACAGTTTTTCAAAATAATATCCTAAGTCCTATAGCATTCCATCCACCCCTTCACTGAGTCTGGTGCTGATCGTCTTGATTACCTGAAAAATGAATGTAAGGGTGAGTACTCTACACTACCCAAAAACACACAATCAACGTAGAGTCTCACTTCTAGTACATTTCCAATACATTAAACAAACACAATCACAGGCAGTATTCTATATTCATAGGTACAGTACACAAAACTAGTCCATACACACACACCAACCACACTCACTATGGCATTGTGATCACAAATTTACACTATGAATGGTCCCTGGTTACCCCTGCCTCACAGATACCACGTGGGCAATCATGGGTTGCTTAGCAAAGATAGTGGTCAGAGGTCTAGTCAGAAAGAGAGTGTGTGGTCCGTGGATCGTGGTACACTCGTTCCGCAGTCGGTGTCACCACCACTCCCTCTTCCCCAAGGTATTTCTATCGTCCTCATCTCCCACATCCCCAGTGTATCACTGAACCATTCACAGCACATTACAATGGCGCTAAGACGTCCATTCACATATATTCCATTCATGCATGCAGTAATCATGCTTACAAACGGCACACAGCCCACAATTATCGTTCACATTACACGGCCCTTGGGCCCACATTTTCACAATATTCATTCAAATATATGGCACAAGTGCCCATAATCATTCTATCACACAACATTTACATACAATCCACATCCATTAATTTCAGATCAACACACATCATGTTCACATATCATGGCACATGACCCACATTACATTTCTCAGCAACTTCCTACCCACTAACTCAGCCACAACACAATATTCAGCAAAATAACAACAATTCATGCACAAAAGAGTAGGATAGAGTCCCCCTTACCTTGGATTGAAGACCCACGTCCGAACGCAACTACAGAAATGCTCCCCACATGACTGTCAACCTAAACACATGGAAGAATTCCATGAGAACTTTGAAAATCACCAAGAACAAAGAAAGGGAAGGAAAATGAAAACCCTAACCATTTAAAACTCACCTCCAAGCGTTCCTCACACAAATCTGAGCTCCAATCTCGCTCCCGAACGGCTTTGGAGGTAGTTAATCGGTGGAATAAGGCTTTGGGCACGAGAGGATCAAAGGAATTTCAAAGAGAGAGGGAGAAATAACTCTCCCTGAACCCTAACCCTCTTTAAATCATTTTCTGGTCGCGACACTCTCACTATAGCGAGAATATATCACCTCGCTGCAGCAACACGCCCTCTCGCTACAGCGAAAAAACCAGAGAAAATTACACTTTAGTTTCTGCAGAATCTCGCTATAGTGAGACTGCACTCAGAAATGCACCCCAAACTGTCGCTCTGTCGCTACAGCGAGATGTCTCTCGCTACAGTGAGAAGGCGACAGTTCTGGTTCTTCCTCCCACGGCCCTCTCGCTGCACCGAGAACAGCCCAATATCATGCCCTACATTTAGCCACTTAACCCATTTTCAGCCTATCCAGTCGTACATACACATATATACACACATGCATATTCATAACATACATAAAAAAAATACACACATGATTATACATTTAGATTTATGTAATTATCAATAAATAATATTACAAAAATTTGGAGCGTTACACAAAACACTTCAAAAGGTCTGCTGCTGTCAGGGAGAATTAATACGGGAAAAGTCGTCAACCTCTACTTCAACTCAATGAAACTCTACTCGCAGTCTTTCTTCCACACAAAGGGTTGATCTCGGCGGTTTAATTGTGTCAAAGGTGAAGCAATCTTTGCAAATCCTCTATGAAACTTCGGTAATAACTCACTAAGCCCACAAAACTACAACTGTCCTCGGCCTTTCCTATTATAGCACTGATTCCACCTTCGAAGGGTAAACTATAATTCCTCTAGCGGAGATCACGTGGCCAAAGAACTTCACTTTCTCAAGCCAAAATTTACACTTAGATAGTTTGGCATACAACTGTTTTTTCGTCAAAATCTCCAAAATAATCCTTAAATGTTTTGAATGCTCCTCTAGTGAACTGGAATAAATGAGAATATCAATAATGAAGGCCATTACAAATTGATCCAAGAAAGGTCTAAAGATCTTATTCATGTAGTCCATGAATACCAATAAGGCGTTGGTGACTCTGATGAACAAAGATTTGTCATTAACCCTCATCAAAATATGTAAAAAAATTAATGTAGTCTAGGATACAAGCCTAGGTTATCTCTAGTGACATTGGATGAGAACATACATCAAGCATGTTGTAAACATTAACTCAAAAAGCAAGTAAAAAAGGGGGTTTTGTGATTCCAAGTGCAAATTAATCAATCAAACAATTAAATTGTAAAGTTCAATCAATGAAATATAGTAACCCCTAGTTTGTCCACATAGATTCTATCCCAAATTCTCTTAAGGTTTAATACTCTACCCTTTCCCTAAATTAGGTCAATTTAAACAGCAAAAATTAACCTTAAATTTTCATACAAAATTAAGCAAATCAATGAGCTCAAAACTCTAATCCTTAGGATTAAGCAACCGTAGGATTAAACTTGGAATTAAGCAAATCAAGTTTAGAACCTTTGTTAAAAATAAATTTGAAGTTGATTAAGCAACATCCTCTCATTCAAATCTTAACTTAGTTCAAGAGATTGGGGAAAGAAGAAATAGACAATGGCATAACATTAATGGATGCTCCTAGATCTAACGTAGCATTATCAATCATGTTATTGCCAATAGTGCATGGAATAGTAAATGTTTCAGGCATTGTAGACCTCTATTTCTCAAATAGTGTAGAAACATTTCTAGCCATATTTACCCTTTCATTACACTTTAGACGCCTTATATAGGTACATAAGTCTTTCAAGAATTTGGCATATCTGGGAATTTACTAGATTGCATCCAGCAGAGGTATATTCACTTCTATCTTTCTGAAGGTTTCCAGAATTTCCTTGTTAGTCTCTTTAGATTTCTTGCTGGACTGGATGGCTTTTTGAGGAAATGGAAGAGGAATTGCCTTCTCAACATTTTTTACTACACTTGGTTGACATGGAGTTTGAGTAAGTGTAGGTTCTGCCTATTCTTAGATATTTTCCTCCCCATTTTCATCAACTGTAGCTGAAGTATAGCTAGTATTTTCCTTCTCTTTAGGTAATTTAGGCTCTTGCATCACTCTTCCAGATCTCAAGGTGATTGCACTCATATTCCTTAGGTTGACTGTAATCTGTGTAGGAAAATTTCCTGAACCTTGAAATTGAATTTGGTGCAGAGAAGAAGCTAATGGTCCTATTTAGTTGTCAAGAATCTTGATGCTAGCTTTAGTCCTTTGTTGGAAGATGATGTTCATTGCCATTGGCTTAATCAGCTCTTCTAGTGATGGCTCACTCTTTTGAGGTGCAATGGCTTGTGAGGTAGGTGGTTGATAATGTTGAGCTTATAGTGGATGGTGAAATTTTCTTGGACCAACATGATGTGCTTAATAATAGTTGCCTTGTTGTTGGTTGTGCTGCTTTGAAGAGTTTCTCTATCTTAAGTTTGGATGGTTTCTCCAGCCAGGATTGTATCTTTTTGAAGACAAGTTCCAATTTGGTTCTTGCTGTGGCTGTTAAAAAGAAAATTTGTTAGTGTAAATGTTTGCAGCGTAGGCTTAGGGATTACCTTCCCGAGTGTCAGTTTCTTGCAATGTGAGACAACTGTCAATATAATGATCTATTGTTGAACAAATTCTACATAGCATGGCTGAAATAGGTGGTGATGGAGGTAAAGGTACAACAACATTCTTTTGCATTGAAGCTAATTGCTTTACCATGGAGGCTAACTCATTAATCTTGTGCTCCAACTTGTTTAGGTCTACAACTTGAATCTCATTCATACTCTAGTCACACAAGAATTTTGTCTGGTGGCAAATTGCTAGGAATTGGCAACCATATTTTCAATCAAGTTCGTAGTTGCTACAACATATTTCTATCCATGGGGTGCAGTCCCTCATAAAAGTATTGGATGAGTAATTGATCACTGATTTGGTGGTAGGGGCAGCTGGCACACAACCTCTTAAATCTTTTCCAGTACGCATAAAGTGTCTCCCTCTCCAATTGTCTTATCCCACAAATTTCTTTCTTGATGGATGCAGCACTTGATGCTAGGAAGAACTTCTTTAGAAAGAGTCTTTTCAAATTATCCCAGCTGGTTATGGATCTGATGGGAGATAATAGTGTCAATCTTTAGTTGTGTACATCAGAGAGAATAGAAAGGATTTTAACTTCACGTCAAGCAAACTATATGAAATTCCTTGAGGTGCTTATGTGGATCTTCACCTGCAAGGCCATGAAATCAATGCAACAAGTGTATTAGTCTAGTTTTAAGAACAAAAAGAGCATTAATATCAGGATATTGTATACACAATGTTTGGTAAGTTACATCAAGTGCAACTAGTTCCTTAAGGTCCTTTGATTATCTGTCATTTTCTTAAGTTTAGAATCAAGGGAATGTGGGGAAGAATAAATAGATAAAGGAGAAGGTTATTCTAAATTTTTAGAATAATGCCTATGTGTCCTAATATTACTATAAAAATTCCTGTAATTTTCAGATCAAGCATATATAGATCTCCATATCTTGATTTAGTCATGCACTATGAATTAACTATGTGAATGCAAAAAAGATATACTAAATGAAGTGACTAAAAATGTAGAATGTGCAAATGACAATTATGCAGAAAAACCAATAGATAAGTGCCATAAAAATGAAGCAAAAGGTTAAGCAACAAAAACTAGAAAATGTGCAAAACAAATGCAAAGAAAAATGTAGTTCTAAGTCAAAAATTCTGAAGAGTTCTGCAGAATTATGCAACAAAACAAAGTAAATATGCAAAAAACTTAAAGATGCGGAAAATGTAGTGCTCAAAAGTAGTAAAAAAACAATAAAGATATGTACCAATATGCAGAATTACTCTATTCACTATGGATTTATATAAATGCTAGTCTAAATACAATGCAGAAAATTCAAGACAACCAACACAAATTATGGTGAAAAATTAAAAACAAAACATTGAAAAAGAGTATTCAACATGCTCAATGCAAAAAATTAACACTAATGTCCCAGTAATGGCGCCAATTTGATGAACAGAGATTTGTCGCTAACCCTCACCAAAATATGCAGAAAAATTAATGTAGTTTAGGATGCAAGCCTAGGTTGTCTCCAGTGACACTGGATGAGAACATACATCAAACATGTTGTAAACATTAATTCAGAAAGCAAGTAAAAAGGGGTTTTTTTTTATTCCAAGTGCAAATTACTCAATCAAACAATTAAATTATAAAGTCAATCAATGAAATATTGTAACCCCTAGTTTGTCCAATATAGATTCTATCCTAATTCCTCTTAAGATTTAATACTTTACCCTTTCCCTAAATTGGGTCAATTTAAGAAACAAAAATTAATCTTAAACTCCTATACAAAATTAAGCAAATCAATGGGCTCCAATCTCTAATCCTTAGGATTAAGTAAACTTAGAAATAAACCCAAAATTAAGCAAACTAAGTATAGAATCTTTGTTAAAAATGAATTTGAAGTTGATTAAGCAACACCCTCCCATTCAACTCTTAACTTAGTTCAAGAGATTGGAGAAAGAAGAAATTCATGAGAAAAAGGGGTTTATATTAATATTAAAGGCTTAGGAATTTAAGAATCCATATGAACTAACTAGGAATTACAAGAAAATTAGCCCTCCATAAGGATGGATCTCACCATTACAAGAAGAGAATCAAGAAAAATTAATGAGATCAAAGTAAAAATCAAAGGAAATGTAAGAAGAAATCGAAAATCATACCATAGGATGTGGCCTTGGCTGTCACCCAAAGCTAACCTAGCTCTGCAAAAGTGTTCTCCAAAATAGAAAAATCTAAAGTGGCAAAAAGCTCTAATCCTAAAATGGTAAAAATCTATTTATATTAAGTTTGACGTCCTTCATAGTAATTCTATATTTATGATAGTAAACAGGCACAACATCCATGGGTTTTCTTCTCTCTGTAGTGATTACTTTTGTGCATGAAAGTAATTACTTTCGGTGTGTGTAATAACTATTGTCTACAATAGTGTACATGCGTAGTGTCTTTCATTTTGGGACTCTCTGTAGTGTTTACTATTGTTCACGATAGTAAACACGCGCAAGTCTACACCTCTTTTTTGACTCTATAGTGATCACTATTACTTCTGAAAGTAGTTACTTTGCCTTGTCCCTTGGAATTGGCTTGCTGTAGTGATTACTATGGTGACTGGAAGTAGTTACTTTCACCTTATATTTTCCAAAGAGTAAAAAATCTAAGCGATTTTCCTAAAAATTCCTGCATAATTATTCAAATGATCATTTATCATTTCTAAGTCCATTTTTTATATTAAAATTATATAAACAAATAAATAAAATATCTATAAATTGTTGATTCATCTCCAAAAGGCATCACCACATACTCATAATGGCCATATCAAGTGCAGAAAGTTGTCTTTCAAATGTCCTCGTCCCAAACTTGAATTTGATAATACTTAAACTTTAGGTCAATCTTGGAGAACACCTTAGCATCTCTCAACTGACCTATTAGTTCATCAATCTGTGGCAATGGGTATTTATTTCTTTCTGGTTAGCTTATTCAACTCACGGTAATCAACACAAAGTATAGAATTTTTGTCCTTGATCTGATATTTTAGTTCCAACAACTTCATCGACACCATCCAATAAGGTATCAATGATTTTGTTATTTTAAGTTTATTGTAGACTGTGATAATGTTTCTAACCACATTTATACTTTGGAAATAAACTTGGATTATAGTGTTTACTTAGATTTTTCTGTAAACAATAAGACCCATCACACTCTTTGTATTTATATTTATAGAGGAATAGTTAGAACGCCATTAGCTGTGAACTACCTGTATACATTCCATGATCATGATCTCCTTTGAAGTCTGATTCGATTATCTGTTGAGAGAGTAATGAGTGTTGAGGTCAAGACTAACTCTGGAGATCTTGGAAAGGATGAAGATTTGACTCTAGAGGAGTTGGCGAAGATAAAGGGTTGGCACAATGATGAAGATTAGGATTGAACCCTCTGAGTCTTGAATGTGGATAGTAGCTGCTCTTAGGACTTAGTTTATTTTGATATTGTAATTATATGTTCTAAGTCCTAAATGTATTTTGATGACAATTTGTAAATAACAACCTTTTGCATGTAAATGGAGTTCAGAACATATATATATTTCCCCAATATTTTAGTGTAAATATGATTACCAAACAACAATTTACTATTTATTATTCTAATATTTTTGTAAAATAGTGTGAATGGACTTATTATAGGAAGGTATTATATTTTATCATGTCTTTATACTACGTTTTGAATAAAAATTTATTTAACTTCTTTGTCTTGTTATAAATTATTATGTAATTCTAGATAGTAAATTATAAGATGTTACACACTGGACATGTGTAACAAAGTAATCACCCTAGCTATTGAAAACATGTACATATGACAGAATATACATGATCTTGCAAATCAGTCGTTATGGTTCTTAAACTTTATATTTTTATAATTTTTTTAAAATATTATATTTTAGTATATATTATTTTGAATATGTGTGTGTGATTCCTAACACTTTTTTTATATAGAAAAGAAAGGAAAAATTCTTATATTTAGAAAAAAAATATAAAAATATGAGAAATTTTCAAAACCAAAAGGTTGCTAATTGTAACATCTTTCTTTTGGCATAAATAATGTACTTTAATAATTTATATTATTGGAAATATGATTAAGAAAATTCGTAAGAACTTATACAACTTTGAAGAAATGGTACAATATAGAAATATAAACTAATAAAAATTGACAAATTTATAAAATTTACCAAATTAAAAATCACATTGTCAATGAAATAAAGATACATAAATAGATTTATACATCTATTACATTAAATTAATTATATCTGAGCAGTTCTTTTCCCACAATCCTCGATGAATATGACCTTGAAACGAATCAACCATCTCTATCTCTTTTCTTTCATTACCTGAAAAATATCAGTAAGGATAGGTATTTTCTGTCCCACTAAATCTATTTGATTATAGATTATCTTAAATGAAACTAAAGTTATTGCCTAACATCCTATTCTAACTTATTACCAATGATAATAACTTACATTAACAACCATCATATCAAAGCAAATACCATAATTCACTGAGTCTGCATACATTTCTATGTTAATCGGTAGGTTATAATACATGTATCATATTGTCTCAATTAATATGTCATAATACATGTGTCCTAGTCGCACCTGTCGATGTACTACAACACGTATATCATCACAACATGAGTTGATCTGTTATGATGCATATATTATAATCATACAAATTCTATAATATTTCACATCTATAACACTTTCAGATTCATCATACTTTCGTAATCATTACTCCTGGGATCCCTTGAGAACTTCATAGCTACTGGTTAGCTGCAGTATCACGGATACATGTGTGCCGCCTCAGCTCCTTTTAGCAAAGGTATAGTTAGGAGTTTCGTCAGGAAACAAGTGTGTGGCCAAACGATGCATTTGTACTTATAAATGTGTGCACTCAAGTGAATGTCATCCCTTACCCTATGTTTCTCCCAGATTTCCCAAATCTTCTCCGGACTCTATACTCCTAGTGTATCTCTGTAACTATCTATACTTATTTTCTTTCTCTTTCTCAGCATTTCTAATTTTCAGTTTCATATTCTTTTTATCGATCAACATGTCATAATACTTGAGTTATGATTTATATAAATTTGTGTATCCCAATATATATATATATATATATATATATATATATATATATATATATATAGTATAATATACCCTTTAATGTACCATAATATATATCGTAATTACACTTTTCAAGTTGTTGTGACCCACGCATCATAATCATGCATCTCATTCTTTCCCTTTCATATATCACATACTTTCAAAATCAATCAACACTTCAATTATTCATGTGAATTTACCTACTTTGGACATATCAATTATCAACTTTCATCAATACATATTGCATCATGCCAATTTAGCATAGGAAATTATCACACGATATCATACCATACAATCAATACTATATGCCAATCTAACACAAAAATTATCACACAATATCACACCATATAATCAGTACAATATGCCGAAAGTCAAACACCTTCAAACTCAGTCCAATTCATACAATCTTAATATGGTACTCTAACCTAAAGTTCAGTATTTTGTGTCTTTTATTACTTAACTCATATACATCCTAAGTAACTTAGTCTTAAAACTTCTTAATGTTGTTCTAACCCATAGCTTTTTCTAAGAATATGATATCATTAGTTTCAAATAAACCCAAAACCTTTCTTATATCGAAAATACACTTTCACCATATGGTTTCATAAAAATTTATAGATTATTACTAAAATAGGTTACTCAGATTCTCATGGGATCACTATATATGTATATAAAACTAAAGCTTGAGAATACTCCCCTTACTTGAAAATGGTTTCTCAAAACGAGTTCTCTGAGAGCTCTAATAGAGAAGTTCCACGACATCAACGAGAATATCGTCCACAAGATGAAGTTTCCTAAGTATTTCAAGATTAGATATCTTAATATAAGAAGAAAACCAAAGGAAAGGAATAAACTAGATATCTAAGCTCTGATAAATTTTCTAGGATTTGAATGAAATTGATTTTTGAGCTCAGATCTAGAAGAGATTCAAAGTTCAAGAGAGTTCTCCCTTGAGAGAGGAAGGAAAGAGAATAAAGAAAATAAAGAGAGAAGATCGTAGGGTGAAAAATGAATGTTTTTGAGGCTGAGGTTCCTTAAATATCCTTCTAAACTCGGGTGACCTCGCTTGGGCGATAAGATTCTCGCTTAAGCGAGCTTCACCCTCACTTGGGCGAGACAACCAGACAGCGAAACTACTCATCTTTTTTATATTCTCGCTTAAGCAAGAACACTCTTGCTTGAGCAAGATACAATCTCACCTGAGCGAGCTCTACCTTGCTTGAGCGAGATTGAGTCCAGAGAGCACCCTATCTTTCCTGCGAGTCCTCTCCTAGGTGCGCTCTATCTCGCTTAGTGTAACATCCTTATTTATTTTTATTTTTTATTTTTTTTATTCAATGTAATAAGAATATAATTTTTGGAATACAATGAAAAAATAGTTAAATTTATTATTGGGCAAATATAATAGTGAAATCATAACATATTTCGTGATTTTGCTCAAATGTATAACTTTGAATAACAAAACAATAATAATTAAACGAATTTTAAGATGAAACAATAAAATGCCATGAACATACATTGAGCTTATAATATATAAGATGTTAATATTTACAAAAGATCCACTAAAATACAATAATATACATTAGGACTTTTTTCCAATATTTACAAAATACAAAATATAACAAGTCCTAATAAGCAGCCTATCCATCACGTGACCAAAGAGACATTAGTCATCTCCGTGCCATCCCACTATCATCGCTATATCGTCAGAGTCAAGGTCGTTATCTGATCTGAGATATAAGTCACCCAGGTTGTAGTAACCTGGTTACCCGTAATCCGCTCAAACGTTAATCGAGATGTTCTCCTAAAATGATCATAGTCATGGTATATGAACAAGTAGGTCAAAGTTGTTGGGGTTCTCATGGTACAAGAAAAGATATATACACAAAGTGTATGATGGATTCTACTTGTGGGGAAATCAAAGGGAATACTATAAGCTAATTCCATTTCCATCATAATAATGTCACTAGGTATATCATTTACATATAAAGCAATCCTAAAGAAACAAAGTCACTAATACTCATTAAATACATAATTTAGTCTATTAGTTACAGAACTATCTACAAATCTAATCCCCTTTGTGGGTGTTGTCATCTTGGTTCCCTGAAATGTTTACGTAAGGATAGTCTTTGTTTTTATTACTAAACATACATTCACAAATAATTCAATAATACAGATAAAGAAATCATGTAAACATTATATAACAAGATCATCTAATTCATTCAACTTAGATCCATTTCTACTAACACTTTCAGATCCCTTGAGGTCTTTCTTAGTATAGATAGTTGTTGGATAACTACAGCTACACAGATACTATGTGTGCCGACCTGGTCTCTTTTAGCAAAAGCATGGTCAAGAGTACTAATTAAGAAATGAGTGTGAGGCCTTTGGTGCTCCTACTCTCATTTGTCTTGCACAATTCAAAAGGAGCATCCACCACCCTCATTCCTGCAAGACTTCTCAGTCTTCTCTATCTTCCACATTCCCAATGTACCTTTAAAGTATCCACACTCGTCCTTATCACATTCTTTTCTTATTTCCCTTCTCTATCCATGTTTCTATTTCATCTTTCTATATTGTATTCTAGTTCATTATTACATTATACATCACTCAATCATTGCCGAGAGTTAGTTTCCTTAGACTCAATCCACCATATACATGCATATATTCAAAATAAAGATCATATCCGTCATCAATCACCACAATACATGCTTCAAACTTATCAAAACATATTCCAAATATAACCAAAACATATTATCATCCAGCACATCCTCAAATCAAACATTTTCATAAAAAAAACACAACAGTTCGTAGTACTAAGATAAAGCTTTCCTTACCTTAGAAAACTAGTTTTGGTGATGAGAAAGCAAGAGAAAGTTGGTTCACAGACCAAGGTAGGTTCTACACCTTATAGAAAACATGTTCTTTGAGAAAAGAGGAAACAAAGAAGATAGAAGTAAAAATGAGAGATTCGAGATGTACAGAATGATTTTTCTAACGTTTTTCTAATATGTCCCCTTGAGCGAGCTCCATCTCACCTAAGCGAGATAGCAACCAAAGAAGGCGATATTTTTCTTGTGAGTCCTCGCCTGAATGACGTAGCTTGCTTGGGTGAGATCTTCATCTCGTCTAGGCGAGGTGACGATTGAGCTAATTCTATCCTATCTCCCATGAGCGAGATTACTCTGAAACAAGATATTTTTGTGCGGTCAATCTTGCTTGAGCGAGATTCCCTACACTAACCTCCTCTAATACTCTTCAAAATACACTCATAACACATCTTAATATCATTTAATATCAAACTAGACATAATTTCTGAATAATGGAAAAGAGGGTGTTACAATTCTCTCACCCTTTCAGGAATTTTGCCCTTAAAATTCACTGATTCAGAAAGTGATAGGTGTAAGCTTCCTTCATTTTATCTTCAGGTTCCTAAGTGGCATCTCGTTCATCATTTGCACTCTATATCACTTTCACCAAAGATATTTCTTTGCCCTTTAACTGTTTGACTCGTCAATCGACAATCTTTACTAGAAATACAATATAGGAAAAATTTTCTCGAACTTGGACAGGATCAAGTTCGATCACATGTGATGGGTCTGGAATATATTTTTTGAGTTGGGATACATGGAAGACTGGATGCAAATTAGATAAATTTGGAGGTAGTGCGATTTGATATGCTACAGGACCAATTCGACTCAAGATTTTGGAATGGTCCAATAAATTTGGGAGATAGTTTTTAGGATTTCAACGTTCTACCAACTCTACTAATGGGTGAGACTCTCAAGAATACATGATCTCCCACTTTAAATTCCAGAGGTTTTCTCTTATTATCATAATAACTTTTCTATCTGTCTTGAGAAACCTTGATCTTCTCCTTAATCCTCTTGATCTGATCGTTCCACATTTGAACTAAGTCGGGTGCAAATAGAACTGTTTCTCCAGACTTATACTAACATAATGGTGTTCTGCATTTCCTTCTATATAATGCCTCATAAGGTGTAATCCCAATGCTAGCATGATAACTATTGTTATAAGTAAACTCTACCAAAGGTAGACACTCCTCCCACATGATAACTATTATTACTTCAAGGGTTTGGATAGTTCGCTCTGTTTGTCCATCAGTCTGAGAATGATATGTTGAACTAAGTTTCAACTTAGTTCTCAATGATATTTGTAAACTCTCCCAAAATTTGGAAGTAAATCTTGGATCTCTATCCAATATAATGCTCGAAGGCACCCCATGTAGCCTAACTATATCTTTAATATATAGCTATGCTTGTATTTCATGTTGACTAGAAGAAAATGGGAAATTTTGGTTAATCTGTCCACGATCACCCATATCACATCATGATTCTGCTTGGTCTTTGGCAGTCCAGATGCAAAGTCCATAGAGATATCATCCCACTTTCACTCAAGAATTTCCAAAGGTTGTAACTCCCCTGGTATACCTTGATGCTCCGTCTTTGATTTTTGACAAGTTAAGCATTTGGCCACATACTCCGCTACTTTCTTCGTCATTCCATACCACCAAAAGTTCTTTTGCAAATCTTGGTACATCTTTTTTGCTCTCAGATGAAAACTTAGTTTACTCTTATTAGCCTCTTCTAAAATCATCTGTTTTAGCTCCTCATTCTAAGGGATGCACACTCTATGCTTGAACTTTATTATTCCATTTGAATCACGATGAAACTCCAAATTCTTGCCTCTATCTTTCTGGCGCATCATCTCTTGCAAATAGAGATCTTCTTGTTGCATAGACCGAACTTGAGCTAAGAAATCATTACTGATCTTCAAAGTTTCAAGATAGAAACTATTAGGTCATAGCTCTACTGCTAAGTTCAGACCTCTGAATTCTTCAATCAGCTTCCATTCCTTTACAATCATTGCAGAGATATGCAAAGACTTCCTATTCAATGCATCTGCAACCTGTAACGTCCCGAATTTTTATAATATTGTTGATTATTAATATAAGTATTTATATAGATTTTCATATATTTGTGTAATATATATATATATATATATATATATATATATATGTGTGTGTGTGTGTGTGTGAGAGAGAGAGAGAGAGAGAGAGAGAAAGAGAGTGTGTGTGTGGTAAGAAGAATATATGCATATGTTTGGGACTGGATTAAAAAGTTGGCTAAGTGTCTGGTACAGGGTGTTCTTGCTGCAGCGAGAGATGTCTCACCGTAGCGAGAAGGCCCTAGGAGGAGGCATGAAACTGTCGACTTCTCACTGTAGCGAGAGGTCCTCATTGTAGTGACAAAATGACAATTTGGGGTATATTTCTGCGTGCAAGCTCGCTGCAGTGAGAGGATCTCATTGTAGCGAGATTCTGCAGAAACCATGGTGCAGTTTCTCCTGAGTTTTTTGTTGTAGCGACAAGGGCATCGCTGTAGTGAGAATGTGTCGTAATAGCAAGCGTGTCGCGATCTGAGGGGTATTATAAGGGTTTAGGGTTTGGGAAATTCATTTCCTATCCCTCCCTTTTAAATCCTTTTTTATTCTCTCCACTCTTAACCCGTTCTTACAGATTAAATTGCCTCTAAAGCCGTTTGGAAGCTAGATTGAAGGTTGAAATCAAATTTGGGACGCTTAGAAGTAAGTTTATAAGTTAGGGTTTTTGATTTCTCATTCCTCTTTCTTGTATTCTCAGTTTCTCATAGGGATTTCTATGTTTTAGGAACAAAAATCCATGTGGGGAGCTATTCTATCGTTGATTTCGTGATGGGTTTTCATTCTAAGGTAAGGGGGAGTAAATCCCAAATCTAACCTCTCTTAATAGTTTAAAATAAGAAACTTGTGACTATTTTAATAACTTTTGAAATGTAATTTGTAATAAGGCTGCAAATGAAACCATTTTCGAAGGAATACTATAATTTTAGTAAGCAAATATTGTTTAAGGGTAGTTGGAACGATGTCAAACCTTAGGATAGACGACTCTATTGTTATTATTGAGAAACATGAATGATGGATTGTACGACTGGGCTGAGTTTGGAGGTGTCTGACCTTTGGCACATTGTATTTTTTGTGTGATGTGTGATTGGTGTGATGATTTATGTGTTGGATGAATATTTAATGATGATTGTGGTATGTTGGCACTAATTGAACTAGGCTATAATGAAGAGTGTTAGAGTACTGTGAATGTTGAGATTGATTGATGATGTATTTATGTTGTTTAATGGTTGAAGTATGTCAAATGAGTAAACTTATGATATAATGCAAGTGTTTAACTGTTCTTAAATAAAGAAAAGGTTTTCTGTGCAATGTGTGCCATAGTGAGCGTGGCTAAGTGCAGTGAGCGCACGTGTGAATGAATTGAATAGAATGCTAAACAAGTGATCATAATACGGGAGTCAGACTGGACAAATGGATGTGATTGCAATACAGGTATTATGATATGACCAATGGAGGTACTCATAATAAATGTATTGTAATACACCAAGCTACGTGGGTAAGACTGAGAAATGTGGTGTTGAGTTTAGGTAGCGACAGTGATACAACTAAGGGTATAAAGTTTGGAGAAGATTTAAGAAATTTTGGAGAAATGAAGGTGGTGAATGCTAGTATAGATAGTGCACAACGATTTGCTGAAAATAAAAGCATTCGCAGACCACACACTCATTTCCTGATGAAACTCCTAATTATACCTTTGCTAGAAGGGGTTGGGTCGGCACACGTGTATCCATGTTGCTGCGACTAACCGGCAGTTATCTAAATTGTGAAGTCCTTAAGGGATCCCAAGGGCATCGAATGTAAATGTGTAAATAAATGTGAAAGTGTGATGTGTAAGAAGTAGTACAGAGGTTGTATAGTTATAATATACGCATTATAACATGTCGGTTGAAGTTGTTATATGTGTTGTAATACACCGACGAGTGTGATTAGGACACATGTGTTGTGACATATCGATTGACGTGGTATGATACATGTATTATGACGTGCTGATGAGTAGAAAATGCATCATCTGAAGTGGTGAACATGATTGATTGTTTGTCCTGTGTGCTCTTTGTGATGATAATTTGGTGATTGAGTGTCATTGTTGATACAAATCCATGTAAAATAATATTTCTGGTATTATGTAAATAAACATGTAATTATTTTACTCTTGTTAACTAGAGATTTAGTGGGGCAGGAGGTACTCACCCTTACTAAGATTTTTAGGTAACAAATGTGAAGAAATAAATATGTTTGGCCCGTCCTAGGATCATAATTTGAGGGTATTGGAAGGAAGACTACTCTGTAGGGATTAAGAAAAGTTAGAAATTTTGTATTGAGTTATTTAACCATATTTCGTGTTGACCAAAGTTTGTAAATGATTTACTAATTATTTAATTATATACTTGAGCAGATTTTGATTGTAAAAGATATTTTAGTAATGTCTTTAATGAAATTTTATATGTATTTAAAGAACGAATTTATTTATCCACCACAAAAATTTGTTTACTCATTAAAGGAAAATTTAAGGTGTTACACAACCACATTCGCTTTTCCCGGATGATAGGATCGCGTGAAATCGTAGTCTTTCAAAAATTCCATTCATCTCCGTTGTCGCATATTCAACTCTTTCTAGTCGAATAAGTACTTCAAATTGTTCTGGTCACTAAAGACTTCAAATCTTGCTCCAAAGAGATAGTGTCTCCATATCTTCAATACAAAGACCACTGTTGCCAGTTCAAAATTATGCGTAGGATAATTAACCTCGTGAGGTCACAATTGCCTAGATGCATACGCCACTAATCTCCCATCTTGCATCAAAACACATCCAAGACCTTGTCCTAATGCATAACAGTATACTTCAAAATTCTGTTCGGGATCTAGTAGAATCAACACATGTGTGGATGTTAGTTTCTCCTTCAGTCTTTGGAAACTTGCCTCAAATTCTTCATTCCAGTCAAAACCATTCCCCTTTTGCGTCAGCTTCATCAAAGGTAAGGCTATCTTAGAAAATCCCTCAATAAACTTTCTATAATAGCTGGCCAATCTTAAGAAACTTTGAACTTCTGTTAGAGTAATAGGTCTTGACCATTAAGACACTGCTTCAACTTTAACTAGATCAACCATGATTCCTTTGCTTGATATGACATGTCCCAGAAATTGTATTTGCGATAACTAGAATTCGCATTTTGAAAAGTTTGCATATAATTGTCGTTCACTCAGAATCCGCAATACAATCCTCAAGGGCTCAGTATGTTCCTCATGGCTCTTTGAGTATATCAAGATATTATCTATGAATACCACCATAAACTAGTTCAGGTGTTGATAGAAGATTTGATTCATATAATCCATGAATACGGCCGGAGCATTAGTCACACCAAACGGCATAATTAAGTACTCATAATGTTCATAACGAGTTCTGAACGTAGTCTTCGAAATATCTTCGTTCTTCACCTGAATCTGACGATATCCAAATCGCAGATTGATCTTCGAGAATACTGAGGCTCCTCTTATTTGTTCTTGATTGTGACTTTGTTCAATTGGCAATAAACCACGCACATTCTCATGCTTCCATCCTTCTTCTTCACTAAGAGGATAGGAGCTCCCCATGGCGATATACTTGGTCTCACAAATTGTTTCTCCAATAAGTCTTCAACTTGCTTCTTTACTTTGGTCAACTCAATTGGCAACATCCGATAAGGTGTAATGGAGATTGGGCTTGCTCCTGGTATGAGGTCGATCATGAATTCTATCTCTCTCTAGTAGCAATTCAGTTACATTCTTCGGAAAGACTTCTAATAATTCATTTACTATCGGTATATGTTCCACTTTTATACTTCTTTCCGCCTCAGTAGAAAATAGTATCATAAAGGCCTTAACATTGATCACGTTCCTTGAGTCACCCTCACATAAGAGCCTAGGACATGATTGGACGACAACCAATCCATTCCTAATACAATGTCAAGTTGAGAAAGAGGTAGGCAAACCAAATCTACCGAGAAAGTTCTACCATGAATTATCACAAAATAACCCAAACATACATAGGAAGTCACCACAGGTTGATTTGTGGGAGTAGATACTACTATAGTGCATGGCAGAGAAGAAACAGATAATTCCAGACAATGCACATAATCCAATGAGATAAAAGAATGAGTAGCACCAAAGTCAAAACATCAATGAGTTTATCTTTTAGGATGCATTTACCTCGAATAAAGTCATCTGACTTTGCTGCTTTAGAGCCAGTCATGGCAAACACCTTTCCTTGCACATTAGACTTCGATCCACCACTTCTCTTAGATACTAGTTTATTGCTCCCACTAACACTTCCATTCACTTGAGGTGCAAACCAGCAAGCACTAGTCTAATGCCCCATCTTCCTGCAGTGACCACATTCGACAGTTGGTTGTGGACAGTTTCGGATCATATAAGGTCCTCCACATCGAAAATACTTCAATGGCTCCCGAGAAATGTTGGAGTTGTAACTACCACCTCTGCGAGGTGCAATCCCACTCACTCGAGATTGAGCTAAGCCAGAGTAAGGTCTTCTCTAAAATCTTGAAGGCCTTTTGTCCTGTGTCACCGGTCCTCCAACTCGACTATCCACTGACTTTCCTTTCGAGTTGGCTTCATAGACTCTACATTTGCTCAGCAACATAGGAAGATCCGTCACTTGGAACACACTAACTGCAGTGCGGATGTTAGCTCTCAACCCATTCTCAAATTGGGCACACAAATCTTCTTCACCTCTATCATGCTGAAAGTGGGGCCAATATTTCATCAGCTCATGAAATTTAGCTACTCTCACAGATATGTCCCCAGGTTTAAGCTCCAAAAATTCCCTCACCTTATGCTTCTGCAAGTCTTTGGGGAAATAGTTTCCCAGGAAACAAGCCTTGAACACTTCCCAAGCAATGTGATCCTATTCCTGAGACAAGGTTTGACTGACGAACCTCCACCAGTCCTCAGCTTCTCCATTCAGTATGTAGGTGGCATAACCCACCTTATGCTCTTCACAGCAGCCTATAGCATTAAATATCTTCTCTATGTCGATGATCCATCTTTAAGCTCTTTCTGGATCAAATTTTCCCTCAAACTTTGGAGGGTTATGTTTTGTAAAAGATGACAATCCTCAGTACTATTGATAAATTTTTTGGCAAGTACACCAAATCGTTGAAGTAACAAAATATTATCGTCCACAGAGATTAATGTTAAGTACCAAACTACAAGAATGACACTAGTTGGGTCACCAAAAACAGGATATAAACAGAACAAAATTTAACTAAGTACAAAAGTGTAAACAAAATGAAATTAAAAGTGCTGGAATTTAAATTTTTTAAATGAACAGAACTGAAAAACTAAAACTGGGAATAAAAATCAAAATAATTGCAGAATTTAAATGTCATAATTACTGAAAATGGGTCTAAGAATAATTAAAAGGTAGGTTGAGTTTAGAATCTTTTATCCCTTTCCCCTTGCATGCAAATAAATTTATAACTCAAAATACAACTTCATCTAATGGTCAGATTTTCTAAAGTACCAAACCCCAATTCTTTGGTAATTGGTTCTAATTAGCACCTAATTCCTTAAATACAACTAAAGACATTTAGCATTAAGAATTAAATCCATTGACAATATCATCACAAATTTCTATTCCTAGATAATTTATAATGAGAAAATTAATTCCAGTCAAAGAAAGCTTACTACTTTCTAATAATAAACTCATTTTCATCAACCTCATTCACGTAGGAAGCATTAAGTTCAAAATCAAGATATTAGATTAAAGCATGTATCTTGAGCTATATCCAGTGTTAGTTCATTGCAAAGGGCAAAGGTATAAGTTAATCCTCACTCAACCCGAAGATATCTAGCTAGATATAATGTAAGGAGATAATATAAAACTAAAATATATTTCAAATACTGAATTCATATTCACAAAAGAGCTTACAGCAACTGGATAAAATGAGAAAGTTACTGTTCCATTACATAAACTAGAGAAAATGAGATGAAATTTAAGTTCCCATTAGAATCCTCTAACAAAGATATAAAGAAAATACCCTAGCTATCATATTCTACGTAAACTGTATGTAAAAACCTAAGTTTATGCGCTCTGGAATCATAAAAGACAGAAAGGTAAAAGATGCTTCTTTTAAGAATTTTTTAACTTTTATATGCTCAGTCAGCATCGTGTCCCCACAATCAGAAATTCGTGTTCCCACAATTGAGTCATGCAGCACTTAACTTCTACTTTTTAGTCCATTTACCAATTTTCTTCTTCTAATTCCTTCAAAATTCAAATGCCAGCAATCAAAATATGCATGATTTCTCAATTTTCTAGCAATACAACATTCCATTGAATTTTTTAATTAATTGCATTAACTTATAATTTAAATTCAATGAAATATGCCAAAAACCTTTAGTTTTCTAGTTGAGTTAGTCACTCATCAACTCTGCTAGCTCAGCATCCTGATTCTGTACTAGAGTTTCTAGTACTTGAGCCATACGGTTTAGAATTTCATTTGTAGCTCCCGCAGGTCTACCTTTACCAGCCATGATTCTATTTTGAAAGAGTTAACGCAAACAAGTCATGCACATTCCTATTTGGAGAACCAAACATGCTATTCTACCACTCAATTAACCCATATTCTTGTTAAGCAAGAATATAAAAGCACACAACATAGACACACTAGTCCCATACCCCTGTCCAGTTTGGAATAACTGCTCTGATACCAAATTGTAACATCCTTATTTATTTTTATTTTTTATTTTTTTATTCAACGTAATAAGAATATAATTTTTGAAATACAATGAAAAATTAGTTAAATTTATTATCAGGTGAATATAACAGTGAAATCATAACATATGTTGTGATTTTGCTCAAATGTATAAGAACTTTTAATAACCAAACAATAATAATTAAACAAATTTTAAGAGGAAACATTAAAATGTCATGAAAATACATTGAGCTCATAATATATAAGATGTTAAATTTACAAAATATCCATTAAAATACAATAAAATACATTAGGACTCTTTTCCAATATTTAGAAAATACAAAACATAATAAGTCCTAAAGAGCAACCTACCCATCACGTGATCAAAGAGACATTAGTCATCTCCGTGTCATCCCTCTATCATCGCTATATCGTTGGGGTCGAGATCGTCATCCGATCTGAGATATAAGTCACTAAGGTCTGCAGTAACCTGGGTACTCGTAATCTACTCAAACGTCCATCGAGATGGTCTTCCAAAGGAAATACTATAAGCTAATTCTATTTCCATCATAAAAATGTCACTAGGTACATCATTTACATATACAAAAATTCTAAAGAAACAAAGTCGCTGATACTTATTAAATACATAATTTAGTCTATTAGTTACATAACTATCTACAAAACTATCTACTAATCTAATTCTCTCGATGGGTGTTGTCA
Organism: Abrus pulchellus subsp. cantoniensis; assembly: GCA_024086825.1. NCBI lineage: Eukaryota > Viridiplantae > Streptophyta > Magnoliopsida > Fabales > Fabaceae > Abrus > Abrus pulchellus. Next base: position 29,799,528 of record CM044050.1, on the reverse strand, counting down.
TCTTGGTTCTCTAAAATGTTTACGTAAGGATGAGTCTCTATTTTTATTACTAAGCATACATTCACAAATAATTCAATGATATAGATAAAGATGTAAGCATCATATAATAAGTTCATCTAATTCATTCAACTTAGATCCATTTCTACTAACACTTTCAGTTCTCACTTTCACTCCCCTTGGGATCTCTTGAGGTCTTCCTTAGCATAGATAGTTGATGGATAGCCGCAGCTACATGGATACTACATGTGCCGACCTGACCCCTTTTAGCAAAAGCATAGTCAGGAGTATTAGTAAGGAAACAAGTGTGAGGCCTGTGGTGCTCCTACTATCATTTGTCTTACGCAATTTAAGAGGAGCATCCACCACCCTCATTTCTCCCAGATTTCTCAGTCTTCTCCATCTTCCACACTTCCAGTGTACTTTTGATCTATCCACACTTGTCCTTATCACATTCCTTTCTTATTTCCCTTCTCTTTCCATGTTTCTATTTCATCTCTCTATATTTTATTCTAGTTCATTATTACATCATACATCACTCAATCATTGCCGAGAGTTAGTTCCCTCAGACTCAGCCACCATATACATGCATATAATCAAAATAAAGATCACACCCATCATCAATCACCACAAAACATGCTTCGAACATATCAAAACATATTCCAAATATAACCAAAACATATTATCATCCAGTACATACTCAAACCAAACATTTTCATAAATAAAAATACAACAGTTCTTAGTAATAAGATAGAATTAGAAAACTAGTTTTAGTGATGAGAAAGAAAGAGAATATTAGTTCACAGACCAAGGTAGGTTCTACACCTTATAGAAAATAAGTTCTTTAAGAAAAGACGAAACAAAGAAGATAGAAGAGATTCGAGCTCTAAGATACTCACCGATGATTCCTTAGAATTGAAGTTTTAGCTCAGATTCAGTGAAGTTTCAGAATTTCTAAGGCTTTTATTTGTGATATGGTAAAAGAGAATTCAGAGAAAATGATAGAAGGACATAAGTTGTGAAAGTGAAATGAATTTTCATGCTAGAAATCTCTTAAATACCCCTCAGCCCTGCGCGCTCTCACTTGAGCGAGAAACATCTCGCTTGAGCAACAGCATCTCGCTTGAGCGACGGGTCTATCACCTGAGCGAGATATGCAGACAATGGATTTTTTAAATTCTTTTGATATGCTCGCTTGAGCGAGCTCCATCTCGCTTGAGAGAGATCACTCTCTCCTAGGTGAGGTGACGGTTGAGCTAATTTTATCCTATCTCGCTTGAGCGAGATTCCCTGCATCAACCTCCTCTAATACTCTTCAAAATACACTCTTATCACATCTTAATATTATTTAATATCAAATTAAACACAATTTTTGAATAATGGAAAAGAGGGTGTTACACTTGGGCGAGCTGCTCTCAGCCTGAACGAGATCCCTTTTTGTCTGAGCGAGAGGACAGTTGGGACAACTTTATCTTATCTTGCTTGAGCAAGAGAGATCCAAAATGTTCTTTTTTAGAAAATCCTACCTCGCTTAAGCGAGATACCTTTTATCCAAATTTCTATTTTTTCTACCCAAGAGCAACAAAATTGAAGGTGTTACACTAATAGCCTTTTTCGGTACTTTAATGATTGGAGAGAGTTTTAGAAGATTATCAATTTAATTATAATGAGAAAAAATTTATTTTATTTTTTGGAAGAGCTTTGCTCTTTCCTTTAAAATTTTATATTTAGAAAAAAAAGTATTTTTGTGTATTTTATTGTATCTAAGAAAAGATCAAACAAATAATAAAAACAAGGGCGTGGAAAAAGTGTTAAAACACCGTACAAGGAGAAAAACATAATAAAAAAAATAAGGAAATATAAAAAATATTATTTAATAATTTTTTAAGATTTATTATTGCATTTATAGAAGAAAAAAAAACCAAATGAGAGTGAAAATACATACCAAAACAATAACAAAGATACAACCAAAAGAAAGGTTATTATTACATTTTTGTTAGGTAGTCTTCCTCCTTTTCTAACAATTTGCTCAACTTTTTTCATCTTTAAATTGTATTGTTTTTCTTTTTCGCTCTTTTTATTGGTGTTTTTTGAGAATACGTATACTAAGAATGATATACTTTTCTTAAAATTTCTCCTTTCTTTTTGACTTTCTCGTCTCTCTTCTTCCTTTATCATTTCTCTCTCTTCGCTCTTTTCAAAGGATACTTATTTCTTATTTATAATTCTTCTTAATTATTATTTAATATTAATTTTTATTTGATTTAAATAAAACCTCCATCATTTCCTCATCCCTTGTTTTTCTATAAGCACCGATTTGTCCTTTTCCAGCATCATATCTACTCTCTTAGAAAATCTATCCATTATCTTTGATTATTTTAAAATTTTTCAAATAAGTTTTTATCCATTAACTTACTCATGTGAAATCTCGAAACATCTATCTCATTTTAGATTTTTTTTAAAATTTAAAATTTAAAAATTAAGTTTTGAATTTTTTTTTAAATAGGTTTTGAATTTGTATTTTATATTATTTTCGTAGCGTGGTATTCGTGTCTTGTGTTATATCCATTTAGATTTTAGGAGTTTTTAAAATATGAAGAGAAGAGTTTCAAAGACTTTCTAAACGACTAAACCTTATTATGTTTTAAAGTTTTTTTAAACTAAGTTTTTGTTAAGCCTCATTTGCTTTGCCTCTTAAACTCTTCTATTCTAATTTTGTTATTACATGTGCCTTTGTATTTGGATTATCGATTATATTTGTATAATGTTTTTTTTTTTTAACAACCTCGCGAGCTAAACAAAAAAGAAAGACAAAAAAGTCAAGAAGAAAAAAATAGTTATCTTACGATGAATGTATAACCAAACAAAAAATCAGAAATATAAAAGGGGAACGGGTGTATGTTTGGAAAGATCAAAATCCAAATAATAATAATAATAATAATAATAATAATAATAATAATAATAATAATAATAATATAAGTTTAACCACAGACCGAAAAAATATTTCAATCAGGCTGTTAACAATTAATCACCATTGGATGAAATATTGGATAAATGTTACGAACATCTCATCGATGAAGTATAAAAAAATAAAAATAAAAAATCAGGGATTAATTCTACAGACGTAATAAATGCACGAGGTAACATTCTTGTTATCAGCATTCATCAAATATCATCATGACTTTAATCAGGCCTCGACAACAGTCCACTTTGATGGAGTGGGGGGCACACTTAGGCACAGCAGTGAATGCCAAATCCAGAGGAAGGCCAGTATTGATATAAAGAATTCTGAAAGGGCTTGAAATTCTGATTGGTTGTCCTGGAGACAACTCATTCTCTACTACAACAGATAGAGGGCATGTTTCGTTTCCAGTTTTGGCGTACCCTATTCCCCCGCCCCCTACCCATATAACCGGTGAGATATAATATGCGCCACCATTTATGATTGGATTACCATCTGTGTCCACCACCACACCAGCAGTGGCCCAAGGTAGGTATGAGAAGAAGGCAGAAGACAAAAGGAAGAAACCAAATATGGTAGTACCCTTCATTTCTTGGGTTACTTGTCAAAGACTCTTTTGCGTTAATCAATGGCGAAGGTGTGTGCAGAGTTGTAGATAGATGGTTGTATTTATAGACCTACGTACGGTGACTTAAACCTAATTTTGAAATAACACAGTAATTAATATAACAAATTGTTATAAAAACAATTTATATGTTTATTTTTCTTTCGTCGCTTTCATCGTATGCGCACTCATCTTATTTCATGTATATATAATTGGAATATGAATGAAATGAAGTAAGATAATTATAGTATTACAATTTCAATTGTTTAAAATAAAATATAAGAAATAAGAATTAACGAAAATATTTCATTTCATTTTATTTATGAGCGCTATTTTATTTTAATTTTTTATATAAATAACTGATATTAAATAAAATAAAATGAGATTATTAATTCGTTATGTTTTATAAATTAAGTCATTTAGTAGCAGGACATAACGTTATATATATATATATATATATATATATATATATATATATAAATTATTGTTAAAAATAGTTAAGATATTCTTGTAAATAATTAAAGAATCTATAATAATTTTACTTGAATAAAATTGTTTCCAATAAAAAAAATACCAGTATTATAGGGAAAAAAGTATTACAAATTTTATTCCACGGGTAGAATTTGTGGTGGCAAATAATATTGATAGATGAATCATTGATAAAAAAGCCAAAATTAGCCGTCCAAAATCTTGCAAATGTCCAAATCTAATAGAATTTAATAAGACGTATGATAAATTGTAATTTCTATTTTTGGGTTGGTGTTAGTTATAGTAAAAAAAGAAAGGATATGCTTATTAATTGTTTGGGTAAGTACAGTGTAGTTTTTGTGGTTACATAGAAATAGAATTGTGTTTTCTAATGTTATTTTAGATAAAAATGAAGTTCTAGATTTTATTATTCTGAAATCAAGGAAATGACTATCACTTGTTAATAAGAGAGAAGCTATTTTGTTAGTTGATTGGCATTTACACCCACGAAATTACATTCGTTTTAACTTTGTATAAGTATATTTTCTTGTTCTATTTCTCTGAATAAATAATTTTTTTCTGTGTATATGAGTTTTGAATTTCTTTTAAACTCTCTTTAATAATATTTATTTTGCCTATAAAAAAAAATTATAGTTTCTATCATAAAGATAACGAAACTTTAAATAGACAAATCGTTGTACAGTTGTCCAACTGATAAAATTGCTTAAACAACGGTTTTATGTATATTATAGATATAGCTTGATTCAATTCACTTCCACATGAAAATAATTATACAAGTGATGGTTATAGATATTAGTTCACAAATTAATAACTACAATATTTTACTAAAAAATGTGAAGATTAGCATTAAATATTTTGTATCAGTTTTTTCATATTTTATATTTTTAATTTTTTACCTTTATTCTTCAAATATTGATTAAAGTAGTTCATAAAATATTAATACTATTTTTTAAAATAAAATTAAAGGATAACTATAAATATAATTTTTAACTGATATCCTTAACAAATAAAAATATGTACGGTGGAATTAACTTGTATAACTGTTACTGGCTTGAAATGACTCTTTCTATGTTCGTATTCTAGAAGAAAAAAAATTTGTGCCATGTGAATCACGTGCTTCTTCAACACTCTTCAATTATAAACATGGATCTAGTTTTTAATATAATTAAAAATTTCAAGAATTAACTTGTATAACTGTTACTAGTCCATGTAACTTACTGGCTTGAGATGGCTCTTTCTATGTTTGTAGGCTAGAAAAAATAAAATAAAATTGTGCCATGTGAATCGCGTGCTTCAACACTTTTTAATTATAAACACAGAGGAAGGATCCGGATCCTCTGCAGTCTTGGCAGGAACTGCAGGGCGCAGTGCATTTTCGCTTAAGCTAAATTTTTTGCTTAAGCGAAAATTTAGGACCTTAGAGAACGGTTCATTAACAACCGCTCTCCAAGAAAGACTTAAGAGAGCGGTTAATGGAGAACCGCTCTCCAAGAAAGACTTTAGAGAGCGGTTAATAGAGAACCGCTCTCCAAGAAAGACTTTAGAATTCTCACTTAGGAACTTTCGAATTCTCGACGAGCTTTATTCCACGATGCCCGGTCCACAAATAACCTACGGATGACAAAGGGCTCGCCAAAGAAGTGGCAGATTTGGATGGCAATAAATAAAAAAAGATTTTGTATTCAATGCTCAAATTCCAGCTTCAAGCGTTCTGCGGGTAGCTGTTAGCTATCCTTCGTTTCAGTCGCTGCAACTTCGTTCTGCTCCGGTTCGACCCAAGCCCTAGCCGCTCGTCCCGGGAAACGAACGAAGTATGCTTTGGTGAGCGAGAAGCTGCCAGGTAGCGGTTCAAATATAACCGCTCTCCAAATTGTACTTCTAAGAGCGGTTTTCCATTAACCGCTCTCTAAAGTCTTTCTTGGAGAGCGGTTGTTAATGAACCGCTCTCTAAGGTCCTAAATTTTCGCTTAAGCGAAAAATTTAGCTTAAGCGAAAATGCACTGCGCCCTGCAGTTCCCGTCAAGACTGCAGAGGATCCGGATCCCACGGAGGAAATTTATATCTTACATATTCTTCAGTTGTTATTATTTTTTTATTAATTAGAATTTAAGTTTTTTTTAATAAAAAATTGCATTTAACAGTACCATAAATCATCAAAATAAAATTTTATTTTAAATTAATAAATAACACTAATAATATTTAAAAAATTACACCTAATTTTATTTTAAAAAGATTGTACATTCGAAACGAGCGAGGCCCCCTTCAAGTAACCATCGCAGTGGGGCAGTGCATTTATTTATTTATTTGCATTTTAGTGGTTTTGATTATTATTATTGTTGTTGTGTAATTCTTGTGAGATATTATATTCTAGAGACTGTTAATAGGAAAAAAAAAAAACTCTTTTGTCTGTTTTTTCATTTTCATGTTAAAACATTTACCACGTGATTATTTTCATTTTTTTTTTAATTATTATTTTGGAGACCATCGGAGCTCCTTATTTTCAACGGGTATAACGAAAGATAATTATATAGAATTAAGTAATGTTTTTTGGGGGAAACAGACATTCACATAGGGACAAGTGTTGTGTAAGCAATTAAGCCCTTAGAAACTGGGAAATATATAACTTCCCATATGGCAAATTAAAGTACAACGCATGCAAATAGGAATGGTGTTCAAGAACAATGTATCCTTCTACACGCAGACAATGAGACAAAGTTGACGATTCAAAATTTGCCTTCCAATCCTGCATGTTTAAAGCGCCATGGTGCCACCAAATATTTTAATAGGATATAATATTTTGTAAAAATCCAAATCTAAGAGATAAAATAAATAAGGTCTGAGATGCATGTTAAATTGCCACTCCTATAATTAAACTTTGGATGACCCTAAAATTTTGCTTTCAAATCTTGCGTGTTTATAAGCGCCATGCTGCCCCCCAAATTTTTTAATTGGATAGGATATTATATACGTTTTAAAATAACTTATCATGTTTTATCATGTTTAAAATAACTTATCCTAATATTAAAATTATTTTTTTAAGATTTATTTTTTATATTATTTTTTACTTAACATTGTTTAGTATTATAGCCACAGCTTTTTAATATTGTCTCAAATCCGTGCTTCCATGTATTTTCTATTCACTTCTTAAAAACTCTTAGACATTACTTACATTTGAGTGTTAACTTTAAGTAGAAGAGAGAAAATGAGGAAGTTTGGTCGACAATAAACCTTGTTTAAAAGTTTAAAATTTGAGGGGAGGAGTTTAAAATTTCTCTATATATGTTTTTTTATTTATATTATCTATTATATATGTATAATGTTTTTCTTACATCTTCATGAAAGATAATAAAAAAAAAATTAGTCATGAGACTGCATCGACTGCCGTCAGCTCAATAAGGTGACTATCGAAAATAAATACCTATTGTCAAGAATTGATGGCTTGAATGGACCAATTGAGAGAAGTTGCTATATTTTTAAAAATAGATTTAAAATTTAGATATTACCAAATCCAAGTTAAGGCAAAAGATGTCCCAAATATAGTATTCAAGTCTTGTTACGATCACTATGAATATTTAATTGTGCCCGTGATTATGACTAATGCTCTTATTGTGTTCATGAACTACATGAATTGCGCTTTTTACCTTTACCTGATAGATTTGTTGTGGTGTTTACTGATGACATTCTAATCTAATCATGTAATCATGAGGAATGCACTGAACACTTAAGAATTGTATTGGAGACCTTACGCATGAGGCAACTTTACACTAAGCTTTATAAATGAGAATTTTAGTTAGAAAAGGTACAATTTTAGGAACATATTATATCTAAAGAATGCATAATTATTGATCACTATGATAACCACCAAAGACTATCACAAGAGTTTAAAGTTTTTTGAGACTAGCAGGATACTATCACCAATTCTCCAAGATAGCAGTACCCCTAACTCAGCTAACTCGAAAAGAACAACCATTTGAGTAGGACAAAAAGTGTTAGTCAAGCTTCAAAATATTAAAGTAAAGATTGACCACTTTGTCAATTTTAATTCTTCCTAATCCTTATGGAAAATTTGAAGTATATTGCGATACTCCAAAGCAAGGTTTAGGGTGCGTGGTAAAAAAAAAGTTGTGGCATAAGTGTCAATACAACTCCAAACATATGAGAGGAAGTACACAACACACGATTTAAAACTCTTTAGAGACACATCTTTGTGGAGCGAGATTTAAAGTGTTCAACAATAATAAGAGCTTAAAGCACCTCCTTGATAAAAAGGAGTTGAACATGCATTAAAGGAGATGAATGAAATTTCTCAAAAATTATGATTTTGAGCTACAGTACCATCTAGGAAAAGCGAGTGTGGTGGCTAACGCCCTAAGTCAAAAATCTTTACACGTCTCAGCCATAATGATAAAGGAGTTGGAATTAATAGAAGCATAAAATAATATACGCTATGTTCTAAGGATAAAATGGAGCTCTCCTTACCTTAAAATAAAGATTAGTAAGGAGATTTGTGAAGAATATTTTTAGAAGAACAAGGCTCTTCCTACATATTTCCACAATAGAACACCTTTGAGATCAGAGAGAAAATAAAAAAATTAAAACAAAGTTAGAGAGCTGAACTCCAAGAAACTTACTTAGAGTCGATAGGATCAAACGTCCAAGTTCTGATTCGAGTAACAATTGGAGTTTGGAGGGGTTTTATCTGAGGAAAGGATGTGAAAGTTTAGAGAGGAAGTTGAGAGAAAATGTAGAAATGAAATATAATGAGGTTTTCATGCTGAAAATCTCTTAAATGTCCTTCAGATTTCGCGCGCTCTCACTTGAGCGAGATCATCTTTGTTTAGGCGAGAAACCAAACAATGATTCCTCAAGCTTTTTCTGATATTCTTGCTTGAGTGAGGGTTGTTCTTGCATGAGTGAGAAAGTGTCTAGAGAGTTTGCTATTTTCCTCAATAAGTCCTCGCTTGAGCAACTCATCTTTTCTGGGCGAGATCTCTGCTTGCTTGAGTTAGATCACAAGCGAGAAGACAGTTGGGCCAAGTCTATCCTGTTTCGCTTGAGCGAGACCTATTCTCGCTTGAGCAAGATTGTTTTAAAAATCATATGGTTTTAGGCGTTTAATCTCGCCTGAGCGAGATCCTCTACACTAAACCTCCATCAAACACTCATCAAATCAAATTAAAACACTTTTCAACATTACCCACTATCAAATGATTTATCAAATAATAAATAAATAAATAAATAAATGAGGGTGTTACAATGAGAGAGTGTGATTTTCAGTAACGTATTTCTAAATTGTACGATTGGTCTAAATCTGAAGGTGTTCAACCTTCAGCACATTGTATTCATTTGAATGACGATGTGTTTCTTGTTTTATAAATATATGATTAAATGAGAATTCAGGTTGTTTGTATAAGACTGATGAAGATTGTTTGGCTATTCTTGAATGAATAAATGTATCTTATCATGTGTATGTAAATTGGGCTAAGCCTAGATGTGTGTGACCTTAAACACGTTTTATTTAATTGAATGATGAGAAATAGATGAAGAAAAATGTATTATTAGTGAAAAGTAATGAAAGGAATTGATGTGAATATTTGAGAATTGTTGAGAAAATGTGAATGAAAGAGAAAGGGTGATCAATACATGTGTTGTAAATACATTGATTAGTGCGCTTATAATATGCGTTGTAATACATCGACGAGTGCGATTATAATACATATGTTGTGATATATTGATTGGTGTAAGTATAATACATGTATTATAACAATATTGATTAATATGAATAGTATGATCTAAGTGTATGCCACTGTTAAGTTTTCGTATGGATAGTTCAGAGATACACGAAGTCAATTTAGAAATTTGGGAGAAATGAGAATGATAAATGTTGTTTGCTAATGTATGCAAGATTGAAAGTAAAAACATTTACAGGTCTCACATTTATTTCCTTACTAAACTATTAACTATACTTTTGTTATGAGCATTATATAATACACACATTGTATCCGTGTGTGGTGGCTAACCGGCTATTATTTATGTTGGCATAAGTCCTTCATAACTAGAAAAAGTATGTTAGAAGTGATTGAGGGGCGCGTGAGTACTGATAATTGATGAATCCATAAGAATTGAAATGAATGAATGACATGAATTCAATAATTGAATGATTGTATTTGATTAAGTGTGAAATATTGTGCATTGATGATTTTTGTTTAGTTCAAATTCTATAAATGAATTGTTCCTATATCTGTGTATACTGTATTAAATATTACTTTATATATTATTTTGATTATTTTATAAAATAAGGATTTAGTGGAGTGGATAATACTCACCTTTACAAATATTTTTAGGTAATAAAAATAAAAAAATAAAATAAGATTGATCCATTCTAAGATCCTACTCGTAGATTGTAAGAAAAATAATTAGTGTGTTAGAATATAACTTATTTTGAGGATTGTAATAATATTGATTAAGTTTTTATTTATAGTTAACAATAATATGTAAATATTTTAAATATTAATCTTAAAATTTACAATATTTTGATAAACCTTGTTGTAAACAATGATTTAAAGTGCATTTATAGTATTTAGTAGATAAATATTTTAATTGTAACTTACATTTAGCTATAATTTAAAAAAAAATGCTAAAACGCAATGTTATTTATGTTTTAACATAATATGAGTTAAGAAAAATGTTAAAATTGAAAATTTTAGTTTTATTATAATTATAAACTTAGATTGTAAAATTATTTTATATTATTATAAATGAGATTTGTGTATAAAGTTTTAAAATTTTAGCTAACTTTTATCGGTTTAAATTTATATAGATGTAAATCTTTTTAAACTATCTATATCTTTTACCTATTTCAATTAAATTTTATCCATATTTATATATTTAAAAAAATATTTAAATTATAAAAAGGATGTTATATCTGTACTCACAAAAGTTGCTCACAACTTCATCCTCCGGAGTCTATAAGGAAGGACAAACCAGTTGTGAGTCGTATATTCATCCCTGTCCTTCACCTACATCCCCAGTACTTGTGAGAGCCACAAATGACTTTTGGATGTATTTTGGAGTACTATTTTATTTTCTTGTTGTACTTATCCTTTTAGTTCCTGCATTAATGAACTTTCTAATGATTGACTCCATTTTATTGCTAGACTTTATGACCATTTATACTATGATCCCCTTTGAAAAACTCAGTTGTATGAATATTACTTTGCTTGTTTGACCAGGTCTTGTTCATGAATGCTAGGGCCTTGATAGTTTATTGAAACATGGAATTAAATATAAAGGTAATCTGGCCATATGTTATGGATGTTTACTCTTATACAAGACCAAGTATAATAGAAGAAATGTATCCATGTACTTGTGCGATTATGCTATTACGTTAACATGTATGTGTGTGTACTACTTGTATGTTATTAGGTCTAAGTGAAGCCTCACAATATTTGTATTCATTTGCAATATGGTTCATATCTTTTTTTATATAGCTTAAATTTCTTGTGCTAATATAAGAAAATTTATGAATTTGTGATTCGAATCAAAACTTAAAAATATAAAAATTACATTTTAGGAGTTAAACTAAAATTTTTATTTAATACCTGGTGTATTTTTTAAGTAGCAATTGTAATAGCAAATAATAACAAAAGAGTAAGAAAACGTGGCAAATTAAACATGCTAAATTTGCTCTAGGTAATTGTTATTAGTATATATTCCGTATTGCTTATAAATTTAGAAATTGTTTATTGATAAAATAGATTATCGCTTAAATTTTTAGGTACTGAACAAATATAAAATTATGCACTCTAGACAATGATTCATTAAAAAATAAAAATTATTTTCTTAAATTTTACTAAAAGAGATTAGATTCGAAATTACATGCATAACAAATTAAAATAGCGATATATAAATTTCTTTATCATTCGCGTATTATAAATTTTCTCATACTTATTAAATATACTTATTAATTTCATTTTATGATAAAATGAAATTAATAAGTATATTTCTAAAATAAAATATCAAATAGGTTATCCGATCCATAAGTTTTATCCTATTTTATATATTAACGTATTGCATTATCATACTCGAGAATTACATACATTAGGTTAACTATTTTGGTAACTAATAAAAGCCAATACATAGTGGTCATTACAATTTAATAGCATAACTTATAAGTAGCTTCTAACTTTTTTGGTATGTGTTAAGGAAAGAGAACGAGGTAACTCATTCAAAACTTCATAATTATCTGTCCCTGAAAAGTTATTTGACCAGGGTCTGCAGCAGAAGATGGAAGAATATATTTATTTTATTTATGAGATATTTGTCTAAAAAATATTTAAAACATCAATCCTACCTTCAGACGTGGAACAGTTTGAAATGATTTGCTGTCTCTCTAAAGATGTGAACCTGGAAGGTGAGTTTAGTCCTAGGAAGGAGTTCAAAAGTGCAAACATCTCCTACTTGCAAGTTATTGTCTTTGACAAATGTCTTCCATCCCCTGGAGAAATGAAATCTCGTTTGTGCTTTCCTTTTTTGGTACTTAACAGGCCAAACTCTCCCATTCAATACCTGAAGATCTGTGTCTCTATACTGCTGGTGCAAATCAAAGTGCATCTTACAAAACTTTGATGGTAAACACTGCAATGGAAAAGAGTAAAAGTTGTTTTGTTTCTGATCTTATTTTCTAAATCATTGTTTAGCATGTTACTTACCATATTACCACCAGACACGTACGATGGATACATAACCATCGAGAACGACGGATTACAAGGCTTAAAAGAACTTGCTCTATCAGGAACTGTAATTTTCTTATTACTAGTCACTTCTTTTTCTGCAAAAATAGAACTAAGTAAGCTAGACATTTAAATGATCAACTTTAGGCAGCTAAAAATTGAAACCTACTATAACGTGTTTATTAGACTTAGCAGGCCATAAAAATATAAAATGAAAAAGGGTAAATTAAGAAGAACTTAACCTATTTAATGCTCTGTGCTGAGTCATAAAGGGTTTTGAGAGACACTTAAAACCACATAAATTCTTATACCTTCGCACTTTGTGTCGGTATGATGAAGAACCGTATCTGGCAATTTCAAGATGTTCTCAACTTCAACACATTTGCAGGTTCTCTTTCTACTTGGTTGAAGAAATTCCAATGGGGAGTTATCTTTCCTCTTTTGACTTAGTTTGTAATATTCCATGTTTTCATTATTTGGAGGGTTTCTTCCTTGATTATTGGAGGCCATTTTACCTTTTGCACTTTCGAAACGGTAGTTTATCTCTAAGGCACTCATATCAAAGATTTGTACCTGAAAATGGGAAGTTCTTTCATACCTGAAGACCAAGAGATGCCCGTGGGCTAGAGAGTGATACTCCGCAAATTCTTTCCATCCCTTCTGAAACCATATTTTATCATCACGTTTTACCAAATTCAATTTCCATTCCGTACCATTTGGAGGCTTAAGAAATATAGTACTTGGCAAGGCTTCTCCATGTTTCTCCACAAATGAAATTGGGATCATCTGTCATTCACATCAGATTAATTAATTATGTATTATAAAAGCTCAGAAAGGAGATATATATATTGCATTAATTTAAGCAATATCTATCAATATAGTTAAGAAATAACCAAGGCTTCTCCACGTTTAATGCTGCATGCTCGCACTGTAGTATTTATGCACAACAAGGGAAAGAAAGAGTATAACCTTACCAAATCAATACTTAATCATGCATATTTCGTTAGGCATTTTCGGAAAAAATATTATTTTTTATAGCTGAAAAAATAACAGTTGTCTCAATAAAATAAGATGAATCAAACATGCTCTAAATACTTGATTGAGAACAAATTATCGGTGGCATAAATTACTTTGCTACTGTTTTGTGACTAAAGTAATCTACTGCAATGAGATTTTAATAAGTTAGTCCATGTGGTTCAAGAATGCATGACCCAAATAGAGTCAGTTATATGGCTCATGCATCAGTTTCACGTCTGATATTTCTCTGGTGCATTCTGAGCTTCAGAAAAGTGAGAAAACAAATTAAAAAAAATAAAAAGTAGTAATTAATCAGGAGCATGTTCACCAAGGTTTAAATTATATATATATATATATATATATATATATATATATATATATGCATGCATACATAAGCAATGTTACCCACGGACTAACAACACATTTTGACCTGGTGCAGTATGTCCATAATCAAAGGTTTGCATGCTTAAGCGCTACACAAAGTGACTCAAGAAGGTTAACCAGGTAGCTAAATATTGTTTTACTTGTGCATCAAAATTGAAATGTATATGCATACTAGCTTTTCCTCATGAAGGCTGGGAGCGGTTATGATTCTGAAAAAGTGAATTGGCTTCATGTGAGGTTGGCGAGGAAAGTATTAACCATGCATGAGCTTAACAAAACTTAAGCGAGGACTGCACTCTAATGGCTGGATGATAGCCATGAATCAAGAGAAATGGAAACCGCTTTTGCAGATGTAATGGCTTTCCATAAGCAATAGAGTAAAAGCCAGATTTAATGTAAAAACCTCTAGTACCCAGGCATGCAAATGCGTTAGGATAATTTTCTTCCCCACCAATGTTCAAGGGCTTATTGGAACTCAACAAAAGTCTTAACTTTTTTGTTTGACCAAGAATCTTTCACGTGCAAAACTGGGAGATTGAGTTCATTGATGAAGGTTTTGAATGGTGATTAAGTAGAGTCTTCTCCCAAATGAGAACTCTATAAAGAGAATATACAAGTAAAAATGAAAGAATAATTTGAAAACACTAGTTAATATTAGCCTTAAAGATATATAACCATATAGAAACTTGCAATATTCCAATAATTATTTTGGTTGTTGAATTTTTGTCAACTATAAAAGGTACGGATTAATTGATTGCTTCGTCTACAACTTTTTGTAGTAAGTGCTGTTTGGTCAATAAGAGCATTTTCCCAAAATGCATGAAAGTTTTAATAATATCAAAGAAACAAATGAAGCAGCTACATAAATGTTATGATGAATGAGTTATCACACAAAATGGAA
The DNA here is from genome assembly GCA_024086825.1 of Abrus pulchellus subsp. cantoniensis. Classification (NCBI taxonomy): domain Eukaryota; kingdom Viridiplantae; phylum Streptophyta; class Magnoliopsida; order Fabales; family Fabaceae; genus Abrus; species Abrus pulchellus. The sequence continues at coordinate 29,784,442 of CM044050.1, read as the reverse complement.
AATCACATCTTTGTTTGATTTTTTTAATTTTTTTTTTTCAAGGGGGAAGGGGTGAAAAAACATATATTTATTCAAAACCAATTGGGTGCGATATATTATGTTAAAGGAAAATATAACAGTTACTCGTTAGCTAGTAACTTTAATAGGCTTTCTTGTTTTTACCAAGATTATGGTAGTGCCTGGCTCATGTTATTTTAGACTTCTTTTTTTATTTTAAAAGGAGAAAATTTATTTATTTTTAACTTCTCTTTCTTTATTCCAAATCTGAAGACCAACATATGCTCTCTAAGAAATGTAAGCCAAAAAAAAACCTTAACATTAAAAAATTTGTAAAATAATCAATAACTTAAATTCAAAGTTCTTATTTTTAACTAATTTAAAGTAGATTTAGAGATCCACAAAATCAAGGTCAAACTCTACCTAAAATACTATTCCTAGCTTCATAAGATAACACATGTTTGAAGGTATTCCTATCCAAGCTTATTAATAACTAGTGTCCACATCTAACACGACAAGTTTCAACTAAGCCAACGCTATACCAAGAAACAAAATAATATTAACATATAAATCCTATATTTCCTATAAATTTCTAGAAATTATAGTAGAACTCTCTTAAAATATGAACATCTCAAAATAATACAAACCTGTAAAATGTAAAAGATTTAACAACCAAACTAGAACCGACAAATCATATCTCAATGACACATTAAATAAATCAAAAATGTTAAACAAGTTACACTTTAAGATCCAAATCCTACTTATAGCTAGGGATGAAAGAAACTCTAATGAAAAAAGCAAAACACAATGCCGTTGTATGGCTTTGCAATGTGCGATGCAGCTATGCTTGCCCTGATATCTTCACCACTCCTCGTTGCAAACTAGCAAAAGCTTTCGAACTTTTCCTCCAAATTTGATTCAGTTAAATTTTGGTAGCAATCACTTTAATTTTATAAACTATTTTATATCAATACATCATCACGTTATAAACGGTGTATGTAGGAACAAATTAACTTATAATATAAAGATTCTTTTCGCTGTCATCTATTAGTCAATATTCATTTCTGTTAAATTATTTGACAATAATTAATATGAAAAATATATATATTATTTGACAGTGCAAAAATATTTTATACTAACAGTGCACTAAAATTAAATTTTTAAAATTGATGTATGTGTGTGAAAGTTTAACTTCAACTCTAAAATTTAATTCCAACAAGTAATAATAGTATTTTTTTTATTTAAGAAATTAAATTAATCAAGATTTTATAATTTTAATCTAATAAATGTATTTTTAAAAAAAATAAAAAGTCATTACTTCTAAATTTAGTCTTAAGAATTGACATTAACAAAATCTTATAAATAAAAAGTGTTAGCCTCAACTTTAAATTTGAGTTTAAGCAATTAGTAACAGTAAAATTTTATCAAATAAAATTATTTATTACACTTTATAACTTTAATGTAATAAATTTTTAATAAAAAATATTTTTAAATATTTAAACTCCGATTTCATGGTAAACAAAATCATGTATATATTAATTATCACTTTAGTGTATTATTTGCTATAAAATTTTCTGCTGTTAGGTGTATTCTTTTTTAAGAATCTCAAGTAAAACAAATTAAGTTATGGCCACGAGTTTAGTCCAGAAGCTACAAAGCCTATGGAGAGAGAAGGAAAATTATTATTTATTTTCGATTGCTGTGTTTGTATAGTTAAAAGATTAGCTTTTTCAGATTAGATAATTTCATAGGAGCTAAGTTGAAAATTTGTAAATTGAAATGTGTGATGTAAGGGTTTGAGTATTTACTCAATTATGATAACAATGATAATATTTATTTCTGTTGCTAATAAAAGAATATTTTTATTTATTTTGAGAGTATATTACATTACTTGCAAGCAATATAACACACAAAAGCTGGATAGCCATTCGTTTGTGAAATGGCTAAAACATGTGTAACATGCAACGTCCATATACATTTGGTTTAAAATATTGGAAAAATATGAAAATTTTTGAAAGTGCCTAGAAGACAGATTAAGCGATCTATTTAAAAAAAATAAAGAATTTTTTAATTTATTAACTAGAAGATGCGTTAATAAATAAAAAAATTTACAACGAGTTTTTACATTAATTAATAATTAACTAATTTAATAAAAAGTGTAATAATATTTTTGAAAATAATATAAACTTTTTAACATCAATTATCAAAATAACTGATGTATTCAAATTCAACTTGAATCGATATAAAAAATATTTTTAATCAGGTCTAAGATTTTTTACACATCCAAACTCTTATTTGAGTTATAAAAACATAAAGTATATTCTTATTACTTCCTTATTATGGATTGAATTGCAATAATTGAAAAGTGAGAAAAACACGTGTTTTATATTTATTTATTTATTTTATCATTGCAATAATTGCAACAAAGCATAGACATCTCTAGCTAAGAGAGTACATGATTTTCCGTAATTAGCGCTTCCTCAAGCATCAACGTGATTAGCTTTCCTAAAAACAACGTCTAACGGATAGTCTTCCGTCACAACCAAGGTCTTGTGGAAGTCAAGAACATGAAGCCCAATATGACCACAGGTGTCAGTGTCTGCTGCACAAAAGCGAAGCTCATAGGCAAAGCCAAACCCACTTTTCTCAATATTAAACGAGCCCCTTACTGTATGATCATAACCAGTGAGTTTAACAGCTGGTCCTCGAGGCAGACCCTCGACAACAGTCCACTTTGATGGAGTGGGGGCACATTAGGTACAGTAGTGAATGCCAACTCCAGAGGAAGGTCCGTAGTGATAAAAGCAATTAGGGCTGGGCTTTTGAAATTTTGATTGGTAGTCCTGGATCCACCTCACTCTTCTCTACTACAACATTTAGAGGGCATGTTTCGTTTCCAGTTTTGGAGTATGCTATTCCCCCGCCCACTGCCCATATAGCAGGTAAGATATGATATGCGCCACCATTTACAATTGGATTACCATCGATGTCCAACACATAATCAGCAGTGGCCCAAGGTAGGTATGAGAATAAGGCAGACGAAAAAAGAAAGAGAGCAAATATGGTAGTGCCCTTCATTTCGTGGATTACTTGTGAATGACTTATTCAGTGGCGAGGGTGTGTGCAGAGTTATAGAAAGAAGGTTGTATTTATAGACATGTATGGTTTAATAAGTATAATATAATAAATTAGCGGTCCAAAACTTTGTAAAAGTCCAAATCTCAGAGATTAATTTAAAATATGTATAATAAATTGCAATTCCTATCATGAAGAAAACGAAGTTATCAATAGACGGATCGGTGTACAGTTGTCCACGTGATAAAATTGTTTAAATAACATTTTTTATGTATATTGTAGATATAGATTGTTTCAAATTACGTTAGCTAGTAATTAATATAAGTTGTCGTCAGCACTCATGAAAATAATTATACCACCAGCACTCTTCTGATATGTTGAAAAATGTTCTAGATCTCGCAGAGTAATTAAATTTTCTTTTAGTAAATGAAAGATCAATCTCATAATATTTAAGCTTTTATAAAGTATATTAAAATTAAAAATTCTTTAACTTGCTTCGTATGAAAATAATTATACACCAATCCTGCAATATACGGGTTTGTTTTAGTTTTTTTATTAAATTAATTTATTTTAAAATATATAAATTATAATTTATATATAAAAAATATATGATAATAAAATTTTATATTAAATAATGTCAAATATAATTTCATTGAAAAGAAAGATTATGAAATACTTTTTTATGCATAATATATTTTTTATATTTTTTATCCTCTTCAATAATAATGATTTTTTTTTTGTTGATATTACTCTAGACAATGTAACATATAATTAACTATGATTAAGTATAAATTTTGGTAAATAAAATTTAATAATTATTTTTTATTTTTGTTTATTGTTATTGTATAGTATACCTTTTGATTATTCTCATACTAACATATATCTTTTATACAAAATTATATACCTACAGTTTAACTAAATTTGGATTTTATCAACTTCTATTGTTTGTGTTGAATTTTTTGTGTTTTAGACAAAAAAAAAATATTATCTTTAATTACTATTGTTGCTTTACATAGACATTTATGAAGATATTTGAAAAGATATTTTATATAGCCTTAAACTTATTGCACCATTCAATATTTAGATGTGCCTAAAATGTGAGTATATATGGAACCACAAACATGTTATCCAAGTTGATATTTCATTTTTTGACATTTCTTCCATCATTTCGTCTTCTATAAGTAGAAAAGCCAATAATATCTATAGTTGTTTCATTAATAAACTTTTTAGGATAATTTCGGTTGCAAAAGCCATCAAGCATACAAGGTGCATATATGTTTGTAGCTCCACATAGTTCATGCATCATGAATTGTAAACAACATTCATGGATACTGACTATTTTGGTGAAGTCATAGTAGGATTTGAGTATGTAAGACCTCTTTTTTGGAACTTAATGGTGTATATAGCTAAAAGTCAAAATATATATAATTAGTAATTAATAATAATAAGATTAAAGTTATAAATAGAAAAATTAATTTTAAACCTTTTTAGCTATTATACATTGATCAAAGTATTGTTCATCCACTAAGTGTAACATCCTTATTTTTATATTTATTGTTCTGACATTGTATGTTAGTTGTATGTGTGAAATTGTTTGAATTTAGAAGAGTTTAAATGATGTAAGCTGCATGATCTCTCACTGTAGTGAGAAAAAGCGTCCAAAATTAGATTCTGTAGAACTCTCTCGCTGTAGCGAGAAGTGGATAAGGATGACCCATCAGCATTCTCGCAGTAGCAAAGTAGCTTTTGTTATAGCTAGAATGACAGACAGCTAAGGAAAAATACTGTCTAGTTTTCACTATAACGAGAGAAGAGTTCATTGTAGCAATAATGTATCTCTATTTAAGAGTTTTTAATTTAAGAGTTCGTTGAGGGGTATTTAAGAGTTTTTAATTTAGAAAACTTGGATTATAATCCAAGTCACAACCTCTCCTCGGTTCTCTTTAATTTCTCACCCTCTTTTCTCAGAAAACTTCTAAAACTCCAATCTTCCTTCAAATGTGGATTTAGAAGTCAATTGATTGACTCTAAGTAAATTCTTGGAGCTTAGTTCTCCTATTTTTGTTTGTTTTCTCTATTTCTTACTTATCAAAATGCTTTCTTTTGTGATACTTAGGAAAAGCCTAATTCTTTCACCAAAATATCTCATAACTCTTCTTTCAAAACTTCATTTCTTGTATGTAAACATATGATTGAATGATATGTAGGTATTTTGAAAAGTTATAATGATGTATATTTGGTTAATTTAAGATGAATGTACTGTATGTTTGTTGTATATGATAAGGATTAAGTCTAGAAATGTCTTGAGTAAGTATGATTCTTTTATTGAATGATATTGGATTATGGTGAAAGGTTAATGAAGTATGTTTGGCTAATCTTGGGTGTTAGTACTACATTCTAGTATTATACATGTTTTGGACTTAATTCGGAAGTATTTTATTAAGCACGATCTTTTACCTAAGTAATGAGTGAGATCACACAAAAAAAGTATGGGATGAGTATAAAGTACTAAATGGATCTAGTGTGAATAGTTACAGAGATACACTAGGGTTATAGAGTCTGAAGACAATAAAAAATATGGAGAAAATGTAAGGTGATGAGCGACATTCGCATATGTTTACACATTTTTTTAGAACAAATGCGTCCCATGACCTCACACTCGTTTCCTAACTAGACTCCTGACTATACCTTTGCTAAGAGACTTATTATTATATATGTTGTATCCATGTACATGGGCTAATCGGCAAGTATTTATCTAGTTGTGTAAGATCTTAAGAAGTGTTGAAGGCATCAAATGTCTTTGATCACATTGCATTAGGAGTGCGTAATTAGAAAGAGAACGCTATAGAGTATGTACTTGGTTGTGTAAGGATTGTTGATGTATTGCTTCTATGATTAATATGATTATGTTTCCTTTTACTCTATAATTACATGTTGTAATGTTAATAATGTAATTTTGTTATGTTTGATGATATGATAGATGTTCATCCTTACTAAATATTTCAGGGAACAAGGATTAAGGCACCACAAAGACAACTTAGATTACTAGATTATCTTGTCAGTAGTAGAATGAACTATGACTTTAGAGAGTATCATCATTTTGTGTATTTTAACTTTAATATGGATTGTGAGGATGATAACATATGGACTATAAAGATAAATTTAAATTATAATGTTCCTTCTGAGTTTCTTGTAAATAGTCATATCCATCATATCCTTTGTTTTTATATCTACGGAGGAACAGTTAGGCCCCTAAGGGTTGTAAATAATGTCTTTACATTTCACGAACATGACTTTTTTGGGAAACACACCCAGTATACATTTGAGAGATTTTTAAGTATAGAAATTATGGTGGATCCTAGTGATGCCTACCTCAGAGAAGACAAAGAATTAACTACTGAGAATCTAGCCAAGATAGAGGACTGGCATGATATTGATGACTATGACAAAGTCTTCAGTGTATGGGTGTGGATAGAGACTACTCTAAGGACTTAGTTTATTTTAGTTATATAAATATTTATTTTAAGTCCTACAACTTTTTGATTAACAACTTGTAAATTATTATATTGTTTATATGTAAATGGAATTTACTACCTGTATATTCTTTAACTATTTTAGTATAATGTAATTATTAAGTAACAATTTACTTTTTACATTTTACTACCTTGGTTAATTTTGTGGATGGATTTATCCATGGGAAAGTTTTAATTTTTTCTTAATTTTATATTGTCTGTTTTAATTGAATTTATTTTATGTCCTTCGAAAATATACAAATTATAATGTATTTGAAAAGTTAAAATTTAGGGTGTTACATTAACTATTTCATTAGTTGATCAATTTTTATTTTAAAAACTTTCGTTTTAATATATGGCCTATCATTAACTGGATTAACCTAGAATTTGATGAAGCATATACTGCATCTCACCTCAGGCCACTTTGGATTGATGGTAAAAATCATAAAAATATTAGGATTTTCAAAAGTTCTATATATGACCATTACATCTTGGTAGTTTTGAACCATATATTGTGAACCACCTGTGAATGAAGAAGGTAAGGTAATATAATTATTTTTTACTAATAGCAACAGTTAATATATCTCCATGAAAATTTGCATCACAAATATTTTTGTACATTTGATTTTGCCTAATCTATCATACTCAATCTTCTTTTGTAGTTGTATATGCATCAATAATATATTGCTGGAATAATTGACCAATTTAAATAAGAGTTTTTGCTTCAAAGCTTCTTTGTTGTATTCAATATGCATGGTATTCCATTGTCAAATTATTTCATTTTGTTTTATTTTTTCATCATTATAAGTATACTAAATGTCCAAGTGAATTCCATCCTCACAATGTGAAAATAATAATGGATATTGCATTGCCATAAATGAAGGATGCAACTCTAATATTCTTTGTAACCCATTTTCTATGTTTTATTATTATATCTCCTCCTTTTATTATATTGGCCAAAATCTCCAATAATAAGTGCAACAATTTTAGTTGTGATTAGCTTGTTATATTATCATCTATGAAGATAATATATCTCTTGTCATCCTAAACACCTGAGCAATGAGATTATGCATGTCTTATCTTTCAAACTTTAGACAATTGTTTTGTCAAGATTTTGTCCATTATTGAAAGAATGTTACTTATTTTGGACTTTATTTTTTGTATCATGTACACTAAATTATGAGAATTTTGGTTTTTCACCTTCTTATGGTACGAGTACTCCAATCTTGTAATAATTTTGACCACTATTCTAAAAACACACATGTTTGGTCTTAAATTGATAGTATTGCCAACTTTTGCTTTCATAGATGCAAAGTAAAAGTATGCTTGGATATTTGGTTTAAATTTAACTGACCAGTGGCTACCTGATAGGTCTGTATTTTGACATGTTTTTATAGCATATATATTGATATATGGTTATTATTTTACTTGAGTTCTACACTAATTTCTATAATTATTATGCAGATTAATATGATAAGGCCAAGTCAAGTATTAGGTACATCTTAGGCCTAAATTGATCAGAAAATAGGGCTTCACTACAGTCAGTACCCTCAAATTCCAACAGTAGCGCAAGAATGCTTCGACCACATAAATGACTGTGTAGGACGGCCTACTCACCTGCAAGAAGCCCAACAATGAAGAGATTTTAGGTTTTTAAACCCTATAAAAGAGACCTCATGGAGAGCGACTTAGGATCATTTTTCATACTTTTCACATCTGGTTTTCATCTCATCTCTTTCACACCTTTATCACATCTATTTGACATCCTCAACCTTGAACTGGCTAGTCACTGACAACTATTAAAGCTTCAAGAGTGCGTCAGATCAAGAGTTGTCCTCGTCTCTTCTCCACTGGAGACTCCTTTAGTTTGTATTTACTTTTCAAGTTTCATGGATTTGTTTAATGTTGTTTTGGTTTCTTTTTATATTATGTCTGGCTAAATTCATAACTAAGGCTATGGTGAATTCTTTGCATAATTTTACAATATATTTCTAATTAATAATAATTTCACATTTCCTTTCTTGATTGATGTTTATCTTATTACATTATATTTGTATGTTTGGAATTAACAAATTTTAAACATATCATAATTAATTATATCATAAGCGACTGTACCATATATAGTTAATGGATGTATAGGGTAAAATAAGATAAATGATTAAATAGACCAAACCAATATCTCTCTTTCAATAATTATTAAATTAACAACTCATAAGCTCATTATGCTTTCTCTTTATTTTACCTTTTATGACCATTGGGAGTAATAACTTAGGGGAAAGACTGTTAATATTGCATGACTATTTGGTGTTAATAGCTTTAGTATGAGTGATTGACAATCATAGGAAAATTGAAATTAGAATTAATCTAAAAGAGAACATAAAGAATTATGACAATGAAACTATATGCCCTAGAATCTTCTTGATTAGTTTATTGTAAAAGGTTATGCTATTTTTAATTCTATTTTAATCACTTTTATATTTGAATTCTTGTTTTATTTAATTTCATATCTTTTAAGTTCAAATAATTAAATTAAGAAATTCTTAGTAATTAAAAACAATCCTTATGGGACGATAGTTTGTAAACTTATTTTCAAAATCTTTATTACTTTTTGATAGGTACACTAACTCATGATCACTACTTTTATAACTAAGAGGAGTTTTCAAAGCATTTAGTGATTCTTCAAGGATTGGTAATTAAATTTTTTCTTGTTAACAAAAAAAAAAAACTTAGACTTTCTTAGTTGTTATGGTTTATTCGCTCTTTCTGCATAACACATAGACCTATCCTAATATTCACAAATGTAATTAGATATCTTAAATCCATATATTTTGAATTATTATCTACAATTTTAAAAAATTATTGATAAATAAGTAAGCATATATTTGATTTATAATTTGTATGTCATAATATTAATTATGAGAATGATTATGATAAATTATATATATACATAATCAAATTATATTTAATAAATACATACATGAATAAAATTCTATAATATTATTCTCTAACTAAAATAGTAAAGTAAACTAGTTTTAAAATAAGAAATTATTTTAAATAATTGTTTGTCAATTTAATAATAAAAAAATTAATAACATTAAGATAATATTTTAAATTATAAAAGTAATAAATTAATATATTAATAGAACTAATAAATAAATGAGTACATTTTTTTGTGATACATATTATTAGTTATAAGATATGTTGTTTTGAATTTCATATGTTAATAATTAAAATAAATTTTAAAATATAAATAACTAAATATCAACACATCTAGAATATTATTATTATATAAAATTTTTCCTGTATTTTATAAATTTAAACAAAATTAACATAAGAAAAAGTAGATGCAGTTTAGCTTGTTGAGGTTTACACTTTATAATGATATGAACAAAAATAAAAAAATATTAGAGATTAATGTAAAAGAATAATAATTAAAAAATCTAAGGTAACAAATATTTCATTTACTACCTAAAAAATATATTATTTTTTACTATTAAGAGGTATAAATTAATTTACAAAGCTATACTATATAAAATTTGATAATAATATAATATATTTTTAATTTTTTCCCTTTATTTAATTACATATTAAAAAGGTAAAAATAAATAAATAAATTTAAAATACTATATTTTGTTCATAATTTAAGTCAGGTTAAACACAACTAAAGAAAATATACATTATTTTATTTTGTGCATAATTTAAAAAAATAAATATAAGTTTAATATAAATATATTAAAAATTAAAAATCCATAAGTAAAAATAAAATATATTAATTTTTTATTGTTAGAGAAAAATAAATTAATTTATAAAATTATCATACATATAAATTAATAATAATATAACGCATATTCTTAAATAAAGTTATTTTGTGTGCGTCATCAAATTAAAATAATCAACTTATTTTCTCATTCATTTGTCTAAATTTTAGAAATATTAATATGGTTTGTTAATCATTTATTATTTTAATTAAAAATCAATAAAAATAAATTTAACTATAAAATAATTAAACGATATAATAATATTTTTAAAAAGTAATAAAAACAAAAAATCAGTTTAAATAAAAGTTAAAATGTTAGATGAAAAGGAATAGGTAGATTAAATTAAAATAAGAAAATTTACATAATTTATTTAGTCCATAATTATTTTAAAAAATAAAAAACATAACTTCAATTTGAAGACATTAAAAATTTATATAGTTATAACTACAACAAAAGTATATTAATTTTTTTTATTGTTATAGAAAATAAATTAGTTTACAAAATTATCATACATATAAATTCATAAATTCATAAAAAATATATACTAATGGGTAGAAAGTTAACAATTTTTATTTTCAATCAAATATTATAATGGATGCAAAAATGAAATATATTAAAATAAGGTCTTATTTCACAAGCAACTTGAAACAAATATTAATATAAATTTATTTAATAAATTTTTCTTATAATTTTAAAATAATATATTTAAACTTGACTTAAAATATGTGGTGTAATATAGTGTAATAAGTAAATGTATGATAACCATTTTAATGTATATATTTTGTTACATTTGAAATTTGATGATTGCTTTTAGATATATTTTTATGTGATGTTCTTGTCTTTGTAGTATATATTTGATATGTGTAACACCCTATTTTCTTAATTGGTTGTTTATTATTAATTATAGTTAAGTTGTGTTTTAAATTTAAAATTTTGAATGAAATTTGCAGCAAAAGATCTCGCTCAAGTGAGATTGGACATTCTAGAACATGAGATTCTAGAGTATTCTCACTCAGGCAAGTGAGTCTCACCCAGGTGAGATAGGATAAAGTCTCCCCGACTATCCTCTCACCTAAGTAAGATGGAGCTCACTCAGGCACACTCGCAGAAAAATTTGGAGAACTCTTTGGTCCCCTTCTCACTCAAGCGAGAATGACCTTTGTTTAGGCAAAAATATCAGAAAAAGCCTAGAAAACCATTGTCTGATGTTTTCTCCCAACCAAGATATGTCTTGCCAATGTGAGGTATTAGCTTACTCTGGCGAGAGATAACTTGCTCAGGCGAGAACATGTGACTTTGACGTGTATTTAAAGGATTTCCAACTAGAAAAACTTGCATTACAATCCAAGTTATCATTTTCCTTTTATTTCTTTTTGAACTCTCACTTTTGTTCCTCATAGAAACCTCCTTTCAACTCCAAACATTTCTTGAATCTGAATTTGGACATTCAATTCGATTGACTCCATGTAAGTTTATAAGGGTCTAGTTCTTCAACCTCTGTTATATTCTCTCATTTTTCTATTTTCTCAAATGTGCTTTCTTTTGTGATATTTAGGAAGAGCGTTGTTCTTTAAACAATATCCTCCTTCAAATCTTTATTTCAAGGTAAGGAGAGCTCTTTTCCATCATTATACATAGTCTATATTTTTGTGCTTATGAGAATACTTTAATCTTTGCTTTGTTTGAAAAGTATGTTCAAATAATATTTAATTGTTGTGAAAAGTTGATGATATATGTTCGGTTGGTTCTAAAAATTGTGTTATGTATCATAATATATGTGTTGCATGGACTAAGTCTGGAAATGCTTTACTAAGCACGATTTTTTTTATCTAAATACGGAGAATGAGATGAAAGGAAGTGTATGATGAGTACAAAGTGATGAAAGAAATTAGTGTAAATAGTTACAAAGATATACTGGGGGTATAGAGTTTAGAGACGATTACAAAATTTCGAGGAAAGGTAAGGTGATGAACGACATTCACGTAAGTGTACACACTCTTTCTAAGAATGAATTCGTCATATAGCCTCACACTTGTTTTCTGACTAGACTCCTTATTATACATTTGCTAAAGACCCATTATTGTATATATTGTATCTGTATGCAAGGGCTAACTAACAACTATTTACCTATGTGTAAGACCTCATGAAGTGATGGAGATATCAAATATCCATGATCACAATCCACAGAAAAGTGCATATTTGAGAGAGAAAAGTATAGTGATTTGTGATTATGTATGATTATGTAGAAATTGTAGATGAATTTGTTTATGTATCTGAGGTGACAATATTTCCTTTGATTTGTGAGTGAAATTTATGTTATGATGTAATTGCATTATATTTAATGATGAAATAGATGTTTATCCTTACTAATATTTCAAGGAGTAAGGATGACTGACTCCAGAATTAGATTAGTAGACTATTTTGTAAATTGTAGGCTAAACTACATATTTATAGAATAACAACTGTTCTATTATTTTAAATTTATTGTAGACTGTAATAATGAACAAGATAATGTTGTGACCTTAATGGGCTCTATGAATTTAGAGTTATAATGTACCTTTAGACTATCCTATAATCAATAAGGATTTGCCACACCTTTAGTATTTTTGTTTATAAAGGAACAACCAGGACTCTAGCAGCTAAAAATTGTTGATATACCTTCCTTGATCACGACTTACATGGAAGACTAGCCCAGCTTACTATTGAGCGAGGAGTAATGGGCATTGAAGTCGAGGCTAATTCTGGAGATTTTGAAGAGAATAGGGATCTAACTTCAAAGGAGCTGACTGAGAGAGAGGGTTGACATGATGATGATGACTAGGACAAAGTCCTCAGTGTTTTAGGTATGGAGTATGGATAGGAACGACTCTTAGGACTTTGTCTTTTGATATTGTAATTATGTAGTCAAAATCGTAATGTAATTTCGATAACAATTTACAAATATTAAACTTATGTATATAATGAAAATTCAACTATGTACATTATTTTTTTATTAATTGTTGTGTAAATGTAATTATTAAGAGTACATCTTACATTATGTTATTTATAATATCTTTGTAAATCTTCATGAATAGACTTATTGACAAGAAAATTTTAATTTTATCACATTTTTATACTACATATTTTATAACAAAATTATTTTATTTCTTTTATCTCATCATAAATCATATATTTTAAAATAAGAAATTAAGGGTGTCACAATATGTTACTCAATTATGCAAAAAAAATAATAATTAGAAAGTCAATAATCACTAAGTCTTATTTAAATAATCATTTTTAACTTAAAAAATACATAAATTTTAATAATATAATATAATAAATAACTATTTTAATAAAAAATATATTCATATTATTTTTTTACATATAATACTTATATTTTAATTTATGTCTTGAGAATGGGTTGTAAGTTCACACAATGACAGGAGTTTTTCATTAAAAAGAACTATTTTCTGTGTTTACAATTGAATGCTCTAAAAAAATTTTAAAACATAAGCTTCTATTCTAAATTGAAATTTTTTAATAATTACATAATTGCATATAAAATACTAATAAATAAATATAGTTTGATGTGTTAATATTAAGAATTTTTATAACATTTTAAAAATTAAAATATGTCTTTCTCTAGTTGTAAAGATTTAGACTTCATACTTAAAGGAAAGATTAAAAGAATAAAAAATTTTGATTAACTTTTAAAAAAATTATTTTCATTTTCTGAATAAATTATCATTTCATTATTATATATTTAATAATATTCAATTATTATAATTAATTACTCTTAATTTGATAACAAATAAGCATTTTAACAAAGTTATTAAATATAAACTATTGTTAATTTATAATTTTAAAAATTTAAATTTATCATCATAATTATTATATAAAATATAAATAAAATATTTATATTAATAGATTATACATAATTATAATATATCAATTTTTATTAATTTCTTTATAATATTAAAATTGTAGAAGAAGAGGAAATAATTTATGGTAAATTTTTCTAATTTTTTATATGTAATAAATTTAAATAATTTTTATGAAATACAATTCATAACAATTTTTCTATTGCCTATTTTTAACGTCATATAACCATTAAAGTAACTGTACTGGATAAGGCATCACTCAGTCCTACTTATAGAAAAAGGAAACTGAGTATTCCTTCGGCTTAAATAACCGAGTACCTTCTCAGTCAGGTTAAAAGGTAATTAACCCAATTAAGAGGTGATAATTAGACCATTATCTACTGTAATTAAAGGGTCAAAATCAGAACTGACTTATAAAGCTCATTAGCCCATAATAATGCCTATAAAAAGAAGGTAAGAGGTATAAGTAAATGGTTGACTTTTGATTATTAAATAGCATTTATTGTCTAAACTGATACCTGACTTTATTATCGGAATGCCTTTTGCAGATATATCCCTCCACGCCAAATCATGTCAGTAGTGTCAGAAAGGACGTTATCTTAATCCAGAAGAGACGAGAAGATCAGTGATTCCTTAGTAGGAACATTTTGGCGCCCACCGTGAGGCAAGATTGCCTCGCTTTTTAATCATCATGGTACTAACAAGAAGCTAGCAAGATGGACAGATTCAACATGGAGGAACCTCTCGGCGGCAGGAAGATACCACACCTAACCAACCGATCCCTGAAGTACTAGTGGAGGGGGAGGCGATGAGAGCCTTTTTGCAGTTGTAAGGCAACTCAGAGCTGAAATGATGGAAATGAAAAGGGAGAGAGAAAAAGACGCCCTCGAGTTGTCCATGTTGAGAAGGGAAAACGCCAACTTGAGAGAAGAAATCAGAACACACATACCCTCTCAAACTACACCCCTCACCTAAGAACAGGGAGAGTCCTCGGCATTGCAAGAAAAACCAAGGGTGGTCCAGCAACCTGGAACGCAAACTGATTGAGATGATATAGGAAGCTGAAGCCTATTTGTCCAGCCTATCTTGGAAGCTAAGTTACCAGAGAACTGGAAAGGTCTAACAGTAGATAAATATGATGGAACGACTGACCCCAAGGAGCATTTGGATATCTTTACAACCTAAGTTGGCCTATATACAAAGAATGATGCATTGTTGTGTAGAATATTCCCTACTTCACTGCGAGGACCAACACTCAGCTGGTTTACCAAGTTACCTCCCTCGTCCATTGATTTATTTGACACCTTAACTAGAAAATTCAGCCTACAGTTTGCCACAAGTTTCCCCCATCCTCTAACATCCTTAGCACTCGTGAACATCAACCAAGAGAAGAGAGAAACACTTAGGGCATTCATGGAGTGCTTTGGCAAAGTGACTCTCAATTCACAATTTGGAGCTAGCAGTGGCCATGCATCATCTTACGACGGCCTTGAAACTAAGACCTTTTGTGAACAGTATTTGTAAAAAACTGCCCATGGACCTTGATGAATTAAGGAGTCAGGCTGCTAAGTACATGCAGATGGAGGAATTGGCCAAGTAGCAGAGCCAAGTACGGATGAAACAGGGAACCAATTTGAAAGAAGTTGATAAAAGAGAATCTTTCAAATCTAGGCAAGAAAACAAAGATCGAAGAAATGATGCTGAGAGGCTGCCTAGAGGACCAAAATATCCTTCATATACAACCCTCAATACTAATCGGTCCAGGGTACTTGATCAAGCCCTAGCCACAGAGATATTGACTATGCCTAAGCGTGCCAACAACTCCCCTCAGGAAAACAAATCCAAATCTTGCCGATACCATAGAAATAGAGGACATACTACTGAGGAGTGCACGATCCTAAAAGACAGAATGAAAGATTTGATTAAAGAAAGCCATCTGCAGGGGTTTGCGCAAACAAATTCCCCTGGTTATGTTGAAAGGGGAAGAGACCGGTACCCTAAGCCGTCAAGAAGATACAATGACAAAAAGCCCGAACGACAACGAAGCCGGTCAAGAGAGCCCCTTGTCACACGCTATGATGAACGTGAAAAATATTCCAAAAGAGTTATTAACACCATAGCCGGTGGGTTTGTAGGAGGAGGAGGATCCACCAATTTGGCCAGAAAGAGGCATTTAAGACAAGTCCATTCTGTTAACAACATGTCATTGGGCAGTAGAATCCGGAACCCCCATCACATTCACTGACGAGGACTTTCAAGGAGTATATCTGGTGCAAGACGATCCTATATCACAAGTGTTAACATCCTCAACTGCACGGTACGAAAAACTCTAATTGATCACGGGAGTTCGGCCAACATCTTATAATGGAACACCTTCAAACAACTTGGGATACCAGAAGAGGAATTGGGGGAGTACCATGAGCCACTTGTCGATTTTTTCGAAGAGCGAGTGGAGACCCATGGATGTATCGACCTATATACCTCGTTCAGACTGAAACACAATGGAAAATGCATTAAGGTCACTTATCTGGTGGTACATGCGAATACTTCGTACAATATACTGCTTGGTTGGCCATTCTTTAACAAATTAAAAGCCATAGTATCTACTTCTCACTTAGCTATGAAATTTCCATCAGAAAAGGGCCAAATCGTTATCGTTCATGCCGATCAGAAGACTGCCAGAGAATGTTATTTTGCAAGTTTACACCTAAAATCATTCCAAGGATACAAATGAGACGTCAATATTATATCCCCTCGATCAGGAGAGGACCTGGATATTGAGCTGGATCCCATAATTGATAAGGGATTTTAGGTTGAGCCTAGTGAAAACAAGCAACTTTTTCAACAAAGGAGGTAGCATGAACAGGTCACTTACCTAGGAACCGGCTTGTCTTGGGAGGGGTAGTAGGACCTTCAGAACAAGTTAATACGAAATAACGACTTATTTGCCTGGTCAGCTTCTGACATGCCAGGCATTGACCTTGAATTTTTGTGTCATCGTCTATCGGTCTATAAAGGGGCTAAACTGGTGGCTCACAAAAAGAGGAAAATTGGAGGGGACAGAGCACAGGCAGTAAAGGAGGAGACTAATAAACTACTGCAAGCCGGCTTCATCAGAGAAGTTTGATACTCCACCTGGTTGGCCAATGTGGTCATGGTCAAAAAGGCTAATGGCAAATGGCGAATGTGCACTGACTTCACAAATTTAAACAAGGCATGCCCTAAGGACGCTTACCCCCTTCCAAAAATTGACACCTTCGTCAACGGTGCCTCCGGCCATAAAGTACTCAGTTTCTTAGACACATACTCAGGATATAACCAGATTCGTATATATTCTCCAGATGAGGAGAAGACGACATTTATCACAGGCTCAACAAATTTCTGCTATAAGGTAATGCCATTTAGTCTTAAGAATGCAGAGGCGACGTACCAGAGACTTATGAATAAAATATTTGACAAACAAATAAGGAAGTGCATAGAGGTCTATGTTGATGACATGGTGGTTAAATCTGCCTCCCTTGATAAAGGAAGTGTTCGATGAAGCAAGAACGCATTGAATGAGGTTCAATCCAGAGAAATGCACATTCGGAGTAGCTGGGGAAAAATTCCTAGGGTTTATGCTTTCTGAAAGGGGGATTCAAGCAAACCCAGATAAATGTCAGGCCATCATTAAAATGGCTAGCCCCCAGAGCATCAAAGAGGTCCAGAGATTCTGGCTGGATAGCTGCCTTTGCTAGGTTCCTCCCCACAATGGCAGAATAGTCTTGGCCTTTCATTGATATGCTTAAAAAGTCATAAAAATTTACTTGGTCTAATGAATGTGAGGCCACCTTCCTTCAATATAAAAACATGTTAGCAGCTCTTACTATTCTCACAAAGCCGAAACCAAGACAAGATATGATTATCTATTTAACTGTATCAGAAACTGCCATCAGCTCGGTACTGTTGCATGAAACACCAAAACTAGCACCAATGTACTTTATCAGCCAAACACTTCAAAGTGCAGAAACCAAATATCAATAGATGGAGAAAACAATATTGGCACTAGTTTACACAGCTGATTGGTTACGACATTATTTCCAAAGTCATTAGGTCGTAATGCCTACCGAATGCCTAATTGCCAAAGTCTTGAGAAAATCAGAGCTAGTAGGTCAGTTAATGACATGGGCAGTCGAACTATCCCAGTTTGATATCCGTTTTTAAAGCTGGGGGACCTCTTAAAGCTCAAGTGCTCGCAGACTTCATCAATGAGTTCACGACCTAAAAACAAATCAGCACTATGTGGAATTTGCATATGGATGGGCCAACAGGGTTGTGGAGCAGGGATTATATTAGAAGGACCGAACACCGTAATGATTGAGCAATCTATTCGGTTCGGGTTTAAAGCATCCAACAATCAATCAGAATATGAGGCGCTGCTAGCCAGCCTCAGACTAGCAAAAGAAATTGCAGTTAAACGCATCACTTGTTGGAGCGATTTCAAGGTAGTGGCCGAACAGGTCAATGGTACTTATCAGATAAAGGACTCAGTTATGCTTCAATACTACCAGGAATTCAAAAATATTGAGGTTGAATTTGACGAGATACATGTTCAATACACGCCGAGGACAATGAATGAACAGGTCGATAAGCTCGCTAGGCTAGCTAGCCAGAGGAAACCAGGGCAATTACAAAGTGTGATTCACCAAGAGATACATAAACCCTGTATTTTTAAGCAGGAATGCATGGAGATTAAAAATATGCCTCAAAATTAGATGACCCCAATTACCCAATTTCTCACTAATAGTAGACTGCCTGGTGATCCAATCTTGGCCAAGCAGACAAGAATGCAGGCAGTCAAGTACATCCTTCTCGACAAGGAGTTGTACAAAAGAGGAATCTTAACACCTATATTGAAATGTCTTGATGAGGACCAGACTAGTTATGTGATAAGAGAAATCCATGAGAAAATTTGTGGTACCCACTACGGTGGACGAACATTGGCAACCAAGATCCTCAGAGCTGAATATTTTTTACTGACACTATCAAAAGATTGTGGAATTTTTGTTAAAAGATGCATTCCCTGTTAGCAACATGGTCCACGTATACATCAACATGCTGACAACCTTCACCCTATTTCTTTGTCTTGGCCCTTCGCCATCTGGGGGATGGACCTTCTCGGACCTTTTCCTTTGGTGAAAGGATAATGGAAGTTTTTGATAGTTGTTGTGGACTATTTTACCGAGTGGATTGAAGAAAAGCCGCTAGCCACCATTACATCCAACAACGTTCAGAAGTTTACTTGAAAAAATATAATCACACGTTTCGGTATCCCTCACGCCTTGAAAAAATATAATTCTTGGCAGGATTACACATAAAATATAGGGTTACATCTGTCGAGCACCCTCAGTCTAATGGACAAGCCGAGGCCACAAACAGGATCATTTTACATGAACTAAAAAGAAGGTTGGGGTCAGCAAAAGAAGAGTGGGCAGAGAAATTACCCGAGATCTTATAGGCCTATCGTTGTACTCCACAAACAACCACAAAGGAAACACCCTTTCTGTTAACCTATGGTACTGACGCCATCAATAAAAATACCTTTTTTTTATAAACTATTCGGTTATTTTTTATTATCACTATACCCTCTCGAGTACCCCCACTCGGCTAAGAATGAATTAATCAAATTATTCCCTCCCAAGTACCCATACTTGACTAAGGATGAATAAAATACTTTACCCTCCTGAGTACCCCCACTCGGCTAAAGATGAATTAATCATATTATTCCCTCCTAAGTACGCAGAATCATTTTATTCCCTCCCAAGTACCCAGACTTGGCCAAGGATGAATAAAATATTGTACGCCCCAAGTACCCCCACTTGGCTAAGGATTAATAAATCATATTATTCCCTTTAAGTACCCAGACTTGGCCAAAGATGAATAAAATACTTTACCCTCCCGAGTATCCCCACTTGGCTAAGGATGAATTAATCATATTATTTCATCCCAAGTACCCAGACTTGGCCAAGGATGAATAAATTATGTACCCTCCCGAGTACCTCCACTCGACTAAGGATGAATTAACCATATTATTCCCTCCCAAATACCCATACTTGGCCAAAGATGCATAAAATATTATACCCTCCTGAGTACCCCACTCGGCTAAAGATGATATGATTCTATTTGGCCTATAGTATGACAATAACATTTTCAAGTTACATTACGGATAATGGCATCATAATTGCAAAGACACAAATTAAACGAAGAAAAATTGTATTAAAAAGCCGAGTGGTGTACAAAAATTAGGCACTATTGGCCTATGAATTGCAGAGTGAAATACAAAAAGTGAAAAAGAAAAACTAATATCCCCCTTCGGGACCTTACTACGTAGGGGGATCCTCCTCGATGACACCTTGTGCTTGGCTCAGTGCCTCAGCGTCAAGCTCCACTTCCTCATCTACCTCTTCATATGGTAGAAATTTGTCACCAAAGAAGTCCCTAGACATGTCAAAATTGAAGTGGGAAAGGACATGGCAGAATTCATAAGCCTGGCAGACGGCATGTCTGAAACCGGCCTCATGCTCCACTACGAGTTTTATATTACATTCGTCGGTTAAAGCTTTCAGCTCAATTCCAGACTTTTGCTTCTCTTGCTCCAACGCCAAACTTTTGGTTTTCAGCTCCAAGTTTTTCGACTTCTACGCCTCCTCGAGCGCGTGCATTCGACTCTCCACTATATGGAAGTGCTCCTTCATTTCAGTAACTTCTCCCTCAAGCAGCTTGTTGGTTTTAGACAAGTTCGACCCAACTTCTTCACTCTCTGCTAGGGCTTGTTCGATGGTGGAGAGTTGGCCTTGAACCCTTTCCAGTTCCTGTAAAGGTTCCAAGGGAAAGCTGCGCGCCTTCACCATGGCCTGAGTTTGAAACTCGCAATACCACTGCCAACGTGTTCGATGATTTTGATTATTTATGAGAGTTCGTCCTGACTCCGATAAAGAGTCTGGACAAATCACTTGATTGACCCGAAATCCCTTAGTAAAGAAGGACTCAGACACAGCGGCGGGGGGTACTACTATTTGAATTGAGGAGTCCCCCGGATGACTTGAACTGACATGTTTGTGCTTCTTTTCCTTCTCGGGCTCCTTCTCCTTCCTTTTCTTGGGTTTGCCTTTGGCAAGGGAGAGATCCTGAGGAGGGGGGCAGGCTTCAGTTACAGACGAAATTCGATCTATAAGCGGATGTTGGTGATCAGCTGTAGAAGTGCCCTCAGGAGTTTTTAGCTTAAGACCCTTTCGGTAGCCCAAGCTGGATCCTCTTTGTGCCATTATATGTACCATGAAAACAAGAAGTCAAATCAATATAAATCAATGCCACAATACAAGCAAAAATACGAAACATACCATCCATATCCAACCAAAGTTGGGGAGACTTCAACAACAAAATAAGACACCAAACAGGAAGCTCCCTAAGAAGAGTTTTTAAATATTCGAGAGCCAATAACTCTTCAGCAGACATCTCCTCGGGGAAAATGTCGTACCGACGAGGTACCTGGTCCAATGGAAGGAAAAAAGAGATTTATCTTCACTATCAAAAAAATATACTCTACCTACAAGGTTCATGATTACCTTAAAGTATCCAGTCTTGAAACCCTTGAAAGATGAAGTATAAGGCTTGAACAAAGGTAATTCGGCTTGCCTTATTAAGGATACCCATCTTGCTTTGTCAGATGGACGAGTACAGAAAAAATGAAGAAATAAACCTACACTAGGTTCTGTATAATGAAATCTACACAAAATCCTAAAGGTTTGCATTGCTACCCATCCATTCAGATGAAGTTAAGTTGATGCGATGTTTAAGGTCCTCAACACCCCCATTTGGAAGTCGTCAAAGGGAAGTCTTATACCTAATTCTCTAAACATATACTCGTATATAAAGAAGGTATTGGCCATTTCAACACCTTCTCCTAAAAACACTAAGTTAGGATTTTTGGAACCTTCTCCTCGGCAGATGTCGATGGTTATTGGATACAGATCTGAAGCCTCCCATAGCGATATATCACAGTGGTCTACAAAAGATTAGAGACTTCTATTCTTTTGGAAACGTGAGAAGTATGCGGCTACTTCAGCATGAACCCACTTATATTCTGGAATAGCGCAATGGAGAATTTTGGCCTTTCCCAAGGAGGGCTAGCATTCAATAACAATTTAGTATATTCAGAGTTTTCGACAGCATCAAACAGTTCGGCATTATCACTACACTCTCTAACTATTAGCTCTACCTCACCGGCTGCCCCACTCAGCCTTGAAGAGACCTCCCCACCCTCTTCGGTTTCTCTAACATTTTGAACTTCAACAATAGTTGGCCTTGGCGAATTCAACAATGAATCCCCCCATTCTACAGATTCGGCCATGATAAAGAACTAAGGAAAAGAGGAGAATGGATGACTAAGCATAGAGAGAGCGACAATTTGAGGTATAATTATGAGTGCAGTCTCGCTATAGCAAGAGAGTTTCGTTGTACCGAGATTATACAAAAATCAGGATACAATTTCCTCTGAGATTTTTGTTGTAGTGACAAGGGGGGTCTTTGCAACTAGAGATGCCTCGCTACAATAAGTGTCGCAATCAAATGGGTATTTGAAGGGTTTAAGATTTGAAAAATTCATTTCCCATTCCTCTTTTCAAAATCTCTTTGATTTTCTTGACCCAAAATTCTATTTCACCGATTAGATTGCCTCAAAAGTCGTTCATGAGCTAGATTGAAGGCTGAATTTATGTTGGGAACGCTTGGAGGTGAATTTTAATAGTTAGAGTTTTGATTTTTGTCCCTCTTCTTTGATTTCTGGGTTCTCTTTGATTTCTCATGGAGTTTTCCATGTGTTTTAGGGACAAAATTCATGTGGAGAACATTTTTTAATGTTAGATTGAGTTGGGTCTTCATTTGAGGTAAGGGGAGACTCTACTCTATCTCATTGTGTTTTGATTACCATTTATTTTGCTAAATATTGCAATGTGGTTGAGATAAAGGGTAGGAAATGTGTGTTGATGGAAATTATTGTGTTTTTGAATACAATGTGATGTCTAATGAGATGGTTGAACCCATTGTGGGTGATTGTGTATTGTGACATGCCATTGATTAAGGATTTAATAATGTGAATTAAGTGTGGTGAAGTCTAATGAGGATTTAATGCTTAAGTGTGATGTTGGTAAATATGGGCATATTTGATGTGTAATGTGAATGAATGTGGGCTCGTGTGCCGTGTGCTGTGAATGAATGTGTACTTGTGTGCCATGTACAAATATGAATATTGTATACAATTGAAATGTATGTAAATGAGGCATGTTAAATACGATTGAGAATATGCTATGAATGGTTCAGCGATACACTAGAGGTGTGAAAGATGGAGACGATAGAAATACCTTGGAAAAGAAAGAGTGGTACTGACACCAACAGTGAGTGTGGGTACACCACAGGTCACACACTCTTCTCTTGATTAGACCTCTGACCAACACCTTTGCCGAGCGACTCGTAACTGCACACGTAGTATCCATGATGTGTAGGTAACCGGCGACCATTCATGGTGTAAAATTATGATCACAGTGCCACAGTGAGCATGGCTAACATACAGTGAGTGCACGTGGTTGTTGTTTATTAATTGTGTGAAGGTGCAATGAGCGCATCAATGTGTAAATAGAAATGAAATGTTAATGGTGGTTGTGAATACTTGATTTAAATTAAGTTAGGAAATATGTGAAGTGTGTAAGGTGAGACTCTATGCTTGCGTGTGTGTATTAGATAGTATAGAGTACTCACCCTTATAGTTATTTTTTAGGTAACCAAGATGATCAACTTCGGCTCAGTAAAGGGATGGATGAAACTGCTATAGGACTAGAAATTTATTTAAACTCTAATATAATTGAACTAGTCCTGTAGCAATAATTTGATGCAAGTTATAATTCATCCTTATTTCAAAATATTTTAATGAATTATGCATGGGACAAATCACTTTGAATGAAAATTTATTTCTCCCATTTTGTGAAATTTGTTATTTAAAATTAAATTTAAGGTGTTACACATGGTATGAAACTAAGTAAGTCCCTAAGGTTGACAGTGTCAGAAAACTGTAATCACAGTACCATAGTGAGTGTAGCTAATTGCGCGTGTGTGTATGGATTGATTGAAGGTGTAGTGAGTGCACTTGTGTATGAATTAATGTGAAATGACAATGTGTGTGGTGGACTTGCCATAGTATTGTGAATGTGACGTGTGCCATGTTAGAAAGAATTAATTTATGTTTACGCAATGTATGATTCTAACTATGTTAGGTAAACGTTTGGAATATGCAAGGTGATTCTCTATATTTGTATATGTGATAGTGTAGAAGACTCACCATTTACATTTATTTTTCAGGTGAGCAAGACGATTAACATCAAACTCAGTGAATAGGATGGATGAAACTGCTATAAGACTTAGGAAATTATTTAGAAATTGTGATGTACTAAGTAGACACTGTAGCATTTATTTTTATTCAAATTTGTAACGCATCCTATGTTTTGAAATACTTTATTGGAACATTGTATTTGAAGCTATTTGAATGAAAATTTTATTATTATCCCTTTTTAATTTGCAAAAATGATTATTTGAAACTAATTAAGGTGTTACAATTTTGGTATCAGAGCAATTCATCTAAACTGGATTGAGGTATTGGGGCTGATGTGTCCAAGCTGTGTGCTTATATGTTTTTATTTACCTTAATTGTAAGTGTTTGATGTTATACTGACTTTTTAAATGTGGTTTGTTGAATTTGTTTGCAAGACTAGATTAGAAATTGCTGGTAAGGGTAGAGGAGTTGGTATCACCAATGACCTCCTAGAGCGGATGACTCAAGTTTTGAAGGTTTTGGTGCATAATTAGGATGGTGAGTCAACTGAGTATAGAGGAATGTCAGCCTTCACGAGACATAACCCTCCGAAGTTTGAGAGAAAGTTTGACCCAGATTTTAGTAGTTATCAATGTATATTTTGACACTTATTTGCTTCTTTTTACATAATTTGTACTTAAATTCCATGCAATTTATATTTTAATTCATTTAAGTTCATATCATTTAAATTCAGCAACTTTAACCTTAATTTTGTTAAATAATAGAAGATATTTAATCCACTTCTCTTATGTGAATTTCTTTAAGGGAAAAGGCTTGATGAGGTGTTCACATTTATAGCTTTATTTTATCTTTAAAACACCCTTCATGTGCCTTATTTTGAGAGTTTTTACTATTTCTTATTAATAGAAATGATTTTGTCTTGTCTTACATGAATGTTGTAATTCCGTATTTTCAGCCAATCTAACCTCTATCAACTTTTTTGGCCATAAATTTTTCTATAGCTATTACTTTTATCTAATTCCATGCATTGCATTCTACACATCTAGGGCTTCAAAATGCATAAATGGTTTGCTAGATTTGGAGTTGTTTTCTATTTCTTTTCTTATGATTTTTTGAGGATGGGTTAGATTTGCTAAAGTCACCCAGAATTTCAAGTCTCGCTTAAGCGAGAATTACCTCGCTTGAACGAAAAATGCAGAATTCACACCAGATTTTTTGTTGGTTTTCTCGCTTGAGCAAAGATAGTCCTCGCCCAAGCAAGAATTAGATTGCTTGTGCGAGAAATCCTGCAATAGCCTTTGCTCTCTAGCCGTTTCTTGCTTGAGCGATAAGTGTCTCGCTTGAGCAAGAATCTAGATGAGAAATGGCGGTTGAGCGAGAAATTCGATAGCAGACTTTGCTCTTGAATTTTATTTTATTTTTTTGCTTGAGAGAGAATTGGATTGCTTAAGCGAGAATTCACTTATTACCCTATATAGATAGAAGATTCAGCTAGAAAAGGGGGAGACAAAATGGGCTTTGAAGCCACAATACACAGTGACCTAAATTGGCATTGCAAAACAGTGAAAGAGCTTGGGAAAGTGATCAAGAACTATTGGGAGAACTAATTTTTATCTCTTCTCCTTGCATTTTCTTATTATAATGTATGCCATTAACAACTAGAACTCTAGGGATTGGATGTAATCTTCATACTCTGAATGTTTTAGAATTTTTAATATATGTTTGTTCATTTGCCATGATTTGGGTGTGTTTATCTTGATTATAATGCTTTCTACCTTACAGGGAATTGTTCATGATCTGGGAATCCAGGGTGAGTTGGGAAACTATCTTGAAACCTAGCGCGGTAAATACACGAAATAGGTTGAGACTCTAGGAATATATTTTAATATATTATATATTATATAACTTTTGCTGGTAATGCTGGATTATTTGTTATTTAGGTAAGAAATTATCACTCAATAAATATATCTTAGAATCTCAAGTGAAAAGAATCTAATGAGTGAATATAACGAGAGTGCATCATGGAACTTCGGTATTTGTTCAATGTGTGTTAGAACCAAAATATGAAGAGGATAATAGATGAAGTTCAATCCTTAATCTTATCATAATAGTTTAATTTGCTTTTATTTGCATTTATTTTCTATGAACCAAACTATCAAAAAGTCTAAAATATTACTTAGTTGTACATTTGTGAATATTTAGGAATTTGCTAATTTTAAATTGGATAGATGAAATCGCTCAAGTGTCAACATTCTGTATGGATATGATAACTCTTTATATTACATCGAAAGATTGGTACACTTGCAAAATCCATAACAATTACACTACAACTTAAGTGACTAATGATACCTTTGTTGATACAAGTACTTCAAGAAACGAGTTATTTGTTATTTCACTATTCATATTATTTTCCGTGTATTTATTCATATATTATTAACTTTTGAACACTTTTTGTAAAATCCAAACTATGCCTACCTTGTATAAGTAATATGATTAACCATTTAGTAATCAACATGATGTAAGAGATATATGGCACAATTAAAAGAAAATTTTAATTAAACAATATATTTGCCTAAAAAACTAGCAACCTAAAATGGTTGCATCTTATGTGCTTGCCAATTATATTTGCTTAGTGTGATTTTTCCTAATAATAATTTGGATTTAAGTCTTATGTGTTGATAGTAAAACAATTATTGTTTTTAAAATAACATCGTTTAAGCAAGTATAATGTTGGCTTAAATGGATCAATATTAGCTTAAGCAAAACTTAAGCGAAAATTGTAAATAAAAGATTCTTATCAAGCTTAAGCAAAAATTAACAAAAATATCATTGGGTTATTACTATATAAATTTAGCTTTGTATGACTCAAGCAAATTTTACAAAGAATGATTTTCCTATATTTCTTAGCGTTCAGCTACATCTCTTTAGTCATCACCTTTACTTCAATTTAGCCAAGTTGTTTGGGAAGGAAATTTTTGGAAGGAAAGACAAATTTTGTATTAAAAATAAATATATTTAGAATTAATATTTTTCATAATAAAATATATAAATTGATATATTGACATAAATTTAATATTTTAATCATATATTTACCATTATAATTGATATATAATTTTTTTAATTTAAAATTAAAAAATATGACTTCCCTTCTAAAATTCTCCTTCCAAATAGAGCTGTCAAAACAGACAACCAGCCTGACTCGATACAGGTAATGGGCTCAAACAGGTCGGGGTTTATTTAGCCCTAGATAAAAATTAGCTTGCATTTTTATTGCCCAGACTTGACTTTACCTTATGTGGGCTACAAGCTTATGCGGACTGGCCTGACAACCCCGAATGAATTCTTTTTTGCTGTTTTTTTTTTCTATTTTTGTAACAGACCATTTTTTTTTTGTAACAATAGGCTACTATTTTTTTTTTTTTTTCTGTTTTTAGTGTTTGTAACAGGTCATTTTTATGTTGCTTTTGTAACAACCTAATAGGCTACTCGCTTTTTATTTTGTCTAGTTTTTGTATTAGACTATTATTTTTTTAAGTTGTAACAAAGCCATTGGTTCTCTTTTTTTTTTTTTTTTGTAACACCCATTTTTTTTATTTCTATACACACAATAAGTTCACAAAAATATAAATAAGTTCACAATTAAATAAAATTTCAAAGGCAAAAAGTCCATACACATAATAAATGGATCAACCTGATTAATCTCAAATATATATATATATATATATATATATATATATATATTTGTGTGTGTGCGCATATGTGTGCAGGCAGCCCAAGCTCGCATGGGCTAGCCAGGTTAAAGCCCTACCAATACCAAATTTATTTAGACCAAAATGTCCTTAGGTAATGAGCTCAAACTTACCATTTAGGTTGGCTCATTTTGCTGGTTATACTTCTAAACATACTTGAAAAGAATTAAAATGAGTATATGATATTTTTAAATTTAATTGATTCTACTTACCGTTATCATTGTTCAAAATATAACAATGCAAAGAAGATACGATGATTTGAATTATTGGATTTAAAAAATATATTTTTATGCTGTTAAGAGAAAAAATTCAGGTAGGACAATAATGAATTAATTTCATTCAATCTCTTAGTTTAGATATTACTTTTAATCTTTTAACTTTAAATTTCAACAAAAATTATTGAATTAGTTATTAAAAATATGAAAAAAAAACTCAAACTAACTTTATAAATAGAGATGAAAGTCAATGTGTTTGAAAGAATAGAGATTAATTTTTTATGAATACAAAAAAATAAAAAAAAATTTATTTTTAAAATTGTTATAATTAGTATTTTTTAATTACCTTAAAAAAATTTCAAAAAACATTTTAAATATCTAATATTTTAATATTTTTTACTTACAAAATATTAACAAGTTAAAATATAAATACCATAATTTCTAAAACATGTAATAATATATTATTTTATTAATTTATTTATAAATTATATAATACACTAATTTACTTGAGACATGTCCTGTAATTTTGATAAAATAAAATATTATTAAATATATAAAAAAACAGCAACCTATAACTATACACTTTTCGTGATTCACAAAACAATTTTCTTTATAAACAATTCTGTAATCTTTAAAATATCGGAACGAAATTCAGTAGGTTCCCCAGATGGCTATGTCGTCGAAAGGTTCAACACCTCAATACCCGAGTGCTGCGAGAATCGCTGATTCTCAGTGTTTTCCTCAATACACTGCTTCTCTCAAATGTGAGATACTCTTATTGCTCTTCCTCTTTCATCCATTAATTTTTCTCTTTTTACTTTTTATATTAATTGAATATGTAGGCTTTGCTCTCTGATATTCTCATTGAATTTTAACTAAAAGGCCAAGGAAGTTTGAACCTTTCTAGATACGTGGGTAGTTTTTCTTTTTCGTGCGTTAAAAAATATCATTTTTAATATTGGGAATTAGGTGCTCGAGTTAAGTGGAAGTCAAGAAGTTCTTTTTCTCGATGGGGAAATAAATTTATGGAATGAAGTTGACTATTTTATCTATTGAAACAAAAAATAATTTAAAGAAATGAAATGAACAAATGGATTAAACGAAGAAGGAAGGACTTAAAGCTTCTGAGTTTGAACATTTGGTCAACATTAGTAGATGAAATGGAAAATGAAATACCGTGGAAAATAAGCTTGACCTCTATCAACATACAGTACGATCCTTAAACTAGTTGTTCTGTTTGATTTGATGGTCTTGTGCACGCTAGATGTCTCATTTTTAGTGTGATAAAATATTTAGTATGCTTAACATGACCTTGTATAGCTCGTCTTTTAAAAGTTTATTGGTTTGTTCCTTTACAATATTATATGAGATCAACGCATCTGGGTCATTAAAATGTATTAGGTTGTCTTATTAAGCTTTCATACTATATATTTGATTGAGTGAATCCTTTTGGTATATGGTTGAATAATACATAAATGTGAAGATAATGTTGTACAAGGGCAACCGTTGTTGAAATGCTTATGGTGCCATAGTTATGTTGTTAATTTAAATGTTTCACTTTTTCTTTTTGGTATCATGACTAATGTTGAGTATAAATGATCGAAAAATCTATGCCCTTGCTTGGGATGTAAGACATGGCCCTGTAAGTAATGGTTGACTGCATGCTATTCTGCCAATTATCAGTGTATCTTACATTGTTTGATAAACATTTCCAGGTTTAGAGGAATTTAATTCTGATAAGAGTAAATGTCAACAACATTTTGATGTTTACAAGGAGTGCAAGAAAAAGGAGGTACTGGAAATTTCAACGGTTTTGTTTTTTCATTCCTTTTTTTGTTTTACATTGCATATGTTGAAAGTGATGGCGTGGATCTAGGAGGATTAAGTGTTTTATGCAAGTCATGTTGCTCTACCTGAAATTTTGATACTGATATTCAAAAGGAAAAGGTTGTTATACTGTTCAGTTTTATGTCTGTATAGAATTATTCAGTTTGTAAGCGTAACTGCTCATTCCTTACTCCATGTTCTCCTCTTCTACTTGAGAATGTTTATCGGGATACAATAAATATTTAAAGGTTACCTAATCCCTAGGAAGGTGGGAAAGATTAAATAGTTTTCATTGTAACCTTAGATTTTGAGAAGCCTGCCTGAGCTCTGGGCAAGGCTCAACCCCTATATCAAATTGGCAATGTCGCTCAGCCTAATCAAATTAATAATTCATTTTCTATATAAAATACAACTGCAGGAGGTTTTGAAAACATTAACTTATGTGAGATATTGATTATAAAAGCACATTTTATAACAAATCTTTTGTTATTCAAATCAAAATATGAATCTCTAATTTCACTTTCATCTAGCTGTGAAAAATTTTATTCCAAGATTTTTGTTAACTGTTGGGTTGAGTTGTTGCTTTTACCAATTTCTTGTTTAATTTGATTGTTCAAATCAGTTATATCATGGAAAAATAAATTGGACCTGGTTTTCTATGATTAAGCTTTGGTGGGTATTGGATGGTGACATGGTGTGTTGGGAAACTTGTTTGGAAATAATGCATTGGTGGTTAAATATGTTTACTTTAGAATGTACTTTTCTATGGTACTAGGTAATCTGTAGTATGTGAGATTAGCCAAGACTAGGCAGGGAATTTATCTCTTGTGGTTATGCATCTTTTGAACCACTTGCCTCCTAGGGTTTGAAAATTTGGATAATGGTTCTAGATGTTGATCTGTTTGCATCTGCAACTTCACTGAACGAATGATGCAGTCATCACAGGTGTAAAAGCCCTCTATTGATTGAGCAACTTTCCATATCCATTGCGAGTTTTCGTTCTGTTTGTCAACCGGTGCTTGCATTTGATAGATAGATTTATAAAACAATTTTTATGTTTGGTGCATTTTGAAGACAAAATAGAATAGGACTTTGGTTAGAAAAGTGACACATTTTATGTTCTACTAAAAAGATGGAATCCAAAGAGAGCAAAGCAAAGAAAAGCTGTGAATAAAGCATGATCGAAAACTTTTTAGGAGTTCTACCTAGATCTTAGGACAAAGATTAGCAAAAGAAAGATGTAAAGCTTGTCAAAAATAGAGAAAGAAAATCCAAAGATTTGGATCAAGGAAGAAGAAGGGAATTTTTTTTATTACCAGTGAAGAAACTTTTTTTAATTATGAGAAGGAGCAAATGATAATATAGAAGGATTAAAAAATCTCTAGTAGATGAACAAAATTTGACATACTACTATAGAATTCGAGTTGGAGAAGTAAAAAATAGTATTTAAGAGGTTGAATAATGGTAAAATTGTCGGCTCTAATAATATTTCTATTGAGTTTTGGAAATATATAAAAGAAGAAGAAATTTGTTGGCTTACTAAATTATTTAATGAAATTTTGAGATATAAGAATATGCCTGATGAATGGAAGAAAGAACTTTAGTCCCTATAGATATGAATAAGGGCAATGTTTATAATTATGCAAATTAAAAATAAAATTGATGAGTTACATTATGAAATTATGTGAAAAGGTGATTTAGCATAGATTAAGATGAGAAACTAATATTGTAGGAAATCAATTTTGTTTTATATCGAGAAATTTACAATAGAAGTTATATTTCATTTAAGAAAGTTGATGGAAAAGTATTGATTCAAAGAAAATACTTATATATAATTTTTATTGACTTGAAAAAAAAAATGATCGTTTATAAAGAAAAATGTTGTGAAAGACTTTAGGAAAAAAAAAAAAAAAGAATTCATCTGACATACATTTGGGCTATACAAAGCATGTATATCGAGGTAACTAAAAGCGTGAAAACTTTTAGAGCTGTATTTAATGGTTTCCTTATAGGGATAGATTTATACCAAGACTTAATTTGGAGTCTACTTGTTTAATAGTCTTAAATGTGTTTATCAGTGACATACAAAAATTTATCCTTAAATGTATACTTTTTGTGAATGATATAGTCTTGATTGAAGAATTAAAATAATAGGTTAACTTTAAATTTAACTTTGGAGACAAACTTTGAAATTTCAGAATTTTTTCTTATGTAAGAGTGAAACAGAGTTTATGCAATGCAATTTTAGTAAAAAACAAGATAATGATTATATGTTGGAACTTAAAATGGGAGATGACATAACACTACAAGCTTTCAAGTTTAAGTATTTTAGAATGATTTTACAGAATAATAGAAAAATTAGTGAAAACGTTATTTAGAATACAAGTTAGGTGGTTATAGTGAACAAAAAACATTGCAAGTTATTTGTGATCGTGTAGTGTTTATCTAGTTGCAAATAAAGTTT
Organism: Abrus pulchellus subsp. cantoniensis; assembly: GCA_024086825.1. Lineage (NCBI taxonomy): Eukaryota > Viridiplantae > Streptophyta > Magnoliopsida > Fabales > Fabaceae > Abrus > Abrus pulchellus. The sequence goes on along the minus strand of CM044050.1, from coordinate 29,751,625 downwards.
TAATTGTACCACTATATGACCAATTGTTCCATATAGTAGTGAATGTTAGATTTTAAAGGAACAATGTAAGAAAAGTGTGAGTTGTAGAAAAGAGAATGTTGAGATGGATAAGTGGTCATACGAGAAAAGATAAAATAAGAAGTAATCGTACATGAGAGAATATTAGAGTAATACTTATTTAAGAAAAGATGACAGATAATTTATTTAGGTAATTTGGATGCATGTAAAGGTCACTAGAGATACTAATGAGAAGAATGAATGACATGTTTTTCAGTCTAATGAAAAAGGATAGGGAGAGACCCAGAAAAACTTTGGAGAAAATTATTGAAAGAGATCTTATGGTAAATATGTTTTATAGAATTTAATTATTGATTGAGCTTAATGATGATGTTTGATCTATATAACCGATCTCAAATAATGGGATAAGGATTAGTTGTTATATTCTAAAAGAGAACAAAACAAAACAGTTAGTCCCATCCATTCTAATCATGTGCCAAATGCTACCTAAGTTTTCCTGTTTGTTATGGGTACTCTCTCATTTGTATTCAGGTGTACACTCTACCCATTATACACTCTACTCACTAGGGCACCAAGTTTTCTCTCCATCTCTTAAGCTTGTAATCAAAATTAATGATTTTCACTCACTTGTCCGTTGAAGTTATTGTGTTGTGACACTCCAACTAGTGTAACATTGTTTTTATAATTGCCTGACCAAGCTTTGTAACAAACAACTATTTGAGAATAGTATTTTGATTAACATCTTTGGCAAAATGCCTCTAGTAGGAGTTCTACATCATTTGAATGAGATAATGCCATTAATTCAGACCAGAAGAGATATCTTGGCTCTTTGGTGGTGATTTTTCATTATCTACTTTCCTTCCTTTTTTGTTTTTTGTTCCTTTTTGTTTCTATTCAAATTGCCCTTAGGATTCCCCAAACACTTAAAATGTGTTGGTGCTTGACCTGATCTTCCAACCTTTGGACACTGTTACATTGATGCAAGTTTATGTTATGTAAGTGTTGAGTAATGCTAGCAACACTCTTTCTAACACACTCTTTGCAACACATCCTATACTATTGGCTAAAATTTATTGAAAACTACAAAAATCTTGTGGGTTTCACTTTTTCTCACTCCTAAAATTAATGTTTCTTCTTTTTAGTTTTCAATAAATTTTAGTTAACAGTGAAGATTATGTTAGAGAGAGTGTGTTAGCGACTGTAATGCTAGCATTCCTCTAAGTATTTGAGTCTTGTACCAGTTTCTTTTCATCTTGAAGGCATGTTCAGTTTTCATTACTAATATTCTTACTGCTGATTTCAGATAAATCTTATTATACTTGATGCTATTAGGTGACTAGAAATTTGTAAATTTGATTGATTTTCGCCCTTGAGCCTTAAAAAATTTAAGTTCAGGCTAATTGCAAAAGCCAGCTTAGAGGACAGATTGCTGCTATGAGCACTTCTAACTGTTAGATCATTGTCACTTGTAAGCTCGAGCTGGTCAATTTTGGCTCGGAAACAAAATGTAAGGCACCTCTGTAGTATAGCTGGATTGTGTCTGATGTATTATGTCCCGGATTAGTTTGTATCAATTTTTTAATTGCAATTTTTGGATGAGACCTATGTAGCTACAGTTTAACACTTTTGTTTCTAATTAATTTAAGAAATTACATATTGGCATTTTGTCTTATTTATCTTCTTTCAGTGAGGCGTTGTTCTCTTCCTTGTGCATCATGCGCTGTTGCATTTGTTATGGTTATATATGTGCTGGGGAACTCAGATCAATTGTTTTTAAAATTATTGTAATATCATTGCTGGATAATGGTGCATTGCATGAAAATTGGACTGTTAAACATGGTTTAAAAAGTTCTGCGACTATGTCTTTCCATCTTATATAGAATAAACATACACACCCTATTTTTCTCTGGAGCATTCTGTATTTAAACCAGGCTGGTTGAATAATTCCTTCTGCTTGTGTTAACAGAGAGAAGCACGGTTGGAACGTAATAAAAATCGGTCCTTCTTCTCTTGAAATCTTAGCTGGGTTTTGCTGATTATATCATAGGAGACACAGTAAATAGTTCATCAGGATCACTGGTGCATCTATCATAACGCCGAGGTTATGAAGTTTTATGACAAGGTGTTGCAATAAATGTGTGCAATGATATTGTACAGTGTTCCTTGTCTCAATTATTAGCTTAGGTTTCAATAAATGAATTGTTTAGTGAATTATGTTGTTCAACTGAAACCTTGTTCACCCTTGGATACTAAAATTACTGTGATAAATATATATAAATTTCCTTTTTCTTCTCTGTTTTTACTGATCTGATAATATATGTTTTCCCTGAAGAGTAGTGCAGTTGTTCCACATGGTCATTAGAGCAAATTGCTTTTTAGGGTTTGTTAACTTGTTACATTCAGTAAGAAAATTTGATCAAATTACTTAGCAATGGGTGGATGGCACTGGCCAAAAATTCGGCAGATATCGTTGCAGCTATAAATCACACCCACACAAAGACGCTAAAAATCTGCAAAATATAATATATCTTTAACTATCACTTATTAAAATATTTAAAAGTACTTGGTGAGATTTATTTTTAATGAATTTTAATCAGTAATAAAAAATGTGTTTGAAATTATATTGCTAGTATTTCTCAATAAAAGATTAACAAATATATAAAGAATAATAAATTAAAAGCATGCAAAATTCACCATAAAACTATCACAATTCATAATTCAGGGATAATTTACTACAAAGTATTATGTTCAACATAAAGATTATACGTAATTTAACCAATAAAATATTTAGTTCAAAGACAAAACATTCGAAATGACTAGCTTAGAATAAAATAGATTAGTTTTTTGCGCTATTCTTGGATATATATAAAAAAATTATTTATAATAATAAATAATGAAAAAATTATAAAAATATAGTTTTATTTCAACTAATTTTTAAAAATATATCTAATTATAAATTATAGATCTAGTTAAAATTTATTGATGACATAAAATATATTTTATATTGTTATCTGGTCACATAATATCATATTAGTGAATGCCTGATTTTGATAATAATTATTTTTAAATTTGTATCTATTATATATATTTTAATTGGTGGATAGTGTAAAAAAAATTTATGTTCATAATTATACTTATAAATTATTTAATATTTAATTCTTAAAACGGTCATAAAATTAACTCTATAATATAAAAATATATTAACTGTATATGAAATGAATATATTTAAAAGTCCATCTTCTCTCTTGCATAAGAATTAATTTACATTATATTTAAAGAAATATATATTAAAATATTTTGATTATTAATTTAATAAAAATTCATTATTTTATCATAAATAAATATTTTATCATTTTATTTTTAGTATTATAATTACAAATAATTGAAGAGAAAAAATATTTAAAAAATGGACAAAATAAAAGTTAAAGTCAAAGTCAAAGTTGAGATTAAATTTAGTAAATTGAAGATTAGAGATAGAAGCTTATATATATATATATATATATATATATAGAGAGAGAGAGAGAGAGAGAGAGAGAGAGAGATAGATAGAGAGAGATAGATGTTGTAAGAATTATGAAAAAGACTGCATTGTATGAAATTATCTCAAAAAAAATTTATGTACGCATATTGTATTTTTTGCTAATTTATCAGTTCAACTGAAAAATTATTTCGTAGATAAAAATCGCCGAATATTCAATACTTTAATTTGCTGAATTTAAAACAAAGGAAATAATTTATAGACAGTGTAAGTGATTCGCCATTCGAGTGTGTTTTTTTCTATTAGTTACACTTTGGATTTTGTAGTTTGAATTACATGTAAATTGTTTTTAATTTTTTAAAATAAATTAAGTCTCTTTATTTTTAAAATGATATAAATTTTTTCTCTTCATTCAATTTTTTTTTACTTAAAATTATAGAAATTTAGGAAGGGTATAATAAATTTTAACATTAAAAAAATTAAATTTGAAAAATAAAAATTAATTAAAAAATATTTTTCATAAAATCAAAATATTTCACTTACACTTTGCTTAGAAGTTAATTTTTGGAAAAGAAAAAAGATAAAGAATTAGATTTATGATCTTTGTTTAAGAGTTTTTAAATATAAAAAATAATAATTTTTCTAAATTAATTTTTTAAAATATTATTATTAAATAAATCTTTTCTTTTCTTCCTTTTACATCTAAAAAGTAACACCAAACAAGGACAATCTCAGCTAAATGTAACTCGGCAGTGATGTTGGGCCAAGAAGACAAGAGCATTGATTATTCGGGTGGTACCCGACCCAGTTGGATCCGAAGTTGATAAATTGGCGTGGGAAGCAGAAGAGGAAGCGTAAGTAAAAGAAGGAAACTATGGAGCACAGAGATTTGAGCCTGCTGGACGAAGCGTTAGGCCTTCACAACAACAATGCAAAGCCATGGCCTCTGAGTGGTCGATTCGTGCTCGTGGAAGATTGTGTTGACACAAGCGCTGCATTCGTTCTTCACCACATCCTCAAGCGCTCCTTCTCTTCTCACCCTTCTTCTTCCGTGCTCTTCCTCTCCTTCTCTCACCCTTTTCCTCACTATGATCGCATCCTCAGAAAACTAGTATTCCTCCCTTCTCTCTATTTTCATTTTTTTCTTTTAATTTTAAATGATCATTGCTAATACCTTTTTTCTTTGCTGTTTGTGTATTGGGGAACTGTGTTTCTTGTGTTTTGAACAAAATATTTCATTTATGTTATTTTTGTTATCTGTTGTGTGGTTCAGTTGTTGTATTATGCTGTTATTTATGATCAAGTGTTTAGTTGGTAGTGTCCAAGCTATTATTTTTCTGAAATAAGTTAAACCGAACAGGTTCTAAATATTTGTCTTTGATTCTATTAAATAATGTTGTTCTTGATGACAGGAGTGCACTATGATAGTGTCCCTCTGTCTATCCCATATGGTCTAGTTTTTTATTCCTCCCTGATATTTTTATCCATTTCATGCTAGTCATTTCTTTGTCAGATTGTTATTAGTCGGTTAATTTGACAATCTGGATGGGTACCTATGATAGGGTTGCAACTTAGCTGCTCAAAGAGATAATGGAAGATTCATTTTCCTTGACATGCTTATGTTGCATTGTCCAGGTGAGAAAATCAGGTATTGATGTTTGGTTCTTTTTATTCCCTTGGTGCTTTGATCTCACCATTTGTTTGACAAAATTAAATGATGTAAGAATGGATTCATTGTGATAGTTCGTGTTTATTTGATTGTTATCGGTGTTTAGAACTTAAGAGCAGGAACTATATGTGCTGAATGTATTTTAATAAATGAGATGAATCAAGCATAATAGTTCTCCAGAAAAGCCATTGGTTCTTGGCGGGCTTTGACCTGATTGAGTAGAGGGTCAAAGGTAGGGTATGTGTCTCTTCTTAAAACATTGTCCAGCTATTTTTCAACTACACGCAACTGCAAATTGTTTGCTTCCAAGTTTATGCTCTCTAAATTGCATATCTGCAAGTTCCTTCTAAAAGATATGCAAAAGCCCTGGTCAACAAAAATACCAGAATGTTTAATTAAACATTGATTGCATCAGGATAGTGTATTTACACGATAGTTTTTGAGTCCTTGCCAGTCTCATTTTGTTTGTGTGTAGGTTATATGTTCTCTCTTTAAGTACTTACCCTTCTTTTCTCTGTTTTAATTTTATTGCATGTTATCATGGAAGTGTATTTGTGTCGAAGGAAACATATATATGATTCTCTTTTTTATTGGATCAGTAAAAGCCACCTGATTAGTTTAGTTAGGATCTCTTACCTTGAAAATCTGAGCCTTTTCAAAGATAAAACCTATCACAAGGAAGTTTTTGATCCAAAGAAATATATCATGCATATGCTACTCCTTGACTCATGCAAGGCTTAATGGACACATTTAGGGGTTATACCAAGTTTCTTACAAATTAATTATCCTATTTTAAAACTTAAAATTCTAGTATTGCTGTAATTGATAAGTATTACAAACTATTTTGTTACCATTATTCTCTTGTAAATTATGTATTACATACTTCTCCCAAAACTTAATGCTTACATTTTCTTAAAGTAAAATTATACCTTATACGGTTGTAATATTTATATATCTACTGTTTCCGAGCAATATATTATTTGGTATAAACATATACTTACCTTTATGAAAATTTATAGGTTTCTACACTACTTTGACTCTAATACCTTAGCAAAATTTTTATGAAGTAAAGCAAGTATTATTCCCATGCAAATAAGTTTTTAAAGCACATTTTCCATCAAGTACCCAACACTTTATTATAAAATTTCACTACTTTAACCCATTAAATGAAAGTTGATGGATATTCTTCTACCTTTGGTAAAGTCTAGGTTCTCCACTTGAAATATTCATTTTCTTTGGAGGTTTCTTAAAATTTTGTGCCCTTTTTACCCCAAAAATCATTCTTTCTTCATAATATCATTATTTCCATTAACTACTATATTTTCTCCACATTTTCACGTTTGGATTGCACTATGCTCGCACACATCTTCAAAACAACCGTCCAACATCACAAATGACTCTACTATGGGTGGTGACCCCTCTTGAAACATGTAAAACTCATTAAAACATTCAAAACATGCAAGATCCGAATTTTTCTCAACCAAACAGCCATATACACTATAAGAGAAAGGGAGAAAACATCCATAAAATAGCTTCAAATAACCAAAAATGAGTTAGAGAAAGAAGAGAGATAGGGGAAGGAGATGAAGTGGAATGAACAAAGTAGTGCACTCAAGGCAAATGGGGATAACGATTTTCGGAGAGGAGAGAAAGAATGGCTTCCAAGTGTATGATATGTCACTTAGGGGTGGGCAATACCCGGAGGCCTGCCTGAAACCAAGGTAACCAAAAGTCTAAAAACACTAATTTGGTGGGTTAAATTGGGTACAGGCTAAGTCGAGTTTTATTTTCAGACTAAATAGGGTTAATTTGGTCGGGAACGGATTGTTACTTTTGTAACTGATTAAATCCATCCCGACCGAACAAAATCATTGATCCCTAAGACTTCCAAGACCCGACTTGTTTAATGCACGTCGTTTTCCCTTAAAACAAACAGTGGACAATTGAGTATGGGGGAAGGAACCTTCCATGCCAACCGTTGGATTAAGATCGACGGTGGGTGATCCTCACGGTGAGTCTCACTTTCCTATCTCTTTATTTTATTTACTTAACTCTATTTTAAATGCAAATATGCTCATTATAATTTACCTTTTCCTTTTGTTTTTCTTCTTCCATTTTCACATTCCTTTTGCTCAACCAGTCTCTGGAGATCACACTAAGCTTTGAACCCATTTTTCAAACCCACTAAATGTGTTAACTTTACCAATTTCTCACCTTCCCACAAGCTTATTTGTCATTCTACACTCAAATCTACTTCAAAGTTATCTTCTTTTAGGTGTTTGGAAAGTACCCATTTGGTTTTTTTGTTAGAAAGATGAAGGGACGTGACTACTATTAAGATGTTCTACATTAGTTAGGAATAGAGACAAAATACTCCTTATAAGGGTTAGAGCAGTCCTCCTCCTATGAGCTAGTTTTTTAGAGTAAGTTAGGCTCAAATTTCTTAACATGGTATCAGAACTTATTTAGTTTGAACATTGGGATGTCCAGTCCTGTTGGGTCCATCCATGCAGATGTCCAGTCCTGCAAATTTCACACACTAGATGTCCAGTCCTAGGTGTGAGGAGAGTGTTAAGATATCCCACATTAGTTAGGAATAGAGCCAGAATACTCCTTATAATGGTTAGAGCAGGCCTCCTCCTCTGAGCTAGCTTTTGGGAGTGAGTTAGGCCCAAGTTTTTTAATAGCTACCAATATGGAAGGAGAAAGAAAACAATGAGAAAAGAAGAACCACTGCAGTGAAGATTTTTGCAAATCTGAGAATGTATGGAAATTTCAAGCTTTCATTTTTTTTATTTTTCAACCCTTATTTTTCTTGCTTTTGCCCTTAGTTACCCCTCCCCAACTCTTCTTCTTCCCTATTCTCTCTTTTGATGTTCTATTTTTTGTTTTTTAATGTATTTTTGTGCCTTTTCACTACTTGAGCTCGCCACAGAAAGAGAACGAAGATAAATCTGATCAAAAGTTACAAACCGATCAAACCCACCTAATTTACCCGTGTAAATACTCAAACCAAAATCCCGAGTTACCTGATAACTTGATGGTCAAAATCAGCTAAAAATTTAAGATAGTTGGTTTACTTCGGTTCTGAATTTAATTGACCGAATCCGACCGAACCCGACCATTGCCCACCCCTATATGTCATGGTTTTGGCAAGAGAGTAAGGCTAAATTTTTTGTATAAGTTGAAATGCTTGAGAGGGGGTGTTCCACGGCCAATGAACAAAGAGAAGAAAATTTTTGCACCTTTCCACTTTTATAGGAGTATGGTCATGGCAACAAGGGTGAGAAAAACTAAAATTCAAAGTCTAAAGTGCATTTTGGAAGGTTCAATGCAGCTATAAGGTTGGAGGAAGCAAGAGAAAAGCTTTTTTTTTGTACTTATTTTGAAAATGGCAAAGATCCAAGGGCTAAAATTAATCCTTGCAATTTAAATCAATGGCTAGAGTTAGTTAGGTGGGAACAGTTAGCTTTTTAGGAAGTTATGAAATTCAAGGGCTAAGATTGTGTCCTTGAAAGCAAGATCAATGGTCCATATTTAAGGTGGAACATTGGAAAATCAAATGAAAAGATGGTTGTAATAAAAGTGACTTTGTCATTTCATGACAATGGGTCACATTGATCGATCCTTCTTTGATTCTTGTTCTATTCTCGGTCCCAAGACATGTTTTTTTGCAATAAAATATTATTAAATATTTTTAGGGTCCTGCTCACAAATAAATTTTCTGAGAATTTTATCTTATAGTATATTCGTGTGCCGCTCTAATTTACAAAACTGACAATATATTCCAGAAATTTAATTTCCTCTTGAAAATACTTTTAGAAATTCATTTTTGATCTCTAGAAAATTTCTCATCAGTTAAATAAATTAAATGGATGCTGACATACTTCAGTCTGTTAGATTGTAGGAATTTACTCGCCACATATCAGGATCATTACGAAATAGTCTCAAATGAGGTCAAAATTGTCTTAAACCAATTTTATTCAACCAATTCTAAAAAATAGAGGGTGTTACAATACTCCTCTCTCGTCTTTGAAATTTATTAACTTGAGTCAAATAGGTGCAGGTATGAATCCTTATCTTTGCTTCTAGCTCCCATGTGGTGTCTCCATCATGTGTTGTGCTCTAGATCACCTTAACCAACAGAATTCCCTTGTCTCACAGTTGCTTAATCCTACGATCACTAATCTAGACATGCATGGCTTCATAAGTTAAACTCTCTCTCAAGTGTACTTGATTTGGTTCGATGACATGTGAAGGATCATGAACACACTTTCAGAGTTGTGAAACATGAAAGACATTATGCAGATTAGACAGAAGTAAAGCTAAGGCTATTTGGTAAACTCCTATTTTTTTAAGAATTTAAAGTCCATTGAATTTAGGGCTAAGTTTTTGAGACTTCAAGACTCTGCCTACCCCGGTTGTAGGTGTAACATTCAGAAATACATGGTCTCTCTCTTAAAATTCAAGGGATTGCCTCTGTTTGTCATAGTAACTCTTTTGTCTATTCTTTGCTGCCATCCTTGGCATGATAGTTTGCAATCCCATGATCAAAATGATTTAGTGACAAGAAAACATCTACCACAAGATTAGGCCTATGAGTAACAAGTCAGAGTCACACAGAATTTGGGTAGTTTAGGCCATACCCAAGGCTGGATGAATTGAACTGTTCTGATACCACCTAATGTGAAACCCCTTAATTCTCAATCTATAACCTAATAAATATATGATCATTTATATTAGGTTATAGATTGAGAATCAGGGGTCTCACAACAGGCCTAACAGGAAGATTCCAAACTGCTTTAGTGTGATTAACAAAATTGAGATATTTATGTTGAGTCTGATGGGTTATATACTTGACTGTGTAATATCGATGTTATTGATGTCTAGATGAAGGAAAATCTGATCATGATGGGCTTGATTCTGTATTTGAGAAAATTGAAAGAGTGATCACTGCATTACATCAAGACAAGAAATTCGTCTCTATCATGATAGATGATGTATCTATTCTTGAAGTTGCTGCTAATGGCTCTTCAAATGATGTTTTAGACTTCCTGCATTATTGCCATACACTAACATCAGAATCTGTAAGATAATACATCCTTCACCGTATTTGAAATCACTTTCTATGATTTTGTTTCTTATCTCTCTGTTCCTGTCTCAGGGTTGTGCATTTATTGCACTTGACCATAAGGATATTTATTTGAATGAAGAGAGGCCCACTGTTAACTTAGAGATGGAGTACCTTGCTGACATTTTGGTCAAGGCTGAACCTTTGGCCACTGGTTTGGCAAAAGAGGTGCATGGGCAGGTATAGTTGTATTGTTCTAGATAATGAATTCAAATTGCTTCTGTTTATGTGATTCTACATTGCTTTTAAGGTTGATGGAGTAAAGTAACTCTACTGAGAATAATCCCTTTGAGTTCTGTCCGAGAGATATTGACACCCATATTGGTGTAAGGTGAGGGAACCTGAAGTTGCTATCTTTCCATCATTAATAATTCTGACTTATGAGCCTCTCGGTTGACTGAAATATTACATTATTTCATTTTGTTGATTAAATAAACCCTGCCAGTGCTGCTTTTCTGTTGCCATGGAATACAGAATAGGAGATCTCTCCTTCTGAGGCAAGAAATTGTATTACACAACATGCTTGCCTTGTTGTGCTGACTTTAAAAAGTAAGAAAAGGTGTCAATTCACTGAAGACACTACTGTTGGTTTTCCAAACATACAAGGTCTTGTGTTTGGTCTTAGTAAGAAACTTGATCTAAGATTTGTCCTTTTTATCTAGTATTACTACATTTTATTTTTAAAAATAGAAAACTGTTTTTAGAAGGGAAATCAAACATGCTCGTTTTTCACTTTTCCTATATAAGTTGTTTGTCTTCTGTCTTTGTTCTTTTCTCTTCTTGGCACTTGAATGATACGGTCCACATGTAAGGAGCTGCAATGATTACTTCTAATATTTCATAATAAAATATTCTGATTTCCTTCCCTATTTTCTCTCTTTCCTTATTTATGTAATTAGGATAATTGGGTATGATTGATACCCATAATTTTAGCATAGAATTAATTACCATAGCTGTATAAATGAGAACCATTATACACTGTAAAATCAACGAGAAATATTTATTCAATAATCTGTTGGGTACCAAATTCCAACTATTATTAAATCCCAATTACCAAGGAAATTTGTCATCATTTTGTATGCTTTGCAGCCAGGCCTATGTCAAATTTATTCTATTTGTTTCATGGCCCAGGATGACCTCAAAACACAGCAGAGCGCAGTTGATCTGCAGACCTTTAAATGCAATGATTTTTGCTGCTTCTATATCATGTCTGATCCACAATTCAATTCTGCCGCATCCAATTTTAATCCCTCATTATTTATCTATCATCAATGGCATTTTAGTGCAATTATAAAGCTTTTTGATCCTTTCCAATAAAGGTAAAAGGAGAAAAGAAGCCATTATTGTTTATCTTTCTACTGTTGAATTATGTTGTAGTAGTGCCTACAACGGCTAATAGCTCATGCTTTTGTTTGCACTGATTCCATGGATTTCTCTTTTCTTTTCAAGATGATTTAGTAAAGCAACTGCTATCTGTAAGAATAGGATAAATCATATCACGTAAATTTCGGTTGATTATGTTTTGTTATTCATCTTATGCAGTTGATGGTGTTAGATAAGGAAACACAACATCAACATGGAATTTCAGCCATTAAGCTTCACAATTTTCACTTCAAGATCAAGGAAAATGGAATCGAATGCTTTTATCCTGGCACAAAAATCTAGTGCTGCTCTATAATGCCTGTACAAATCACCGTGTAATCTTGGAAGATAATAAAACTTCATCTTATATTTGTTTATTTTTCGTTTATTTGGTAGAAAGAAAGTCATTCTTAACTTTCAGTAGGGACCTTATTTATTTTAACATGAAAATTTCAAGGAAAATTTGAATTGTGAGATAATGGTTTTCGTTGTAATTAAACATAGATTGGTCATCAAGGAAAATGTGTGCATGCTCACTCATAAAGTTAGTCCTTAAGATGTGTCAAATATTTTAATTTTTTAACTTTGTGAAATTGACAATCAATTGTCTCATTAATATAAAATAACGATGAAAAATAATGGAAAAGGAATGAAATGAATGACCTTAAAAATCATAAGGGTCTAACAATGAATTTTTAAAATTTTAATGACTAAAATATTTGGTTCATATACTTGAGGATTTACTCACACATAGTTGATTTTACGTTTAGTACTAAAAGACTTCAACAAAGCATGAGTTGAATCAACGTTTTACTAAATCTTTTCAGCCTAGTGCAAACGTCACTCCTTTCAAAATATGTGAATGAAAAATATGGAAAAAGGTCATTCTTGATGAGAGACGAGCATGTAAAAATATTCGAAGCATAATTTTACTTTCCCCATTGTTTTCTACCTTCATTTTTTTTTCTCTCTTTCTCACCCTCTGAAGTTTCATTGTCTTCTTTACCATCTTCAATAGACCATAAAATCATTGTTGTCTTGGATCACACAACAATAGAACACTAGTTGGACTCTGATGTGCATGGCCATCACTAGATTGAATTACTAACATTGATGTGTTAGACTTTCAGTGTCAAATTAAGAACGATGGAAGGTTCTCTCGTGTACTTAGTTGCTATCAATCCGACCAAAACAAGAAAATTGCTATCAAACCCATTTTTTTCCTTTCTTAAATTAAAATAGTAAGATGATGCGGCTTTGAAAAGGGAGGAATTTTCTAAACATTCATAGCCCCTAGTTCGGTTCAACAACAATGACCAAAGTCATGGGTCTTTTTATGCTCTTTTGATCCATAGTGTTGCTTGGATCAGTTACCAGTTCAACTAGTTGAATTGATAAGATCAAGGTTATCAACAGCGGACAGTGGGTCATAGCGAAAATTTTAAAATTATTATAAAAATTATTATATAGGTAATAAAAAATTATTAAAAAATTAAAATACAATTAATTTAATCTACAGTTTAAAACATAACTCAATACAAAATAAACAATTTTATATTTTTTGTTATGTTTTTTTTTTTATTCATCTTCTACTTCTCTGTTTTAGGTTCTGTCCCCCGTACAATGCAACAGTTTCAGTAAAAATGTCTACTTTTCTTTTCTATCTCGTAGTTTATAGGTTTTTTAAGTGTAAAAGAGACTTTTCTCATTTTAAAAAAATTAGTCTTTTCTTTTTGTCCTTAAAATAACCATGTTTTAAGTTTTTTTTTAAAGGTAAAATAGTCTTATCGGAATGCAATTCTAATCCATTTTTCTTCACTTCTATTTGATGCTCCCTTATCGAATATCCATTTGTGTGTCTATTTTTTTAGTGGGCATGTCTCTGTCTCTGGTTTGGGTGACTTCCTTCCCGCATCAGTTGCCAGAGATGGAGTAGTTGTCGCCGAAGCTGCAGAAACAATGGTCGCCTGAAAGGGGTTGAAGAAGACCCAAAATCACAATAATAACAAAATGAAGAACACATATCGAACAAGAGAAAAATGAGAGACAGAGAGAGGCAACTGTTATTTTTAGGGTTTGGCTCGTAGGTTCTTTCTATGGAATAGGTTGGGTCCACAACCTAACTCATTCTTTTTGCAATATATATATATATATATATATATATATATATATATATATATATATATATATATGGAGAGCATGAAAACCACCATTGATTCCCATTATAGCGGCACCGTAATGGTTATTTGATAACACTGGTCTAAACTAAGTTTCACAAGATTGATCAATTTTATCAAATTTAAGACAGGTCTTTTATCGGTGTGAAATTAAATAAAATTGGTTCAAGTGGTATGCTTGATTTTTCTTAAGGTGTTAGATTCAAATTTCTGAGTATGAAAAAAATTCTTCCTATGAAAGCTAGCTCTTACCCGCCGTGAGAATAGTTGTAGAGTAAGATTACCTCAAGATATTTGTAATTTAAAAACAAAATGAAGTAAACTGGTGTTGGATCCAAATTAATAATAGCTTATTGATGAAAGGATAGCTTAGTCCTTGTTAGAGATCCTATTCTTGCCTGTACATTAGAAATCCTAACTATGGTGGAGCTTCAATTTGAATAGTAATATAACAAGGTTCTTATTTATCATTATATCTTATTTGTAGAAGTCGTCGACTTAATTCTTTTTTCCTCCAACTGATAGTGTTAGTATATTGTTCTTTTTTCTTTTTTTAATTTGAGTTAGTGATATGACCACTAAAAAATGTATGAAATGAACTTCAGACAATAGAGTAATTTGATTAAAACATTATTAATTATAAATCAGGTTTATTTTATCATGTAAGACACTACTCATTCATGATTCAATGTCAAGGTAACTACTAAATTCTTATGTTATGAGGCTAAGTAATACAGAAAAAAAACAAGTTATTTTCTTATGATTTTTTAAGAATTAAACCTCTAATTTAGTTATTAAGATTGTTAGTATAAAACATTTTAGTTTTTAAACTTTTAAAATGTTTTGACAGAATGACATTTTTCTCCATAATTTAATTTAGTATTTGAAATTATACACTATTAAAATATAGTAATAAAATACTAAAATATTACGTTAAGTGACATATATGATATATTGCATAAAAAAAATAATATTGTATATAATATGTTATATGTTTTTATTTTATTTTAATTCTAAAGATGATAAGCATCAAGATTTTAGTCTCATATCAGAAATTGTAACATCTCTTTTTTATTAAAAAAAAAATTTCTTTGAAGTATAGAAATATCAATATGATGTGATTAAAATGAGTAAAAGATAAATAAATATAAAAAAAAATTTGTGTATGTAAAATCTAAATCATTGAAAATAGGCAAAATTTAAAACTTTATACATATAATAATGATTAATTACTAATTATTACACCTCTACTTTAAAACTTTATACATATAATAATGATTAATTACTAATTATTACACCTCTACTTTGAATCATTATTTAAAATAATTACATCTTATAAATAAATTTGAATTAAAACTCAATTAAGTATATTTACAGTTTTTTTTAATAAAGCAAATTATGCAGAGCAATTCATTTCCTACCATTCCTTATGAGTATGATATCAATTCCCTTTTTATTGCTTCATTATCTGAAAAAGTTTGTAAAGGTGAATATTCCTCATCCAACTAAAATTCTTATTTTATAGAATAACAAATAATAATGCAGAAATATTTTCTTATTTAATTAACCCAATCAAATTCAATGCTTGAATTTATACCACTTTATTTATTCATATAATTCTAATCAAATAAAAGTTATTCATGAATATTACTCCACATTTAACCAATTATCATTATCCAATCCATATCTTCGTGTCATTTTATCCATCTCAAATTTGAACATCTCATTAATTAACAGTACTTTAAGTACTTTTAGGCTCCTAAATTGCTGCCAACACACTCTCCTTAGTTACGAAGGATTTACGCAGCATAGATAGTCGCTGGTTAGCTAAACCACACACAGATACAACGTGCACATTCACAGCCTTCTAGACAAAGGTATAGTTAGGAGTTTGATCAAGAAATGAGTGTGAGACCTGTAAATGCATCCCACTTTTACATCGTGTACACATCAGTAAACAGCATTTATCACTCTCATTTCCCCCATATTTCTATAATCAACTCTAAACTCTATACCCCGAGTGTATCCCTAAACTATCCATACAATATTTCTACAGTAGCACATCAAGTTATATTATTCTAATACATATGTTGCAGACACACTAATAGATGTTTTACAATGTGTTATAATCTCATTCATCGGTGTATTACAACACATATATTATAATTACACCAATCAGTTTATTTGTAACATATGTACTAGTATCCTTTTTTTCTTTTCTTCACACATATTCATCACTTTTCATATTATACAATTTCCTTTTCTTTTGATAACATATAAAATTTCTAATCCACATACTTTATCTCATTCATCAATTTCAATTTCACAATTTCCCTTTTCACATAATCAATTTTATACTTTCTCCGAGATTCTCAAATATCCAGTCTTATTCAAACTTAATCCAACTCATACATACAGGATACGATACCTTTTATATCATTCTCACATAACAACAAGCTTTTCAATTATGCATATAATCACAAGGCAAACACATATCATCACAAGTTTAATACAATCATCATGTTATGTCATTTCAGCATATATTCACAAGACAGTAACATATTATCACATAATTCTATATAATATGTCGAGGCTCAGACACCTTTGGACTCAGCCCAAATCGTGCAATCCATAATATACTATTAGATATCACATTCTCTCGATCTTAATAGAATCTTCTAGCCTAAAGTTCAACATATTTCACTTTTTCACCAATCAACACATATATTATAAAAAAATAGTAACTTATCCATAAAACTGTTTAACTCATTCTTACTCGTGACTATTTATGATAAATTTTGTCTTAAGTGATTTCAAACGGATCAAAACCTCTTTTATACCAAAACCTATTTCAAACAGATCATTCTAGCATATTTGCCATTACACATGCATAAGGAATTATGCATATTATCTATTGCAAAATCTGCCCTTCTGAATTGAATTATACTCAATTTTCTACATCAATTACTACTATACTGTGTTTTGAAGTAATTACTGTCATTTAGTATAGTGGTTACTTTGAAAACTCAGAACTTCATAGTTTCCACCCTGATATCCAATTTCACTGTGACTCTAGTGATAATGAACTTTAATATTTTTTGTTGCTTCCTTATACAACCAGCTCACTGTTTCTTTTTATTTTCCAGCAGCAACATGGTAAATACGCCTAGGAAGAATACTCCCAGATGCAAAAGAGCTAGAACTACTGGAGCATCATCATCTAGACCTTCTCCTGCACATGACCCCAGGTTTAGGTCCCTGGCTCATGAAAATTACTTCATAGCCAACATCATGCGAAGGCAGATAGTGCAAGATCATAATTTTGAAATACAGAAGGGCACCTGCACTCAATTCCAGGAAGAAATTCAGCGAAGGGGTTGGGAACTTTTTACCACCTGTGCTAGAAATGGATGGAAGAATATCACCCAAGAATTTTATACTAACGTAATGAGAGTGAAGGGAGACTAGCTGCCCCTTAGACATACCTTGATGCAGGGTGTGGAAATTGACTTTACCCTATTCAATATTCAGAGAATTCTGAACATACCCTAGTGGAGACGCAAGCTGGGCAACTTGATTTTTTCACTTTCATCTATTTGGAAGAGAAAGACTACAAGCCCATACTCTAACCAATCTGTAAACCAGGAGAAGATTAGGAGCTTGACATGCAACTCCAACCTAAAAATCTAACCAAGGCACCTTCTTCCACCAACCAAGGTATGGAGCATCTTTCTTTTGAGTTCCTTCATGCCAGTGCGTCATTCATCTACATTAGCTATCAAGAGAGCTGAACTCATCTATGCCATCCTCACTGGCATGCCCATCCATGTAGGAGACATTATCAATAACTTCATCATGGAAATCCTAAACACCAAGAGGGACTCACTTGCCTTCCCCTCTATCATCACCATGCTCTGCCATGATGCTGGAGTAGACATAGATGAATATCAGCAAAGGATTAAAGCAACCCCCTCCATCTCCACAGCCATGGTGAATGATCTATTTAATGCCAAGAAGAAGACTATTGACCCAAGTCTTTCCCTAACTGTTGAGCATAAGAAAGGAACCCCACTGAAATTGAGAGAACAAGTCAAACAACTAGCACTTGGGCAAGATGCCCTGCATGCCAGTTAGAAATCAATGTTGCACCTCTTGAAAACCATGATGCTTAACATAGGAAAGAAGCTGGGCATGACATCACAACAGATTTATGAAGCTTCTACATTCACTGCACCTTTCCTTAGAGTAGCAGTTAACCAAGACCTACCTCCTTTTACTGCCATTGCCCCTACACTTGCAACTGAGAAAGATAGTAGCTCCACTTCTCCAAAAGAGGACGATGAAGATGTCAATGATAACCTTTCATTCTCCAGCTCCAATATAGACCTCATTTAGCTTCACTTTCCCTTATGTCATTTATTTTTTGCTATTTCTACTTCATTTTCCTATATATATTAACCACTATTTCCTGTAATTACCGTACTTTACCACTTTCAGTCTCATGTCTGCCTTTATTTTCCTGCATTATCCCCATGAACAATATTTAACGATTTCATATATATTATTCATCGTTTAGTTTCCATTATTATTGATAAATGCTCTAAATACTTAATCCTACATTATGATAATTGAGAGTTTTTAAGCTATTCATTGATAGATATTATTATAATTAATCTCATTTTATTTATATTTCAGAAAAAAGGATCAAGGATATGAAAACCTTAAAGATATCGAGAATTGAAGAAAGAAGAACCCAGAGATATACACGGGCAGATATACGCTCGTGTATATGGTCGTGTATCTCACTAGAATGCAGAGAACAAGGAAATATTTAGCCAGAGATATACACGGGCAGATACACACCCGTGTATATGAACGTGTACATCATTGCTGTTGTCAAGGAATGCATCATTTGAACTAGAGATATACACGGTCAAGGTGCATGACCATGTATATAAGCGTGTACTTCCTATAAAGATTGTGAAGACCAAGTATCACAGACCAGAGATGTACACGGCCAGATAAACGGCCATGTACATGAGCATGTACTTGTCAGGAAAGGTTTGAAGGACACCTTTTAGAAAATAGAGATGTACACAGCCAAAGTACATGGCCGTGTCCTTGGGCGTGTACTTTTACGTGCATCAGAAATTTAACTTTTGCGAGAAAATTAACCCTAGGACAATTCCTATAAAAGGAGGACTGGACTTAAACCTGGGGGAGGCTGTTTTCGGGATGGAACACTCAGAGACGGCAGGAGGATAGGATCAAGTGTTTTAATTCTTCTCTTTTGTAATTTTAATTTCAAGATGTTTAGGTTCTAACTTTCTTTTGAGTATCTAGATGTAATGAATCCTAATTGACTAAATTTTCTAGAATTCTTCTAACGCTATTTTATGTTCTTTTCTCTTGGGTTTAATGGAGTAGTATCAATTCTCTTTTATCTTGTTTTCATGTTTGAATTTGAGTAAAATTCCTGCATGAAATTAACATTGCTCAATTAAAAAGACTTGAATGTATTTCTAGAAATAGAAAGACGTGAGTTTTCTGTATTAGGATTAATCCTAATTATGGAATTCATAATGAACTTAATGCAACCTAGGGGTATTAATTAAGGAAAAGATTCTGATTAATCAACTGAGGGTTAGGAATCATTATCCTTGAGAAAGGTATTGATTTAATTTAGAATTTTCTGTAGCGATAAGGGTTTGGAACTAAGTAGTTGAAGAAGAATTTTAGTTATTTGGACACTTAGGGAGATTTATAGTCTAGATACTTGCCTTTTTCCTTTGAATACCTTTAGTTATAATTTTCTATAATTTATTTTCACAAGAATATTTATTTCTTTTAAATTATTATTCTTTTACTTTTAGCAATTTCATCAACAAAGTTTATTTTTCATATTTATTAACAATTACACAATTAAGGAAAAATTTCTTAATAACAGTCCCTATGGATACGACACTTGGTACTTTAATTTTAATAATATTACTTCGACAACGGGTACACTTGTCCAGTGATCAATTTTTACATACTAATTATACTTTGTGTTGAATCCACTATGCGTCTTTGTGCAAAGAATGCTCTTAGTCCCATCAAAAGGAGCATGAATTTGATTTGTGAGTGTGAATCTGAATGGGGGTGATCTCTCTGCCTCTGTTTCACATTGTCTTAGTCTGTTTTTCTTACATAGTTCATAGATAAAATACAAAACATTTTTATTATTTCTATCTTTTTAATTCAGTTTAGTTTTGTAATTTTAATTTTATATTCTAATTGCAATTCCTATTCAACTCATAATCATTTTCTGTTTTGTAAATAATTACCATTTCTACCATATTGAACATATTTTCTTGCTAGGTGAATTATACTCACATTTTGCTAAGTAATTGTTACCTTTACCATGGTTGAGAATTGGGCCTTAAATTTCTTTTCTATGTGCACTTTACATGTATTTTTGCATTCATCTTCTAGAACTTGTCCTGTTTCTTAATTGAATATGCATTGTGTAATTTTTCATCTAGATGATTGAGGCCTTCTTTGCACGCATACACCCACCCACCATAGAACACTCTTGCACCTAATTTTTCTTATTCCATATTTCCTTCTTTTGCCAAACTTAGTCTGCAAAAATAATTTTCTTACTTTAAAAGAGGTATTTCTTTTGAGCTGCATCAAGAGTGAATGCAAGAAATTAAGTTTGAGGTACTAATCATGACTGTAGTTGCTTGAGGACAAGCAAAATTTTAAGTTTGAGGTAGTGAGCATTATACATGTCAATATTACATGTAAAAAAAATGCTTGAATTTGAAGAAAAAAATGATTGCCAAAGTCCAATAAATCACAAAAATGAATGAATGGGAAGTGAAAGAAAAAGAAAAAAAATATATAGCAAGTCAAAGGAATATGGTGAAAGAATGCTTGAATCTCATTTGCTACATCATTTAATGCATTTCATTCTAGTTATTGTACTCATTCACTCAAAGGAATTTCCTTTTCTTAAATGTGACCTTCATTAATCAAAGTGAACCTATCCTAATTCCATTTATGACTAACAAAGCCATTGTGATAAGTGGTTCATTGTATATAAGCAAAGGAAATTGAGAATATCGGCAAGTATATGGTAGGGTGAGGCAAAATGCATGAATTGAGGGAAACACTTAGCATGAAACATTGATGAGTGAAGAGTGAAATACTATCTTATGAGCTAGATAATTTCTTTGCATTGTGTGGATTTCATGAAACCTTGCTGAATTTTTGTTTCAATTTAGTGGGACTTTGCATGAAAATAATTGATATGAGTGTGATTTCTCTGTTGAATGAATCCATGATTTTGGAACTATTGGAAGTGCCAATTAGAGTCTAAGATTGGAATGAAAATCTGAGAAATTTTTTTGGATAAATCCAACCCTTTACATTCAATTTTCTCAAGTTTTGATTTGCTTGAGGATAAGTAAAAGTTTGAGTTTAGGGTTGTGAAGAATCCACAATTTATAGATATTTTGTTTAGCTTTTTTTTTAATATAGATTTTTAATAGAAAAATAGACTTCAGAAATTATAAATAATATAAAAATATAATTTAGGTCAAATATTATAGCTTTCTTAATTTTTACCTTATTTACACTAATTTTTTTGAATATAATTTGCAAAATGTAGGAAATTCCAGACAAATTCCATGAATTTTTGGCTCATGAGAAAATATGAAGTGAAGTGAGAGTAATCATTCTCAGGTACCATAGTAATCACTTCAGGGAGCCAATTCCAAAGGTTAGGCCAGAATAACTACTTTCAGAAGTAGCAATAATCACTCTAGAGCTAAAGGAAACCACCATGCCTACGCGTAATCACTCTCATGAGTGATAGTAATCACTCTAGAAGGCCCCAGGTTGAAGGACCTTGCGCGTGATCACTCCCATAAGTGAAAGTGATCACTCTAGTGAAGTCCAGACTAGAACACTCTGCATGTGTTCACTCTTATAAATGAAAGTAATTACGCACGCCCAAAGTGACTACTGTTATACATAAGAGTGATCATTACAAAAAAGGGGAAGCTTGAGGAATGTTGCTCGTGTTCACTATTGTAAACAAGAGTAATCACTATGAAGTGGCGTCAGACTTAGTATATATAGATTTTTGGGAATTAGATTAGAGTTTTTTTATACTTTTAGATTTTTGTCATTTTGTGAACACTTGCAGAGCTTAGGTCAGCCTAAGATGACAGTCAAGGACCCAACCTACAGTTTGATTTACATTTTCTCTCCACTTTCCTTTGATTTTTGCCATGTCATTGAATTCTCT
Source organism: Abrus pulchellus subsp. cantoniensis (assembly GCA_024086825.1). NCBI lineage: Eukaryota > Viridiplantae > Streptophyta > Magnoliopsida > Fabales > Fabaceae > Abrus > Abrus pulchellus. The sequence goes on along the minus strand of CM044050.1, from coordinate 29,729,491 downwards.
TTATTTCCATCTTGTATTTGTGAAACCCATCCTCATGGAGGGCTAAATCTTTTGTAATCCTTAGTGAGTTTACTTAGATTCTTGAATTCTTGGGTTATGAATGTTAATACAATTTCTTTTCTTTCATGAATTTTTTTTCCAATCCTTTGAATTGAATTAATAGTTGAATGAGGGAGACATTGTGTAATTAACTCTAATTCATTTTTAATGAGATTCTAAACTTAGGTTGCATAATTCTGAGTTTATTTCTGAGGTTGTGTAATCTTGGAAAAAGGGATTAAAGTCCATTGAATTTGCTTAAATTCGTATAGAGTTTCTAGGTTGATTATTGCTTGTTGAATTAATCTAATTCAAAAGAAAAGGAAGAAAGTTAAATGTTGAGAGGAATAGGGATAGAATCACATGAATGAACTAAGCATCGCTATATCTTATTGATTGAATTTGATAATTTCATTATTTGCTTTTTACATTGAATCTGGAAACCAAACAAACCCCTATTTTTACTTGCTTTCATAGTGAATGTTTGTAACATGTTTAATGCACATTTTCAACTAAAGTCATTGAAGACAACTTAAGCTTGCATCCTAGGCTACATAAAATTTCTGCATCCTTTGATGAGGATTGACGACAAATATTTATGCAAATCTTTCATTCATCAGATACAAGAAATTTTTTAGAGATAGTTAAATACTATATCTACTTTGGTAAATGATTGAACATAACTCTAATACTACTAATAATTTTTATAATATTAAGTAGTAGATTTAAAATGTTATTGATTTGTTGAAATAAAGATTAGTTGGAATAGAAGAGGCATTACGATATGATTATAGTTGTGGAAAGAATTTTTTTTATTACTTTTAGACTTAGGATACAATGTTAATACCATGATTTCTTATATTTATATTTAGGCTTGCTCCACCAACCTTGAATGTCATTGGAAATATTTTAAATGATTCTAATTAATATATTACATCTAGGTAATAAAACTTTAGTTATTTCTTAAATTTTTCTTTAATGTTCTACCACTATGCTATTTTTTTATATTCTTGAATTTGCATTATATTTTAACAAAGACTTGTTAAGTCAACTTGATAGATAATCAAGTAGAAGGAATCAACTATACTAAGACGTTTGCTCGAGTTGCAAATATAGTGATGATGCATGTAGTATTGGTAGCAGTTGCTACAAGGAACTATGTTATACCAAACGAATGTTCATAACGTTTCCTATATGGAAAATTACAAAGGATGAAGTTTTCAACTAACTTTTACATGGTTTTCATGTGCTCCAACCTAGCATGGTTTGGTGATTTTGTAAATCCCTCAATGGCCTCAAACAAGTGCGTAGATATTAGTTTGCCAAGTTGTTTCAAGCTCTGTGACTTATAGGTTTCAATAATCTCTATTTGATTACTCTCTATTTGTCTTGTTGAAAGAATGGTCAATATGGTTAATTTAGTATATGTGAATGATCTCATTATAACTGAAAACAACCAGGTACCTATCCAATGATTCAAGATATGAATGAATGTTTTCATATAAAGGATTTGGGAGTATTGAAATATCTTTTGGGATTTAGGTTGTTCAATTAGTTAAACATGCATTTCTTTCACAAAAAAAGGCTATATGTCTTGGAAATTATTACAGAAATTGGACTACTTGAAACTCACCCCATGGAACAAAATCACCATTTAGCTAATATTTTGATATTTTAGGATATGCATGAGATTTAGTCAATTTTATTCTCTATTACACAAGTTAGGGATTTGCAGCTTTCATCGTGTGTGTGTGTGTGTATGTGATAATTACATTAGCTAATATTTTGAGATATGCATGAGATTTAGTAAAATTAAATCTCAGTTAGTTTGTATAAAACTTAAGCATTATTTTAGGATATTTGTTTCTATACATAGGAGACCTTTTATGTATTTGTATTATTTTATCACTTTTGTGAATAGACATAACTTAAGGAGTTTGACTCTAAATGAGAGCCACAAAAGCAAATTGAATTCACCTTATATTGATGAATATGTACCACAACTTGAGGAGGACATTATAGTGGCCTATAATAAAAAAGTTGTATTGAATATGTAAAGGTTGTAACTAAGATAAGTACTTACCATCAATCAAATTCATCCAATGTAACAGTTTTACACAATATATCGTTTAATTTTACTCATATTTTTTGTTTTGTAATTTTTCTCAATTACATAAATTATCTTTTAATTTTTTTTGTAGTTATATAAATTATGAAAGGTTAAAATAATATTTAAAAAACAAATCTAATAAAATTTTGTGAAACATGTGAATATAATTTGTCCTAGTTGAGTTAAAAAATAGATAGCACGAGAAGATCAAGAGAGTATTAATTATAGCCAATCAAGCTTAAATAAGGATTTAAAATAAGCTAAAACACATGGAACGCTCTTATTATTATCATCATAAACATCTCTTATTCTTATTCAAAGATGATTTTGCATGACCAGTGCCTTACATAGCATAAGGGCCAACTCTCTTAATTTTATTTGACATGATTAAATTAAGTTAATTTTTTATATAATATTTAAATATTGATACGTTTAGACAATAAAAGAATAAGGTAGTTCTTATTTTTTATATAGTGGGTCTTAGAGAGTGATATTAATTTTAGTGAATAATAAAAAGGTATTAAATTAAAATATTATAGTAAAAAATATATTAATACTGCAATTTTTACACACAAAAAATGTAAGCAATCTCACTTTTTGTTTCCTAAAGTAAATTCTTACCTTCCCAAAAGGAAAAATTAATTTAATAAAAATAAATTTTTAACGCATAAAATAAATACAAACAGTTGGAAAATATCTTAAGTTTAAGAAAATATAATAAATTAATGGTACAATATATTATAATGAGACATCATGTTGATTGATAGGGCAATGATGAACAAATACAAAATATAGGAGATGGACCCGTTGATTAATATAGGAGACACAAGCTTCGCTAGAAAAATAAAATCTAAAAAATGGATAAGAAGCCTTTAATGCTAGCTGTCAGAGGATTTAGTAGCATACAAAATAAAGAGATGTATATTTTTTCATATATATAATATGTTTCTAACATTTATTTATATAATAACGTGAATATCATATTTTGTCTTATTTTAAAAAAATAATAATAAAATAAATATATGAATTTTAAATTTAATTTTATTACTTATTGTGATTTTTAGGAATTAATTGAAGAGAAAATTTTTAAAAAATAAATAATACTTTTTGATCCCAATCTCAACCTTCAACAAGTATCAGTTGGTAATTTTTCAGAGGCTTTCATTTTAAAATTACTTGTGTTATGCTTCTTATATTGGTTGTTGCATTCATCCATCAAGAGTATGATTTTTTTATCCTTTTTTAATCATGAGAATTATTGGGAAGATATATTTTCAATATATTCTCAATTATAATATAAATTTAAAAATATATGTAAAAATATAAGTGAATCTTAAATAAATTTAGAGTAGAGTTAACATAATTTTTATAATTAATAACAAAGAATATACTTAAAAAGAGCATGGATTGTGTGTTGTTAATTGTAACATTCCCCTTTTATATTGAAATTTATTTATATTTAACACTAATATTATTAAAACATAATTAGAAAAATTTGTAGACTTTGTATAGACGATATAGTATGGGAACATGAATTAGAAAATTTGACGAATTTACAATATTTCTTTAGAAATATACAAATATATTCTTAACACAAGATTTCTCTTTTAAAATGAATGAAAATACATTAAAGATTTATACATCTATTTTATAAAATTTTATTATATCCGAGCAGTTCCTTTCCCATAACTCCTTGATGAGTATGACCCTAGAACAGATCATTTATCTTCATTCCTTCTATTTCAGTACCTGAAACATTTCAATAAGGGTGAGTATTTCCTGCCCACTAAATTTCTTTTAGTATATCTTAACTAATAATAATGATTAGAGTCGCAGCCTAATGCTGTATTCTAATTCATTCTCATTCAAATACATGTAGTCATACAATCATTCATCAAACACATATAATATTTCACTCATTATACATGCATTTCTATGCTGACCTATATGTTATTATACATGTATCATATCATTTCAATTCATGTGTCATGATACATCTGTCCTAGTAACACCGGTCGATGTACTACAACAAACATACCATAACAACATGAACTGATCTGCTACGATACATATATCATATCATACATATTCTTTATCACATCTTATCTATATCACTTTTCATCATAATAATTGCCCCTACGATCCCTTGAGGACTTCTAGCATAGATAGCTGCTGGTTGGTCGCAACATTACTTGAGAGTGAGTGGAACAAATGTCCACGCTCATATTTGAGAGTAGTTTGAGGTTCAAGGGAGTTTTTTCTAGGAAATGAAAGAGATAAAATAGAGAAAATAGTAAGGAGAGGTTGCTTGACTTATAATATAAGTTTTAAAATATTAAAGTTACATATATACCCTTTTTCTCAAAAATTTTTGCTTCTCACTTGAGTGAAAATCTACCAGAACTCCAATTTCTGGTGCCTATTCTCGCTTGAGCAAAAAAAATTTGCTTGAGGGAGGAATTTTTCGCTTGAGCAAAAGTACAGATGAACAATTCTTATCCATTCTTGCTAGAGCTAAAAATTTTCACTTAAACTAAAAGAAATCTTTTTTTTTAAGAAACTCTTCCATTTGAAAACAAATGTAATAAATAAAAATTAGGATATTACAATTAATTAGATAATCTATTTCATAGGCAAAACAATGTATTCTATAGGAGTCATAAATAATCCCTTGGTAGTTTTTACTAGTTTCTGTTAGCTTATTTTTGCATTTTAATTAAATAAGGCCATATTTCTTAGGGTTGAACTAGTCTGGCAGTTAGCTATTCTTTAGGTGTGTGTGACCTACTTTGTAGCCATGTACGTAGAATCAATTTTTTTTTAACTTCTCATGTAAAGGCTTATAAAAGCCATGATGTTCTATTTGAATGACAATCAGAGTATACTCGACTTAAAACAGGGTGTGCGCAAGTTGTTGATGAATCCATATTTTATTAGATTTTTTACTTGTTATTTTAATGTTTCTTAATAGAAAAAAAGTAAACTTAGGGTTGTAAATAACATAAAAATATCATGTTGGTCAATTTATAATAGATTTCTTAATTTTAGGTTAATTTACATTGATTTACATAGATATAGTTTGTAATTTTGATCATTTGAATAATTGTGCAGGAGTTACTAGACTTTTTCCATGGATTTTTAGCATTTGAGAAAGTTTGAGGTGAAAGTGATCACTTTGGAGTCCATAGTGAACACTACAGCAAGCTTGTTCCAGAAAGGTAGACCAGAGTGATCACTATGAACCCATAGTGACAACTCCAGAAAGGCCAAAAAGTACAAGATCCTGCATGTAGCTACTATGGAACCATAGTAGACATTTTAGAGCAGCCAAAGTTATCACTCTGATGCCAAAGTGACAACTCCAGAGAGGGCAAAAACACAGGACCTGCGCGTAAACACTATGGAGCGAGAGTAATCACTTTGGGGCGTTGCGCGTTATCACTATGAAGCCAAAGTGATAACTCTGGAGAGGCCAAAATCACAGACCTTGCGCGTTATCACTATGGAATGTGCGTAATCACTTTGGAATGCTGCGCGTTATCACTATGAAACCATAGTTGTCACTTTGGGCAAAAATTTCTGCATTATAAATAGAATTTGAGAAATTAGGGTACGGAGCTTTTTACATTTCCTTAGATTCTTTTGCCACTTTTGGAGCATTTTAAGAGCTTGGAATCCTTGGGTGACAGCCACGGGTCTATTATAGGTTTTAATTTCCAATTTCCCTTTGATTCTTATTGATTTTACATTGTTGTTGCTTACGTTTCTGCATTTTCTTCTTTCATTTGTGAAGCCCATCCACATGGAGGGCTAAATTCTCTTGTAATTCCTAGTCAACTCGCATGGTTCTTGAATTCTTGAGTTTAATGGCAATATTACTCTTTCTTTCCTTGGATTTATTAACCCCAATCTCTGAATGAAATGAAATTTGCATGAGGGGAACATTGCTTAATGAACCCTAAATTACCCAAACGAAATTCTAATCCAAAATTGCTTAATTTTGATTAATCTTTGAGATTGCTTAATCTTAGGGATAGAGATTGGAGCCCATTAAGATGCTTAATTTTAATTGGGATGCTAAAGTTAATTTTCGCTTGTTAGATTAACCTAATTCAAGGGAAAAATAGAGGATTATTAAATCATTTGGAAGAATAGTGATAGAACTTATTGATTAACTAGGGATTACTCTTCTTAATTGATTGAATTTTACTAGTTTACATTTTGCTCTTGATTGAAATCTGGAAATTGACAAACCTCCCCCCAATTTACTTACTTTAAAATATATGTTTACATTTGTTCGATGTATGTTCTCAACCAAAAATTCCTTGGAGACAACCTAGGACAACACCCTAGTATTGCATACATTTCTTTGCATATTTGATGAGGATTAACGACAATCTTTGTGTTTTTTAACAATTGGTATCAAAGCTCCGTAAGGGGCCTAAACCGGTGTGAACGTGAGTGAAAGAAGTGAAAGGAGTGTGGGGTCTGGGAATAGTGTGAGTGCATAAGCAAAACAAAAAGGGAAGGATGTCTGGGTCAGAGAAATTTGTTTAACCGGCCATCCCGAAATTTGATGGTCATTATGAGTTTTGGTCCATGACCATGGAAAATTTCTTACGCAGCAAGGAGATGTGGCATAACGAGTATTAACGACAATCTTTGTGCATAACGAGTAGCAAAAACTCGCATCACCAAATTGGCGCCGTTGCCGGGGAATGTTTGGTGTTAATTTTGCATTGAACTTGTTAGTTGCTCTGTTTTAGTGCTTTGTTTTCTGTTTTTCTGCATTATTACTCTGTTTTTGCTGCATATTTCTGTAGAATTTGTTAGCTTGTGTTGCGTTTTCTTGCAATTAGTTGTAATTTCTTTCCTGTTTTTGTTGCTTAACTTCTTTGCTTCATTTTACTACACATAGACATTAGTTTTCTGCATAATTGTCATCTAATTTTCTCTGCATTTTTGCTATTTCATCTAACTTACTTCTTTTCATTCCTTATAATTAGTTTCTAGTGCATGACCAGATCGAATCCTGGAGACTTGTATCCACTTGACCCAGAGATTGATAGGACATTTCATAGTAGCATTAGAACACATAGGAATAGTTTTGAACATTTTGAGGATTCTTCATCTCCTTCATCTATCTATTCATCACCCCATTCATTAGAATTTGAAATTGAAAAAATGGCTGACAATGAAAGAACATTAAAGGAACTGGCTGCACCGGATGTAACATATCAAACTTTATGCATACAGTATCCTGATATTGATGCTCCTTTTGTTCTAAAAATTGGACTAATACACTTGTTGTCAAGATTTCATGGCCTTGCAGGTGAGGATCCACACAAACACCTCAAGGAGTTCCACATTGTTTGTTCAACCATGAGGCCACAAGGTGTGCCTGAGGAGCATGTCAAATTAAAGGCATTTCCGTTCTCTCTGATAGATGCAGCCAAGGATTGGCTTTACTATCTCCCTCCAGGATCCATTGCTAGTTGGGACAACTTGAAAAGGCTTTTCCTGGAGAAATTTTTCCCAGCGTCAAGAGCTGCGTCCATAAGAAAGGAAATATGTGGGATAAGGCAACTTGAAAGAGAGACCCTCTATGAATATTGGGAAAGATTCAAGAGGTTGTGTGCTAGCTGCCCCCATCACCAAATTAGTGATCAATTGTTGATACAATACTTTTATGAGGGACTGCACCCTATGGACTGAAGCATGATAGACGTCACAAGTGGAGGGGCGTTAGTTGACAAAACTCCGGTTGCAGCTCGCAACCTGATTGAGAACATGGCCGCCAACTGCCAACAAGGCAAAATTCTTGTGTTACCAGAAATGTGAGTGAAGTACAAGTTGCTGAATCTAGTAAGCTGGAACACAAACTTGATGAATTAGCATCCATGGTAAAGCAATTGGCTTCCATGCAAAAGAGTGCTGTTGCATCTTCACCTTCTCCCCCATCCATTCCAGCCATGTTGTGTGGTATTTGCTCAGCTACAGATCACTACACTGATAGCTACCCCACACTACAAGAGTCTGACACTCTAGAAGGTAATCCTCAGACTTATGCTACAAACATTTACACTAATAAATTTCCTTTTCCAAATTCGCAGCAACAATCCAATTGGGATCTAACTTCCAATGGATATAACCCAGGCTGGATGAACCATCCAAATCTAAGATGGGGAAGCAATTCTCAACAACATAACCAGCAGCAAGGCACTCAATATCAAGCATATTATGCTGGCCCAAATAGAGCCCATCAATCCCAACATCAACCACAACAAGCCCAGCACCATCATCAACCAGCTTCTTCACAACTAAATGCATCCCAGAAAAATGAACCATCATTGGAGGAGCTCATGAAGCAATTGACCATGAACAACATCACTTTCCAGCAGAGAACTGAGGCTAGTATCAAAACTTTGGAGAATCAAATGGGACAGTTAGCCTCTTCTCTAAACCAGATGCAATCTCAAGGCTCAGGGAACCTCCCTGCGCAAACTGTTGTGAATCCCAAAAATGTGAGTGCAATCACCCTGAAGTCTGGGAAAGTGATGCAAGAGCCCACAATGCCCAAAGAGAAGGAAGACTTAAGCTGTACTCCAGCTACAGTTAGTCAAAATGGAGAGGAAATGACTCAAGAACAACCAGAACCTACTCCTTCCCAACCAAAGGTAGCAGAAAATGTTGAAAGGCCAATTCCTCTACCATTCCCTCAGAGAGTTATTCAGCCAAGTAAAAAGATTGAAGAGGCTGAGAAAGAGATTTTTGAGACCTTCAGGAAGGTAGAGGTGAACATACCTCTACTAGATGCAATCAAGCAAATACCCAAGTACGCCAAGTTCTTGAAAGATTTATGCACCCATAGGAGGCGTCTTAAGGGTAATGAGAAGGTAAATATGGGTAGGAATGTGTCTGCACTTTTTGAAAAACAAAGGTCCACAATGCCTGAGAAATGTAAGGACCCAGGAACGTTCACTATCCCATGCATTATTGGTAATAATAGGATTGAGAATGCTATGCTAGATTTAAGAGCATCTACAAATGTCATGCCTTTATCCATTTTTATTTCACTGTCTCTTGGCCCTCTACAGCCTACAGGTGTGGTTATTCAGTTAGCCAATAGAAGCATAACAAACCCAGCTGTGATTGTTGAAGATGTACTAGTAAGGGTGAATGATCTTATCTTCCCAGCCGACTTTTACATTTTGGACATGCAAGAGGGAGAGTCAATGAAGAGTGCTGCACCAATCATATTGGGAAGATCGTTCTTAAAGACTGCAAGAACGAAAATTGATGTGCATGCTGGGACACTTACCATGGAGTTTGGGGACAGCATTGTGCGCTTCAACATACTTGATGCCATGAAGCATCCATATGAGGAACATTCTGTCTTCCAAATTGATTTATTTGATGATTTGATAGATGAACAATTTTCTGAATTTTTAGAAACAAATTTTTCTTTTGATTTTACTGAATGTATTAATACTTCTATTTATGAATATTGTAATAATTCTTCTATGTGTGACTCTTGTGTTTCTGACTTTTTGAATGTGAATTCTGCAAATTCTAATATTGAAGAGATTGACAAATTGATAGGGGAAGAATGTGATGTTTTGAAATTAGCAAGTACAATTGAATTTAACCCCTTTGATTTGAATGTTGTAGAGATTTCTTCTATTGAGAGTGCTAAACCACTTCCCTCTATGGAGCAACCTCCAGCATTAGAACTTAAACCTTTACCAGAACATCTGAAATATGCCTATCTAGAGGCAAATGAGAAGCTCCCAGTGATAATCTCCACCAAGCTAAATGTAGAACAAGAGGAGAAACTCCAAGAAGTGATTAAGAGGCATAAGAAAGCTATAGGCTGGACCCTTACTGATATCCCTGGAATCAGCCCCTCTCTTTGTATACACAGAATATTATTGGAGGAGGGTGCTAAGCCAGTGAGGCAGCCTCAGAGGAGAGTGAATCTCATTATTCTAGACATGGTGAAGAAGGAGGTCACCAAGTTGCTGCAAGCTTGGATTATCTACCCTATATCAGACAGCACGTGGGTCAGCCCGGTCCAAGTGGTACCAAAGAAATATGGACTCACTGTGGTGAAGAATGAAAAAGATGAGTTGATACCCACCAGAGTCCAGAATAGTTGGAGAGTCTGCATTGACTACAGAAGGCTTAACCAAGCAACCCGGAAGGATCACTTCCCATTACCTTTCATTGATTAAATGTTGGAAAGGTTGGCTGGTAAATCTCATTACTGTTTTCTTAATGGTTTTTCCGGTTATTTCCAAACTTGCATTGCACCTGAAGACCAGGAAAAAACCACTTTTACATATCCTTTTGGCACCTTTGCCTATAGGAGAATGCCCTTTGGCTTATGCAATGCCCCAGGAACATTTCAAAGATGTATGTTAAGCATTTTTTCTGATTTAGTGAAAATTGTATAGAAGTTTTCATGGATGATTTTACTGTGTATGGCCCATCTTTCTCTGCATGTTTGAATAATTTGGAACAAGTATTGAAAAGATGCATTGATACTAACCTTGTGCTGAATTTTGAAAAATGCCATTTCATGGTAAAGCAAGGTGTAGTGTTAGGCCATATCATATCTGAAAAGGGAATTGAAGTAGATCCTGCAAAACTTGATGTTATTACACAATTGCTTTACCCCTCTTGCATTCGAGAGGTTCGTGCTTTCCTTGGCCATGCAGGGTTCTATAGGAGATTCATTAAGAACTTCTCCAAAATAGCCATTCCCCTGTCCAAGCTTTTGCAAAAAGAGGCTGAGTTCAACTTTGATGAAAAGTGCAAAGAAGCATTTAATATGCTTAAGGAAGCCCTGACCACCACACCCATCATCCAACCTCCAGATTGGACCACACCATTTGAATTAATGTGTGATGCATCCTATTTTGCAGTGGGGGCCGCATTGACATAGCGGGTTGGTAAGTTTCCTCATATCATTTATTATGCTTCTAGAACTTTGGATTCAGCACAATGTAATTATACCACAACTGAAAAAGAATTATTGGCCATAGTTTTTGCACTGGACAAGTTTAGATCATATATGTTAGGGTCAAAAGTTGTGGTTTTTACTGATCATTCTGCCTTGAAGTATTTGCTGAAAAAGACAGATTATAAGCCCAGACTTATAAGATGGATGCTCTTACTTCAAGAATTTGATTTAGAGATCAAGGATAGAAGTGGAACTCAGAATTTGGTAGCCGACCACCTGAGCAGGATAGAGGGAGTTGTAGACCCTATTCCAATTTTAGATGATTTTCCTGATGAATAACTCTTGGAGTTGTATGCTTCACAGGCACCCTGTATGCTGATATTGTTAACTTTCTTACTGCAGGAGTTTTTCCAGCAAGTGCACCAAAGGCTAAAAAGGATAGGATAAGGAGTGATGCCAAACATTACATTTGGGATAACCCTTATTTATGGAAATTCTGCAGTGACCAAGTCATCAGAAGATGTGTGCCTAATGAAGAAATTCCATCTATACTGCAGTTCTGTCACGCCTCAGCTGTAGGAGGTCATCAAGGGCCTCAGAGGACAGCAAGAAAGGTGCTGGATGCAGGGCTGTATTGGCCATCTATTTTTAAAGACTCATGGCAAGCATATTCTACCTGTGAGAGATGCCAAAGAGCAGGAGGAGTAATTACATGGAGACAAGAGATGCCCCAACAACCCATTCTCTATTGTGACATCTTCGATGTCTGGGGTATTGATTTTATGGGGCCATTCCCCTCCTCTTTTGGTTTTCTTTATATACTCCTTGCTGTTGATTATGTCTCAAAATGGGTGGAAGCTAAAGCCACCAGAACTAATGATGCTAGAGTTGTTACAGAGTTTGTTTGTAGCAACTTATTTTGCAGGTTTGAAATTCCTAGGGCCATCATTAGTGATCAAGGAAGTCATTTTTGCAATAGGACTATGGAAGTCTTGTTGAAGAAATATGGAGTTGTACACAAAGTTTCCACTGCCTACCACCCACAGACAAATGGGCAGGCCAAGCTCTTTAATAGAGAAATCAAGAAAATACTTGAGAGAGTAGTGCAGCCCCACAGAAAGGACTGGAGTCGCAGGCTTGATGATGCCTTGTGGGCACATAGAACAGCATTTAAGACACCCTTGGGAATGTCACCATACAGGATGGTCTATGGAAAAGCCGGCCATCTGCTAGTTGAGGTGGAACACAAAGCTTATTGGGCAGTAAAGGCTTGCAACATCCATTATGATTCAGCTGGAGAGCAAAGGAAATTACAGTTGCAAGAGTTGGAGGAGCTACGTCTTGAGGCCTATGAGAACTCCAGAATTTATAAGGAAAAGACCAAACAATACCATGATAAGAAGATTTTAAGCAAAGAGTTCTATGTTAGTCAGAAGGTTCTCTTGTTTAATTATCTTCTTAAACTTATGCCTGGAAAGCTCAAATCAAGGTGGCTTGGACCTTTCACTGTTATAAAGGTGTTTTCCCAAGGTGCAGTGGAGATCATAAGTGACTCCACTAGCAAAAGTTTTATGGTGAATGGGCACCGCTTGAAGCCATTCTTGCAAAACTCAGCTACCTTGGAAGAAGTTGAGGAGATTAACTTGATATCACTATGCACCAACCTCCATTCCATCCCTTGGCTCCCATAAATAATTTCATACGTCAAGCTAGTGACGTTAAAGAAGCGCTGTGTGAGAGGCAACTCACAAGTTGATTAAGATTTATTTTTATTTTTACTTTTATTCTTTGTGGTTCTTTTCATCCAATAAGCATTTTTATGATTGAGCTGTGAATTGAGATGCATTCAACATGATTTTATTATATATTCTTCATTCTTGTTACAGTGGACAGTTTTAAATTTTGAATCTAATTCATGCAGAGACCATAGGAAGTCCTTATGCAACAAGACCTATCCAAGGTGTCCACTTCCATTTCATAGTAGTCACTTTCGTGCTAAGGTAAGTGAATCCACTTCTCTGTAGTTTTCACTTTCAGCCTATAGTGATCACTTTGAAGAGTTTTTTTTTTTGTCATGGGTCTGCGCGTCGTCACTCCCAGTTCATAGTGAACACGCGCAGATGACTGGAATATAGAAGGCTCTCTGTAGTTATCACTTTGGTTCCATAGAGATAACTACAGATGCACCTCCAGGACTAAATTTGATGCGCGTAGTTACTCCCATCTCATAGTAACTACGCGCAAGCCACTACACCAAAAGCCTTCTCTGTAGTTATCACTTTCACACCATAGTAACTACGCGCAAGCCACTTCACTTGCCAAATACAAATGCGCGTGTTCACTATGGTTTGAAAGTGATAACGCCCGAAACCTATATAAACTGAAAGTGTTCACTCTCGCACTCACCCTCTCTAAACCTCTGAGTGCTCTCACTCTCATCTCCCACCCCCCTTGATTTTCTCTTTTCCCTTTGTTATTTTATGTTCAAACCTACTCCATTCTGCATTTCTGCAACAATATCGAACTTCTATCCAGGTAAATTTTCCAATTTCATCTCTTTCTGTGTTAGGGTTTATAATGCATAATTTGGGGGATTTTGATATGGGATTATATACTTTGAAATTTCTGCGTGCATCCTGTTAGTTGATGTAGGATTGCTGATTCAAAGGGTTTGGGGGTGCTTAATTGTGATGCATTGTACATTTCACCATTGCTCTAGCCCTAGCTTGCTCGCTGTCAATTGGAAACTTTGATTTTAACTCTCGTTTGTGGGGTTTTCATGCAAATACTTTCAATTTGATCATGATTATGTGTTTGAAGGGGTTGGGGTACTTTCAGTTGGGACATATGCGGTGTTCCACCATTATCACCCCTAGGGTAGTCACTCTTGTTCGAAATTATAGATAATTGTAAATTCTGATGTAGTGGCAACCACTATAGGTCAGTAATCCACTGATTTTAGCTATGCTCACATGCACAAGGTCTGAAGTCCTATCTTGGATAATTACTATAAATTGGGAATTCTGTTTTGAGCCTTTGCACTGAAATTATTTTGAACATTGTTATTTGCAATCTAAATTGTTTGTGGAAGGGAATTAAAATTGTGTGCTTGCTTAATGATTCATTCCCCTATGTATACATTGCCTTGAATAACACTCTGTTGCAATTGTTCTATACTCCCATTTGTCAGACTTTAACAACTGTCACACCATGCATACTTGCATCCCTAAATTTTTAATTCTTCTGCTATAATTCTCACTGTGCCTTACTGCATAGTGGTAAATTCAGAATGCCATTTTCACTCTCTGCACACCTATGTATTTTCATTTCATTTCTGTATTCTAGAATTTAAAGATTGCCCTGCCTGTGCTTGATCCTTGTATGCATAACAATTGTGTTGACAATTCTGATATACACCTGGTTGATCAGAAGGGATTGAGAGTTGTTACTTTGGTTATATGTGTTCTGTATTATTGCTGCATCATAGGGTGCCTACTTCTATTTTTAGTAGTGACTATCTTGCATGTTTAATACAATAAGGATTAATTTAATTTTCTGCCTGCATGATATTCACTAGTTCACTGCAGCCATTAGTGTACAAGCATGAAATGCACTTTATTCACTCTGCATTACCTTGACATACTTAGCATATGCATATCTGCTACATACTTTCATTCTCTGCATTGCTGTGCTATTATGTTAATGCATGTCTGGCCCTAATTGCACCCTATTGAGCTTACTTCACCTCTTATACACTCTGAACACACTTCTGCTAATCTTTGCTGCTCCAAATTAATCACTTTCATTTTGTTGTGCACATTACTTTAATAGAAAGTGGCTAATTAGATTACCCCCATGCATATTTTGTTATTCATGTTGAGCTGCATAACCCCACTGTTCCACTGCATACTGTTACTGTCAAGACTACCCTGTTTGAATTGATTTGTTTAATTTTTCTGCTTCAATTGATTGATGCCCTGTATTTCACCATAATCACTGTCAACTAGCATAGTAGTCTCTGCAAATAGAAAGTGAACATATTTGTATTTGTCTACATAGTTTTTGACATTTTGCTGCCATACAGAATGGTCTGTTACTACTTGTTTGCTTCATGTGCACTTAATTTCAGTTTGCTGCATCATTGCCTATGTCCAATTTGGTTGTCTTAATGCTGTTTTGCCTAAACCATAATGTGATCACCTTGCATTGTATCATATTCCTGATGTTCTGGTTTGCTGTCTCAATTAGTTGAATATTATTTTGTTTGATATACATCGTTGCTGCAAAATATCTCACACAGATTTCCCTTTTCTCTGTAGCAAAAATGGTCAACACACCAAGGAAGAGTACTCCAAGGTCCAAGAGGGCCAAAACAGCTGGTGCCTCTTCCTCTGCACCTCCTCCTAACCATGACCCGAGGTTTAGGTCCTTGGAACATGAAGAATATTTTAAAACAAATATCCTGAGAAGGAAGCTGGTGCAGGACCGTAACTTTGAGATTCAAGGAGGCACCTATCCCCAATTTGAGGAGGAGATTCAGAGAAGGGGATGAGACCTTTTTACAACCTGTGCTGGAAATGGGTGGAAGCAAATCACCCAAGAGTTCTTCGCCAATGCAATGAGGATTAAAAGTGACACTCTCCCTCCCAGACACAGCATGGTGAGGGGAAAACTAATCAACTTCACCCCCTCCAACATCCAAAGAGTTCTAAATATCCCAGCTGTGCATAAGTTAGCTGGCCAACTGGACTTTACAACCTTCAGCATCCAAGAGGATAAGGACTATGAGCCTATCCTTGAAACTGTTTGCAAAGAAGGTGAGAATTGGGAGTTTGACTACAAGATGCAACCCAAGAACTTGACCACAAGCACCTCATCCCTGCAGCAAAAATCTGGAGTGTCTTCATCCTCAGTTCTTTCTTGCCAGTCCTCCATTCCTCTACCTTAGCAATGAAGCGAGCAGAGCTTATTTATGCCATTCTGACAGGAATGCCCATCCATGTGGGTGAGGTAATCAGCAGTGCCATTATAGACATCTTGAGCAGAAGTAGAGATTCCATGGGTTTCCCATCCATCATCACCCTCCTTTATCAACATTTTGACCTAACTTAATACATTTGTGACCAACAAAGTCCTCTTGATAGGTGGTTCCTTGTATCTAGGCAAAGGAGATTAAGAACATGGGCAAGCATATGGTAGGGTGAGGCAAACTGCATGAACTGAGGGAAAACACTTAGCCTAAAATATGGAGGAGTGAAGAGTGAAACACCATCTTTTGAGTTAGATAATTTCTTTGCATTGTGTGGATTACATGAAACCTTGCTAGATTTTTGGCTCAGTTTAGTGGGACTTTGCTTGGAATTAATTGAATTGAGCATGATTTCCTTGTTGAATGAATCCATGATTGTGGAAACATTGGAAGTGTCACTTAGAGTTTAATTTTGGAATGCAAATTTTGAAAGAAAATTTTTGGATAAATCTAACCCTCTTACAATTGACTTTATTTAATTTTGATTTGCTTGAGGACAAGCAAAAGTTTAAGTTTGAGGTTGTGATGAATCCATATTTTATTGGACTTTTACTTGTTATTTTAATGTTTCTTAATAGAAAAAAAGTAAACTTAGGGTTATAAATAACATAAAAATATCATTTTGTTCAATTTATAATAGATTTCTTAATTTTAGGTTAATTTACATTGATTTACATAGATATAGTTTGTAATTTTGATCATTTGAATAATTGTTCAGGAGTTACTAGACTTTTTCCACGGATTTTTAGCATTTGAGAAAGTTTGAGGTGAAAGTGATCACTTTGGAGTCCATAGTGAACACTACAGCAAGCTTGTTCTAGAAAGGTAGACCAGAGTGATCACTATGAACCCATAGTGACAACTCCAGAAAGGCCAAAAAGTACAAGATCCTGCGCGTAGCTACTATGGAACCATAGTAGACACTCTAGAGCAGCCAAAGTTATCACTCTGATGCCAAAGTGACAACTCCGGAGAGGGCAAAAACACAGGACCTGCGCGTAAACACTATGGAGCGAGAGTAATCACTTTAGGGCGTTGCGCGTTATCACTATGAAGCCAAAGTGATAACTCCAGAGAGGCCAAAATCACAGACCTTGCGCGTTATCACTATGGAATGTGCGTAATCACTTTGGAATGCTGCGCATTATCACTATGAAACCATAGTTATCACTTTGGGCAAAAAATTTTGCACTATAAATAGAATTTGAGAAATTAGGGTACGGAGCTTTTTACATTTCCTTAGATTCTTTTGCCACTTTTGGAGCATTTTAAGAGCTTGGAATCCTTGGGTGACAGCCAGGGGTCCATTATAGGTTTTAATTTCCAATTTCCCTTTGATTCTCATTGATTTTACATTGTTGTTGCTTACGTTTCTGCATTTCCTTCTTTCATTTGTGAAGCCCATCCACATGGAGGGCTAAATTCTCTTGTAATTCCTAGTCAACTCACATGGTTCTTGAATTCTTGGGTTTAATGGCAATATTACTCTTTCTTTCCTTGGATTTATTAACCCCAATCTCTGAATGAAATGAAATTTGCATGAGGGGAACATTGCTTAATGAACCCTAAATTACCCAAACGAAATTCTAATCCAAAATTGCTTAATTTTGATTAATCTTTGAGATTGCTTAATCTTAGGGATAGAGATTGGAGCCCATTAAGATGCTTAATTTTAATTGGGATGCTAAAGTTAATTTTCGCTTGTTAGATTAACCTAATTCAAGGGAAAAATAGAGGATTATTAAATCATTTGGAAGAATAGTGATAGAACTTATTGATTAACTAGGGATTACTCTTCTTAATTGATTGAATTTTACTAGTTTACATTTTGCTCTTGATTGAAATCTGGAAATTGACAAACCTCCCCCCAATTTACTTACTTTAAAATATATGTTTACATTTGTTCGATGTATGTTCTCAACCAAAAATTCCTTGGAGACAACCTAGGACAACACCCTAGTATTGCATACATTTCTTTGCATATTTGATGAGGATTAACGACAATCTTTGTGTTTTTTAACAATTGGTATCAAAGCTCCGTAAGGGGCCTAAACCGGTGTGAACGTGAGTGAAAGAAGTGAAAGGAGTGTGGGGTCTGGGAATAGTGTGAGTGCATAAGCAAAACAAAAAGGGAAGGATGTCTGGGTCAGAGAAATTTGTTTAACCGGCCATCCCGAAATTTGATGGTCATTATGAGTTTTGGTCCATGACCATGGAAAATTTCTTACGCAGCAAGGAGATGTGGCAGATTATTGAAAATGGAATACCTCTATTAGGTACCCACCCCACTGAGGCTTAACAGAAAGCTGTAGCTGAGGCTACGTTGAAAGACTTGAAGATAAAAAATTACCTATTTCAAACCATGGACAGGGAAATCTTAGAAACCATTTTGGACAAGAGTATGTCTAAGATGATTTGGCAATCCATGCACCAAAAGTACCAAGGTTCAACCAGGGTTAAGTGAGTCAACTCCAAGCCTTGAGACGTGAGTTTGAATTACTCACCATGAAAGATGCTGAAACCATTTATTAGTATCTGGGACGTACCCTCAGTACTGTCAACAAGATGAAGTCGAATGGAGAGGTGATGGACTCAAGTACTGTGGTTAGTAAAATACTCAGATCACTCACCCCAAAGTTTAACTACGTTGTATGTTCAATAGAGAAATCCAATGATTTGAGTAAGCTAAGCCTTAATGAACTCCATGGAAGTTTACTGGTCCATGAGCAGCGAATGCAGGACTCTCAACCTGGTGAACAAATGCTGAAAATTACTCATGATAACAGATCAAAAATAGGTTGTGGACACAGTCGAGGAGGTGGTGGTCATGGTCACAGAAGAGGTCGCGAAAAACAATCACTGAATAAAGAACTCGTAAAATGTTTTCGGTGTCACAAATTAGGACACTTCCAATACGAGTGCCCACGAGTGGAAAAACAAGCGCATTATGCAATGTATGAGGAATCATCAGGGGTAGAGGATGAAGTACTATTGGTAACATATGAAGAAACAAATCAATCTGTGCAGCAGGAAGATTGGTTTCTTGATTCTGGTTGTAGTAATCATATGACCGGAAATAAACGGTGGTTTACTAAGATACACGAACAGGGATTGTGCAAGACCGTCAAACTTGGCAATGACACCACTATGGCAGTAGCAACAAAAAGGGACATTTGAGTTTGTATCAATGGCATCTCATATATCATCGCAGATGTATATTACGTACCAGAACTTAAAACCAATCTTTTAAGTTTAGGGCAACTCCAAGCGAAAGGTTTGGCTATGTTGATTCATAATAATACCTGCAAAATTTTCCATCCAGATCGTGGATTACTTCTTCATACCAACATGAAAGGAAATAGGATGTTTTACCTAACATCTTCAATGAATCCTCGCGAATCACAATGCCTTCATGTAAATGAAGTGTATGAACGAAAAGCACAGCTTTGGCATAAAAGGTTTGCTCATCTAAACTTTCAGGGACTTTGCACACTTGCCAATAAGCATTTGGTGACCGGTCTACCTCCTCTAAAGTCTCCCAAAGAAATATGTACCTCGTGTCTCACTGGCAAACAACATAGGGACACTATACCGAGACAAAGTTCTTGGAGAGCCTCGAGGAAACTCCAACTAATTCATGTTGATGTGTGTGGTCCCATCTCACCCTTGTCTCACAACAACAAAAGGTACATTTTAAGTTTCATTGATGACTACTCTCGTAAGACATGGTTTACTTTCTGCATGCAAAATCTGAAACATTTAGTGCAGTCAAAAGTTTCAAAGCTCGTGTGGAAAAAGAAGCCAGTTCTTCCATTACCTGTCTAGGAACTGATAGAGGTGGTGAAGTTACCTCTGAGGAGTTTGCAAATTACTGCAATCATCAAGGGATCTCAAGACAAAAGACCACAGCTTACACTCCACAACAAAATGGAGTTGCAGAGAGAAGAATCGCATTATCCTAAATGCAGTCCGAGCAGTCTTACATGAGAAATATGTTCCAACATTATACTGGTCTGATGCTGTCCGGTGGTGTGTTCACTTCCAGGACTGAATCTCATCATTTGCAATAGATCACCAAGCTCCAGAAGAACTTTGGAGTGAAGTCAAACCACATGTAGGCTACTTTCGAATATTTGGTTGCATTGGTCACGTTCATATTCCAGATCAGAAGCGAAGCAAATTAGATGATAAAAGTCAACCGTGTATACTTCTGGGGGTAAATGAAGAATCAAAAGCTTACAAACTATACAATCCTGCTAAAAATAAAGTCATCATAAGCAGGGATGTAGTGTTTGAGGAGGACAAAAGCTGGAACTGGCATGGCAATATAAAGGAGTGCATGGATGATACTCGAGAGGGTGAACT
The DNA here is from genome assembly GCA_024086825.1 of Abrus pulchellus subsp. cantoniensis. Taxonomy (NCBI): domain Eukaryota; kingdom Viridiplantae; phylum Streptophyta; class Magnoliopsida; order Fabales; family Fabaceae; genus Abrus; species Abrus pulchellus. Next base: position 29,708,983 of record CM044050.1, on the reverse strand, counting down.
CCAAGTTCTAGAAGATACACCAGTAGACTCTGCCCCACATGAGGTTCCAGTCAGTCATGACACTAGTTCAGACCCATTGATTAATCCTGATTCAGACTCAGAATCTCATCATCCCCCAGCTGAAGGGAGGGCAACAAGACATAGGCGACCATCTGCATGGATGACCGACTATGAAACTAACCTCTCGATAGCAGAAGAAGAAAAGAGTTTACTAGCCATGATAAAATATAGAGATGCAAATCCAAAATATAGAGATGCAATAGACGCTGAAATCAATGCAGTAGAAAGGAACCACACCTGGGAACTCGTGGATCTTCCCAAAGGAATTACGCCTATTGGTGTGAAGTGGATATTTAAGACCAAACTCAATGAAAGTGGTCAGATAGAGAAATATAAGGCTATATTGGTGGCCAAAGGTTATGCCCAGGGGTTCAGAATCAACTATACAGAGATTTTTGCCCCAGTTGCTCGACTTAATACGGTGCGAGTCTTACTATCCTTGGCAGCTCAAGGCACATGGGAAGTCTTCCAGCTTGACGTAAAGAGTGCATTCTTACATGGTGAACTTCAAGAAGAAGTGTTTGTCCAGCAGCCTGAAGGATTTATCAAAACAGGCAGAGAAAATCAAGTGTATCGGCTCAAGAAAGCTCTCTATGGGCTTAAACAAGCTCCACGAGCTTGGTATAGCAAGATTGAAGCATATTTTGCCAAGGAACACTTTGATCGATGCTCCAGTGAACACACCTTATTCATTTAAAGAATTCATGGTAAAATTCTAATTGTTAGCCAATATGTTGATGACATAATTTTTACTGGAAACAGTCGTCAAATGTGTGCGGATTTCAAGAGTTCGATGCAATTAGAATTTGACATGACAGATTTGGGAAGAATGAGGTACTTCCTAGGAATTGAAGTTATATAGAGTGATTTGGGAATTTTCATCTGGCAAAGACGGTATGCTCGTGAGATATTAGCTCGATTTAACATGATAGAATGCAACTCTGTTCACAATCCAATTGTGCCAGGCACTGCATTATCCAAAGATGATGAAGGAAAATCAGTTGATACCACCAAATTTAAACAAGTTGTTGGTAGTCTCATGTACCTAACAGTCACCCGACCAGACCTAATGTTCGGAGTGAGCCTGATCAACAGGTATATGGCTACTCCAAAGGCATCACATTGGGCTGTCACAAAACATATTCTGAGTTATGTAAAAGGTACCATTGAATACGGTATTCTATATGAAAAGGGAGGAAAGACCGAAATCACAACCTATAGTGACAGTAACTATGCTGGGGACTTGGATGACAGACGAAGCACTTCTGGAGCAGTATTCATAATAGGATCAGGGGCTGTATCATGGGCTTCAAAAAAGCAATCAGTGGTTAGCTTATCAACTACAGAGGCAAAGTATATAGCTGCAGCGGCATGTGCCTGTCAATGCATTTGGCTTCACAGAATTTTAAAACATCTTGGGATCGAAAGAAAGGAAGCAATCACAATTCTATACGATAACAACTCCACTATTTAGTTGTCGAAAAATCCTATCTTTCATGGGCATAGTAAGCACATTGTAGTGAGATTTCACTTTCTTAGAGATCTAGTAAATGATCACGTGGTTCAATTGAAATACTGCAATACTCAGGAACAGGTGGCGGATATAATGACTAAGGCTGTGAAACTTGAACAATTTGAGAAACTTCGACAAATGCTTAGAGTAGTTGACATTACTACAATAAGCTAGAGCTTAAGGGAGGGATTGTTAGCTTATTTTTCATTTTAATTAAATAAGGCCCTATTTCTCAGGGTTGAACTAGTCTGGCAGTTAGCTATTCTTTAGGTGTGCATGACCTACTTTGTAGCCATGTACGTAGAATCAATTTTTTTAAACTTCTCATGTAAAGGCTTATAAAAGCCGTGCTGTTCTATTTGAATGACAATTAGAGTATTCTCGACTTAAAACAGTGTATACGCAAGTTGTGCTCTCAATTTTTAATAGTTTCCATAGAAGATTACGTGCAAAATTTTCATTCCCTTTGAATTGCACCATGAGGTACCCTTTCTAAGGAAGTTTATATGTCTCAATACACTAGCTTTGTTCATCCAACTCTTCCCAATTATGTTTGTAAACGTCATAAAGCACTTTATAGCGTCAAAGAAGTACCACACACTTGGTTTCATGCTCTTAGGACATTTTGGTTCAACATGGACTCATAAATTCAAGAATTGACTACTCTTTCTTCATTTATAAATATTACTCTATAATGGCTTACTTTCTAATCTATGGTGATTTACTATTGACGAGTAATGACCTATCTCTCCTCACCACTTTCATCAAATGTTCTCTAGTTGATAGGTTTTCTCTAAAAGATTTTAGAATATGTTCTCGACATTTTTCAGTAAGCCAACATGGCTGACTCAAAACTTGTCTTTATGCCTATGTCCATTCACTGCACTAGACTCCATCTTCAAAACCTCCTTATATCACATCCTAGCGGGCTCTCTCCATATTGCCTCTCCATTACGAGACCATCTATTATCTTTCTTGTAAACAAGTTCTCTCAACATTTTCAACATCTTATGTCAACTGAAGCAAGCTTTGAAATGAGTTCAATGCTACTTGGAGTTTACCATTGAAATCTAAATTTAATTTTATTATTACTTAAATGCTAATCAGAGAGGTGACACCACTTATCACAAATTTATTGATGCCTTCATTATATATTTGGGGCCTAATACTATTTCTTTGTCTTGTAAGAAATAATTTATTATTGCACATATTTCAACAAAGATAAAGTACCAAACTATTACTTTAATCACTGTAACATTGTTATGTTGCAATAACTCTTACAAGAACTTAAAGACACTATTTCTATTCTTATAGTTTACTCTGACAATATTGGTGCAACTTGTCTTTGTACAAACTATTTCTTTCACACTCACATGAAATACTTAGCCATTAACTATCATTTTTTCAAAAACCTTGTGTCTAAAAACAACTTAAATATTTCACATATTCTTTCAAGTCATCAACTTGCTCACACATCATAATTTGCTCAAATCCAAGATTGGTATAGTCTTTGTAAAAGTACTATTGTACCCACCTTTACCCTTTTTTTTAAAAAATATTCTAAGAAAATTGATTCATAATTCTTTGCTATTTGTTATATTTTGCTACAAATTGTTACAATATTCAAAATACTGTAATTGCATTTTATATTACTTCCTTTATCTTCAATATCCTTCTTTAAATATCATAACTTGTAACCTTAACTAATAAATTAGAAACTTAAATATCTTCTTGATACTTATATTTTAACAATTTTTTGTTTTAATCCTTTCAAATGAGTTCATTTTATTTTAATCTTTAGTTTTTATAAATTTTTGTTTTTAGTCCCAATTACTAATCTAATCCATTTAGATACTACCAATTATCAACTTTTGGTTAAACTATATCGACAATAAAGACTAAAAAAAAATAATTCATACAAAAGTATAGACCAAGACAAAATAAAAATTAAAAAAGACTAAAATAAAAAATTTACTAAAATATAAAAACTGAAAATATATTTAATATTAAATAAAACATTCTTCATTTTCTCTTATATTTCTTTCAGTAATAGGGAATAAGTTGTTGTTTCTTTTGAGTTCTTTTTATACATTATTTGAGGGATGAATATAATAAAGAAAACTAATAAAAAATATAGATTTTCGACTTTTAATTAATTTGAAAGACATTAGCGTGTAAAGAAAATGAAAATATGAATTTATATTTTAAAAGTTTATTTGCAAACTACGTAACATTTTAAATTTATTAAATGTAAGTATTTGAGACATAAAAATATTTACAGATATATTCTTAAAAGAATAATAGCTAATAATAACAATTATTATTTAAAATTTAATAAAAATGAATACTGGAAAATAATTAGTTATTTTGCCATGTTTAAAATAATTAGACATGGGTATAAAATTACTTAATAAACACGTTATTGTAAAAGATTTCTGTGATATACGCATGATATAAAGTGGGACATTTTATATGTATATTAGTGTGTTAATTTTAAATTTTATTTAAATAATATCATTCATTTATCAATTTAATATAAACCTATTAACAAACATAGAAAAATGAATATTATAAGATAATTATTATTAATTAAAAGAGTTATAACTTACAAAACTAAAAAAAAAGAAAAAAGAAAAAAGAAAAATACAATCAAGGAGAGAATACAGTAATCTAAATGATATGCTGATATGTTATAAGAAATTTATATAATTTAACATAGGTTTTTTGTCTCACGTTTTTTATTTTTTATAGATCCATTAAAAAATATTATTATTTGATATGTCTTATCAATTGATTTCTATTTTTCTTTACCTGAAACGAGAGTGCTGTATTTGACAACCCAATCAAAGAGTGGGTCTTTAGGGCCGTTTAATTCCAAAAAAGAAAAAACAATCCAATCAGACATCGCCTTAAATTATCTATCATAGAAAATCTTCAAAATTTAAAAGAAATAAAGAAAAAAAGGGGTCACCTTGAAGTTTACGTAAAGACTAAAGACATTTTCCAAACGGCCAAACCCGAAAGGAATATGGTTTCAAAATTTCTTCTCTCTCCTTATTTTATGTTTGCGTTTTCCATTTTGCACTCATCATTACCGTAAACTCTTTGCACGCTCCGATTCTCACGCACAAAACATCCATCGAGAGAGAAACGCTGATTCCACAAGCCACCCTCCGAATTGGCAGAGAATAGAAAAGTGGTAGAAAATACAGAGAAGGAAAGAAGGCTCAATCAAGGAAGAGACAGAAGAGAGGGAAAATTCAATTCAATTCATTTCAATTAAATCAAAGAAAGAGAAATTGGTGGAGAGAGTGAGAGTGAAAGTTTCCCATATGTAATGCATCAAAAGAAATCAGAGGTTCAGATCGGAAAAGAAAGCATAGGCGTCTCTTCCGATTTCAATCCAACACCGCCACTTCAATACCAATCATCAATTCACCAAAAGAACGCACATCATCGCCACCAATTCTACCCCCAAATAGAAATAGACATATCCCCGCCCCAACCGCACCAACATCAAAAACAACGAACCCAAAAGCAACACCAACCGCCACTCTTCAAGTCCCACAACGCCGCCTTCTTCTCCGTCACCGTCGCCGCAAAAAGCGCTGCCTTCCGCGCTCTACGGCGCCTGAAGCGACAACGCGCGCTCTTGTTGCTGTCTCTTCCGTTCCTCTATTTCTACTTCCTCGTCTCTCGATCGTTCCTCTTAGACCTTCTCTCCGCGGTGGCTTTCTCCGCCGCGCTTCTCTTTTCTCTGAACCTCGCGCTTCCCTTGCCGCTGCCTTCAATTCGGCTCAAACCTCGCTCCGCCGTGGTTGGACGGCCGTCGGCGCCGCTGCCGGTTTTTTGGACGATCGGTTCGAGGCCGAAGTCGGAGAAGCGCGTGGCGTCGGGGTGCTGGGTTCAAGTTTTTGGAAACGGCGACGTTTACGAGGGGGAGTTTCACAGAGGGAAGTGTTCAGGGAGTGGGGTTTACTACTATAGCAGGAGTGGGAGGTATGAGGGGGATTGGGTTGATGGCAAGTATGATGGATTTGGGGTTGAGACATGGGCCCGTGGCAGTCGTTACCGCGGGCATTACCGGCTCGGGTTGAGGCATGGTTTTGGGGTGTATAGGTTTTACACTGGCGATGTTTATGCTGGAGAATGGTCCAATGGGCAGAGTCATGGGTGTGGTGTTCACACTTGTGAGGATGGGAGTAGGTATGTTGGGGAGTTCAAATGGGGTGTTAAGCATGGCCTTGGTCACTATCATTTCAGGTTAGTTTTCTTCAACACCTGATCTTGGTATGTATGGATAACCAGTCAAAGGTTTGGAATGATATTAGAATAATCTTAAGACGGCATGGGCTTTTTTGTTTATGAGTGTGTTTATGCCCACATTAATGTGCATTATTTGTTGAGTTTCAATTGTTTTTCTAATATCTTGTTGTGGTTGTTCCATTGTTGGCTAAATGGAGGGAGGTTTTGTTATTTAGTTGACTATGTGCTTCAGTTTATCTTTACTCTGCACCGTCTTTCTTTTGCAAGGTAGAATGATGGTATTGCAGTTTTTATTAGATGCGAGCTCATGATTTGTCTGTTTTATTTGTTGCGTGCTGAGTTAGTAGGGTTTGTGAATTGATGAACGTTGTTCCCTTTGTGCGTTTCATAGAGTTTCAAGTGTTTATGAGCGATGGAATATTCAATGTCTTCAATTTGGTCCATTTGTGGTTTCAATTGTGTCAAAATATCTCATGTTTCAAAATGTTCGGGTTGCCCTTCAGTTTGCCTACCGGTGACAACTGCTGAGTTGAATATGTCATGCAATATTATGAAGCCATGTTTTGAGGACTTCCATTTTTAACACATCTTAAGCCTTTAGATAAATTGGATTTCTTCAATTCCAAGTTATTTTGGCACAAATGTGTAGTTATTGTGGATTCTATTGTATTTATTAAGAAATAAGAATATAAGATGCAAATGTAAATACTAAAGTGTAGCCTTGTATGACCCTTTTCATTGTAGTTGTGTATCTAGAAGGGTTTCCCATTCATGTGAGAAAAGGGCATTATATATAAGGCCATTCTTTAGTTTCAAACTTCACACTGTTTTTTTTTTTTTTTTTTGCTAATAACTTCACAGTATTTTATACCAATAGCAAGAAGCATAGTTATCAATCTCGAATAGCGGATAGCAGGATGGCCTTTATTTTGGAATTTTTTATATAAATTACATAACTTATGCTATATGTATAAATTGTAAAAAAATTAGGAAACAAATACCAAAACTCATGACATTTTTCAGTTAAGCAAAATATACAAGTATATAGCAATAAAAGTGAAGGAAATAAACAAGTTTGAGCCTTTAACTCAATGCCTTAAAGTAACAAAACATTGAAGACCAAATAAAGCAAGAAGTGAATAAGTAGAAAACTTAGACAAAATATAAAAAAGAACAAAATAGCTAGAAAATGAAACCAATAGAACACATAGAAAGATAAGGAAAAAGGGAGAAGAGAAGAGAACCATGAGAGAACAACTTGCAAGAAAATAGCAAACAAAGGAGAAAACAGAGCACTTGGCAGAAAATGTAGAACAATGGTCAAAGAACAGTGGTTAGCTAGAAACACCAGAAACTGCCCGAAAAACAATAGCAGCTCATCAGAAAGCCATTAGAGAGCAGTGGATTGATGAACTGCACAAGAGTAAAGGGTTAGAGAAAAAAAGGGTGCGAAAGTGTGAAGAGGCATAATCAGCTTTTTTAAACTCATTTAAAGTCTTACTTATTTCGACTCAAAAAACACCCCAAAAATACCCCTTCCCCATACATAGTTTTGCAATGTTAAAAATTTAGGACATCTTTGGGTTTTTCAAAAAGTTTCACAATAGTGGCCAAGATGCATGTGAAAAATATCAATTTCCATGACTATAGCATCTATGATACGACAGCTGCGACACAAATGCAATGCAATGAGCTTGAAATAGTGGTTGGCCACTGTGACATGATGCGACTCTGCTATAGCATTGCTATTGTGTGCTATTCACAACCTAGGCAACAAGTCACACAGTCTAAAGGATAATGATAAGAATCTGTGAGAACCATATCATAAAAGTTAGTTACATTAGATGGAGAGCTAAGGTTTTATAAACTCCACATTAAAATCCTCATACTTCCAATGTGAGATTGAAGTCCTATACCTACCAATTGGATCTTAACAGACTATATTTCTTCCAGTTATTCTCATGTTGACCTGTTCCAATCCATCTAGGATTGGTTAGTGAATATATGCTTTAAGATAAAAGCTTGCATTTTTAGCCATATAGATACTTCAGTTGACCATACCTGTCCTTTGAGATGATTGAGATGGTGTGACTTTTACTTATCTGCTGTAAATTTTAATGTTGCTGTTTTTTATTCTACAAATTGAAAATAGCGGGCAGAAAAAGGAAAAAAAACCATTTTAGTTGGCCTCAGTGAAAAGGTGTATGTTGGGAGGAATAAGACATGCATCAGTTCTGTTAACTACTGTATCAACAGTTTATTTAGTTGGGGAGGGAGAAATAGGAATGACAAGGCATAAATTGTTGGGGGAAGACAATGAGGGGTTTCAGATCTAGAATAGAGGTTGGGATGGGGAGCCAGGAGGCCCAGGACTCATATTTCCTAGAGCTGTGAGTGATACTTCTCTGTATTCCTTCTTTTCCATCTTCCTTCTTGATTCTGCAATCATCTTGATTCAGATTCAAGTTGCATAGAGGTATTCAACAGAAGCTCATCTCTTTCCTATTTGTTCCTGGTGTAGTTTCTGTTAACTGGTATTGAGCTCCACAATCCCAGTAGCATTTTGTGGTACACACACAACAAGGCAGGAGCCAGGAGGTTGGACCCCAGTGAAGAACGTTTACATGAGAAGGAATAAAGGGGTACAAAGTAGGGAATTAAAAGAGAAAATGTAATAGAATAGCTTCAGAATAACAATTTAGTGATAGTTAGTATAACAGACTAGTATAAATGGATAAGAGGAAAGAGGCAGTGGGTGGGTTGTAATCTCAAGGGAAAAAAATATAAAGTGGGAGTTGACAGGCCACTCGAAGAGCCTCAAGTTGAGTTGTATTCATTATTCCTAGCTTGTGATTGATCTGGGTGTCATCCTGATCTTGGGTCCATCAACAGAAACCAAATCAATAAAGATTGAGTTCTTTTGTTTCTTTTCTTTCTTTTGGTACCAGTTCTATTTGGGCAGAATTGGTGTTGCATGAGCCTGAAACATTGTCAGAAGAATCAGGTTGTAGCTAGGGTTGGAGTCCACTTCCTTCAAAAGTTTTCCCACTTCAGTAGAAACAGGATCTCAGGTGAGCCCACAGTCACAACCAACAGCAGGTCAGGTCCATCCACTACAAGTGCTACAGCCAGCAGAAATATTGGAAGAGGAGAAGCATCCAAGGAAATGCCGAGAGGTTTTGAAGGTCTGACAGATGCTGAATGGCAAGAAAAAGTTAAAAAGGGACTTTACTTTAGATGTGATGAGAAATTTTGGCCATAGCTTGTGTATAAAAATAGGCAATTAAGTTGTTACTGATAAGGTGGGGTGGGAATGAGGAAGAACCAGAAGCTTTTCTCAATCATGAGCAGCAAGAAAGTAGTTACAAGGCTTTGCTGCTTTCTTTATCACTATGGTAGGTTCAACATAAAAAGATCATGGAAATTGTGGGGTGAATTAAAGGTGAGGAAGGTGCCTTCATAATTGTGGAGCATCCCACAATTTCATTTCCAAGAGGTTGGAGCTTAATCTACCCAGTGAGCACATCAGCTTATTATGGGGAGGTTGGAGATGGGCACAAGGTGAGTTGTCAAGTAAAGTGCAGAAAACTCATCCTTTTATTACAGAATCTGTAAGTGCAGTAAGATTTTTACCTTTTTGAAGTAGGAGGAGCAGATGTAGTGCCTGGGTTAGAATGGCTTGCAAGTCTAGGGGAAATAAGAGCTAACTTTTGAGAATTAGTTTTAAAAATTGGAAGTGATTAGGATTTACAAGTGCTAAAACTTAAAAGGGGACCTGCCTTGTCAAAAACAAGGGTCTCATCTAAAGTATTAATGAAGGATCTAAAAAGTGAAGGGGAAGGATTTATGGTTGAGTATAAAACGATGAATGAGATGGAATTAGAACAGTCTCAAGTTCCAGCAGTAATAAAAGGAGATTCTTTGGGATTTTGAGGAGACAATTCAAAATTCTCAAGGATTCCTACCCCTCAAGTGGCTTATGATCATGCCATTCACCTAAAGGAAGGAGCAACAATCCCCAACATCAGCCATATCAGTACCCTCACTACCAAAAATATGTGATTAACAAATTAATAAAAGAGATGCTACAAGCAGGAATTATTGGGCCTCGCAAAAACCCCTATTTTGGCCCTATCATCTTAGTCAAAAAGAAGGATGCTGGGTAGAGATTTTGTGTAGAGTATAGGGCTTTAAATACAATTATTGTACTCGATAGGTTTCCTTTTCTAATTATTGATGAGTTATTAGATCAACTGGGGGTAGCAACCATTTTCTCCAAATAGGACTTAAAGTCTGGCTATCATTAGATAAGGATGAAAGAAGAGGACATTGAGAAGACTGCCTTTCATGCAGGGGGTTGGTCATGACCAGTACCTAAAGATATCAAAGCTAGGGGTTCCTTGGGCTACCTGGTTATTAAAGATTTGTAAGAGAAGATAACCAAGCCATTAACACATATGTTGAAAAAGGAACAGCTTTCAATGGGGTGAGGAAGCTCAGCTCGCCTTTGATAAATTGAAAGCAGTTTTTGCCTACTTTACCATCTTGGCAGTACCTGATTTTTCAAAATCCGTGGTAATGGAAACAGCAGACACATCTAGCAAAGGATCAGGAGCTGTACTTTTGCAAGAAGGAAGACCAGTACCATTTGTGAGTCAAGGATTGTCTCAACTTAAGTCAGTATACTAGCGGGAATTATTGGCAGTGGTGTAGGCAGTACAAAAAAGACGCACTATTTGATGGGAAGTCAATTCACTATCATTACATACCAATGCAGCTTAAAATTCTTGGAAGAACAACATTTATTAAGTGAAGAACAGTTTTAGTGGGTGTCCAAAATAATTAGGTTTGACTTTGAAATTGAGTATAGAGCAAGACGGGAGAATAGTTCTGCTGATGCACTTACACAAAAATGACCTTTTGTGCAATTATAGTGTTGAAGATCAATGCTATGGAGAGGGCATGTGCTTTCTTGGTTCCAATGGTGGAGCTTGTTTTTGCAGATTCCCTCTTGAGCAGATTTAGGTGTAGCAGTGATTACAAGTGTCAACAATTCTGGAGGAAGAATCCACTTGTTGCTATTGGATCTGAAACAGGTAACATTTGTCAAATATTACAGACTCTAGAGAGTAATTTGAGCCGTATACTGGTCCTTTGCATCAACAGAACTAGAATATCTTAGATGTATTTTCTTGAATGGGTGGAAGGAGGAAGGTAGGGCCAAATTAAAGTTGCACCTGGCAGAATCTTTATCAGAGATGATTGGTTATGCTCAATAGATTGATTAGACTATCAGGTACTAATCAGAGGAGGGGATACTGAGACTGTAACTTGGGTTACATAAAAGAGTTTTTCCAAAACAGCTGAATATGAAGTTGGATCTCAGCTACTTGCATAGACAACAAACAAGGAGACCCAACAACGAAATCTGCAACCATTGTACTTCTACAAGCTGAGGAGGGGGGTTCACAAGAAAATCAAGACAGATCTGTTTTAGGGATGATGAGAAATATGATCCTGATCACATTGATGTTGATGTAGGAAGAAGGTGATGGATTGCTGCATGCTGCAGCATAGTGGGTGAAGGAGAATTTTTCTGAATTTAGCCTTGGGGGCACAAGGTGAAACTTGTGTGTTGGGGTAGGGGTGGGGTACTGCTGCTAGCAGACCCAATTAAAAGGGTGTTAGAAGGAATAAGGATGAGAACAGACAGAGCAGCTGAATTTGAGTCAGTTCGGTTGACAACTGTATCAACAGTTGGTTAGGGAGGAATAATGATGGTATAAAAATGGGAGGAAATCATTAGACGGGAGCTCCTTGATTCTGCAATCATCTTGATTCAGATTTAGGGAGAAGAGTTGTGTTAAATGGAAGTTCATTGCTTTTTCCATGGTTTACCTCTTCGGCCCAGTTTCAATATACTATCTGTTCTTTGATGAGTGCACTATGTAGATACTTTGTTAAACATCTAGAAAGATACCAATTTCATTTTTCCCTATAAATCTGACATTGTGCTTAGCATTAGTGAGTTGGATCCTGGGGATGCAACAATTGGTGCTTAATCATTGCATCCTCCTGGTTTCTCACAAAGTGGTATGCCTTTCTTCTGAAAAATAACTATTGGGACATTATCACCTTATTGTTGAATTATGTTTGGAGTTGTCTTCCACCTTTTTCTTTGCTCACTGTGAAAAATTTATATATTGCATTTTGTTGAAACTGATTACTTCTGTTTAATTAGAAATGGAGACACATATGCGGGTGAATACTTCGCAGACAAGATGCATGGTTTTGGAGTATATCATTTTGCAAATGGCCATCGTTATGAAGGAGCTTGGCATGAAGGAAGAAGGCAAGGTCTTGGAATGTATACATTTAGAAATGGTGAAACCCAATCTGGTCACTGGCAAAATGGAGTCCTTGACATTCCAAGCACACAAAACACATCTTATCCAGTTTCTCCTGTTGGTGTCTCTCATTCCAAAGTACTTAATGCGGTGCAGGTACGTTATTTATGAATCATTTCCTGTAATTCTTGTTAATGTTCTTTCCCCAGTTATAAATAGGAAAAAAAAGGTGAATAATGTTGAATATTTTCTCGTCTTTGTCTACAGTGTCCTAGATATAATAGTTTGGAATCTGCTTGAATCTATCATTGCTAGTTCCTGTGTATATACTAATGCCAATAACAGAATAATGTCCCAATCTTTTCTCAAGCTAACTTTGCTTGGGTAGTATTCTTTAGCATTATTATTGCTTGACTCTTTTCCTTTGTGTGCTTTGACAATTTGAATTATGGGAATTTCAGATTTGGCTATCCCTTATGTTTTGCTTTAAATTTTTATAATAAAACTACTTCATTTAATATTTAGCACTTTTTTGTGAGTTTGAGGATGGAGGAAATGATAGCTTCAGTATTAGTTGAATATTTGTTGCCACCAACATATTTTTTACTTAAAAGTAGCTATTAATTAAATATTTGATGCAATTTGAGTCTTAAGCTCAGACATTACTGGAAGGAAACAGGATTTTATTAAAAGTTGAGGTTGCAGATAGACTTCTATACATATTGTCTTCTATGCAAAAATTTAGCACAACCTTAAAAATGGAAGAAGACAACAAATTGCAGAGTTAGATAATTTACATTAGTATGAACTTTCGATTTATATTATAAACTGTTTATATGTTAAACAAATAGGAAGCAAGACGAGCAGCAGAGAAAGCCTATGATGTGGCCAAGGTAGATGAAAGGGTGAACAGAGCAGTAGCAGCTGCTAATAGAGCAGCCAATGCAGCTAGAGTAGCTGCTGTCAAGGCTGTGCAAAAGCAAATGCATCATGTTAACAATGAAAGCTTCTCAATTCCCGTTGTGTAAGATGATAAATGCAGCTTACTGTAGAAGGGGATGGTGGCTACAATTGTTCAAATAGCTTCATGCCCATTGCAATCATCTCTTTGGCGTTATGCTTTTCCTTTGTTGATATTTGATTATTCGCACCTAGAACTTTACCACCAGGTAGCTAGCTGAAAGAAAGCAGATTTGTTGTCTATCTGCTACGGTCCTTGTATAGAGGGAGGAAAGGTGATGGCAACCTTATGGTAAAATTATTTAATGGATAACTTTTCATTTTGTCCCCTTTTAACACATTTTTGTAAATTTATGTAGATGTAAATGCTGGTGTGCAGGTGAAACCTCGAACCAGCTACTGTTGTATTATCGCTTCGTAAAATAAGGAGAGGAGAAACATATATAATAAAATGTTATTTTTTCCCCAACTGAAATTTATTGCTTTAGCTGACTTGGAAATGATATTATGTGAATCTCGTTACCTGGGGAAAGAAGTTTGCCGTTAGATGCTGATCTTAAAATTTGAAAGGGTACAGATATATAGCTAAATTTTTCTTATGAATGATTCTCTACTTAATTGGAAAAGTTGCAAGATTGCCCTTAGTTGGGTTTTTGGGTTGCCTTGCAAACTTGAGTTTCCGTACCAACTGTAATCATTTGGACTTGTTCAAGTTGTGTAAGCCCATTCTCTCTGCAGTTTGTGGTGCTCATGCCAAACCTATCTGTGATCCATTAAAAGGTTTCAGGAGCTGTCATTGCTGCTGCCTATGCTCATCTTCCTTTGTAGATCGAATTGCATTTTTATGCTGAGGTTATTTTCATTTTCCAGAATTAAAAATTGATTGTATTTTTAGCTTATACTTTTGGTGGAACATTCTGTTTGTTAGTGTAAATAATCATTTAAAAAACAGTAATAAAGAAATACAGCTCTTTGCGAAAACAAAAGTGTCTATTATCATACAAAAAGGGACTATTTAGATCATAATGTCATTGAAAGGATTTTCAAGAGAGAGGAGTATTAGTTTTTGTTTTTTTTTTTTTTTTTCCTAATTTAAATTTTCAAAAATGTTGGTTTGTTTCTCTTTTCTTCTCTTCTGTTAATACAATATTTTGGACTTTGCTCAGCCAAATAATTCATATTATGCGCCATGTCTCCTTAATTCCAATGTTTGATGTATCGAATCAATTGCTATCCACAAGTGAAGGATAGATTTCTACTTCCTTTTTTTATTTTCAAGTTTAATTCCTATTGAAAAAAAGATCTTGCACCAAGAGATTTCTGAAGGTGGAGTTGAAAGTTACTATCCATTAGAGAATGTTTAGTTTCATGTGACATGACACTGTTTTGTTCCTAACTAACTACACTTGATCTCCAGTATTGTATGTCATTGAAGTACGTTTAAAATATGGGTACATCTTCACAGTAGGTGACATTAGAGTTAAATTTATATTTAGACTTCATTGTTGCATGTACAAATGTATTTCTAACGAATATTATTCTTTTTTACTTTCTTTTATAACCACTATTTTGCTTCCCTGCTGAATGATACCCTGGCTTTTCTTACTAGCTTAATTTAATGTATAGCTTTTTCTGTGTGTCGTGAACTTAAAGTTATAGCTTAAACACAATTTTTTGAGACTTTTCCAGTTTCCAAGTGCTTTGTATGTTAAATTATAATATAGTTAATTCTATCTTATTATCAGTATTTTCTGGAGATCCATACTTTTCATAAGATTTGCTAACTTTTATCCAAGGTATTTCAAATATGAAATATTATTTAATAAAAAAGTGTTAAAAAGTTAATTGAGAGGATTAGTTAATAGCTAAGACATTTCAAGTTATAACAATTAAGATTTTTACTGATTTCATGATCTTTCGCGACCTTTCAAGCAACTTGTATATTCTGAAATAAATTATATTGTAATAATTACGAGTTTTATTTATATACCTTTCACAGCATCTTACTTCTAAAGCAAAATATATTAGTTTGATAGCAATATATATATATATATATATATATATATATAATATATATATATATATATTAGTTTAAATAAGAATTTAAAATCTATTTTCCATTTGGATATCTTTTTTTTTTTCTTGCTGTTATATAAACTCAAATTTGATTCAAATGTTTCACTGCAAATTGGATATTATTTAATGCCTATGATTTTTATATACCTTTAAAATAATCTTACATCTAAATATGATAAATTAGCTTAAACGAAAATCTTTCTTATGTGAGGATTTTTTTTCCCTTGCTATTATATACTGTGTCAACTTTGTTTCAAATGCTTTACCATAAATTGGATAATATGTAAAGATTTTTCTATATTTATTTTAGTATACTTTTTAAAATAACAAATATTTAATATCAATAATCATAATATATTTTCTTAGATTTGCATAAAACAATTTAACTATTACAAATATATACTTTTTCCTTTAAGTTAATATAATAATATAATATGTAAAATAAGTTTAATTTGTTGCCTTTGAAAACTTTGCAACTATTTTATAAATATATCACATTCAAATAATATTTTTTTTTATAAAAATATAACGAATTTACCAGTGCAGTCGCACAAGTCACATACACTATAGTTAGAGGATAAATTTTAAACCAAAAGAATTACATAATCAAACTACTAAAATTTTTTTAGTTTACTGATATAAGACTTTAATAATATAATTAATATATGATTCTAGATTATTAACATAGTCAATGTTTTAAATTTGTTGGATGGATTCATAATGTTCTGAGTTCTAATTTTTTGAATTTAATTTTAACTTTTGGATTAGATATTTTAATTTTTGCAACGCAAAATATTGTTAAAAAATTAAATTTAAAATATAATCTTTATCCAACCCCCATAAATATGTTACTTAAACAAAATTAGGTTTGGATTGTCATTTTAGATATTGAATAACTTTATTTTTTTCTAGTTTAATCTGCCAAAACTTGTTTCAAAAAATATCTCGTAATTATTAAGATTTAGTTATTATTATTATATTTGTAATTATTTATTATTGTCTCTATTATTATTAAAAGATAATCTAAAATATTATGAAAAAAAATAATATTTAAGTTCTATAAGATTTTTATTTTTTTATTTTTTAAACTTTTCTTATTTTTTATTATTAAGTATAAACTCACTTTTACATAGTGTTTAAGTTAGGATATAATTACTGTAACATTCTAAAATAAAAAATCTACACAATGTATATTTTATTCTTAACTGTTTGAAATAAAATATCAGTTTTTGTATGTAGATGAAAATTTTTAATTTTGCAATGCTAATATAATAACAATAATAAATACTATAAAAAGCAAATAAATATTACAACTAAAATTTAATATTCTTTATAGGAAACCTAAATATACATTATATATATCAATATAAAAATTTCAACTGTTGTCAAAATATATAAGATTTAAAATAATATTAACATCACATAAACAAATATAAGTCTCAGAGCAGTTTTTCCTATAACAAAACATTAAAGGCTAGTCCTATTCATCAATCTCATGTCAGCTCTTTATTTCGGTCAAATCTTCTGAATCCATATCATCATTTGATCCCAGATAGCAATCGCCTAAATTAGCTGTTTATGAATTTTTATTACTTAGTTTAAATTCAATTTGGACAAGCAATTAAATGTTGTAAGACAAATAATGGACAAGAATATGCGAGCAAAAATTTCTCTCAATTTCTATAAGAAAAAAAAGAATTTTTCATGAATTGACATGTGGAGATACTTTTCAACAAAATGAAGTTACAAAAAGAAAAAATTGACAACTTTTTAAGTTATTAGAGCTTTGTTATTTTATATGACAATGCCAAAATCATATTGGAGAGAAGTAGTTTTAATGATTGCTTAATTGATCAATAGGTTGCCAAGTCACATTTTGAATCTCTCTAGTCCTATGCAGTTTGTGTTTACCTTTCATCCTTTTGTTTCTACCCTAAACAGCTTTTGGGTTCATGTCTTTGGTTGTATTGCATTTGTTCATATTTATAGTCAACATCGTGTCAAGTTGGATCCTTGTGTTGTTATATGTATTTTAATAAGTTATACTCTAAATGAAAAAAGGCTATAAATGTTATCATTCTTCAAGTTGTTGGGTTTGTATTTCTATGGATATCACCTTTAATGAGACAATTATTTTACTCTCATCCTCAACTTCAAGCAAATAGCCATAATGAAGTTGAGTTAGTTGGTCTTTATGAATTTTTGTCTCTTCTCCCTCTTAATCATTGTTATATGTAGGAATTGACTTCTCCTTTCTCTAACTCAAGCAAAGAAGAAAGTGACTCATTACCAACCAAAGCAAGTACACCTATCTTGAGGAGAAGAGAACCTACCCTGATCCAATTGTAACTTCAATTACCTAAGCTAAAGGTAAGTTTTAGTAAAATTGATTTTGAGTCATTAAATATTCCTTTAAATAACTATAACTCTAAATTAGATGATCTGCTCATTGCTTTGTTGAAAAGAAAAATATGTCAATGTTAGGTATCCTATTTCTTAATTTATATTCACTAAACATTTATAAGTACAACATCAAAGTTTTATCTCTACTACTAATTCTTCAAATATCTATAAGTCAATATAGTCTTAAGGATGGGAATTGGGTTCAAGTGATGAATAAAAATAGGCATAATTATATTTTTGGTTCTTATAAATGTTAGTCATTTTGTGATAAGTCCTTACAAAAATTTTTGTCAGGATTTAGTCCCTGTAAAATTTAAAAATTAGGATATAATCCTTACTGTTAACCTCTTCTTTGTTAAGTGCTGGTTGGTTGATAGAGAGCTAGTTCAACACTTCACATGGCATGTCACGTCATTTATTATTTTTAATTTTTTTTATTTAAAATTAAGATTTACAAATAAGTCTCTGAACCTATTTTATATAATTATATAAAAGTTTTTTTTCCCCTTCCTCTTCCCTTTCTCCTTATCCTTCTCCTTCCCCCCACACCCCCTCCTTTTTCCCCCACCCCTACCCCTTCCCCTTCCCCTTCCCCACACTTCGATCTGCACCATCCCTCTTCTTCACTCACTTCCATTCCTTCATTCGCATCACCCCTCTCCTCTACTCACTTCCATTCCCCCATTTGCACCACTCCCATTCCCATTCTCCCGTCCGCACCACCTCTTCCTCTTTCTCACACCCCTCTCCTTCCAACACCTCCATCCGTACTACCCCTCTCCCCCACCCACTTTCATTACCCCATTCACACCATTCCCCTCCCCACCACTTCTTCTTCTCCCATTCATACCACTTCTTCCTCTTCCCCACACCCTCACTCACATCCACACCACCTTTTTCTCTTCCCCTTCCCCACATCCCTCTCCCTCCAACACCCACACTTCTACCCCCATCCAAACCACCTCTCTCTCACTCCTTATCAATTCCTTCCATTCACACCACCTCCATCTCCTCTCCTTTCTTTTCCCATTTCTCACACTCGCACCATTCTCTCTCCCTCTCCCTCTTCTTCCCTCCACCCCAAATCCTTTCCCATTATCATATTCTCACTCCTTCCCTTATCCTACTCTTCCCTTTCCTCCTATCCATATCTCCATTCCTGATTTATTTCTCACTTTTTTCTTATTAAAATTTTGTTTGTTTTAGATATTGAGGGATTATGTGAAGGTTCTATGTTGGGTGATGAAAAATTAATTTGAAATGTGTATAAAGTTTAAAAATGAATATTCTGAATATGGGGAGAAGAAAGAGTTTAATGTAATGAAAAATGAAAAAAGAGTGGGGGTGGGGGAAAGGGTGTTGGAAGAGGGTTGTGGAAAGGTGAGGGAAGGGGCTGCAGAGAAGAAAGAAAAAAGTTAAAAGGGCTTTTCTACAATTATGTAAAATATATTTACGAACTTATTTACAATTATGTAATTTTAAATAATAAAAAATTAAATGACATGGCGCCATGTAGGTGTGCTAAGCTAGCACTTCGTCAATCAGCTCAGCACTTAACAGAAGAGAGTTGATGGCAAAGACTAAATTCTAATTTCTTTACTTTTTAGGGACTAAATTCTAACAAAAAACTTTATAAGGACTTGTCACAAAATGATCCATATTTATAGGGACTAAAAATATAATAAACCATAAAAATATGTATGCATTGGAAAAGAATACAACTTGGGAGATTATAGAACAACACAAAGACATGAAAACAATGAGTTGTAAATGAATCTACACAATCAAATAGCAATCAGATGGTACCTTTAATCAATTTAAGGCTAGATTAGTTGCAAAAGGACATTCAAACCTATGAAATTGACTATAAGGTGATATTTTCACCAATGATAAAAATAAATATTGTGAGAACTATCATTTCATTAGTAGCATACTTTGGTTGGAGCTTACATCAGTTTAATGTAAAAAATACATTCTTGCATAGAGTTGCATGGAGACTTAGAAAAAGAATATATGGATAACCCCTTAAGATTTGGCCCCATTAATGGTGGAAACGAAGTGTGTAGATTGAATAAAGCTCTACATGAGTTTAAGCAATCTTTGTGTGTTTAGTTGAAAGATTTACTAAGACTATGACATCCTTAGAATACAAGCAAAGTTAAGGAAAATCATACTCTTGTCATAAAATACTTAGAAGATGGTAAACTAATGCTTTTACTAGTTTATATGGATGATATGATCAACACAAAAGCTGATGAGATTGGAAAATAAATTCATACTTGAAAAAGAAACTAGTTGCTCAATTTGAAATAAAAGATTTAAGAAGACTAAAGTATTTCTTAAGAATTGATGTGACTTACTTAAAACAAGAAATTTTATTTTATTTGTTAATCTCTTATAGATAATATCTTCTAGATCTTTTCAAAGAGACTATAAAATTAAGATACAAAAATATCGGGGTACTTATAGAACAAAATTCATCAAATAGGAGGAGAAAATGAGAATTCTAGTGCTGACAAAGCCCAATTCAAAGTAATTGAATTTTTTATAGTATTAAAAATAATATTAACTAAAATATGAAATTTTTAAAAAAATACAGAAATATAAAAATAAAAAAATTATCAATAAAATTAATTAATATTATAAAATTTAAAATCAACTAACTTTATTTAAAAATTTCCAATGAAAATTTTGGAGTCTCCGTATTGTGGTAATTTTCTCTAAATTTTATATTTCAGCCTATAATATTTTTAATTTAAAATATAAAAAAGTATAAAAAAATATAACTTTCTCAAAAAAAAGAGAAGGGACTTAACCTGGTTGGAGCTGAATGAAGTTTCTAGAAGCAATATTCATTCTCGTATAAGGTAAAAGTAACCCGACGTAGATATGAAGCAAGGTCAAACCCATCTTCGTCAAATCAAATTTTACGAATAAGAAAACACTTTTTATTATTAAATAAAATTTATTAAAAATTTAAAAAATTGAACGCGGCCCACTGTTCACTGAATCCAACCAATCGAATATGTTACTTAAATTAATTAAATAATAAATAAAAACACGCTTTGGAATTCGGTTTCGTCTGTTCTTTTAACCTTACGAGAAGTCTCACCCTTCTTCAGCTTCTGCACCATCCTCTCCTTAACTCTGAAACTCTCGAGTACCAAATTCCAACAATACCCCTAACCTATTCCCTAATTTACGAGAGCAGCCATGTACAGCAACATGCTGGTCAACTGTTCCAACTGTCGCACCCCTCTGCAGCTGCCACCTGGGGCCGGATCCATCCGCTGCGCCCTCTGCCACGCTGTCACTAACATCGCTGACCCACGCGCCGTCCCTCCTCAGCCTCCCTCCTCTACCTACGCGCCATCGCCGCCCTCCCCTTACAACCACGCGCCGCCCGGTCCCCCGCCCAGCCCCCACAGCCGCAAGAAGGCCGTGATCGTCGGGATCTCCTACCGCTACTCGCGCCACGAGCTCAAGGGATGCATCAACGACGCCAAGTGCATGCGCTACCTTCTCGTCAACAAGTTCAGTTTTCCCGAATCTTCCATCATCATGCTCACTGGTATGTACCTATTCTTTGTTTCGATCGCTGCGTTTTCTGTTTATTTCCCGAGATAATTGTTGTACAATGTCAGAATTAGGGATTTTCTTCAAGAATGGATTTTATATTTTATCAATAATTCAGGTTTTAGTAATTTCTCTGGTTAATTTCGATTGAATTTATTAATCCGTGCTATCTGACATGCGGGTGTTTTTTCTTTAAAATCTATGAATAGAATTTTCTCAATTAAGTTAATTAATAATTAGTCATTAATTGATTGTGTTAAGTGTTTTTAGTAATTTTGTTGCTGATATGAGTAGATAGTTAGAAAATTAGTCTTAATTAACGGTTAGTTATTAGTTTTGCTTCATTAATTTCAATATTAAAATTTGCGTTTGTCCAATTGTTCTATCTAATATTACCCTTTTCTTGCGGCTGTGATAAAATATTCACCTTTCATTTCGCTTTCATTTCTTCAATAGATAGGTAGAACTAGAAGTAGAATACAGGAGTTGAGAAACAATGTTGTTTAAATTATTGCTACTTGCGTTAAATCCATTATTTATCTGATACCTATGTACTTGTTTCCTATTAGTAAGTCCTACTCTGATGCGTTCATAATTTCCAAAAATGATCACAAAATACCAACACATTATAATATGTATAGGGTTCTCACCATAAAAGAAGTGTATGATTAAGTTTATTGTCTAAGCTGTGTTCTCACAAACCGTATGCCTAAGTTTGCTAAGTAATTACCATTGCATCAAACTGTGTCCTTCAAACAATTTACTTAGGTTCCCAACATTTTGTAAATAGTTATAGTAGGTTTCAACAAAAAAAATTTCTCAGAAATTTTTGTATGGTTGTTATTAATTAGGAAATATAATAATTTGCATTGATTAGAAAGCTTATGGTGAAGTTAGAGATGTATCTCTTCCTGGTTTAGATGTTACAATAAAACTTATCTTCTGCTAACACAAACAAAAGATTCATTAACCATACTTCCAACTTAACCAGTTTGACCTTTTGATATGTTACAGACTTCTTATTTCTAGAAGGCTATTTATATAAATAGATAAAATAAAATTCAAATGCATGGTTTTTCTCTCCTCCTTATTATTGTCCATATGTCAAAATTAAATTCACTCATGTCACATGCTCAATTTTTTTCGAGGAGAGTAATTCTTAAATAATAGAACATGAAATTAACATCTTTTTTTACATTTTCATTAAATGTTTATGGAGGAGGAGGAAGAGAAAGTGATTCTTGTGCTTAATTTTAAATAAATAGTAGTTATATTACTTCAGAACCTAGAAGGTAGGTGTTGTAATTTTGCCATACATAATTATGTGTAATTTAGTCAATAATATCTGATCTAAACATCCACATACGTCTATTATCTTCACCCTTGGTTTTGTACTTGTCCAAATAATAATCTTGCTGTCTTACTATGCAACACTTGTGTCCTTGAGAATTTGGCCAAAATCTTGTTTCGATTTTACATGCATTCAGATAGGCAGTTTAACTAAACAGTCAATCTTTGACAAGTACCAATGAGCAATGGTAATGATGATAAAAATGACTATGGTTAGAAACACTCTACAGAGCTGTGGGTTTGACACTCTGTGTCGAAAAGAAGACACAGTAGAACAGTTTCAAACTCTATCTCGTGAAAATGGGGAATTGCAAATAATTTATACACAAAAATTGAACAGACGGCTGATAATTTTATATTTTTTTGGAGGGGGTGGTTGGGGGGGGGGGGTGGATAATGCCTTGTATAATTAACTAGTGTGTAAAGTGAGAAAGTAAATTTAAACACCTTGTAAACCTAACCCACTTTAATTCATAGGTGCAGACACGGTACCCTTACTATGCCACTTTATGCATTTTCTCACTTTTGAAGAGTCAAACCTATATTAAGAATATATGCAATGCATATTTTTTATGTAATCTCAGCATTTTTCAGACATAATTTCCTATGCTATTTTTGTATAACAAATAAGCATAAAAGCATATATACTACTAATTATTTAAATTCCAAAATGCAGAAGAAGAAGATCCCCGTGGCCCCAAATTTCCATCAAAGCACAACATCAGAATGGCTATGTATTGGCTTGTGCAAGGTTGTCAACCTGGGGACTCTCTTGTTTTTCATTATTCTGGCCATGGATCGCAGCAAAGGAACTACAGTGGTGATGAAGCTGATGGATATGATGAAACTCTATGTCCTATTGATTTTGAAACACAGGGTATGATTGTAGATGATGAGATCAACGCAGCACTTGTCAGACCTGTTACTCATGGGGTTAGGCTGCATGCACTAATTGATGCCTGCCATAGTGGCACTGTTCTAGATTTGCCATTTCTTTGCAGAATGAACAGGTTACATTCTAAAGAATATAGTCTATTATGGTTGCTTGCATGGTTTAACTATTATGAGTTTTTGTTTTGTTGGCTTTATCGCTTTAGGATTGTGATATTTGATAAAAAATATTATTAACTTTGCATTAAAACTTCATGTAAAGGACAGGATATACTTAATCATCTGCTAAACAAATTGAGCTCAATTCTTTAATAATTGTGCCTGTGATTGATAAATAACCAAATTGTTACTGGATGATAACATTTTTATTTTATCAATTCATTTTTTCCATTTTTTAAGTTCAATATCAAATTTTTCCATGGTAAATTAATCCCGTGGAATCTTGTAATTTACACTAATAAAATGCTAGATGAGTGAAACAGCAGCACTTTAATACCTATTTGCAAGAATCAAGGAGAAAGGACAAATATGTCTGCAGGGAAATCAAGCTCATGAGTCACACTATATTGGGCAGATATATAAAGTTAGATATGCTCTTTGGTAGTGAATGTTGGGTGCAATATAGTGTCAACAAGAGCAGAAAGTATAGCACATATGATCTTAAGGTGCAGAACAAATGATAATTGGAGGTGGATGACTAGATATATATAATTTGAGATAAGAGTAGGAAATCTTGTATGCCTGAGAGAGTTTGAGTGTCACTTATTGAGTAAAAGTTAAAATAGACTTGCCTAAGGTAGTTTGGTTATGTGTGAAAGTGAAAACCAGTTGGCAAAGATTTGGTACCCATAGTGTCCATTGATCTACGTAGTTGACTCCACTTGGTGGATAAAGCTTATTTATTGTTTTATTTGTTTTCTTTGTTTCTTGCATTATTCCTTCAAAAATTGAGTTCACGATGGTAGAAGAGTTTGGATCAAAACTAAGATATACATTTTTCATTTTTGTTTTTCCATTTTCTTTTCATATGAATGTTTTACAAATGTAGTTTTGCTTTGTTTTATGATTGAATATTTTATTTCCATAGAACGTGTAGTTCTCTGGTACCTTCTGTGCACACCTGTTTCTGTTTCTTTGAAACAGGAGTGGACAATATGAATGGGAGGACCATCGCCCTAGGTCTGGCGTATGGAAGGGATCAAATGGTGGAGAAGTTATCTGCTTTAGTGGATGTGACGATGATCAAACTTCTGCTGATACATCTGTAAGTTTCAGAAAAATCAAATTGACTTGTGTCTCTGACTGTTTCAATCTCTAACTGTGAGACCTGTTGTCTGAGCGTATGATTTTATCACTATAAACAGGCACTATCGAAGATTACATCAACTGGGGCTATGACATTTTGCTTCATCGAAGCCATAGAGCGTGGTCATGGTGCTACCTATGGCAGCATTCTTACTGCTATGCGCACCACCATCCGAAATGTTGGCAGTGGTGGTGGTATTGGAGGCGGCGATGTGGTAACATCCCTTCTCTCCATGCTTTTGACTGGAGGTAGTCTCAGTGCTGGTGGACTAGGACAGGTAAATAAAGTTTGATTTGACAGTTGTTTGATCATGTTACAAAACCAAGTTTTCACTGTTTTCTTTCCACGGCTTGCTCTATTATCTGAACTCATTAGTTCTTTATGCTACCCATAACAGTTATTTTAATTTTTTTTATTGTTGACTGACTTCTGCTATTTTCTTTTCCTTTCCATTTCCTTTTGTTTCAACAGGAGCCACAGTTAACAGCTTGCGAACCATTCGATGTATTTAGAAAACCTTTCTCATTATGATATTCAATATTCTTTCAACTGCAATTTGTTTTTCTTGACGCTGGCCTTGTACACGAGTAAATTGATTATAATAATAAATTTAATGTATTATAAAGAAGTGGATAGGATTCTTTTCTTTGGAAATGAATGAGGATGTGTTTGGTTGAATTTGTCTACCATTGAAAATGTGATATATTTATAATAATGACAGTGATTCCTTGTCTTAATATGCGGATTCGTCTCAGCTTAAACGCTTAATTTGGATTCCCCATCAGAGTTGAGCATCTTAACCTTGTTTGAATTAGATGTGTTTGTGGCATGAAATTTTCCTCGCGAAAAACATCGCTTATGATTTGAAAGTGATTGTCTCGTTGATAATACATTATATGTCTAAATTAATGCAATTACTTGTATAGTCTGTTTGGAACAACAAATTTTGGGTTGATTTGATAAAGGTTATAAAATAGCAATTGATTCGATTTTACTGTAGTTAAGTGTTTGACTTGGCAATTTTACCTTGTACCCATCGTATATTTTAAAAGATTACTTACGTAATGATATGTTATTCAATCGAAATTAATTGTTAAAAGATTAGCGGTGATTATTGAGTTGAAATATAACACTTGACTAATTTAAGCTGGACATCAATATCACAAATATTATAGTAGATTAGTTGTCTTATTTCGAAAGAATTGTTAAAGTTTGTTATTTTAGTAATGCAAGTTTCATTTCTTTTTGGCCTTAATTGATATTGTTCACTCTTTAGTTTTGAATTTTTAAGTTATCAATTCTTAATTTTATATTTGTTAGTTTTAAATTTTTAGGATTTTCAATTTTTAAAATTTAATGTTAAATTTCAAATTTAAACTATACAAGTGGCTTCTTAATTTTTAATTCAAGTTTATTTTGTGACACGGTAACTATGCTTGACTGCTTGAGGGAAGAAAGAAAGAGAAAAGCAAGGATAATATTGACAATAGATTTAGCTACAATGGTAATGATGTGATAATGATGATAAAAATGATTATAATAACAATATAACAAGAAGGATGAAGACGGGAATGACAATAAAGATAATGGTAATAGAAATGATTAGTAGTAATAACATTCATTAATGGTAACAGTAGTCATAATGATAACAATAATAATAATAGTAATTACAATAATAGCAGGATGATGATGTGATGAAAATAGTAATGATGCAACAATGATCATTAACTAATAGTAATAATTGTAACAATGACAACAATTGATAAGTAATGATAATGATATTGAAAATAAAGATGATGATGGTGTAGTTATTTATTATGAAAAGGGAAAAGTTAAAATAATTTATTTTTAATTAAAAAATAAAAAACAAATTTTTTTGTTTTTAAAATTGAGGTAAAAATTAATTTAACTCCATTTCATTAGAACATGTTTTATTTTAAAATTTTGTATTTGAAATCAATAATTTAAAATTTATAATCACCTATTTAAGTTCTCACATGTTATATTTTAATAATTCAAAATGCAATGTCACTTAATTAAGTTATTTTAGATTATTTTATATAAATATTACATTCTAAAGAAAAATGTCTGAATAAATTATTAATGAGTAAATTTCATATTAGACCTCTAGATGATGAGTTTGGCATTTTAGACCTTTAAAATTTAAATTTTTTTTAATGGTTCTTGAGAATAACTACTACCTATTATTTAGTTCATTCATCGTAGATATTGAATATTAATAAAAAAAAATTAAATTATCCCGTTAAGTGACATGTAATATTGTTTATGTGATTATAATGATGTTATTAAGCTTTAAGAATAACTAAATTATGCCTTTTTGCTTTTTCTATTTATTTCTACCATATTTCATTATTGTTCATATGCATTGTTGGTGGTATTCTAGCAGAAATACTGCAAACAAATTGTTTTTCTCATTTTGCAATTGTTTCAATTCAACAAAGTACAAGTCTTTTTCCATTAATTGGTCATAAAAAAGTAAAAGAAAAGTTGTTTGAGTCAATTGAGGAGAACCTTCTCTACATTCCAACTATGTCACTCTAACTCAACTCCAAGACTGATACCAACAAAGTTAAATAAACCAATCTCAATCAAACAACACTAAGAAGAAAAACAACAACACCCAATGCCTAATTACCACTAGCAATCTCTAAGAAATGAAATTACTTCTAAACCTCATCAAATCAAAATAGTATGCAAACTCAATGTCATGCAATGAAAGTGGCCTTTAATGACCGCTACAAATCAAAGTCTAGCATTAGGATCGAATTTGAAAATTCATTGTCTAGTTTTTTTGCTATAAAGAGAAAGTCATGAGTTTGAGGAGTATTTAAAGAACTTTCATTCTAAAAACTTTCATTTAGAATCAAACAACTTTTCCTCTTGTTTTTCTTTGTTCTCTCAGTTTCTCTTCTTAGAGAAAACCCTCCCAAACTCTTAAATTCTTTCAGATCTGAGCTTGAATGCTTATTCCTTACGATCGCATGTAAGTTTTTCAAAACTTAGTTCTCCAAATTCTGTTTTATTCCTCTATTTCTCTCTTCTTAAGAGTGCTCTCTTTTGTGATATCTAGAAAAATATCTTGATCCTTGAGTAGTATCTCCTATCATAACATTGTATTTCTCTATAAATCTCATGAAGAAAATAGTCTTAGAGACCTGTTTCCAAGTAGGGGGAGTTGATGTGTAATAAGTAAATAAGGAAATTATAGTTGTAAATAATAATAGTTTTAATTGTTAGTTGACCGGTAAAACTGGTAATTGATTATACAAGCCTTAAAAGGCTATAAATACTCTTGTAATTCCCTATTATTAAAAGAAAAGGAATTCTCAGCTTAGTTTGGCATTCTCTTTCAATAGTTCTCATGGTGTGAGAATTATTGAAGGGTTGTGAGTATTCTTGAGTGAGGATCTCAAGAAGGTTAGGAAAGAGAAAACTTTCTAACAATTGGTATCAGCAGTCTTCAACGACATGGGAGGCTTCGTGACGAACAAGGATCTCGATGCTTATATTGAATTAATCAAAAAGATGATGGAAACAACTCAATCAGTGATAGGGAAGCGATTGGATAAGGTTGAAGAGATGATAACAGAGGTCTTGAAAATTGTTGCAGAACCAAAGAAGAAAACCCAATCCGAAGAAGATAATGACAACGACATTGATACTAAATCTGTCCAAGATTCAAACAAGATTGTGGCAAGAACTCAGATTCCATTTCTCACCTTCGATGGCATAAATTACAGCAAATGGCACGCAAAAGCTGAACAATTTTTCAATTTGGAAAAAACTCTGGTGACACAGCGTGGGAAACTTCTGTTGTTATCAATGGAGGGCAGAGCCTTCGCATGGCAGAGACATTACACCCAATATGGCAAGGTGCAATCGAAGTCATTGAGTCAGATTCTACAAGATGTTGTAGCGAGATTTGATGCAGGAAACTATGATGACCCTATAGCAGAGTTATCGAAATTGCGGCAGAAAGGCACATTGGATGATTATCTAGAAAACTTTGATGAATTACTAGCACGTGTTCACATTGAAGAGAAGATGGCAATTAATTTTTTCTTGGGATGGTTACAAACAAACTTGGAAAAATCCGTTCGTGTCCACAACCCTTAGAATATTCAAAATGCCATGAGAATGGCACAATTGCAGAATGATATTTTGAAGGATCTGACAATACAACTGACTCATTCTCAGTTGTTGCCAGCAAATGTCTCTAGGAGCAATAATAGAACTTGGAATTCATGGAACAACTCAAACAAGGCACCTCCAGTCACAAGTTTGCAGTAACAGCAAACTGTGAATGGTTCTAACCCCAATTCCAACAAGGTCAGAAGAAAGAGATGAATGACAATTTTCAAAGGATTATGTAGATTCTGTGGAGAACCATGGGAAAGGACATAAGCAGAAGTTTAAGGTTTGGGGAAAATTGTCACCAATCTTTGCAGCTCAGGAACCAGATCACAATGAAGAAGAAATTCCCTAAGACGATATTGATAAGGTATTGTTAATAGGAGAAAAGATTCTTGAAGATGAGGATGTTCATATTTCCCTTCATGCATTAAAAGGGATTACAGGTGGGCAAACATTACAACTGCATGGAATCATTAAGAGGCAAGAGGTGCCATTTTTAATGGACACAGGCAGCACTCACAATTTTGTGAGTGATAAGTGGGTAAAAATTTTGGGATTGAAAATGTAACACATAAAGAAATTTCCTGTGGTAGTAGCCAGTGAACAGAATATAACAATTACTAGAAAATGTGAGAACCTTCATTGGAAATTTAGAAGCCATGAATTTAATGCTGATTTTTTGGTGCTATCGGGATCTTCTTATGGTGTTATATTGGGCATGCAATGGTTCACAACCTTGGGGGAAATTCGATGGAATTGTGCCTAGTTAACCATGCAATTTGAACATAACAACTAAAATGTAATTTTGGAAGGTGAACAAGCTAAGATACATATATCAAAAGCAGGGGAAAAATTGAAAGCAACATCATGTGGAGCCTTGTTAATGGCAATATCCATTCCTCACAACCCAAGTGAGGTCAGACAAGAAATTAGAACCTTGGTAGAAGGAGCAGCTAGAATCACTTCTCAGCAACTACAATCATTTATTCAAAGAGCCTACTAC
Source organism: Abrus pulchellus subsp. cantoniensis (assembly GCA_024086825.1). Taxonomy (NCBI): domain Eukaryota; kingdom Viridiplantae; phylum Streptophyta; class Magnoliopsida; order Fabales; family Fabaceae; genus Abrus; species Abrus pulchellus. The sequence goes on along the minus strand of CM044050.1, from coordinate 29,679,077 downwards.
TTTACCACCAAAAAGGAAATATGATCACCAAATTACTCTAAGCTATAACCAACCTGTTACTTCTAAACCATATAGATACCCTCACTTACAGAAGACAGAAATTGAAAGACAAATTTCAAAGATGTTAGCCACGGGTTTTATTAGAGAAAGCCACAGTTCATTCGCTTCTCCTGTGGTGTTAATCATGAAGAAGGATGGCGGCTAGAAGCTATGCACTAACTACAGGAAATTGAATGCTGCAACAATTAAAAACAAGTTTCCAATTCCTTTAATAAAGGATTTATTAGATGAATTACATGTTGCTACTCATTTTTCAAAACTTGACCTTAAAAGTGGATATAATCAAATTATAATGGTCAAGAATGATATACTAAAAACAACTTTTTGAACCCATAGTGGACACTATGAATGGGTAGTACTTCCATTTGGTTTAACCAATGCACCAACAACCTTTCAAAATTTAATGAATGACATTTTTAGGCCATAATTGAGAAATTTCATTCTTGTATTTTTTTTTTATGATATATTGGTATATACCCAGTCCTTGAAGGAACACATGCAGCATTTGGAAACTACATTGAAGATCCTGGAAGCCAATTCCCTAGTCTTGAACAGAAAAAAATGTAGCTTCAGCTAGAGGAAGGTAGTGTATTTAGGGCATGTGATATCTGCAATAGAAGTGGAACCAGATTCATAAAAAATAGAAGCTATTTCACAATGGTCACCACCTAAGACAGTCAAGGAGTTGAGGTGATTTTTGGGACTTTCTGGGTACTACAGAAGGTTCATAAGGAATTATGATGCCATTGCTAAGCCATTAACAGTGTTGTTGCAAAAATGCACGAAGTTTGAGTGGACAATAGAGGTAGATTTGGCTTTTCAACATTTAAAAAAGGCTCTGACAGTAACATCAGTACTTAGGTTGCCAAATTTTGAACAAGAATTCACTATCGAGACAAATGCATATGTGATTGGCATTGGGGCAGTGTTACTTCAAGAAGGACATCCAGTGGCATACATCAGTAAAGCAATGGAGAAGCAGTATCAACTACTTTCAGCTTATGAAAAAGAATTCTATGCAATTTTGTTTGTAGTCAAAAAGTGGCAACATTATTTATTAGGAAAGCATTTCACAATTAAAACAGATCAACAAGCCTTAAAACATTTGTTAGCACAACCACCTACCACCTTGATGCAGAACTGGGGGCTGGAGAAACTCATGGGTCTCGACTTCACCATTGCTTATAAAAAAGGGAAAGAAAACAAGGTAGTAGATGCCTTGTCCAGAAGAGCAATTGAAAGAACCTTAAAAGCATTCTTTCAGGTTGGTTCTGATCTATCCAAGGAGGTACAAGCAAGTTGAGAAACCGATCCAAAGTTGAGAAAAATTATAGATAAAATCATATTGACTCAACAGAACTACAAGAAGTATGAATGGGATAGGGTAACACTAATGAGGAAGGTAAAATTATAGTAGGAAATGATGCAGACTTAAGGAAGAAGTTGCTGCACTACTATCACAATTCTATCTTGGGAGGACATTCCGGTAGTTCACAAACATATAATAGAATAAGAGAAATATTCTATTGGAAAGGGTTGCAAGCGGCAGTCAAAAGATGGGTCAAGGAATGTGAAGTTTGTCAAAGAAATAAAGCTCAATTAACCCTTCCAGCAAGATTGTTACAACCTCTACCTGTGCCTAGCCAAGCATGGAAATCCTTGGCCATGAACTTCATTGTGAGACTGCCCAAATCACACGGATATAGGGTTATTTTAGTTGTCATAGACATACTAACAAAATATGCTCATTTTCTGCCATTTAGTAATCCTATTAATGCAGCTAAAGTGGCATATAGCTTCATGGAGACTATGGTAAAACATCATGGATGGCCTGAAGAGATCATTTCAGATAGAGATCCAATTTTTATGAGCAAATTTTGGCAGGAACTATTTTAGAGAAATAGTGTGAAATTGCTGAAATCTACTGCATTTCATCCACAAACAGATCGCCAATCAAAGGCTTTAAACAAGGGATTGGAGGGATGCTTAAGGTGCATGGCTAGGGACACACCAATTAAGTGGCAGGAGTATTTGGGCATGGCAGAATTTTGGTATAATACCAAATTTCATTCAGCTACACAGATGACTCCATTTGAGGCACTATATGGGTACTCTCTAACATTGAAGAACCCATTATTAGTAGGAGAATCCATGGTTCAAGCAGTTTCTCATATATTGAAATCATGGGAGGAAATAACTCAGCTACTGCAACATAATTTAGCTAAGACTCAAGAAAGAATGAGGTTGTATGCAGACAGAAAAAGGAAGGAAAAGGTATATCAGTGTGGAGATATGGTTTATTTAACATTACAACCATATAAACAACACTCTACCTAATTTTGCATTCCACAAACTAGCAGCTAAATATTATGGACCATTTGAAATAGTAGAGAGGGTAGGAGAGGTAGCTTACAGACTCAGGTTACCAGGGACATGCAAAATCCACAATGTGTTCCATGTTTCTTTGCTTAAACAACATCACGACTCAACTCCAGCAGAGTTTCACCTTCCAACTTTTGATGATGAAGGAAGTATGGTGCTAAAGCCTACTGCCATATTAGATCGCAGGGTACGGAAGAAAGATAATAAAGCTATCACTGAAATATTAGTAAAGTGGGATCAAACAAGTCTGGAGGAGGCTACTTGGCATGAATATCACATTGTTAAGCAGTTATACCAGCATGTGGATTGGGCAAATGAATTGGAGAGAGCTGCATTAGAAAGACCTTGAGGGCAAGGTTTGTTTTTAAGGGGGGGGGGAGGGAAACTGTAATAAGTAAATAAAGAAATTATAGTTGTAAATAATAATAGTTTTAGTAGTTAGTTGATCGATAAAATCGGTAATTGATTGTACAAGCCTTAAAAGGCTATAAATACTCTTGTAATTCCCTGTTATTAAAAGAAAAGGAATTCTTAGTTTAGTTTGGCATTCTCTTTCAATAGTTCTCTCAGTGTAAGCATTATTGAAGGGTTGTGAGTGTTCTTGAGTGAGGATCTCAAGAAAGTTAGGAAAGAGAAAACTTTCTAACATGATGATTCCAAACCTTAACTCCTAATTATGTATTTTGACTTAGAAATCCTAAGTTTTCCTATTTGAACTATAGAACCTAATGTTTCTTAAAATCTCAATGGCAAAAATGGAAATTTTGGACATGAAAAACCTATAGTTGTTCTCAAAACTATTTAAATATAATTTTATAGCAAAAGTTCTAAACAAAATTGTTTTAAAGAAGTCCTGTAATTTTATTATTGATCATTACATATGTACAGTTAAGATTGTAATTTATTATTTGGAATAATGTGTCTAACACCCCAAAAGTTTTCTCCTTTCTAATATAAATATATATATATATATATATATATATATATATATATAACCGAATTCAAACTTTGGATCATATTAGTTATTCCTCCTTAATATTTACTTATGTAATGGTGTAGTTACAAACCATTCGTGTTTAACCCCCTATTGAATTAAATAAATCAACATGAAGTCTTTTTATTTTTATTAAACTTCCAAAGCTTCGAAAACACTGCATGAAGCCATTACAAAATTCTGTTTATGAATACTCAGTGCAACAAAGAAAACTCCAATTGTTGTTTCATCTCCATATGACGTGATATTCACATGTATTCCACTCCTTCACCCTTGTTAATGTACCAAACATCAATTCTGCAAAAATCTAAAAGTACGTTGGGAGAATAAGACGTGATTCTCAACTTTCGATCTCAACTCCTATTTAGACTACATGACGAGCAATTGGTGTCACTGTCCTTAAAACTCCACGTTTACTTTCTCACTCACAGATTTTTGAATTGGCCTCTCAAGATTACTAGGCTGCATGCATATTTCATAACTTGGTAAAGAATTATGGCCTCCACCTAATCCCTGCATGATATGAAATTGTGTGGCAAATCAATTAAAGTGCACGTGTACTCCACTCACGAACCATTCTCAGTTTGTTAAGTGTTAGTGCTGTAGGTTGCATTTATACATTAGAAGAAAAGGATATATTTCTAGTTGAAATTTTAACATCATAACATACAAACTTCACAATAAATGCACCTATCTCTTCATACTCATAACGCATCATTCTTCCATTTTGTTGGCTACTATATGGCCTTCCATTTCAACTTTGAATTGACAGTCCACGGTGCCACTCTCTCACCATTAAGACACCATAGCCTCCCTCATCAATCATGCCCCTTAAGTGGCCTTGGAAATCCAAATGAGGATTTGTGTTGTCCATTCATAAACTGCTACAACAAATCCTCTTAAAAATTATCACCAAGAGATAGTTCTCAATTGTCAACTTTAAAAACACATTAACTTCATAGTTGTAACTCTTTTCCCTTTTCACTTCTTCATCGATCTACATCCTTGCTTCTCTTTTGCTAAGGAGTTGAAAAACTGTGAACTATATCCAAGGTAAAGCAGCTACAAATTTCACATCATTACGTTAAAATTCTACCTTCTATAATCTTCTCTCGCATATTCTCTTATGTCCCTCGCTGCATGTTTTGTATAATAGAGTCGTGACCTTCCACACTTATCATTTTCTTTCCTTCTACCAAACGTCCGCCAACAAGGTAAGAGGGAGTCCATATTAATAGAAAATTCCATGAAAACTTCACTAAGTGTAGTGAATAAAACTACCACCTAGCTATAAAAAGAGAAAATCAAGTTATGTTAATAGTGAAAATGTGAAACAGTGCTAATTTAGAAGTGGATAATATTATGTATTTTATTCTTGCATGTAGAAATTCTGCTATGTAACGTGCTTCTTATAATGCGACCATTAGCATATGACAGATGGGGAGGGAATGAAACTATTACATGCTTTAATTTTGCTGCATGTAGCACTTATTGAGACAAATATAATAGATGTTTTATATAGATGCAAAACTTTTCATTCTATTTTGTTAACAGGTACATTGTTATGCAATATTTTGAAGCAAAAACAAAATGTACATGTTAGTGGCAAAGAAAGTAAGGTGAAATTGAGAATTTCTTTGTGTACATTCATTTCTCGTGATATGTGGTTGATATTTCTTATTGCCTATAATAATAGTCACTGTACTAGGTAATTTGAATAAGGTAGAATAGATGTTTAAAAAATTGTAGATAAGTATAGGATAAAGAATTGAAGACAACAAACAAATTAGTAAACCCCCTTATATAAAAATTGCTGCATTGAAATTAATAGATTAATATGAAATAATGACAAAGAGGTGTATAATGACGTAGTTAACGTGAGAAAAAAATTAAAACTCTAGAATGAAATTTTGTATTGCCTTCCCCTATACCTAATATACAACGTAGATTATTAGAGGACAAAACATAAATATAAGGAGCGTAATGATAAGTACAAGTACATTCTATATATATATGAAGCATGAATCCGATAAACTATCATAAATCCCAATTTCATTAAATAATAAAACTCTAATGAAGTATGATACAAATTATAAAGACCCAAATTAAAAACTGGATCACAGCATAAAATTAAAAAGAAATAAAATTCGAAAGGAGCATAAAATATTAAGCAATAAAAAGGACATATGTTCTAAAATATGTGCAGATAATGAAATCTTAGAACAATGACTATTCCATGTTAAGTAAGATTTGTAAGAACAAATTTAATGGATCCAATTACATGAATTTAGAATATCAATTGAAGAACAATTTGTAGAGTCACTTACTTGTTGTATATATCGTTGATTGTGTGTGGACTTACGTGGAATGCGATCCCTTTGTAGCGAGAAGCCAAGAACTTCCTTTGCCTAATCACGTTCTCTTAATCCTAGGTTCTCAATAGGGCAAACCTAGAGAGCAATGGAATGTGTTACCGTGATGGCAAAGGAGACTTAGCCACTATATTTATTAACCCTAGGCACTTCCAATCATGAGCCTAGAGGTTAGGTCCACACTGAATTCCACTCTAGATCAACATTAAGTGTCTAAGGCCCAAATAATTGATCACATTATTAGCAAGCTTAAATATCATCAAATGGATCACAATATTAGCCTGTTTTTGACAAAATAAAAATCACAATTGATTATAACCCATAAGAAATTTTAACATTCTCCCACTTGGACAAAATCAATTGTGCAGTTCATAATTTTTGAAATTTTGAAAAAATGACTCTCAGGCTAATAACATGTTGTGGCCACAAACATATGATCCTAAGATATAACACTTAATTGCGACTCCATCCAACAAAATCATGCAATATTGAATCATGGTGGCAATTGCATCTTTTATTGATGCAACTCCTTTCATAGTTACAAATACTACTGACTTCATTAACTAGTCAACTATGTGGAGTGTGGTGAGAAAATTCTACATCAGTCCCTAATTTCTCTCAAATGTTTAAAAGCCAAAGAAATTATATATTTTATTACGAACTATTATGCCTCAGCTCCAACTGGCATCGACCACTAGCATAGTGGCCCTAACGACGCCAAGCTTAATAATTCACATTTCATACAAACATATATATATATATATATATATATATATATATATATATATATCATTACTCATTCATCAAATCAAATGTGAAATGTCACCAACATAACATTTACAAAGGTCTAAAACAAGAATTAAATAAACATAAAATGACATAAAACCAAAAAGAAACTCCCATTAACCAAACACATCAACAGAACTCACAATGTGCTCTATCACAATGGAACCATCTTTCACAAGGTCTCTAACAGTCAACTACTTCAACTCTAAATGCTTAGATCCACTAGAAATCTTGTTATTCTTTGCATAAAATACTGCAGCTTTGTTATCACAAAAAATCTTTAGTGGTGCAGTAATGGTATTCACAATACGAAGTCCTGTTACTAGATTTTTCAACCAAATAGCATGAGTAGCTGCTTCATAGCAAGCAATGAACTCTACCTGCATGGTAGAAGAGGCAACGAGAGTTTGTTTCTTGCTCCTCCAGGATATTGCACCTCCAGCCATCATAAAAACATATCCTAAAGTCAATTTTCTGTCATCAGGACACCCGCCAAGATCTAAATCTGTGTATCCCACAATCTCAAAGTTATCTACTCTGTTATATACAAGCATATACTCTTTTGTCTTCTTCAAGTATCTCATTACTTTCTTAGCAGCTATCCAGTGATCACTTCCAAGATTTGATTGATATCTACCTAGAACACCAACATTAAAAGCAATGTCAGGTCTAGTGCATACTTGAGCATACATGGCTTCCCAATGCACTTGCAAAAGGTCTGTCATTCATTTTTGCTTGCTCAATCTCATTCTTAGGACATTGATCTTTGTTGAGCCTATCACCTACATCTCCTGGTTTGCAGTTCTGCATATTGAATCTCTCTAAGACTCTATTAATGTAAGCCTTTTGAGATAACCCCAGTGTACGTTGTGATCTATCTCTATGAATCTCAATTCCCAACACAAAAGAAGCTTAACCCAAATCCTTCATGTCAAAGAATCGGGTCAACATCTGTTTTGTCTCATATAGCATGCCTAAATCATTACAAGCCAATAATATATCATCCATATAAAGCACGGGGAAGATAAATTTGCTCCCACTGACCTTAAGGTATATACAATGATCAACTTTATTCTCCTCAAACCCCATAGAAGTCACCACTTCATCAAATTTCAGATATCACTGTCTAGAGACTTGTTTTAAACCATAGATTGATCTTCTGAGTCTACAGATTAAGTTCTTACCATCATCAATATGGAAACCCTCTGGTTGTTGCATGTATACTGTCTCATTTAATTCACCATTCAGAAAAGCAGTCTTCACATCCATTTGATACAACTCTAAATCAAAGTAAGCAACCAGTGCCATGATGATCCTGAAGGAGTCCTTGCTTGACATGAGCAAAAAAGTTTCTTTAAAGTCAATTCCTTCCTTTTGTGTGAAACCCTAGGCCACCAGTCTTGCTTTCAATCTCTCAATCTTACCATTTGAGTCCTTCTTCGTCTTGAATACCCATTTACAACCAACTGCCTTACAATTCTTAGGCAACTTAACAAGCTCTCATACATCATTTACCAACATGGACTATATTTCTTCATTCATTGCATGTTTTCACATCTCAGATTGCAGACAAGATACAGCTTCTTGATAGTTTTTTGGGTCAATAACATCTCCAATGTCATATGCATCCTTACTAAGATATACTACAAAATCATTATTGATGAATCCATAATTTATAGATATTTTGTCTAGCTTTTTATAAAATTTTATATGAAAAATAGATTTAAAGATTGTAAATAACGTAAAAATCTATTTTAGGTCAAATATTATAGTTTTCTTAATTTTTTTTGTATTTCCATTAATTTTTGTGAATATATTTTGCAATTTTGATCATTTGAATAATTGTGCAGGAAATTTTAGACAAATTTCATGAATTTTTTGCTCTTGGGAAAAATATGAACTGAGAGTAATCACTCTTAGGTACCATAGTGATCACTCCAGAGAGCTGATTCCAAATGATAGGTCAGAGTAACTACTTTTAGAAGCAACAATTATCACTCCAGAAAGCTCCAGAATCACAATGTCTGCGCGTAAACACTCTCAGAAGTGAGAGTGATCACTCCAGAGAGCTTCAAAATGAAGAGCCTTGCGCGTAATCACTCTCAGAAGTGAAAGTGATCACTTCAAAAAGGGAAAAACCTGAGGAATGTTGCGCGTGATCACTCTTATTTACAGGAGTGAACACTATGAAGTGCGTCAGACTTAGTATATATAGATTTTTTGGAATTAGGTTAGGAAGCTTTTTACACTTTTAGATTTTTTCCATTTTGGATGAGCCTAGGGTGGCCTTGGGTGACAGCCAAGGGTCCAATGTAGGGTTTGAATTTCATTTCTTCTTCACTTTTCTTTGATTTTTATCTTGATGTTATTGATTTCTCTTTACTTCATTTTGTAATTCTGAGACCCATCCTCATGGAGGGGTAATTTTCTTGTAATTTCTAGTGAGTTCATATGGATTCTTGAATTCTTAGGTTTTGAATGTTAATATAATTCCTTTTCTTTCATAAATTTCTTCTTCCTAATCTCTTGAATTGAGTTAGTTGTTGAATGAAGGCACATTGCTTAATTAACCCTAATTCATTTTAATGAGATTCTAAACTTGAATTGCTTAATTCTAGATTTATTTCTAAGGTTGCTTAATCTTGAGATGAGAGATTGGAGTCCATTAAATTGCTTAATTTCGTATGAGAATCTAAGGTTTATTTTTGCTTATTAAATTAACCTAATTCTAGAAGCAGAGGAAGGGTATTAAATCTTGAGAGGAATAGGGATAGAGTCTACATGAATGAACTAGGGGTTATAACTCTTTATTAATTGAACTTTATAATTTTGTTTCTTGCTCTTTACATTGAATTTGGAATCACACAAACTCCCTCTTTTTTAATTGCTTTCTGAATACATTGCATACTACATGTTTGATATTTGGTTACTCATCCAATGATTCATGGGAGATGACTTAGGTTAGCACCCTAGTATTACATTAATTGCTGTTTATATTTTGATGAGAATTCGTGACAAATCTTTCATTCATCAAATTGGCGCCATTGCCGGGGAATCATTGGTGCTTAATTAGATATTAAACATGTTTTGTGTTCTGTTTTTGTGTTTTGCATGTTAGTGTGTTTGTTTTATTTTAATTTTTTTCATTATGGTAGTATAGTATAATTCTGATTGTGTGATTGTCGATTTAATTCAACATTTGTGCTGCATTTGTTCTATTTCAATTTTTCGCATTCTACCTTCATTTTTCGCACCTTGCACTTTATTTTCAAATTCTATTTTTTTGCATTTTTCTGCAGAAATCTGCAGACCTTTTGGTACACAATTCTACATAATTTTTGCATCTTTAATCATACTACTTCTGCTTTTCAATTATGGTTTTCATTTGTTTGCACTTTGCATTTTTGCATTCTACAATTTGTTTTCAAAATCCTGCTACATAATTTTCTGCATACCTTTCTGTACAATTTTCTGCTGCTGCATCATTTTCTGTATTGTTGTTTCTATCAAAATCTGCATTTCTGTAGTATATTTCTGCCTTTGTTTTTCTATAATTTATAATTCTAAAGTATGCATAATTTTTCATAAATTCTGCATCGTTTTGTTTTAGTTTTCTGCAATTTTGTATCATTTTCTGCATACTATTTCTGCTGTATAATTTTTCTCCATAATCTTGATTCTGCATCATTTTGTTATCTAGTGACTCTATTTTTGTTTCTTTCCCTACTTCTTCCTCCCCTTTTCATTCTAATTTATATATTATGGCTGAGAGAACTTTAAGAGAGCTGGCTTCACCTGATGTATCTATGCAAACATTATGTATTCAATATCCTAATATAGATACACCTTGTGTGCTTAAGTCTAGATTGATTCATTTGTTGCCCAAGTTTCATGGTCTTGCAGGTGAGGATCCATTTAAACACCTTAAAGAATTCCACATTGTGTGTACCACCATGGGACCAGCTAGAGTTCCTGAGGATCACATAAAGCTGAAAGCATTCCCATTCTCATTACAAGACACAGCTAAGGATTGGTTCTACTACTAAAAAAATTTCCCTACATCTAAGGTGACTTCAATCAAAAAAGAAATTTGTAGTATAAGGCAAATGGACAAGAAGAGTCTGTATGAGTATTGGGAGAGATTCAAGAGGCTTTGTGCAAGTTGTCCACATCATCAGCTTAAAGGGCAGTTTCTTATCCAATTCTTTTATGAGGGACTTATATCCATGGATAGACAAATGATTGATGCAGCTAGCAAAAGAGCTTTGGTAGATAAAACTCCTATTACAGCAAGGCAATTAATTGAAAATATGCCTTCTAATAATCAGCAGTTCAGTACCAAAAGCAATTCAGTAGCCTTAACTAGAGGAGTTTATGAGATAGAAAATACTCATGTTACTAGTCGTAGAAAACTAGAGGACAAGCTAGATGATTTAGCTTATTTGATCAAGCAGTTAGAATTGTCACAGAGGGCTGCAAGGTTATGTGAGATATGTGCTTCACATGAACACCCCATTGATTCCTATCCTACATTGTATGAACCTGCAGGTTAGATGAGTCACCCAAACTTGAAATGGGGGAATTTTACACAACAGCAGCACCTTGCAAGAGTGAGCCTTCCTTGGTGAATTGATTAGGGAAATGACAGCTAATGATCTGAAATTCCAACAGAGAATAGAAGCAACCATTCAAAACTTAGAAAATCAGATTAGACAGTTGGCTTCAGCTTTGAACCATTTGCAATCTACAAATTCTGATAATCTATCTGCACAACCACCTGTCAATCCAGAGGATGCTAGTGCCAACACCTTGAGATTAGAAAAGATCATTCAAGACTTGCAAGAGCAGCAACCAACTGATGAATATCTTAATGCTACTACTCCAACAAGTTATTGCAACAAAAATAGCAGCCCAGCAAGTGCAGATTCTGCTCCTACTCCTTGTGCTATTTCTACTAATGCAGCAAAAAATTTTGAACAACTTGCTCCTCATTCATTTCATTCGGTTTGCCATATTGATTTGTTAAATAATTTAGTAGACGATAATTTGGTTGAGATTTCAGATTATATTGATTATCCTAACTTAGCCAATTATTCTGATTCCTTTACTTGTGATGCTTGTACTGATTCTACAAAATATAGTTTTTTTACTGAAATTGATACATATGTGTATGGTGATTTTCATGCAGCTATTGTAGATTCTGAGAAAGTAAATCATAATGCAGCCATTGCAAGTTCTAAGAAAATGAACCATGATGCATTTGTTGAAGTGCAAGCTGCATATCCAGCTCTAATTTTTACATTGCCTCCTACATTGGAATTGAAGTCATTGACTGAGCTCTCAAAGTATGACTATTACATCATTGTATATCCAAGAGAGCAGCAGCCCAAATACAGTAACAGGACATCATATTCTACACATCAAGGCAATGAAGAGCATGAAGACAAACTCATTGAGTTTATCAAGTAGCTGAAAATTCCTCCGCAATTATTTCTTCCAAGTTCTCAGTTAAATCGTTACCATCAAAAGTATCTCCTAGAACTAAAGATCATAAGGCATCAAGCAAGTGACATTAAAAGAGCGCTATGTGATAGACAACTCACAAAATTTTCTTGCATTTCTTTTTAATTGAGTTTCTATATTTAGCATTGGTCTTGCATTTGAGTTTTGGATATCTCATGAATTTTTCTGCATAAACATTTTGGTCTGCAAAGGAAGAACACAAATTCTTATATTTGACATTCGTTTCTGCATAATTCTGAATTTTGCAGAGGAAGAACACAAATTGTGAATCCAATTTCAGTATAAATTCAAGAAAGGATCAAGTGCAGCAGAAGAGTGACCACTTTTAGAGTTTGAGGTAACCACTTTGGGGAGAAAAAATGGGAGTTTATCATGAAAGTAATTATTTTTCTAAGCAAAAGTAGTTACTCTCAGCCCAGGTATGTATCTTTGCACTCTCTGTAGTAAGCACTTTCAGTTGCCATAGTAGTTACTTTCAGCTCAGGTATGCATTTCTGCCCTCTATAGTGAATACTTTCATTGCTGATAGTAGTTACTTTCTAAGCACTTTAAACATTTTTGAATTTTGGTACCCCTGTAGTGATTACTATTGTGCATAATAGTAAACATGCGGAACACCCATAAGGGTTCTTAAAAAAAAAACACACACCAGAGTACCTACTATCGTGAACGATAGTAACTACGCGCACCAGAGTGATCACTATTGCTTACCATAGTGATTATGCGCACCTCACTCACTTCATCCACCTCTCTGGAGTGATTACTTTCAATATGCATAGTGATTACTTTGCACACCCAAACCACATAACCATTATTTTTGCTATGATTTCACCCAGTTTGATGGAACTGCATATGCAATTTGTATCCTTGAAATGCTTTGTGACTACTTTGTTACATAAAATTTGTCATGCCTGCACCTTAAAGTAATCACTATCATTGAGCATAGTGTTTACTTTGGCACTACACTTCTTCGTAGTAACCATTCTGAATTGTATTTTTATTATGAATTTGGGCATAATTTTGAAGCTGTCATTACTGTATCTGCATAACTGCTGCTGCACTATGCTACACCTACACTTCCAGCATCAATTTTTCTGAAATTCCCTACACATTTGTTGCACACCTTTGCTGCTTATAATTTACGCATTCCACTCACTAATCTCTTGAATTGAGTTAATTGTTGAATGAGGGAACATTGCTTAATTAACCCTAATTCATTTTAATGACATTTTAAACTTGAATTGCTTAATTCTAGATTTATTTCTAAGGTTGCTTAATCTTGAGATGAGAGATTGAAGTCTATTGAATTGCTTAATTTTGTATGGGAATCTAAGGTTTATTTTTTTCTTGTTAAATTAACCTAATTCTAGAAGGTTAACCAAATGTAAGCACAAATTTAATGGGATCCAATTACATAAATTTAGAATATCAATTGAAGAACAATTTGTAGAGTCACTTACTTGTTGTAGACATCGTTGATTGTGCGTGGACTTACGTGGAATACGATCCCTTTGTAGCGAGAAGCCAAGAACTTTCTTTGCCTAATCACGCTCTCCTAATCCTAGGTTCTCAATGGGACAAACATAGAGAGCAATGGAATGTGTTACCGTGATGGCAAAGGGGACTTAGCCACTATATTTTTTAACCTTAGGCACTTCCCATCATGGGCCTAGAGGTTAGGCCCACACTGAATTCTACTCTAGATCAACATTAAGTGTATAAGGCCCAAATAATTGATAACATTATTAGCGGGCTTAAACATCATCAAATGGATCATAATATTAGCCTGTTTTTGATAAAATAAAAATCATAATTGATTATATCCCATAATAAATTTTATAAGAAATTTTAACAAGATTAACTAGTTAAACTAGAATTATAAGAAAGAGGGGAATTAAAATCGAGAAGAGCGGATGAGAGGAAATGGACTAAGTTGAAACATCAAATGTTATAATTATGAATGAACACACTTCATCTACTTTCCAGTCAAGTTTTATGAATGATCAAACCATAAGATAGACGACAAGATTCTATATTTAAACACTTTAAAATACATAAACCCTAATGAGTAACTTCCAACACGACCCACCCCTTAAATTAAGTACCCATGAACTGTGAATGAATGATGATCAAACTAGGTAGAAAACATTACTATGGATATTTACAAAGTGGTTAAAAATCTTAGAATCCCAAATTATATAAAGGAGTTATAAAATAAGGAGTAAAGAAAAAGACTTGATTATGAATGATTTATAAGGACTAAGTATGATGTGATATTATAAAGACCGAATGATGGAATAGATAACAACTAAAACGAGTTCATGCATCATCCTCATTGGAAAAAAGATAGATTCAAGGTCAGAGTTGGCACGACTGCAGGGCGCTTGTGTTAGGTTCAAAGACGGTGGCGAAGGGGGGGACGACCCAATGGCGCAGAATAGCTCCTTGTGGCCGGGTCACGTCGCCAGCAAACCCTTGCCAAACCTAACCTGAACACTCGCTACCAAGATCATAGTAGGTCCATTCCTGAACAACGTCATGCTGGAAGTGATAGTAGGGAATGGAGTCCTCTGATCACCTTGTGAGTAAATATTTAAAAACAATATGGGATCCCCATACATTGCATGAGATTGTTGAATAAAGAGAAAGATATCATAAACTAACTGCATCATGCATCATTTCGTCACATCATATTTTGTTTTAATTCTTATCATGAATGCCATGTGTATATATATATATATAACTAGTTGCTATGGAAATTTTATTGCTTGTTCCTCGTATGACTTGATTAAATTTATGGACTCACCCTTTCTTTTCTTTTTTGTTTTCTTCTTCACGGTGTGTGTTTGTTTGCTCGGTGTATTGTTTGTGTTGTGAGTAGATGGGTTCTAACATGAGGAAGGTGTCAATGCTTCCGACCGAGGATGACTTATGGATCTACGATGATACTACCCAGCAAACGATCTACCAAAGGTTTGCCAAGATGACCCTTGGATCAGTTACTGAGGTGGGTTAGGAAACCCGTTGTGTTACGGATTTGCTCGTTGAGATAGCTTTTCCTTTACCTCTGTATGCTACCTCCATACCTTTTTCCTCTCATTACCCCTAGGACTGCCTCTGCTCCCATGGACACTGATGTCCCCGTACCTCCACCTGTACCTAACAGTACCCCTGACTCTCATGTACCCTAACCCTCTTCTCCTCCTCCCATTGAGCCTGACTATGTTGATGTTCAGGTGATCGAGTCATCCATTAGACCTCGCTTTCCTACTCCATCCCGTCGACTGCCACCCATTGATGAGGCCGAACCTTCACACTGTAGTCCCTCACCACCCTTGTCTTCTCCACACTCTCGCATACTCTCACCTACTCCTGGTTGGTTGGAAGATGTAGACGAGGACCTGCCTAGTTTGCCCTCCGACCCGGATGCTACCCTCTCCACTTCGCCTGACTCTGATCCCTCAGAGGAGTATACTCCTCTAATTGACTTAGTGTTGTGCATATTCGTGTGTGTGTGCCCCTTTCTTTTTGCATGATGGGAATTTTAGAAGAATTGATATGGGGATTTGTAGTTACTTTTTGAATGCTTTGGATAATGTATAGTTATGTTTTTCCCAGGAGCGTGACATGTGTTGAGATCTCTTTTATTTTCCTTTAATCTCCAAATGAACTATGTTTGTGAATACGTATTGTGAATCAGTTAATTTCAAATTTTGCTTAACAATTTAGTTTAGTCTTTAAATTATACTTAGATTGATTACATGAAAAATGGAATGAATATTACTGATAATATACACTTAAATTACTTATACGAGTAATTTAAACAAATATTTGGTTATGCACGTTAACTCCTATATTTACGCAATTGTGTGTGACATTACGATCAAGTATCATGTCCTTGGATACATGTTTACTGTATTTGAAGCTTGTGACATTAGGGTATCACAATGTGTACTGTGAATGATGCCAAACTTTAGGATAGAAGATTTTATTAAGACCAAGAGAGTGTAATCTTCAGCAAAGTATTCTTATATTGTACAACTAGTTTGAACCCAGAGATGTCTAACCTTCAACACATTTCATTGACTTGTATGATGTAGAATTGATTGATGATTTCTCTGTATTAGACTGATATGATAAAATGAGTGTGAATCTTCATTTGAAAGTTGATGCATGTTGAAAATTTATGAAAAATGTTTGATTGCCTTTGAATGATAAAATGTTTTATTAGTGAAATTTGATGAATAGAGGGCTAATGTAAATGGATATGCATGAGAAATTAAAGTTTTTTATGTTATTTGAATTGGAAAGAGAAATGCTAAAAAAAGTAAGTGTCATGAGAAATGCTGAAACTATGTATAGATAATTACAAAGATACACTAGAGGTAGAATTTGGAGAAATTTAGAAAAATGAGGGTGGTGAATGCTATTTGTAAGTGAGTGCACATGAATTGCTAAAAGTAAAAGCATTTACAGGTCACACACTCATTTCCTAACGAGACTTCTGACTATACCTTTACTAAAAAGGGGGCCAAGTTAGCACACATATTTGTGTTGTTACAAGTAACCAGTAGCTATCTATATTTATGGAAGATATTAAGGGATCCTAGGAGTAATGAACGTGAAATTGTGATATGTGTAATTGTAATATATGATTCATAACAAATTAATTAATATAATTATAATACAAGTATTGTAATACATCGACAGATGTAATTATGATACTTATATTGTAATGTATTAATTAATATTGTTATAACATACATATTATGACATATTGCTCAATGTGAAAATGCATGAAATAATTTGAACATAGTGTAAGTTTGAAAGTACTGATGATATGATTGATAATTTGTTTGATCTAATGTAACACTCTTTAATATAATATATGAGTTGGTATTATCTTAGTGCATATTGTATCAAATGATTGTATTTGATTAAGTGTGAAATGATATGTATGGATGATTTTTGTTCAGTTAATATTGTAAAAAAATAAATTATTTCTATTTTGATGCATAATGTATTAAAAAATATTTTCTGTACTATTTTGATTGTATTATAAAAATAAAAGTTTAGTAGGTTGGAGGATGTTTACCCTTACAAAAATTTCTAGATAATGAAGAGGTAAACGAAGATAGATTCGTTCTAAGATTATACTCGCAGTGAATTGTAAGAAAAGAAAGTGTTTTAGTAAAATATAGTTTATTTTGATGAATGTAATAAAACTAATTAAGTTTTCATTTAGACTTAGAGTATTTCGATAAATCTTGTTGTAAATAATAATTTGAATTGCAATTATAATATTTGGTAATTAACTATTTAATTGTAACTTATATTTAGCTTTCATTAAAAGATGTAATTTACCAAAATATAATATTGATTATATTTTAAACTTATCTATATGTAACATGAGTTAAGAAAGATGCTAAAATTTATAATGTTAGTTTTATTCTAATTATAAATTTAGATGCAAAATTATTTCGTAATAAGACTTATGTATATAAAAAGTTTTAAACTTTGCTAACTTTTATTAGTTCTAAATATATATATATATATATATATATATATATATATCTTTAAAATTATCTTTATCTTTTAGTATTTTAATCAAATTTCATCTATATTTATTTATTTAATAAAAGAGAATTTTCAAATCATAAAGAAGGAGATACACAGCACACTTAGAGAATCTACTTTCATTTTCATACATGGTTTAGTAAAGTTTACTATTCTCATATCTTTTAGAAAATGATTTCACATAAAAGTAGTAATTAAAACCTGTTGAGTTTAATTATTTTAAAATTTATTAAAAATATTAAATTTAAAAATAGAATGAAACTTCAATTTTTACTATGAGGTAATCAAAGATGACGTCATGAGATGTTAATATTTTTTCACGCTAATTAGATTTTCAAATTCGAATATGGTTAAAGAGACTATTTTCAAAGTCTTCTAAAATTGTTTTAAAATTCTAACACAATTCATCAAACCTTTGTTAGTTTTAGAAAGAGAAATGGAAAAAAAAAAAAATCCATGACAAGTTGAACCCATTGCCAAAGCCCATTCAGTGTCCCATACCAATTGGTTTCACGGGTACACTTCAATCGTGTTACCTGCACGTACACTGGAATAAAAAATAAAATTCCAACCATTCTAATTAAATATAAGTTACACCTGCAACAATATAAAAATAAGGCAATAATTTGAAAGATTATAGAAAAATATATATTTAATGAGAATAAATACAATTTTGGATAAGGTCTTGTTACCATAAACAAAGCTATTTTCCAAACTAGTTAACATGGTCAATTTTGGATAATTTTTAAAGCAAGTTATTATTTAAATTATTTTTATTATATTTACATAAGTCTTTACAAAAGAAGTATTTAATTATCAAATTATATGCATATCTATTTTAAAATAAAATAAATGTACATTTTACAGACTACTAGTAGTTATTATTATGTTTATCCCGTGTCTTTACCTTAGTGTCGGGTTGATAATTGTGTATAAAAACTCAACAAATTTTAAATAATTTTATATAAACACTTTGATAAAGTTAACATATCAAAATTTTTAATATATATCCTAAGACACATGTTGAAATTTTTAAAAAAATTATTTAAAATAAAAATACTTATTATCTTAAAATTATTAAAGCATTTAATGCATATTTGATACAGTAATTTCAGCATATAATAAGATATATTTAATATTACTTTTTTATACCCAATTTAAAAAATTATTTTTATATACACACTTCTTTAAAACACTCATTGTAATCAAATGGAATAATATTTAAGTGAAATATTATAGATATTTAAGTATTTTTTTAATTAAAGTAAAATTTTATATTGATAATCTTTACACTAAAGATCCACATATATTATTAAGATAAATTTTTTGTTTTAATTAAAGAACAATATTAAAAATATTTACGAGGACACTTGAAGATATTCAACTTTAATGGTACAAAATTTATTTTTGTGAAAACGCATTCTACGATATCATTTTTAAAAATTCTCAAACGGAAGCACTTTTAGGGGTTAGCTTTTCTTTTTCATCGTCAAGATCTATACATAATTTGGACTTCACATCTTAAATAAGAATATTTTTTAAAAATTTCTTAAATGGAACACTATTAAGAGTTAATTTTCTTTTGCATCATATAAAATAATTTTTCTATTAATATATTTATTTTTTAATTTAATATTATTTTTAATTTTTTTACAATTTTATCTTTGTTTAATATATAATAAATACTTTTGATTAATAATTATAATATTTACTTTCAAAAAATTATTAAATTTTAAAACAGTCATACATTATACATTTAATTTTTTATTTAAATTTTTTATTTTTAAATTAATAATGCTCGTGTAGTACATGAACAAATCACTGGTTGATTATATTTATTATCATTTTTACACAGTTGCAATGTATGTTAAACATTTTTCAAGCGTGAGAACTTTTCCTGGCCTTCTTACATGCTAATGCAATTCAATCATTTAGAATCTATTCAGTAGACATAAAATTATAGGGGGGAAAATAAGAGACAATACGTTGATGCATAGCAAAATAATAAATTAAATATATTGTCTTATTAAAATAAATTATATTTATGTTGAGAAACTGCATGTAAATTCTTAAAAACAAACATGGAAACAAATATTTAATGCTTTACTCAAATCATATCCATTGTCACCCCGATATTCAATCATAAATAGTACTGTATCAACAATAATAATTAACTTTAGAACAATTATTTTAAATTTATGATATATCAAAATTAAACTAATATTTAAATTATATTAATTAAAACATACTACCAATGTAAATATTTTGTATTCTCATCCAATGAGTAAAAATATTTACATTATTTTAAATTAATTTCATTAGAATACAATATTTATATCGTCATCCAATCATTAATTATCGTATAAGTAAAAATTATTAAAATTTATAATATTAGACATAGTAAACCAATGATTTTTAATATGTTAATAATGTCAGATATTTTATAATGAGTCAAAATTAACTTATTTCAAAGCTGTTACACTGTATGTTCAAATTTTATGTGAACAAGAAATTCAAAATGTTAATTTACGTTTGCCCATCAATTAACGAAGACCATGTAAATTTAATCAAAGCTATTAAACAGCATCACCCTACTCTTACAGTCCATTTATCGAAATTGGGAATACACTTGAAAATAAATCACCTTGAGCTAGGACATTTTTAAAAAACAATATAGTATGTACCGTTATGCTTGATTACATGTCCCATTTACAACACGGTTTTTGGCCTAAACTAGAGGAGCCTATACAGATTGACATAATGCAGATCGTTATGCCAGTATATTTTCATGGACAGTTGAATCATACAAGAGTTGAAAAAGTAAACCCCTCATGACAGACATTATATAACAGAGCCTAAAATTTTCTGATGCTTAACCGAACCTTTTATAATTGCAGTGAAGATATGGCAGAAATAATATTTAGACAGAAGAAATCCGAATATAAAATTCTCCCCACCCATCTCCATGGAGAAAACCATTTGTGCAAATTTGAGTATCCTACTGGCACTAGACATAAATAAATTTTCCCCTCTATGAGCCCCTAAATAAATTTCTCTAACTTCCTTGACGGAGGCCGGAATGTCTCCAACTTCAAGTTGGAGTTTGCACAGATATCACTCAAAAAAGTATCACCCTTCTCCATTTTTATTACCTCCAAGGTGCTTCCAAGAACATCAGCTGCAAGCCCAACTTCTAAGAGGCTTCCCGGCTCCTCTCCACCATCATGTATTAACCGTCCAATCTCATTTAAAGAGATCACATGCTCTGTAATAGCTTTGGCAAAAATGCGGCCGAGAAACTCTGTCGCTTTGGGGGCATCATTAACCGCATCTTCCAACGTACTGAGAACAGATTCAAACCTAGCCAAGACAAAAAAGTAATGAGTAACAAAATCTTCTATCACAGCACATTCTTATAAGTAGTCATCATACTATCAAAATAAATCTCACCCTTTGATGAGCTGGACTTGACTCAAGGTGCCATCTTGAGATTTTACAAGGTTGACAAGCAATTGGGCCAAAAGATCTCTCTCTGTGTCCTTTCTCTCAAATGAGTCTGTGACCCAGACAGAAACCATGGAAGGATGAAAGCTTGGAGAGTTCAGATCTTTGATGCATAAAACAACTTCTTTCACATCTCTAGCACTGGATTGAATAACTTACAGTCAGATGAACACGACAAAAAGAAACTGAAAAATACATCAGCACCATAACAATACAAATGTTGGGAATCAATACAATACCTAAAAGCTTAAACAGTGAATCTATATCACAAAACATTTTCAACATTTACCAGATATTGCAGTAAAATAAAAATTCACTCTGACTGAAGCAGTAGCAAAAACAATATTCAATCCTCAAAAAATAGAAACAAATATACTACAACAATAATCAAGCCTTATCTTACTAGTTAAGGTCAACTTCATGGATCACAAGAAACCATTGATCTCGGTCAGAACCCAAATAAAAACAAGAGTATGGAGGAACTAAATTAAAAACCATGGTTTGGCCATACTTTCAACCATCTGGTTAAAAAAAGTAATGCAGGGATGTTTAGATCTTCGCAAACCATTTTTTCACAAATCACAGTGTTGCAAAGAGAAATCAGGCCAAACAGTGAGAAATAATCAGAACGTTTTCCTAAAATGTAAATACAAGCCAGTGAAACACATACTCCAATTCTGCAACCATTAAAAAAGTAATCACATTGCAATCATAAAATGTCAGGATCCATATACCTTAAAAGATCATGGTTGCCACCAACACATTTAATGTAAGATGAGGTTATGTTAAAACACAAATAAATTCCTAAATTTTAAAACATGAGGTGTTAAACATTTTCATGTTGTTGGGCAAAAGAGAGTGAGAAACTTCAAAAAACAATTCACCCACACACCTGTAGGATTAACGGAAGAAAATAAAAGACACTAAATATAGAGGAAAGGCAACTTAAGAAAGGAGGAGCTAAATCAACTAAGACGGTTGGATAATGAGACAATAAGATGACAAAACAAACAAGTTTTCCTCATCCATGCCAGGCCCTCTTTTTTTGGACTAAAAAACATTACTTGCAATATTTATTTCATAATTCATATGTTAATTACAAACAAATCATGCATAAAATACAAACTCATCCAATATTAATTCTTACATTTATATAGCAATTAAAAATGGCTGTATACATCACGTCCATACTAAATACATATTTCCTTCACATTTACTAACACTAGAACCCAACCTAGCCTGTATTTTAAACTTAAGCATATCATTTCATTGTTTACAAGTAAAATTAATATCACAATTCTAACCCTTTTTAAGTATTTTATTATGTTTTGAAAGCCATACAGTCAATGACAAAACTAAGATACAAGATATGATATGTTATGAACTTAATCAGTCTTACAAGAGAAAGTTTTTTAAGCAAGAATAAACAAGATTTGCCAATAAGGAATTTGGATAAATTCTAAATATTTGAGGATTATAATTTTAAAAAATGATAAAGATTCCACTATATATTATTCATGCTTCTCAATGAAAAGGGCACAATTGACCCAACAACCTGAAAAAAGAGATAAAAAATAATGAAGACAAAGCAGTACCTATAGTATTCTCTGATTGCTGACATGGACATTTCATGCAGTCGCTCTTCTGTCAAAGCCTTCCCTAAAGAAGGATTCTGAGAGACTGCTGTCCCTTGAGCTCGGGCTGGTGGTGAAGTTACAACAGGTCTATCAAGAATCCTATCAGCATTTCTCATGTCCCTGTTTCCATAATTCATATTACGGTCTTGAACACTAGATTGATCATAAGTAGTTGAACCGGCAAATCTATCTGGAGTATATCTTGATGCATGATCCTCCCTAGAGCTGAATGGGGTACGGTCTGATAAATTACCATAACCATTAAGAGCAGTTGAACTTGGAACTGCAAGTGGACCTCTAATGGACATTCCTCTGGCAAGACCACCCTGGGGTCCCAAGGTTATTGACTCCTCGCCTAAGGGTCTCTGTGGCAAGAGAACTGACAATGTCCTAGCCTCGTAACTTTGCCTATCATCCATGCGAACATCCTGTGAACCATACCCACGACCTTGAGTAGGCAACCCACGCAATCCACCCATCTGAGCATTAGGAGAAGACAACATAGATGACCCTCTTGGACCAAAATCCATAGGAATCCTTCTAGGTGGATTGTTACCCGAACCACGACCCAATCTACCAGCTTGGGCCAGCCTCTCTTGAGAAGCATCTCTGTGCACCTCCTCAATCTTCTTTGGACCTTCAACTTTTCTTCTTTGTTGCCATTTATTCTTTCTCAAATCAATGACATCCTTCAACATGAACCTCACCCTAGAAGATAAATTCATGTTGTTTGATAATAATCTCATCCTTTCAAAATATGCATCCATATGTTCCTTGGCTTTGGGATGGTCAATCATCTCCCCAATAGTACTCATCAGCTTGCACAAGGCTTCAATATTCTCTTCATCATGATCTTGAAACTGGCCCAGTAACTTCTTGATGCATTCATGCATTATCCTCTCTGTCAGCATTTTCTTCTTATATAGTTCTCCAATCAATCTGATATTACCCAACATACGTCTTCTTGCCTTGGTTCGTTTTTCTTCTCTTTCCTCATTGGACAGCTTGACCTCACCCTCATCAGCCTTATTAGCTTCTTCTTGCTCTCTTTCACCCCTCTCAAATTCTTCCTGACACTTGTTTAGTAATAATCTCTTAAAAGTTATCTTTTCATTGTCTTCACTGAGATCAGGCAATGCAGCTGCCAGATGGAAACAGAAATTGGCATACATTTCACAGAAAGTAGGCTCCATCAAGGCCTTCTCAAAGATTTGTGAGATGACACCATTGAGAGTGACTACATTGTCAATATTAACTGCTTTAACTTGCTCAAAAAGCTTCTCAAAATTCTGAGGAGTCAACTTGTTCAATATAGCTTTCAACTGCCTCTGCTTTGCCTCTTCCTCATCTGTCACTTTACCCACCTCATACTTCCTCTCAGCTCTGTGCATTGTCTGTAAAGGAGTTTGCAGGGAAGGAGATGGAATTAGACCCCTCTGCTGGATGTTAGCAGTACGCTGCCATTTTTCTCCATCAGGGCTATTTCTTTGCATTCCTCCCTGGTTTACCATGGATTGCATTGGTCCAGAAAGAATCCCTCCAGTATATTGCACAGGTGCCTGTGCGCGTGGATTCCTTAAAACACCACAATTGCCACCTTGAACAGGTCGAAATCCTGCATTACCTCCAATACCATCCAAACGCATACCAGAAGAAAATGCATTAGAAAATCTAGTCCTTTTATCTTCCTCAATAACACCATTCCCACGACGATCCGTACGAGACATCCCTCCTGACCTATCTGTAGTTCTTCCAGAAGAATGTGAATCACGTTCAGTTACATGAGAACTAAAACTAGAACCCATAAAAGCCTCAGCTATGTCTTCCGTGATTTCAAAACCTTCCGGAAGATCAGTGCATTGCTCTACAAATTTTAAAAGGAAATCTCGAGAGTACTTTTTTGCAGTTACTGCACTTCCATCACTAAGCTCTTCAGTTTTATCTGTAACTTCTAGTTTTGGTGTAGACATGTCAGCTGCATCCTCCCAATCATCAAGTTCAGCTTTACTCTGCTTACATTGCTCAACTGCTACAACATCTGGCTGAGAAGCATCAGTAGGCAACAGCTCTAAATTGCCAGAAGTAGAAGCACTTTCTGTTTTCTCTGAACTTACAACAGTTTCTTTCTTTTCCTCAGGTCCCTTATATGCATTATACAGATCAGATGTTGACCCAGCAGCATCTGCCTTCTGAAGAATCTCTTTTCGTTTCTTTTTCCCCTTTGATGTAGTTTTCACCTTACTAGGCTCTGAAATCAGTCTATCCTTGGTACCTGATGCTGGAAGAGACACTGAACCACTGCTAGCACTCTCTGAACTATCCTTGCACAGTTTTAAATTGGTTTCCGGAAGATCAGCAGACAGCTGATCTGATGTGCCAGAATTTGTAGAAACAGCTTCATTACTAACTACACTATCATTTCTATTTAGAGAGACATCTTTAGAATCCAATGAAGTAGAGGAAGACATGTCAAAATTATCAGCCATCCTGTCACATTCTGCACTACAAATTGTAGATTCATCCTGCCCTAGCTGCTCAGTCCTCCAGGTTACAACCTCAGTGCTTAATTTCTCATCACCTTGCTTAGGTTGTTTTAATTCTGCCCCACCACTGATATCCTGTTTACATCCTTGAAGAGATGAAAGTTCTGTAT
The DNA here is from genome assembly GCA_024086825.1 of Abrus pulchellus subsp. cantoniensis. NCBI lineage: Eukaryota > Viridiplantae > Streptophyta > Magnoliopsida > Fabales > Fabaceae > Abrus > Abrus pulchellus. The sequence continues at coordinate 29,653,589 of CM044050.1, read as the reverse complement.
TACCACCCATTTCCAAAATGGTCTGATTTGGCAGTTTATCCTGTTGTGACAATTCATTTTGCTTGTCATTCTTATGATTGATCAAATTATCCACCACTTGAGTAACAGGTCCTTCAGCTGAAGCACCAGAAACTTGTGTAGAACCATTAATTTTCACTTCAACAGCATAAGGTATGCTCTCACTGGTAGTTGAAAATGGGTCTGAAGCTACTGCTGAGTGATCTTCACTGATAATTGCAGCAGAATGGTTTGCTGTAGTTCCTACAGTTTCAGAAACTTCATCAGCATTACCACCATCAACAACCTGGGAAGCCACATTAGCCACAGCAGGAGATTGTACAGAAACCTGATAAAAACACAAAGGGGAATGTTCACAGTACTTGAAGCAAACCAAGATCAAATTAGGAAAAAGATATTTAAACAACTACTCACTTACATACCTGAGGCTGTAATTGGCCTTTCTTCTGTACATTCTTCTGATTATCCTTCAAAGAATTTGACCTACTAAGAGATTCCTGCTTCCTGCTTTCATTATTAGGCACAACTGAAGCAGAGTCTTCACTCAACAAAGAAGCTGATGTAGGCTTCACAGCAGATGCAGCAGATAGATTTGGCAATGAGCTCAAAACTGAAGAATCACTGGACAACTTCAGCTGTTGTGAAGAGATTTCAGATTTTTCAGACCCTTTTGGAGGTACAGAAGAGATAGCATCACCAGATGTTAATAAAGAACTAGGAGGTCCACTCTTTTGAGTACCAGATACACTTTCCACAACACCAGATCCACCACTTGGCTTAATAGACACAGAAGTTACTCCTGATGAAGCTGATGAGATTGCATTATGCACATCACGGGAAAATTCAGGATTAGGTGGTTCAGCATTGCTAGGAATAGAAGTGCCAGCTCTATTAACAGGCAGGGAACTGTGAGGTGAAGAATTCACAAAACCAACATTTTGGGGACCATGGCTCACTGCATAATTAAATCTTGGTGGCTGAGAGTTAGGAGTTATCTGGCTAGTTGTTAATGGAAGAGAACTAGGAGGCACATAAAAGAGAGAATTGGTACTGTAGGAACTTGATGGATAGTAATTAATAGGATGAGAAGTTGCAAATGGCTGGGCAGGCTGAGATTGAGAAGGCATGCCAGAATGAGACCTTGCGCCAGATGATCCACCATCTGTATATGCATCTACCCTTTTATCAAGTCTAAGCTCTTCATGTGTCTCAGGATGAGTTATCTTGATAGGAGTAGTTTTGCGAGGACCACCAAATTTTCCTCCTTGCTGTGGGGGATATTGTGGGCCAATGCCAATACCCATGCCGCCTAACTGATGAGGCAATTGTGGGCCCATTTGAGGAGTGAAACCCATGTTTTGGCCTTGATGCATGATTCCCTGAGGATGGATAGGATGAGGTTGTAGGCTTGGAACAAAAACCTGCTGTTGCACTTGTCCAGCACTTCCAATTGGTAAAGGCATTGGTAATGGCATCTGAAGAGATGCCGTTGACATACCCTGAGATTGAATCTGTGGATTAGGACCACCAAAGTGTACAGATGCCTGTGACTGGTGATAAGGCATTGGCATTGAAATTCCAGTTAAAGGAATGACAGAAGGCTTCTGCATCTGGCTTGCTGGGGGTAAAGGTGACACATGAGTATCCTTTTTTGCCCTAGTACCCGTATAAGTCTCCCCAGTATTAGATTGGACACCAACACCTGTATCCTTCTTTACTGGCTGATGCTTTGGAACAGGAGGCATTGGCACTGAAGGTGCAGGTCTAAAAGAATCATGAAGAGCCTGAAAACTATGAAATTAGCCACCAAACAAACATTTGTACTGGTATGCAAACAAGTTAAGAAGACAACAAAAATAGGGTGAGTAAAAAAGCATAAATCCATCCCTTTGTTAGATTCTATTTTTGAAAAAGGAATTAACAATGAACTTTCTAAGACAATAGAGGAGTCAGAACTGTTTGCCACCAATTATGCCCTCTTTCCTTCTAAAGGATTAAGCAGCAACAGCGTGTGTGTGTACATACATATATATATAGGGATTTGCTAACATGAATCTAAAATTTTAGAAGGAGAATGTTAGCAACATGCACCAAATATTTAGACAAAAAACTCCTCATACATTACTTATGAAAATTAGAAATAGGGTTATTTTAGTAATTTTAAAATTAAAATTATCTATTTCCCAATATCCCAAATTTCTCTCTTGTGATGGTTGCTTTCTATGTTTCTACCTCTACCACTTTAATTTACCCTTTCCCAAATTAAAAATCAATATTTTGTTATTTTGCTTAGTACACTTGAAAGTGATAATTTTCCCCCTCTCAATCACTGATTTGATGGAATGTCATGCATATTATAATAAATATCTTTGAATAACTCCGGTTATGGGTGGGAAACTTTTACTGATTAAATGACAAATACTTGAAAAACAAGTAAACAATGAGAAAAACTGTTATTGATGGAAAGGTGGTGGCCAGAGGGTAATTGCCATGACTTTCTTGTTCATGAGAGACAATTGAGACTTGAGAGTAAACTTCAGAGAAAGAAGAGAGAAATTTTTTAATTTAAAATAAAATTTACTAAAATAATCTCACTAACAAATTTGTTTAGTAAAGAATAAGGATTTTGGTTTATGTTGTTAATATGTATATGCTCCTTCAGAAATTAAGGTTTAATCATGTTACAAATCTCCTCTGTGTGTGTGTATATTGTTAAACATGTACGAGGGAGGTGTAAGGAAAAAAGAATAAAGTACATACTTGATCACGCTTCTGCTCATCTATATTGGGAGGAGCTGAACTTGTGCGAGCAGGAATCTGCATGCAATAACAGAAAATTATTAACTCCCCCTAAAATTACAAAAGTCAAAAACAACTTCAGCTGGACGGTAAGAAATTAGCAGATAAGAAACTTACCGCCATCCCATTCATAAAGCCTGGACTAATGGATCCAAATTGGAAAGGGAATGCCTTGGAAGCATCTGCTGGGGCAGACAACATTCAGATCACTCTCACAAGTCAGATGCAATGGATAAGAATGTTATTTTACCACATATCACTTCACTATGACCCCAAACTACAATTCAGAAATCATAAAACTCATTCTGCATTTTATTTACAACATAAAAAGCCTGAAGTGTGACATACCCTTGACAGGGGTTGGAGGAGCTGCTGGATCAGAACTCACGGTGGGAGGTTGAGAAGTAGGAGCTTTTGGAACAACTCTGGTGCCCCTCTGTGCAGTGGACGATTCAGATGGCTTGCCAGTTGTATTTGTAACTGCCACATCAGATCCTCCTATCATAAAACATGTGAATGATGCCCATAAAAGAAATCACATTTTATCAAACACTAAATATCATGTATAAATTCCACAGGTTCTTCCATCATAAAATGGAATGCAAATAATTCCACTCAACAACATAATAATATGCTCAAAATGCAATTAAGTGCAGAACCAATTCCGGAAAACATACATAACTTCATTAAGCTTACCATGAATTTGCTGCTGCACATGGGTACCATTTGGCACAGTCCGGGCTGCATAAGTACTATTAGACTCAGCTGCATTCACCGGTATCGGGTTTACCCTAGATTGCCCACCTTGTGCATTATTATTAGACTTCTTGTTAAAACTAACACAAGCAACGATCAGAATCAATAAAATGAAAAAAGAAAACGAAAGAAAATAAAGAAAGAAAGTATTATAGTTTAAACACACAAAAATCATGCAACCCTAGGTCACCAAGAACAAACCAGTCGCAATATCTACACCACCCCACTCTGAAAACAACACAATTCAATTCAATTCAATATTATATACAAAGAGGAATAAATAAAAATCATAACCCCGTATACCCACTATCCTTGAAAACAAACAAAAAGTTTTTTAAAAAAATATGAAAAATAAAAACAAAAAGGGAACGAAAAGATAAATTTGCAAAACCTAACTAACTCACCTCCGGCTAGAGGAGAGGGATGGAGAAGGAGCGGCGCCGGCGCCGCCCTTGCCGTACGCACCGCCGGAGGAACCTCGCTGCTGATTGAAGCTGGCGGATCGCCCGGATTTTCGGTACACAGCGTCGTTCTTATCGGACTTTGATTGATTGAAGGACATATATCCCAACCCTTAAATCCTCAAAATCAAAGCTTTTAAGAAAGGAAAAAGAAAAAGAAAAAACAGGAGTTTTCTCCTCAATTTTCCCTGCAGCCAAACAAGCAGATCCGCGTCATCATTGGACCCAACCCCATACGAGCCTGAAACCCGTTAACCAACAGCAACCCATACGCACAATTCCAACACAGAATAAGCGAATTTGGTAAGAGAGTGAAGTACCTGAAGAGTGTGCAGTGGGTGGAAAATTAGGGTTTTCTATTGATGTTTGGTGGTGGTTGCTTGGCAGTGGTGTGTGTATCTGAGACGAAAGAAGCGATGGATAGAAGGGGAAAAAGAGAGAAGGGGGTGATTTGGGGAGAGAGAGTTTTTAGTGAGAGAAAGCGTGGTAACAAAAAAGAAAAAAACTTCTCAAGAGTGAGGCTTTAGAGAGTGGTCAAAAGAAAGGGTAGGTTTTTTAGGAGATCACTTCTTCTACACAATCAATGCCTTTTTGTGAGATAGATACCCTCTCCCTTCTTGCCGTTTAATTCCTTACTTCACTCTCCTTTTTCTTACTTTTAACTTCAAAATAAATAAATCTTCACTTTTTATGAAAAAAATATCTACTAATTTTATTTTCTCACTTCATATCGTATCGTTAATTCTTTATTGAAATACACTTTTTACTAATGTATTAAGAGTATCTTTCCTTTTAAATAAGAATATGTATATTTATTAACTATCTACGATTGTTTATATATGTTATTCTATTTTGTAATACAGAATCTTTTATATTTTAGTCCTTTTTAATATAATAAAAATATTTATTTTTTAATTTTATTTAAATATTAATAATAAATATCTTGTGTTAAATAAGATTAAAATTTTGACAAGTTAAGTTCAAATTATTACTCATCTTCTTGGAGTGAAATAAACGTGTTCTTTCTAAATCTTTTTAAAATTTAGGGGCCTTTTCTGCCTTTAACATTATCTCCTTTCCCTAAATTATTATACCAAAAAGATAAGACTAAATTAAAAAGACAGAATTTTAAAAAATATGTTAATTTATTAATTCTTCGTTTATTCCATCTTTACGCGGTTCTTAACCTTTTGTATTTTTAAAATTTTAATTTTGTTATCATTGGATATTTTATTTTTCCATAATTAATTAATATCAAGTAAATTTACCGGTACTAACTAATAAAAAATTATATTAATAAATACAATATAAATTATTAATAATATAAAATAATATTACACATCTTCACCAAGAGTGTCACTTATTTTTTATAAATTTATTATTTTAATAATTTATTTATTTATCATCCTTCCAAATTCTTTATCTATACATTTTTCACCTTTTATATTTTAATTTTTTTATTAAATACTTGATATTACTTTTAATCGTCAAATTAATGTAAAGCAATTTTACTTAATAAATAATTTAATATTCATTTTTAAGTAAATTTTAATATTATATTAAATACATACTTAATATAATAAAATAAGTATTCAATATTATTTCTTAATCCCTTTTTCTTATCAAGTATTTTTTTGCTAAGTCTTAATTTAGTATTCTAAATTAATTTTGTTTCTTAAAATATTAGTTTATTTAACACGAAAAGCTAACAAAACGTTACATTTTTTATTATATTTCTTTATTTTGATAAATAATTTTACTGTTATTTATATTTTTATCTATTATCTATTTATGTTTATTTAATTCATGTAAATTTAAAAATATTTATATAATACAATAATAAGGCTCAAGTTAAAACAAGTAAGCAATTAAGTAGTACACAAGTGAGTTAATATGTTTAAACTGATAGATATTTTTTTTTTAAAATTAAGTCAAAACTTTTACCTATATTTAATAATACTATTTTTCATATATTTATGATTTACTCTTCCATAAAAAAATTACAAAATTGCTCTTTAAACATACAAAACTTGTTATTTTAGGTTTATATAGGACTGCATTGATACCTAGTTTTGATATTTTTCATGAAAATCTTGTATGTACCTAATATTTAGATGGTGATTTTAAAAATTAAAATTTTCACATGCATGCATTGATGTAGTTTTAATTTATAATAAAAAAAAACTTTTGAATTAATAGAAAATTAAATGTCATTTTAGATTTTTAGAATTCTCTACAAACTCCTATGTGTACCATCATGATTTTCAAAATTAAAACTTTCATATAACACCCTCTTTTTTCTTTTATTAATAAATTGATGATTGTTTGGTATTATATAGTGTTAGAGTGTATTAGAATGATTTAAGGGTGTTTTGGTAGAAATCTGGTGTAGGAAATCTTACTTAGGTGAGACAAATCTCGCTTATGCGAGACTGAACGCCCAAAATCACATGTTTTCAGGGCAATCTTGCTCAGATGATATGATTTTCGTTCAAGCGCGATAGAATAAATCCAGCCCAACTGTCACCTGTCAGGCCTGTAATTTATTATTGAGTGATTTGTAATATTTTATACTTGTTAAATGTTAAATTGAAGGATTATTTGGTATTGGAATAGATTTAGATGAAGTTTAAAATTATTTAAAAAAGAAAAAGAAAAAAGAGGTGAACAGTAAAGTCAAAGTGAATAGTACTTTTTTTTTTAAATTTTGCCTATAAATAGAGGGGTTTCGCATGAAATTTTCATCTTTTTACACTTCTCAAAAGTTCTAGAGAGACCCAAGGCCATATACCACCATTTTTTCTCATAGTAAACCCTCTTAAACTTAGATTTCTCACCAGATCTGAGATTTTATATCTGTTCTGAATGATCTAAAGTAAGTTTCTATAAGTTTGAAGTTAGATTTATCGTTTGTTTCTCTTCTTCTTTTCTTTCTTATAGATAATAGATGATATCTTAGGATAAACTTCATTGTAGAGCTAAATCTTCAGTGAATCTTGCTTTAAAACAAGTAATATTTGATAGATTTGTTGTGAATCACTGTTGTAAGATAAGGAGAGTTTATTTTAACTATTAAATGATGTTTGGAATAACAATTTGATATGCTATTACAAGAATTTTTAAGATAATTTTGTCAAATCTCTTGTATCAAAGCTATTTTCTATGTTGTAACTGCTGCTAATTGATTTAAAATGGTGAGAGTTAGCTAAAATATTATGAATTGTTTCAGCTGAGTTATTGAGAATATGATTTTGTCTGTACTACATCATACTGAGATATATGTCATGCTTCATTATAGAGCCGAGTTATACGTCTAGGTGGATAGACATGTAATGATAGAGCATGCTGAGCTACGTTGTGCTGTGCTGTTTGAATCCAGATACCGAAATGGGTCATTCCTGGACTGTCTTGGTTCATTTTGGATTACTTAAGCTGTAAAACCAGTTAGAACTATTTTCATGTTGTGCATTAGATGGACTAGGAATGCATAGGGTTGTTGCTATGAATATCATTTTGCTCTATATATGATTTTTCTTTTGTAAGCTCACCCTTGCATTTATATCTATGTTGTTGTGTGCTTGTGTAATACGATGATCGTATGGTAGTACATGAGCAGATGTAGTTGATGTTGCATCTACTTCACAAGCTGAGGGCAAGTGAAGAAATGTTAGAAGACTAAAGTCAAGTAATTTTGCATTAAAGTTCTTTTGCTTATATTTTGAGACCTCGTATAGAGGGAGTTATGTAATATAATTTTTGTGTATTTTGAGTATTATGAACTAAATATAATATTATATTGTTCTGTTGGATATTGTTGTAAAGAACTTCATTTATTTTGAATGAAAAGTGAATTTTATACTTATATTCTCCATTATTTATCTATCTTAAATAAGTAAGTGGTGTAGAAATAATGTTCTTGATTTCTTATAAAAAAGGGTCGTGACATCACCTCACCCAAGTGAAAGAGGTAATCTCACTCAGGTGAGCAGTAATCTCATCTAGGCGAGCTGAGTCACTCAAGCAAGGACTCACGGGAAAAATGTCTAAATCTTTGGACGTTATCTCACTCAAGCGAGCCTATCAGGAAATGCTTGGCAAGGCTACTATCTAGTGTTCTCACTCAGGCGAGAATTGTGTCACTCAAGCGAGTTGTTCCTCCTCAAGTGAGAGCGTGTGGAGTTGAGGGGTATTTAATAGATTTCTAACATGAAAATTTCATTACATTCCAAACCTCACATTCTCTTCTTGTTTTCTCTGAACTCTCACTACTTTCTCTCAGATAAAACTCCTTCAAACTCTGATCACTTATCAAATCCGAGCTTGGATGTTAAATCTAAATGACTCTAAGAGAACTTCCATTGTTGAACTCAAATATTTGTCAATATCTCTTCGCATACTCCAATCGAGGTAAAGAGAGCTTTACTTTTTCGTTTTATTAAAGTTTTTATTTTGTACTCATTAGAGCAATATGATATAAGGATTTTGTGAAAATATGTGTCTAAAGTATAATATTTTTGAATAATAGCTGAGAATATACACGTTTGGTTGTTTGGCTTGAATGGCTGTAATATGTTTACATGAAATATACGATGAGTGCTCAATGTGGAGTGTTATGAAATACAATGAATGATTATGGTGTAATTATATGAAAAATGTATATGAGTATTTTGTGGCTATTATAAAGTATGATGTTGGTCTGAATGATTTAAGAGTGAAACCAAGCTCTGAAGGGATGAGTGATGTGAACTCAGTCCAAAAGTGCTTTACTAAGCACGACCTTATGAGTGGATAATGAGGAAATTCTCAAAATAAGTATAAGTGTTGGATATGGGATGAATCTAATGTGAATAGTCACAAATATACACTAGAAGTATAGAGTTCAGAGATGACGGAAAATCTAGGAAAAACGTAAAGTAGTGACGATATTCACATATGTACACACTCTTTCTGAGAGTGAATGCATCACATGATCTCACACTCATTTCCTGACTAAACTCCTGATTATACCTTTGCTAAAGGGCCCGTTATTGTATACGTTGTATCCGTGTACATGGGCTAACTGGCGACCATTTACCTAGTTGAGTAAGACCTCAAGAAATGCTCGAGCCATTGTTGTTTGTAATCACAGTGCACTAGAAGTGCGTATTGGAAAAAGAAAACTGAATAACATATAACAAATTGTTGAGTTGTGTATATGTGATTATGTTGGTAATTTGAATTGGTTGTAGAAATGAATATGTTCTCTTTATATTATAATTGTGATTTTTATGATGTAATGATTTATTAATAATAGAATAAACGCTCACCCTTATTGACATTTTCAGAGAAACAGGATAATGACCCCTTAAGAAAGGATTAGGCTAGTGGGTAGCTACATACAATGTGGGCTTAATTATGTATTTAATGAATATTAGAGAACATGCTATTTTAAGTTACCCATACATATTGATGATATAACTAGGAATATTATTATGTTGGATATGAAACTATATTATGGCGTCCCTTTTGATTTTCCTATAAGTAGAATCCACCATACCTTATGTATGTACATTTATAGAGGTACAGTTAGGACCCCAGTAGCCTTCACATATTTATTCACATACCATGATCATGACTATCTTGGAAGGCCAACCCGAGTTACCGATGAGCAAGTCATGAATGTTGAGGCCACAGCTGACTTGGGAGATTTATATCTCAGATCAGACGATGACCTCGATTCAGATGATTTAATAGAGATAGAAGGATGACATGGTGATGACTAGCATTGGGTCCTCAATGTTTGGATATATTTTGGGACTGCTCTGGGACTTAAATTATTTTTGTGATGTACTTATTTTGGTTGTATAATTATTATCTTAAGTCTCACATATTTTGACAAACAGTTTATAAATTTTTATACTTGATATATGTAATGTATATTCAGTATCCAAATTTGTAAATTTGTTTCTAGTTTATTATGATATTTAAATTACTGTTATTTAATTAATATTGCATGAGTAGCAAATTTTGTAAATAATCTTATTCACAAAAAGATTCTAATTTATTTGTATTTATAATGCCAGCTACGTATGAAAATTAACATTTTATTTCGATATTATACAAATAAATGTGTAGTAAAGATTAAAAAGTTAGGACGTATATTTCACATCCACTCTCTCCATCTCAATTCATCATAAAAATTAGCTTTTGTATTGATAGATTGTTCAATGTCCTTTTAGATCTTCTTCATGTTCTCCCTACACTCTAGTTGCATTTACTTAGCTTAATGTTCGCAAAAATTACTTTAGTCATTTTAACCTCGCTTAAGCAAAAGTTTAAAAAAAAAAGGCTTATTTGATGAATATCGCTTAAGCAGTAATGAATTCACTTAAGTAGGAATATTATTAGTTTAAGCGAAATTTACCTAACTTAAGCAAATTGAGCAAACATAGGAATCCTGCAATTTTAGCTTCAGCAAAAAATAAGCGTAAATTGATGAGATTTTGTATGGTCATCATGATATAAACTTAATTAAATATTGTATGACTTAAGCAAAATTTATTGAGAATGATTTTCTTTTATTTTTTTAGTGTTCAATCATGTTACTTTAATTATTACTCCTATTTGGATCTAGTCAAGTTGTTCATTGCTAAGAGAATTGAGATAAGTATATGATACTTTTAAATTTAATTGATTTCACTTATAAATATCACAATTCAAAATATGTATATCACAATTCACTTATAAATTGATTTCACTTAGAAATTTAATTGATTTCACTTATAAATATCACGATTCAAATCCACAATCAATCACAAACTCAAATTTGGATCCATAAATTCCTAACAAAAGAAATCTAGAACAATATTACAGATGGAGGAGAGAAAGAAAGAGAAGAAGAAGAAGAGCAGAAGAACATCTTCACAATCCAATCCTCAATCTAATTCCTTAAGAATTGAAGCTCGGAAGTCGCCTTTAATCTCTCTCTCTCTCTTTCTCTCTCTCTAACTTTCCTAAGAAGTGAAAATGGAATGGAAAAGAAAAAAATGACAAAAGATCCCTTAAATTCTGAATTGCACTTATATTTATATTTTTCCTACCCTTCTTGATGTTAACACTTTAAACACTTAAAGTATACACGTAGAAGGTCTTCTAGAAGCTTCCTAAGTTGAAGTGAGTATTTTAAACGCTCAAGGTGAACACTTGAAAGTAGTCTGCAAAGTTTGATTATGTGTGTTAACACTTCAAGTAGTTTGATTATGTGTGTTAACACTTTGAATACTTGAAGTGTTAACACGTAAGCCTTTCTTCTAAATTGCATCTGCATGTGTTAACTTTGTCCGTTTGAAATGTTAACGTGCAAATTCTTCTGGAAAATTAGACATGCGCATGTTCACTTTGAACACTTGAACTGTTAATGTGCAAGGTCTCTTTAAATTTTCACTTCTGAAGAGTATACTTTGAACTCCTCTCTTACTGAAAACCTCTAGAGTTGTCACTTTATGCGTCTAGAGTGATAATTTCCAACACATATCAATTAATTCTTCACTTTTTAAGCCCAATTCTTTCACTTTCTTTATTTAATTCTCAGCTTCAAAATTTCTAGCTCAAATTTCTGTACAAATTTAATCTTCTTAGCAGACTTATATCGAAATTGAGATCAAATAAAAAATTCTAAACTATTTAAAGAACTTTGAACATAAATGCAAATTTTATGATATTTTCAGTTTTATTTATTATTTAACTACTTATTTACTACTAAAAACTAAGCTAATTTACTAGTAAAATATAGATTTATCAGATACTATCCAAAAATTAAGATTCTTCCTAAAATTACAATGTGGAGTACTTTTATAAGAAGAGAAAATTGAGAAAAAGGAGTGAGATTCAAGAGCTAAGCTCCAGAAACTTACTTGGATCTTGAATGAAATAGACGTTCAAGTTCAGATCTGAGAGAGATTTGGAGTTCGGGAAGGTTTTCTCTAAGAAGAAAAGGTAAGAGAACGGAGAGAAATGTGAGGAAAAATTGTTTGGCTTTTAATGAAAGTTTATAGGACCAAAGTTTCTTAAATACCCCTCTAAACTCACACATTCTTGCTTAAGTGAGTGGGCTCTCACTTAAGCGAGATCATCCTTGCCTAAGCAAGCCCTTTCTTGCTTGGGCAAGAAAACCAAACAATGGTTTTTCCTCAGTTTTTCTAATATTCTCATCAAAGTGAGAGTATTTTTGCTTGAGCGAGAATAGGTCCAAAGAAATCTCCATTTTCCTACGACTTCTCGCCTAGGCGAGGCCTTTCTTGCTTGAGTGAGAGGATAGTTGGGGCGACTTTATCCTCTCTTACTAGAGTGAGACACATCTTGCTATAGTGAAAGTGCCTCAGAATACTTAGTCCAAAAAGATTTGTCTTGCTTAAGCAAGAAACCCTACACCAAAATTCCTATTTTTCAAAAACATAGACAAATAAAATGAGTGTTTTACCTGCAGGAGTAACTCTAGAATTAAATTTTGAATCTTAAATTTAGATTCAGTAACAAAAAATCAAATCTTCTCTCTTGACATGTCATATATTTGTTAGAGATAAAACATATCTCTTGAAGGCAAAAAATCATCATCTTTTGTGGCTTTATGCTCTATATAAAGAAATCTCACACACTTAAAAGAGCAACATTTTCCCTTAGAGACCTTTTAACTTACACACTTCAACACTTGAAAACTTTTTCCTAACCAACAATTGACAATTCTTTGAGCCGTTTACGAGTGAGGATCATTAGTAAAGAAGTAGGGTGTCTTTCTAGAGTCTAAGCTAAGTGATCGAGAGCACTTTTAGATACTAATTTTTTTTCATTTCTTTTCTCCTTCGAATTCTTTTAGTTTCCATTACTTTTTGAATGACTATGGATTTATTTACAATTATTTTCTCCTTCTATTTTATTATGAATAGTTAAATTCATATGTAGGGCTATAATGAATCCTTTACACGCTGCAATTTTTTTATTTAATGACAATTGCAGTTTTTCTTTTTCTTAATTTTTATTCTATTAAACTTATTTTTATATGTTTAGAATTGATCATTCTTAACATATCATAATTAATTGTATTGTAGGTGAATCATACCACATGTAATTAATAGAACTATAAGGTAAAACAAGACAAATAATTAAGTAGAATAAAATTTTTCTCTTTTAATCATTATTAAATTAACGAACTCATAAGTTTTTTTTTTATGTTTTATCTATCTTTTTACCTTGAAAAATCATTTGAGGTAATATCTTTAAGAAAAAAATTGCTAACATTGCATGACTATTGATTGTTAGTAGTATTAGCATGTATGGTTAACAATCATATAGAAACTAGGATTAAAATTAAACTAAAAGTAATCATAAAGATGTATAAAGGTAAAACCACAAATCCTAAGTTCATCTTGAATAGTTTTCTTATTAAAAATTGTGTTGTTTTTTCTTTACCTTTTAAATTTTTTCTTATTACTTTCTTTTTATTTTTATTATGCACTATTCAAGTTCAAACAATTAAATCATGATAATTTTTGTAATTAAAAATAATTTTTATGAAACGATATTTCAAGAATTTAAGTTGAGAACCTATTATATTACTATTCAAGGTGTACACTTGTCACGAACAATAGCTGAAAACTTATAGCTTTTTACTTATAAAATTGAAAATGTTTGACAACCTATTTTAATACAATACTATATATGTAAATTATACTTTTATTGAGACATATATCAAAATTTATTTAATTTGAATTATTATATTATACTTGATTGGCTTAATAATTTTGTCAATTTCTCAAATTCTATATCTTTTCATCTTTATAATATATTTTAATATTTTAAATATTTTAATATATTAAATTTTATTTTTTATTTTCTTAATTAATTTAGTAGTGTATATTTTTTAATGTAATTTTTATCTTTGAAATAAATATCATACACTTTTAACTTAATAATATTTTATTCTATAATTTTAAAATTTATTTTAAGATACAAATAAGCCAAATATATATATATTATATTTAAATAAATGATCTTCATTTTTAAAATTTTTATTTTAAGGCTATTTTTAACATTGATGATAAAAATATTATTTTAAAATTATTAAACATTTTTATTATTTTAGTACACTATTATGCTCATATAATAAATTCTAAATATTTTTAAAAATAACTATTTAACATAATTTTTATTATATTTATATACAATTATTTATAAAAATATAAAATTATATTTTTAATTATTAAATAATATATTTATTTAAAAATAAAATACATAAACATTACACATACTATTATTAATGATTTTAAAATTGAAAAACAAAGTATTAGAATTATACTTACATGAATATGCGTATAGGCCATGTCGCTGAATTTAGCGCTAGATAAAAGAAAAATTTATATAATCTATCAAGTAACACAATAAAATATTATAAAACACTAATATAAAATTATCTTAAGTGAAAGCATTTTTTTCTTAAAGTGAAAGCATCTTTTTCGTTACGCCATGTTATTTCTCTTATATTTAATATTTATTTTTTCATTCAATTTTTTTTAATTTTAAATTTTTCATAATTTCTTTCTTAATTTTAAAAATATCATTTCCCTAATTTAAAATATTGCCATTTAATATAATAAAAAATTAATTAGCTATAGTAAAAAAATTTATTTTTAAATTTTATTAATTTAATTAAATGTAACATGCTTTTATTTTAAATTTTAAATTTATTTTAATTTAAAATTATTCACATAAGACATTTATGATAATGTCAAAAAATAAATTATACACAATAAATTATTAAAAATTATAATAAAATAGTATTTATATTAGTTCTTTATATACAATTTCTGATAAAAATTTATATGTATTCATAATAAATCAAAATAAAATGTCCATATATTATAAGCTACGAAGTAATAAAAGACATTAAATTCCGTTACAACTAATATCTGTCTAAAATTCAAACTTCTAATGGTGTTATTTATCAATAAATCAGTCCAAGGGTATAATTTTTTATTCGTAATTATTATCACCATTTCATGATTGAGTATTAATTATGTTATATAAGATACATTTTTAAAAATAGTTATTTGAATTACTTTTGAAATAATAAATGATTTTGAAACAAAATTAAATAAGTGTACCGTGAAAATAATATAGGTAAAGTTACAAAATTAATGTCAATTTTTTCAAAAAATAATATTAATATAGGTGTATTTTAAAAAATTTAATTAAAATAAATTATCTAATTGAGAAGATCCACAAACATTAAAAACCGTCAAAATTAAGTGATTTCATGGCCACTGATTATTAGTTATATGACTTTTTTCATTATGTCATTGTTTAAAATGCTTTTTACAAATATTGGGATATTTTTATTGATCATATTTTTAAAAAAAATTGTTAATTTTTTTAGTTAAATTTAGTGTATTTAAAACAAACAAATTATATATTCTTAAGTACCTCTATTGATAGTTAATTTTTTATTGGCATATTTTTTGTTTTTGTTATTAGGCCTTAATATTTTGTTTCTTTCATTTTTTAACAAATAAGTTTATAAACTTGCATTAGACTTTTAATCTCCTCAACAAGAGTCTAACAAGAGAAAATAAACTGTAAATTTAAAATCTATTTTCACAGAGTCTTATAAAAATTTAAATTCTTAAGCAAATGTAATCTCAACAATAGGGCCCATCATTTTGCTACAATGGATGAGCATATTCCCAATTTATTGAGAAAGGCAAACCAAAGTTCTTCATAAGCATCTCTAATTAAATCTTCACATGCAAAATTCCTATGATGTTGACGAAGTTATTTATTCACATGAAACTTTAGCCTATTTAATGGATGAGAACACCAATATATGAATGATAAAGGAAGAAAACTTCTGGTTTATTTGCTGTAGCAAGAAAGTTGTGAGTTTGAGAGATATTTAAAAAACTTTCATCCCAAAAACTTCATTTTCAACCAAATCATCTTTCTCTCTCCATCCTCTTTGTTCTTGTCCTCTCCTTTCCAAGAGAAAACCTCTAAAAAACTCTAGATCTCCCTCGGATCTGAGTTCAAACGTCAATTCTACTCAAATCTAAGTAAGTTTTCAGAGCTCATCCTTTGAATCTCTTTCCTATTTTTCTTTTTTCCTTTTCATAATAGAAATATACCTTGTAATGTTAGGAATAACTCTAGTCCTTGGGAAGTATTTTAGATAGAGCACATGAAGAACATAGTTCTTGAGATCCATTTCCAAGGGAGTATTTCTGAGCTCTGGTTTTATTTTTATATGTAGTGACCCCATGAGAACTGAAGTAACATTTTTTAGTAATAATCTATAAATTTTTTAATGAAACTATATGATAAAAAGTGCAATTTTGGCATAAAGAAGGATTTTGAGTTTAATAGAAATCACTTAGAGCTAAATTCCTAGTAAAAGTCATGAGTCAGAGCAAGATCAGAAAGTTTTGTAAATATGTTTCTCGAGATAAATACATGTGGAGTGATAAAAGTTAGAGAATAATGAATTTTAGGTTAGAAAACTCTGTTAAGACAGAGAGAATGTAATCTCTAGCAAATTATATAAAAATTTAGATATTAGACTGAGTCTGAGGGTGTACAACCTTTAACATATTGTGTGGAATTGCATGAAATTATATTATTGTATTGTGAATATGTGTTGAAGTGATGGGACATGATAAGTGTATTAAATTATGATTATGTGTAATTGAGAATTTCTAAGAAAGTATGAAAATGTGTAAAGAAGGAAAAAAGGGTCACAAATATGCTGATTAGTGCGATTATGATATATGCATTGTAGTACACTGACGAGTAAGATTACAACACGTATGTCATAGTACATTGATTAATGTGATTGTAATATACGTGTTAGAACAATATGATTTGATGTGCCACAATTGAGATATGGTATGGATAGTTCAAGATGCACTGGGGTATAGGGGTTAAAGTTGATTGTAGAATTATGGGTGAATGAGAGTGGTAAATGCGGTTCACTAATGTATACACAATGTAAAAGTGGGATGCATTTACAGGCCTCACACTTATTTCTTGCCGAACTCCAAACTATACCTTTTCATGGAAGGTTGTGAACACACACGTTGTATCGGTATGTGGTTTAGCTGACCATCGACTATCTATGTTGCGTAAGACCTTTGTAATTAATGAGAGTGTGTTGGCAGTGATTTAGGGGCCCAAGAGTATTTAGAGTATTGTTGAATGATGGAATATTCAAATTTGAAATGGATAAAGTGGCACAACGTTATGTATTGAGTAATATAGTTGGTCAAGTGTGAAATGATGTGTTCTCTTGTTTTATCATTATATGTTTGACTGAAAAGTTAAGTATTTGATGTCAATAGATTAATTATCTTTAAATAACAAAAGATATTATATTACATGTATAAATTAGATGAAGTAAAAATGCATGTACTTTGGATGTGAATTGATGAATATTTTGGAATCAAAATAATTAAAGTGATATAAAATGGGGAATGGAGTAACCAATGTAATAAAGAAGAAATAGCTGTCAATTGATATTAAGAGTTTTGAGGAGAGAACCCATAGAAATATCCAAATATTATGATACATTAGAATTTTTCAAATTTAGTTTGAATGAGGATTAAGGAGAGCTAGAAAGATTATTGTAGACAACTGGTAAAATTATTTTATACTTTGAATATCTTCCAAAAACCAGTGTAGATTAAAAGTTCATGTATTTGACTTTTTAAGATACGTTTAAGAGGAAGTTTGTCGAGAAAAAAAAAAGAAGAAAGCATATTTTTTAATTTTGAATTAAAAATTAATATATTATTTATGATAATAAATGTATTAAATTTATATTAATATATATTAATTTATAAGATCCGTGTTTATAAGATTGGTGGAACCAAGTAGGTAGTGATAATAGCAAGCTTTGCTCCCTAATATGAATTACTGCATCATTCTTTTGCCATGATACAAATTAATTTAGTTAAGCAATGATATTAGCGCAAAATATGAATGCTATAAAGGCAGTAATTGAAATATGTTTATCATACCTTAATCACTATCTTCTATCAATAGCTTATTGCCAAAATCAATCGTTTCTTCTTGTTCTTTGATTTGAGAGTTACCAAAATCATTTGTTTCATGTTCAATGCTTTGTTTATGTTCCTATATAAAAGGTGTATATTTTCTTATTAATATTTAAAACATTATAGACTAATACAAATATGAAATAAAACATGACTAGATTGATCTTCTTGTGTAGTCTCTTTTTCTCTTTCTTTTTCTTAAGAATGTCCTTTAGCCTCACAGATGTGCCATGAAATCTTTTTTTAGCCTTTATTCCTATGACATTCTCTTTGTTAATTAGTGAAACATTATATGAATGTCTTACTTTACCATGAAGACATGCATATATTTCATTCATAGTTCTCATCCAACCATCAATATAGCTATATGGTAAGCTTCTCCTAATACTATTCCTTTATTTGTTAATTGATCATACAATCTACACAAGTCCTTGTATTGGACTTCCATTCTTGCCTTTGGGTTTTCATGGATTAGAGAACTTTGAGATCATGTGAACATAAAATTCTTACAGATTCAAACATCCTACAACTACACTTTACTACACCAGTGGAAGAATCGCATATCATAATATGTTAAAATTGTTTTTTATAAGGGTTGACTTTATATTTAGTATTTTTTTCATTTTGATTGATAATATACATAATGCTATTATAAGCAATTCATATTTCATATTGACACTGTGGGATGGTTATAAATTTTAATCAAAATGAATGTTATAGGACTTATTTAGTACATTCCAAAATTCAAAATAAATTCTAAGTCTTATAGCAGTGTTATCTATCTCATTCATTGAGCTTGGTACTAATCGTCTTGGTCACTTGAAAAATAAAATAAAAAGGTGAGTCCTCTACACTATCACATACACAACATCAACTAATTTTTTTTTCTAATAGCACACTACTACAAGTCAAGCATACGAACGGTTGCGCTCACTGCACAATCAATCCATACAACAACATCACACATCAAACATACAAAGGTGCGCTCACTACACCTTCACCCAAATCCACATGCATACGTACACTCACTGCACGATAGCTACGCTCATTATGACACTGTGATCATAGTTTCCTTATACCTTCAACCTTAGGGACTTACTCAGTTTCATACCGTCGATGGTTACCAGTTAGCCCCTGCCTCACGGATATAATATTTGCAGTCAGAGGCCGCTTAACAAAGGTATTGGTTAAAGACCAAGTCAGGAGAAGAGTGTGTGGCCTGTATTGCACCCATGCTTACTATTGGTGTCACCACCACCCTCTTCTTCTGTAGGTAGTCTTATCACCCCCATCTTCCACACTCCTAGTGTATCACTGTAACCATTCATAGTTTCCAACCATTACAAGCACACTACAATCAAAATCAGCATGTCATTCACACACACATTCACTCACATTCTCAATCATTTCATAACATTCATTCTTAAACATGACACGTATACATACATTCAACCATTTCATTACATACATTCTTCAATATCTACCACATCATGCTCAACACAAAATTTCCATCAAAACACACCTCTTCATAAGTTCTACCTCAACTATATTCCAATGTATAGCAAAATAAATAAAATTTAAACACAAAGAGATAGGTTAGAGTCCCCTCTTACCTTGGAATGAGGACCCACAACACAATCAACTGTAGAAGGGTTCCTCACATGGATTTTTGTCCTAAATACATGGAGAGATCTATGAGAAATTGAGGAGAATGAGGAAAGAGTAAAAACACAAACCTTAACTTATAAAACCTACCTCAGAATGTCCAAAACACGACCACAACCTTCAATCTAAGGCACAAACGGCCTTGGAGGTATTTTGATCGGTGAAATGGGCTAGAGTTGAGAGAATTGAAAGAGAGATGGAAGGGAAAGTGGTTAATGCATTCTCCCTAATCCTAAAACTCTCAAATACCCTAAGAGTCACGACACTCTCGCTACACGAGTCATCTCTCACTTCAATGAAAATATCAAACATAACTGCACTGATTTTTCTGCATAATCTCATGATAGCAAGATCCTGTCACTATAGTGACCTCCTTCTCGCTACAACAAGACATCTCTCATTACAGCGAGATAAAACCCAGAATTTTCTCTCCCTTTCTCTGTTGCCCTCTCACTGTGGTAAGAATCCTCTCACTACAACAAGAATGCCACATAGACCCCCTTCTTCTCCTGCACCTTTCTCATTATAGTGAGAATGTCCCTACAACACACTATCAACCCCCAACTTATACTTTCTAAGCACCTTCAGCCCAGCCACAAGTCAACATCCACATTTTAAATCACAACGTACATATATACTTATATATATTTATATACCTTTATATACATACATATCCATATCACCAACATAAGTCAAAATGCACATCCAAATAGAACATACATACTTACATTAATAATCAAAATAGGGTTAAAAAACTCGGGGCGTTACATGATCTCTAATCTCTACTTTTGAGAGTGGTTCAATGAAAATTGTTTTTTTAATTTCTACTTTTAAGAACAATTTAATGAGAATCATTCTCTAAAGATTACATGGAGATTACTAAATAATCACTTTCTAATATCACTATTTAATATAGTAGTTGACACATGGAACCGCTCTTAAAACTTTAAAGAGTTGTTGACATGTGGAATGGATCTCAGAATTGAAGATTATAGAGCAATTATTGTCAAACCACTCTCTAAAGTTTAATTTCAAATTAAATTACAAAACTCAAAACTTTATCATCCCTATCCTTCAGTTCATTCTCAATTCTTTGTGATCTCAAACATGTTTGAGTCACCCTTTACATTGTGAACATCACATTCACATCCCCAAAGTATACTTCTCTTTGTTTGCCTTTCATCACTGTGAACAATACTATACTCTTCTTGTACTTAGATGCACCATGTTTGAAATGAATAGTGCACCTTCATCTCTAGCATTGAGGTGAACTATGACTAAGGTAGAAGTATGTTGCATTGAGGTTAGAAATATTGAATATTTTTGTATTTTCAATGAAACTTATATTTAGCTTTTGATTACTACATGACAGAGAGCATATATTTAGTGAATTTTTTTCTTATTTTTAGTGAAACTTATATTACAAATGTCAAACTTCAGGTTAGTGCGTATGAGCTATTATTGTGTTTAGATTTATGGGTTATATGTGCTTTAATTTTGAACATGAGTATGTTATGATTTTGTGCATTAGGAAGAATACATGATAATTTTTATGGATGTAATAAAAACTAAACTATGATAAGATTTATGGATTATGTACACCTCCTTAGTTAGCTAGATGATGATGAGTCTATGACTCCATGTGACCCTATTGTATAACCATAAACAAAGACATGTAAATATGTAAAAATGATTGTATGCTAAGATAGAACTAAATGCATATAGCAGAGACATGTATTTAAATATGTTTGGTTGTGAGTATTAGAATAATATATATGTTGTGAATACATATGTTTTGTTGTTTGGTTGAGAGTGCAAATATTTATGATTTTTTATTTTCTTCATTGTAAATTGTTCTAAAGTTGAAGTTTAAATTCTTAATAAAATTCCAATTTTGAGTGAAATCCTAGTTTCTTATTTAAGATTCAAAAAAATGATTGAAACAAAATCATATTTTGACACTCAAATTGTCCAAGTTGGACAGTCTAGGAATAAATCATTTCATTGATTGGTTAACAAATGTTTCTTATAATAGTGTATGTTATACTTACCTTCTATATTCATAACTTGTCTCAAACAAGAGAAAGAAATAAAAAACAAAAATGATTAGAGATATTCACTATATATTCCTTATGATAACTAGATTTATGAATTATGGTCAACAAATAGTCTAAGCTGCAAGGTACATTGGTCAAAGTTTCATGATTATCTTATTTTACGCAAATCGTTTACCTGTAACTGTTTAATATCCTTATAAAAAAAATAATCACATTGAAATGTTTCCATGGTTGAATACATTTCAAATTTAATAAATGCATTGCTTGTGAAGTATGTGTTCATACTTATTGTTGAC
The DNA here is from genome assembly GCA_024086825.1 of Abrus pulchellus subsp. cantoniensis. NCBI lineage: Eukaryota > Viridiplantae > Streptophyta > Magnoliopsida > Fabales > Fabaceae > Abrus > Abrus pulchellus. The sequence goes on along the minus strand of CM044050.1, from coordinate 29,631,462 downwards.
TGGAAACTTGAAACTGATATTCAAAACAAATGATTACTTAATTACAGTATTGATTTGATAAAATTTTGGTTTGATAAATTTCTCATTGTCTCTTACTACATGCTTGATTGAGGTAAATGATATCACAATCAAGTTGTGTACTAAGAGACTAATATGAAATACAGCCAAAATTTTGTCAATTATAAAATACAAAGTTTAAACAGAAAATGCTAATTAATGTATGGAAAGCTTTATTCTCAAATGAGATAGGGCCCTAACATGTGAGACAAAATGAGATATTGATTCATGTAATTGTCATAAGTGTAGTTGGAGCAAAAATGAATTGAAGTTAAATGACAGTTGATCGTTTGACTGAAGAATATAAAGATTGAGTGAAGGAGTTTATTAAATTTACGAATGAGCATGCTACTTATAACAACCTTATTCTCTACCCTTGTTGGTGTTGTTTGAATATGATGCAAGTAAATGTGAAGGAATTAGAAGAACATCTAATGTATAATGGGATTGATGAAAAATATACTTGTTGGACAAAATGCAGTGAAATACGAAATGGAAGTACATCACATGACATGGAGTCAAGTGTGTATTACTCAAAGATATTAATTAAAGATGGAAATGCTCATGTTGAAGACATTTCGAACGTTGTTGAAAAGGTCGTAAAGATTATCCAAAGATATTTGAGAGGTTGAAAGATGATGTAGAAACACCTATATACAATGGATACACAAAGTTCACAAGATTGAATGTTATGTTAAAACTTTATAATTTAAATTTCTCTAATGGATGGAGTGATAAGAGTTTCATAGACATGTTAAGTTTATCAAATGAGATGCTACTAGAGGGTAATATGCTCTCAAAACTTGACTTTGGAGAGGAGTTAACAAAAATCACTCTCAGTAATAGAGATTGGAGAGTGGTTCCATGTAAAACTATTTTCCAATGTTGGATGTTTGTAGGGCAGTTAATGGCTGAATCGCTCTCGAAACTAAACTTCAGAGAGCAGTTATTTAATTGCTTTCTAAAATGCAACGCATTTGCATGAAGCAATGTTTTAAAGTAGTTTTTGTGACACTCTTACTACTTATTACACCATCAATATAAATATAATATTAAAATAATCCAAGCAGTAAGAAAGTCACATGTATGAGTTTACGTCTATTCACATTAATAGAAACTATATACACCATCTGCACCAGTTATCCAAATACATATATACATATCATCTGTCAAAATATACAGTCATCCAGTCATATAAACATATGCATATAGCTGAATTACATACAAAATAAAGTGGGGTCATGATATCAGAAACAACAACAACAAAAAAATGACCTCATAAGCTTTTCCTCTAGCCCATGATCATCAAAAATACCATTTCCTCCAAAAGTTAACAACGGTTAAGGATTTCTATTTATACGTTCCCTCAGTCACTAGTAATTATACCTACATATATGTACAAATTATACTTTACTCGGCCCTAGCCTACTCTCCTTTCCTACTAGTTTTCTGCTCGGAGGAGTCAAAACTAGGAGGAAGTCCAGCCTGAGAAGAAGTCCTCTTCTTTCTAGAAGCAGTAGGGGTGTTTAAGCAGTGAAAGGAATCCGGAGAGTCAGAAGAACTAGAGGAAGTCGAATTTGAAGTGGATGAGATGGAGATGTGTCTGGGTAGAGATATGTTTGCTATATTGGGTCGTACAACAGGTGGGTACATAAGGCCCTAAAGATCTAAGAAAATTTGGAGATAATATAGGGACAGGAGGTGGGACATGGGTCTCCTAAACTGTACTCCAGGAGAAAATGGAAAAGTGAGTCTCATGTGTACCCTGATGAGGATGGGGTATGCTCGTGGGCTTGGCCCGTTTCTATCTAACAAAAAGGTAATAGTGCCGATGCGGGTGAATTATTGTTGCTCCCCATCATGTGCCTATATTTCTTCAGGATCATATCTGACCGTGACGCTGAACTGGTACGGTGGTCGGGCCATTTGTATCCTCACTTACTAAACATATTCACATACAACACACATAGCAACTAAAAGAGTGAGACAAACCCATTTCAACGAAAGTACAATAGAAAACACGTCAAGATATTTATAATAATTATAGCAAATAGCAAACAACTCAACACACAATGTACATGCCATGTATGATTCTGTGCATTACCTAGTTAATTGCTATACTGACACACGCATGTGGGCCCAAACCATTCTTAGTCATAACTATCTCATCAGATAGTTTCAAAGGTATAGCTCAACTGATTCTGAGAATCTATCGGGTTTTGTCAAAATAGTCCAGTTTTGTAGTGAGAACCGACAGCACAGTCTCCCCTAGATTTCGTATACTTCCCATCCAACACCATCATCATTACATGCTTATGATGCATGAACCTAATTTTAGTCTTTTAATTAGGTATTAAACATTTCTTTTTAATCAACAACATATGTTTCAAAATTTCACCGACAATCCGACAGAGTTTCCTCTATAATTCAGATATTTCTAAATTTTCTTCTATCTGCAAAACAGTTAGAAAATTTTAATACACTTCTAATTTTAAGTAGAGACTCACCACCACCACATTTCACAACTTTTCAGCTATTTCAATGGCTCTCAAATACTTTTTTTTTCCAATTATCACTACATTTCAAAATACTCATTTAAAATAATACTTTAAAATGAATTATAATACTTTAAATTATTTAAATATGTATATGGGTATACTTTAAACATATAAAAACTATTAAATAAATTTTGATCAAACCACTTGAAATTAAAGAAGATTTTTTTTAAATTATTTTCTTAAGAAAAATTAACCACAATTTCATTTATCAATTTCTAAAACACTTTTTCAAAACCCATCAAATTTATTCTCAAATTTTTTCTATTTTTTTTAAACATCTTTATTTCACAATTCTCCAATTCTTTTCAACTTTCAACATTCCTTCTGTATACTCATTCCACATGAATGATAGTTAATTCCTCAACTATTTTAGGCAATTAATTATTTATACTGAATTCAACAAACAATTATCACAAAAGCATCATCACACATAAAATCAATCTCAAAAAGGAATATCAAATAATTGTACACTAAGTATAAAAATAATTATAAATTCCTTCAAATAATTTATACATACATAGCAAGGAATAAAATACCCATCTCCCAACGTTTTTCTACTACACTCTTAAAAATAGATATGTCCCCCTTTACCTTGAAGTGTATACCGATTTTTCTCTCTAACGTCCTCTTTCCACCACTACTCAAATCACGATCCTAACCAAATAATCACACATAATCATGATCAATGTTAAGAAGCATTAATCACCCAACCCTCTACTAGTGAGTTGAAACTATCATTTTTTAATCTTTGCAAAAATGGCTCACGGGTCTTACAATTATTTTCTATGATGTAAATAGAATACTATAAGTCTAAAGGTGATTAAAAATAATTATTTTTTCCTCATAACACTCTTGGGACAACACCTCTAGACAAAGGGTTTTGAACCCTAAAATGCATTTTTAACAAAATAAAAAGTACCAAAATTATTTGTTATAAAACATAGAAGGATTAAGCAAATAAAAACATAATTTAGAAACAAAAATTTTGGATAAAATTTCACCCTCATGCCACTATTCCAGCACCCAAAAAGAGGAAAAAAATAAAAATTTAATTAGTTCAAAGTGTTCAAAATAATAAAAATAAGTGGAATATTAAAAAATTTTAATGAACTTACTTGGAAATTTAAGGGATTAAGACCAAAGATTATCAAAGTTCCTTGGAGAAAGAAAATGGGACTTACAGAATTGAAGAGAAGAAATGGGAAGCTTTAGAGACTAATCCTTATCTTAAATAGTAAAAATAATAAAATAATATTAGAATTTGCACTAATTTTTTTTGTAATTAATTGAAGCAATTAGATAAAAATCTCAAAATTTAAAAATAATCATGAAATATATTAAACATAATTATAAAATAATTTTTAACATTATTGATCCTTTAGTTGGTGTCCAAAATTTTTACACGTAATTTCTGCTTAAGTATATAACTAATTTACTTAAAATTAACCAGAAAATTCAAAAATGCTCATTAATTACAAAAAAAATTATTTTTATATTCCAAATAATATTTATAAATAAAATATAAATTTTTTATAATAATAATAATAATTATTATTTTTAAAATAAAATGTTATTTTTAGCTTTATATAGCAATTTTAATCAATACAAATTGAAATTTTTTGAAACTTAAAAAATTAAAAATTAAAAATTATCAAAAATTTCTTAAAAATATACCTAACAATTTTATTTAAAGCATCTCATGTTAATTCTATCACAATTTTTTCCAAAAAAAATAAGAACTATACTTTAACTTAGAACTATATTAATAAATTAATTGTTTAGCAAAAACGAGGGTGTTACAGTTTTAAATGTTCTCTAAGTTAAAGCAAAATCGCTTTCACATATCTTTTTTTACGTTGTATGAATCATCTTATATATTATAAGAGTATAAATTGTAACATCCCTCTTTCATATTGAAATTAATTTATATTTAACACTATATTAAAACATAATTAGCAAAATTTGTATGCTTTGTATAAATGGTACAGTATGGGAACACGAATTAGAAAACTTGACGAATTTACAATATATCTTCAGAAATATACAAATATATTCTTAACACAAGATTTTTCTTTTAAAATGAATAAAAATACATCAAAGATTTATACATCTATTTCATAAAACTTTATTATATTTGAGCAATTCCTTTTCTACAACTCCTTGATGAGTATGACCCTAGAACGGATCATTTGTCTCCATTTCTTCTCTTTCATTGCCTGAAAATAATCAGTAAGGGTGAGTATTTCCTGTCTACTAAATCTCTTTTAGTATATCTTAACTAATAATAATAACTAGAGTTGTACCCTAATACTTTATTCTAATTCATTCTCATTCAAATACATATTTGTTATAATAATTCATACAATCATTCATCAAGCACATATAACATTTCACTCATTATAAATACATTTCTATGCTGACCTGTATGTTATTATACATGTATCATATCATTTCAATTCATGTGTCATGATATATCTGTCTCAGTAACACCCGTCAATGTACTACAACACATGTACCATAACAATATGAACTGATCTGCTGCGATACAGATATCATATCATACATACTCTTTACCACCTCTCATCTATATCACTTTTCATCATAATAATTGCCCCTGGGATCCCTTGAGGACTTCTAGCATAGATAGTTGCTGGTTGGCCGCAACATCACGGATACACATCTGTCGCCCCGGCCCCTTTTAGCAAAGATATAGTCAAGAGTTTCGTCGGGAGATGAGGATGTGGCCTGTGAATGTTTATTTTCAATAATTTATTATGCACCATTTTCATTATTAACATTCACCATCCTTATTTTCTCAAGATTTCCTAGATCTTCTCCTTAACTCTATACCCTCAGTGTATCGTTGTACTGTATATATTCATTCTCTTTCTCATTCTCAATATTTCTCATTTCACATTCTTTATATCAATCAGCATGTCATAATTCATGAGTCAAAATTTATATAAATTCATGGATTACAATATATATGATAACACACCCTTTCAATGTGTTATAATTTATATCATAATCACTTCGTTTCAAGTTGCATGGACTCATGCAATATAATCACGCCTCATATTCTTTCTAAATCATATTCTCATTTCTCATTCATACATCACATGCTTTCACTTTTATTTAACACTTCATTCATTTCCATAATTCTACCAGTTCAACATGTAAAGTTATCATACAAAGTCATATTACGCAACTAATACAATACATCAAACTTATTATAGAGATTACCACACAATATCACACCATATAATCAGTACAATATGCCGAGGGTCGAACACCTTCGGACTCAGCCCAGCTCATACAATCTCAATATATAGTCTCTTAACCTAAAGTTCATTATAGTATATCTTTTATTACTTAATTCATATAAATCTTAAGGAACTCAGTTCTAAAATCTCTTAATACTACTTAAGCCCATATTTTCTCTAAAAATCTGATATTATCAGTTTAAAATAAACTCCAAATCTCTGTTTATATCAAAATATACCTTTGCCATATGATACTATCAAAATTTACAGAACTTTACTAAGTAAAATACTCATATTTCTCGAAGAACCACTAGATCTATATATACATATATAACTACAGCTAGAAAATACTCCCCTTACCTAATAACGATTCCTCCAAACTAGTTCTCTGAGTGATCTATGGAGAGATTCCACACTATCCACAGAGAGATCTTCCAAAAGATAAGATTTTCTAAGTATTTTGAGGTAGAGATCTTAAGATGAGAAGAGAACTGAAGAAAATGAATGAAATAGAGATCTGAGTTTTGAGAAACTTACTTAGATCTAAAAAGAACGGATGTTTGAGCTCAAATCTGAAGAAGATCCAGAGTAATTGGAGGTTTTCTCTAAGAAAGAAGAGGGAAAGAACGAAGAGGATGGTGAGGAATATGTGATTTGGTTGAAAATGAAGATTTTAGGGCGAGAGTTCCTTAAATATCTCTCAAACTCGCTACTTTCTCGCTACGGTGAGAGGTTCTCGCTATAGTAAAAAAATCAAAAGTTTTCTTCATTTGCTGTCTGTCATTCTAGCTACAGCGAGAGCTCCTCGCTACAATGAGAGGGTAGCATTCTCGCTACAGCGAGAGGGTAGCATTCTCGCTACAGCGAGAGATTCTAGCTACAGCAAGAGGGCTCTAGAATGTTCCATTTTCACCGCCTCATTCTTGCTACAGCGAGATTTGTCTCGTTGTAGCGAGATATCTCATAGTTTACATCAATTAAACACTTTTAATTTCAAATAACATGCACAAATAACTAATATTAATTTTAAAAAAAATAAATTACAAAATGAGGATGTTACATAAATTCTTGTCGTGTGCTTTAGAATTTGCACATTAAAGGGCAAAGTTAAACTTTTTTGGGTTGCTTTGAAATTTTCCTTTCTTCATATCAATAATCCTTAACTAATCTCTGAAAATGATGGAAAATCTTAATAAATTATGTTGATAACTCATTTTTTAATAACATTATTCATGCTCTTGTGGCATTGTATTGTAGTTATGTCCACACAAAAGTTCTCTTTGCCATATTCCAATGCCCCATTTTACCTTTAATGCAAAATTTTGTCGTAACAAACTTTTGTATATAAGATCATACTTTTGAAGCATAATGTCACTAAATAATTCTATAAATTAAAAGTGTTTTGTTATACTTCTTGCCATTTTTTATTTATAATTTAATTTATCTCACTCTTTTTATGTATTTGTTGCAAAGTGAGTCACAATGAGATGATATAAATTTTTTAAAATAATATCAATTAAAATAAACATTTTTTAAAAATTAGAGGAGTTGTCACCAAAGTTTATCAAGAAAAACTTCAGAAAAACTTTTAAAACAATATGATATTTGAAACAAAGAATAGTTTGGAGAGTCATTTAAATGTGCAAATTTATTATAATTTTAAAAAATAATTTTTACTTTAAAAGAAAAAAATTTATTTACTAAGATATTAATTTATTTTAAAAAAGAGAAAAAATATTTTAAAAATTAATTTAACTTAACGGGTACAATTTCCACTACTACATATCTTTACATGCAATGATAAAAAAACTGCATAGTTCCATCTAAAAAAACTGTGGAAAAGTTTACAAATTTATGTTTTAGTAAAAGAAAATTTATCGTAAAATTAAATTAAATTTTATAAAATAATAACACTTAGTATAATAAAATAACACAACTATACATATATCCTATACTGAAAAATATGAGAAGCGAAGAAATATCACACACCTATATTGTAAATAGTAAACAAAATTTGTTAACTTTAATTTATATTAAAATTATATTTTTCTTAAAATTTAATTTAATTTAATTTATTATTTTCAATTAAGAGTTAATTTGAGTTCTTCCTTATTTCTTCTCTTTTTTCTTGCAAATTTGTTTAATCTTTTTTATGATAATTGTCTTAAAACCTGCATTTGTATTTACAATTATGATAGAGGACTAATTTCATAGATTGATCTATGAATTTGATCTCGTGATAAGATGAGGTAACATTTTCTATTTTAATCCAATTCAAAACTTTATTTTTAATTCTATCACAAATAATTTTAATTTAGTTTTAGATTGCATTGTTATGATTTCGAATAATTCACGCATGTAAAATTCATTACAAGTGCAATAAAAAATTGATTGAAAATGTGTGTTCTTTAATTTGAATTCACAAATTAAATTAATTTTAGAACCAAATCCGTTTTACAAAGAAGAAATAGCAATTATTAAATTCATTTGTATTTTAATTTCTTAATCATGTTCTTGCTTTCATTCAAAATTTTCTTAATTTTTTATGTTTTATTTTTAGTGTTTGTAACTAAAGTTCTTGAAAGAAAGACCTTGATTTATTTTCTAATTTATTGCATTTAATTTGCTTTTTGTAATTTACTGTAAAATTTTTATTATTTATTCATTATTATTTAAAACAAAATATAAGGTCTTAAAGAAAAGATCAAAATTATTAATGAAATCAAATTTATGAAAACAATAAGAATATCAAAATATAAAAACAAAAGCAAGAATGGATGTAGCCTTTTTAATTTTATAAATTATTTTGTCCCAATATTTTTTATTATTATTCCAAAAACTAAAATTTATAACTGAATAAGATAGATTAATAAAATAATAATCATAAAATTAAATATATTTAAATTTCTAATTAAAAAATAAATTTACTTATACATATATATTATTGTTATTATTATTATTCTTAATAAAATTAATTAATGTGAGGAAATTAAAAGATTGGATGTGAAAAAATAAATAAAATAACAAAAAAATTAAGTGGTAAAAAATTTTGCTAAAATAAACTAAAGATAATTAAATAAATAAAAATATGAGTTGAAAAAAAAAATAATTTTTTTTCACTCCTTTAGACTTAGCATTTTTTTCTAAGTACAATAAAGATAATTGAAGCCTATTTTATAATTAGTCATAAAAAAAAAAAAGAATCAAAGCTCCATTTTGTCACACTCAAATTATTTTCTTTATGTTATATTAATTAGCTCAAGTCAAATTTTATTTTAAATCTTCTAGTCATTAAGTGAAAATAAACCCAACTTGACCCAAAGCAGCATTGAAGTAAGGCTTCTTACTATTTTTGCTGCCCATTTTAAAATAAAAATAAAGAAATAATAATTTATTAATGTTATATTACCAAGGTGATACACTCGATTTCATAAATCGTTTCTGCAATAATTTCTCTACCTACTTCGTTACTTCAGTATAGAAATCAGACTTGTCCTCGAAATGAAATCAATCGTAAATTTAATTTTTCTTTTCAATGGTAATTTGACTACATCATCTGGAAAGACTTCTAGAAATTCTTGCATTACTAGAATATTTTCCTTCTTCACACTCTTTTCAACCTCTAATGAGAATAATACCATAAAAGCTTTGGCATTGGTCACATTACTCTGATCACTCATACTCAAGAGCTTAGAGTTTTTCAAGATACCATTACTGAAGATCAAAACTTTTTCTTTACAGTCTAATAAAACATGGTTGGATGACAACCAATCCATTCCCAAAATGACATCCAATTGAGATAACGGCAAATATATCAAATCTACCTTAAAAGTCCTACCATGAATCATTATTGTACACTCCAGGCTTGTCTATAGGAGTAGATACAACAACATTACACGGCTTAGAAGATACAACCAAACTAAGACATTTCACACAATCCACAGAAATAAATGAATGAGTAGCACCAGAATCAAACAAAACATCCAAAAGTCTATCTTTTATTATACATTTACCTTGGATGAGTTCATCTGACTTTGATGCCTTAACTCCACTCATAACAAACACTTTACCCTATGTGGTTAGTTTGACTCCACTACTCCCTCTGGATATAAGTTTATTACTTCCACTCACACTTCTAGTTTTTTGAGGAGTAGACCATTAAGTATTTGCAGAATATCCCATCCTCCCATAAATACTATAGGCAGACAATTGTTGTGGACAGTTCCTTACAATATGAGGTCCTTCACATTTGAAACATTTAACTAGTCTCCTCGAGATGTTTGAGCCACCACTACTACTCACTTGAGATGCAGTCCCTCTTGATAGGAACTGACCAGCTCCAGAATAGGGTCCCCTTTGGAACCCTGGAGGTCTCTGGTCTTGTCTCATCGGACCTCTAACTCTTGTATCCACATTTTGCACTTTAGAATTTGCCTAAAAAATTCTACACTTGTTAAATAAAGTTAGCAGGCCAGTCAGTTGAAATACACTAACTGCTGCTCGGATGTTAGGCCTCAACCCATGCTCAAATTGAGTGCATAAGTCTCCATCTCTATCTTCATGTTGAAAATGAGGTCAATATTTCATAAGCTCATGAAATTTGGCGGCATATTCTCCTACAGACATATTTTCTTGTTTTAACTCAAGGAATTCTCTAGCTTTTTATTTTTTCAAATCCCTAGGGAAATAATTTCCTAAGAAGCTTGCCTTGAATACTTCCCAAGAAATATATCCATCCTTCTATGGCAGAGTCTGACTAACAAACCTCCACAGTCCTTTGCTTCTCCAGCTAACATGTAGGTGGCATAGACCACCTTATGCCCTCATAACAACCTATGGCATTGAAATTTTTTTCAATGTCAACTATCCATCTTTGGGCTCTTTTTGGATTGAATTTGCCTTCGAACTTTGGAGGGTTATGCTTGGTGAATGAAGAGAACCCTCTATATTCTGCTGGTTCGGCACCTTAGTTTTGCGTCATAGTCTCTAAGACTTGAGTCATGTGCGCCAGGAGCTAGTTTGTTGCCCCAATAGGTCTACCTCTACCAGCCATATCACTAATTTTGAAAGGAACCAAATAACTTATCAGTCTATCATTCGTATATACACAAATATACTTACCTCAGACTAATCACACAATTGATATCCAACAAATCATATTATTAAACATTCACTTCACAGTTTAGTAAAACAAGAACTATAAGTGTACAACACTAGCGAATTAGTCTCATACCCCAGTCTGATTTGGATGAACTGCTCTAATATTAATTTGTAATACCCTAAATTTCTCCTTCATATATTTATTAATTTTATAAAATTTTAGAAAGAATAACCAAATTTTTCTTTATAACGATTGATCAAAATTTATAGAGATAAAACTGTTGATACCAGTTAATTTGTATACAAAACAAATTTAAGAAGACAAAAATGTATGAAATATATTACAAATTAATATTTACATATTCTTATCCAAAACGTATCCAAATTTACAGCAATTCATACTCCTTCCCATATACTTAGGACCTAAAACTAATCATTCATATCTTGCCAGCCCTTAATCTCTGTCAAGTCCTCAGTGGTTAATTTTCATCATCCTCTCTAAGATAGGCGTCACCCGAGTCTGCTACCAATTCTATACTACGGAATTTCTCAAAAATATAACTATTAGGTCTTCCTAGCGAATCATGATCATGATAAGTGAATACATTATTCATGATATGAGAAGACTATTCTATTCTCTGGTATAGATAAAAACTGAGAGACTGATGAATTTGACCACTGGTTAGGAAATCAAAAGGAACTGCATAATTATAGACTACTTCTAATGTGTATTCCCTATCATTTCCAAAATATACTCTAAAATATAAATGTACAACACGTGTATATTTCCTAAATACATAATTTAATCCACTACTAGCATAAAATCTACTACATCAATCCACACAAGATGGATTGTTATCTTTACTACCTGCAGAGTAGTGTAAAGGTGAGCAACTATTCTACCTTTCAAACATAACACAATTACACCATATCATTTATCACAAAAATTATATGTATGCAAAAATCATCACTTCATATCACATATCAATTATTCTCTTCCTAACATACAAGTTCACACAATTACATTATATTCTTATAATTCGATTTCCAAATATGCACTTTCAGTACACTATGATCACAGTCGTTCGATGCCTCCAACAGTTCTCTAGTTTTTACTTATTCATATCAATAGTCGTCAGTTAGCTCATGCAATACGGATACAACATATGCAATCACGAGCCCCTTAACAAAGGCATAGTCAAGAATCTAGTAAGAAATGAGTGTGAAGATATATGGCGTATTCGCACCCAACAATAATATGTGTACAATTACCAATGTCGCTCACCACCCTACATTTTTCTGAGAATTCCTTTTCATCTCAAGACTTTATACCCTCAGTGTATCTCTGTAACTATTTACGCTAATCCATTCATAAGATCATGCTTAATAACACTTCTAACTAACTCTATACTGCTCATCATTTACTCGTGATCTCAATAATCACTTCATTCAATAAATTATTGATGACTTGTTCATCATTCTCAATCATATCTCAGCAATAAGGTCATATCACATCCAGTATATTCATTAAACTTATTCAATTATAATATTATGCTTGTTCATCATATATTTCATATTTTTATAGTAGAATCAGTTAACCAAACCATCAAACATATACATATTAACAATCTTTCTTCATAAATACTCATTACTCATACATACATCATCAAAATTTGTACATAACATGCTCTCACGAACTCAACATATAACTTACATCATACAATGATAGAAATAGAGCTCCTTTTACCTTACAATGAAGATCTAAATGGAGATTGATGATGAATAACATCTTAAAATAGCTCTTTTACCTAGATAACACGAATTTATTCCTTAAGAACAAGATTCAAAAGAAATAAACGGTAAAAATACGATTAAACCTAAGAAAACTTACTTAGAATCGTTTAAAACAAATGTATTCAAAAAATAATTGGTGTTTGGGGAGATTTTATCTAAAGAAATGTAAAGAGAGTTTAGAGAAAACGAAGTCTGGACGTGAGAAGAAGTGAAGAAATGAAGTTTTCATGCATGAAAACCTTTAAATACTATCAGAATTGCGACATTCTTGCTACAACGAGCTTTTCTCGCTACAGCGAGAGACTGTCGCTACAACAAAACTTTCTCTCGCCACAGTGAAAATATCAAACGAAATTGCACTCTATTCTTTGCACTTTTTGCTATAGCGAGAAATCTCTCGCTACAACGAGAATGCTCCAAAATATTCTATGTTCACCACCTCTCTCTCGCTACAGCAAGAGACTTATAGTTCTAACACTTCAAAATTCTTTTATACTCTCACATGCATATTTATTATAACCATGTAATTTTAATTGATATAAAACAGGAATGTTATATCTTGCAATTGATTGGTCTATTAAACTCTTTTATCTTCTCAATTCAAACGAGTTATGCACATGAAAACTCTAAACTTCATGTGTTAAGTTTCGTTTTTAATGTTGGGTCTCTAATAAGTTGTTCAGTATCTCTTTAAGTGTTTCATAAGAAATTTAATACTAAACTCATACTAACTTCATTTTTAATTATTTATCTAAAAATAAAAATATTACATAGAATAAAGAATGTACTTTCTTTGTTTCTTTTTATCTCAATACGTTAAAGAATAATATTTATTCAAACTATGGTATTAATTATTCTTAAGCTTTGTAAAATAATCTTAAAAAATAGATAGAAAGGGAGAAGATCATTTTGTGGAAATTAATTATTAAGCTTCCAAATTTATCTTTTATTATTACCTTGAACTTTTATATAAACGAGTAAATAGAAATATTATGACTCATCTTGTGCATTCAACCTTCTCATCTAGTTCAATTATTTCCTTCTCTTCTTATGTGGTGGTTCTAAATGTTGAGGGGAGTATTCATGATAATTCTATCATCAGTGATTTTGGTGGGTTTATTAAAACTCTTATGACAATTAAGTTTGGAAATTCTCTAGCCATATTAGAAATATTTGACAATATTTTTGCAGAATTTATTGATAAGTTAAATAACTTGACTTTACCTTGAAGTGAAGGTTATAGAAGAACTCATTGCTAAACAGATTATAGGAATGTAATTCATTTAGTTAATGATAGTGGTGCTAGATGCTATTATTGTGAAGATTCGAAGTTTTCTTCGCAAAAATTATAACATTTTTATTGTTGATACTTTTAGTGAAATAATTATTGTACTGTTTCCTAATTAAGTTTGGTGTGTATAGTACGGAAAATATTTGTATTCTAAAACATCCTCAGTCAACAGTGAATAATTTTTTATTTCTCTTTTAATAAAAAAAGGTTAAATAAGTATAACTTTTTTCTCTCTAAACAAATAATTAGGAGCAAAAATAATATATTAAAAATAATTTCATTAACTCCAGTATTTAAAATTGCATTTAAACATCTAAAAAGTAAACTTAAAAAAAAACTACTTTTCGATTTTATTAACATAGTTTACAAGATTGTATTAAAAGTTATTTCTAAGTTTGAAATTTGATTTTTTAACTAAATAAAATTTTTATTATATTTTTTCATATGTTAACATTTCGTTGCATGTTTCACGTTATCTCGCAATCTCTTTGAACAACTGATAGCATCTTGTCCTTGGAGTGGGAATAAGAATAACATTACATAATTCTTAATGAGACTTCACAATCACCATTTTGCCTCTAATGCCGACGGCTGGCACCAGCATGAACGGTTTCCACTTAAAGACTGTTGGGTTTGATTCGCAAATACCTTTTTATGGGTTTTGTTTTCCTCGTTCTCGTTGACTATGGTATATGATCGCCTTCTAAATGCACGTGGCTCGCACGCGTTTTGATTGTTGAGGATATGAATTTCAATGGGATTAGGTTCAGTTTTTGCGGTCCATTTAGGAATGTTCCCATTGCCAGTTTAGGTGAGTTTTCAACATATCCAAACCCTGAATTCGAATTGAACCCTCAACCTTGGCTTATCCAAACCCTTACAATTACCCAAATTCTTTACCAAAATATCTTTCAGAATTTGCTTTACTCGGTAGGACTCGCAAGATCAAAATGTAATTGAAGTAATCCAGTAAAAAGAAAAATCATTCAATTCAACGTCTCAAGGCATGAATAAAAAAGATCGACCAATCTAGATTTAACCCATGAAAATTGAAATGACCAAAAGGTTCGCCAAACCAAGTTGGATATTGCTAAACAATGTTTCATCCCCTATATTCTCAATAAACTTGCAAGCTAATGAATAATTTAATATTTAATTCCCTAAAGCTAGTTTCAGTCATAATCTTGGTAGTATATATTCAGGTGAGTATATGGAAATCAAACATAATGGCGTTAGAATGTAGACTCTCTTTGTGATTTTAGAAGTTGGACCCTGTTTGAAGCTTCTGCATAAATAACATTCTATTGTCTTTATAGAATGTTCAAACTTAGATTGGTGCAGTGTTAGGCTTTGCATCCATAATACTATTAAGTAAAAACCTGCTATCAGTTGTTCAAAGAGAAAATCAGGACTCAACTGTTTCAACCAGGTTAACTTCTATCTCTAAATGGTGGAAGATGCTATGGAGGCTTGCATGGTGTTTGGCTTATGGAATGCTTCCATAGAAAGTATAAACCACAAGCAAAAGAATGGAAAGTGAAGATATGTAGGTCCAACTCCATGCCACCTGGTTTTGAATTATCCTTTTCTTTTGGCTTTTGTTTATTGGAAACACCATCACACAAATAAGTGAATAAGCATTATTTACAGTTTGTAAAGTCAAGGGAACATATTCCTTAATCACCCATATGGAATTTAGATACTTGGAAGGAAAA
This sequence comes from Abrus pulchellus subsp. cantoniensis, assembly GCA_024086825.1. Lineage (NCBI taxonomy): Eukaryota > Viridiplantae > Streptophyta > Magnoliopsida > Fabales > Fabaceae > Abrus > Abrus pulchellus. Next base: position 29,615,684 of record CM044050.1, on the reverse strand, counting down.
GAGAGGGACTCAAAGGATTAACACTCGAAGCAAAGAGGGCATCTCCCCTTTGGAATCCACTATACTTTCTTTTTCTTCTTTTTTCTTTTTTATTTTTTCTATAAATTTCGATGAGCTTCATTCTCTTTTCCTAAACTGTTTGCATATTGATTTAAAGCTTACTTCCTGCTGATCTTTTGGTTATCCAGAAACTAGTTTTCATCTGTTTGCAAGCCAAGCAACAGGAAATATGTGAGTTTCTTTTGCTTCTCACATTCCTTTCTCTTGTTTAATCTACTGCATGTCTTGTTGAGTATTGGAAAATTTTTGGAATTTTAATTTTACTGGAATATCAAATAGTAATTTATTGAGAAACTTGTATATGCATATGATGTTGGTTTTTAAATTTAAGTGATATTGACTCAAACAAGTTTATGCAACTTCTGCATGTCAAGATATGGCTTTGATTTGTTCTGGCTGTGCTCTTTTTCTTTTCTTTCTTTTATTCTTTAGCAAGGGAAAGAAAAGAAAACCAAAGACACTACTGTTTAATAATTATTCTACAGTTTTAAAATTGAAAATTTTCGTTTCGATCTTTCACTATTGGAATTTGCTTAATTTAAGAGTGAAACAATACATTGTCTGTGGCTGGTCAAAATTAAACATGTTCTATAGCCTGTATCTCTTAATGTATTCCTTCGGATTTCCCTCTTCCTCATTCCGAGAAATGTAATCTTATCTTTTGCTTTTTCCTGAAGTCTTTGCTCCATAAAATGGGGGGCCTGTTTTCTTGTTTCAACAAGAAGAAGAAGCCAAGCAAGAAAAAAAGCTTGGAAGAGAAGCTTGAACGGAAAATAGCTGAAATAAAAAGATATAAATTTGGAGAAAGAAGAATGAAATCAATTGATAACATATTTATGATGTTCCCTACGTTCGAGGAGAAACTGAAGTCGTTAAGAGTAATGTTTGAAAAGTATGGTAAGTTTCAAAAACAACCCCAACATTCTTTTCTTTATGAACCAAAGCACATAAATTTTGATAGAAAACTAACCTTTTGTATCTTTCACAGATGTGAACTCTAATGGATCTATAGAGCCTAATGAACTAAAAAGGTTGTTAGAACATTTGCAACTTCATCTTCCAGAGGATGAGAGTCAGAATATTTTTAAGTACTGTGATATTGATGGAAGCAAGGGGATACAGTTCAATGAATTTATTGTTCTTCTATGCCTCGTACATCTCCTAACAGAACCTTCATCTTCTGATAATGTATTCATCAGAAACTTAATTTGTGCTATCTTGATCTTGAACTTGATAGACATATCTGCTTAAACTGTGCAGTCACTACTGATATAATGATTATGTTTTCCTCTCAGCCTTCCAAAGCAGAGTTAGCACAGATTGGAGAAATTTTTGACACCATAGTTGAGGTCTTTCTGTTTTTTGATCATAATTCTGATGGGAAGATTAACCATGAGGACATGGCCATGACATTGAATGAGACTACCCCTCGGGAAAGATCACCATCGCACATCACTAGAAAACGACTTGGTAATAGTAACTTCACTTAAATTCCTCCTTTATAACATAATCTGTTGTTTCATTTTTCATTTCACTATCCTTATTTGAATGTCACTGTCTGGTTTTGTTTTCCTTGCAGAAGATATAGACTGGGACAAGAATGGGCAGGCCACATTCAGGGGGTTCCTCTTTGGTTTCATCAAATGGATTGGGATTGATGTTGATGAATAGCTATTCTACTGCAGAGAATGCTTAAAGTTAGATTAGATAGTGTTTAATGTGTATAAGCTTGAATTTTATCATTTTCTTGAAACTTTGGTTGGAGAAATTTATACATTTTGCTTGTGGGAATATAAGAAAAATTATGATAGAAATACATAGTTTGACTAATGCTTCAGCTGAAAGATAAACCGATACATTAAACTTCTGTATATACAACCTAGCATAGATAATAAGCAGATAAAATGGATAAAATAAGGAGATACAAAGAAACAGCCTTCTCTATTTTACAAAAATTTCAGTTTCCTTAGGTTACACCAATGACCACTGTAACTACTTACTGTATTCCTAGAGCTTGGATTCTCTTAATCATTTCCGAAGAACTAGCATTTCTTTGTCTCCATTTTTCCATGCTTTCCGTGTTATTCTGCATGAGTAATTTGTCATTGCCACCAAGGATGCTTACTATTTGTCTCATGGTTGGTCTTAACTGTGGGTTGCAACGGGTGCATGCAATTCCTAACCTTACCAATCTCATCAGTTCTTTGTCATTGAACTCTCCATTCAGTCTTATGTCAGCTAATTCCTTCAATGGTCTTTTTCTCATCTCAAATTCATGAACCTTCTTCACCAAAAGCACCTCTGGCTGCCTGAAGTCCACTGCCATCTGTCCAGTGACAACTTCAAGCACCACCACACCAAAACTATAAACATCAGCTGCTGAGGTAGCTTCACCAGATTCCACATATTCTGGTGAAATGTAGCCGAATATCCCACGAACTGATTTTCTAGTGTCAATGATTACATGATGGCCATGCTCATTTCTTGACAAAAATTCAGCTAGAGCAAAACTGCTTAGTCTTGGGTTCATATCTGGTTCAAGGATGACAGCTGAAGAGGTAATGTTTCTGTGAATCACTTGCTCATCCCATTCCTCATGTAGATAGAGGACTGCAGAGGCCAGTCCTTTTACTATGTTGTACCTGTGGTGCCATTGGAGGACAGAACACCCAGTTCTACTTCCACTGCTATGATGCAGAAGCTGTTGACTGAGAATTCTGCTTGCTGAGTAATCATAAATAACTAGCATCTCTCCTTGCTCAGTGCACCACCCACGAAGCTGCACCAAATTCCTATGGCGAAGCTTTCCTAGATTCCGCAGTTCATTCGAGAATCTGTCGCGCAATGCGGGACACGTCTTCATCCCCAGGCGTTTCACCAAGACATGGCAACTGTCATCAAGTATGCCATGATAAGCAGTTCCAAAATCTAGCTCAGCCACCCTTCTTGAATCTGAAAAGTTATCTGTAGCAGAAATAATCTCCTTGTATGATATTTCTCTTGGAGTTTCAACCATGGGAAACGATTGGTGGTGATTCATGCTCTTAGAAGAGATGATTTCACTGTTTTTGTGTTCAGCAGTTACATACACAGTTTCACCTGCGGCTGTGACATAGTTTGATGAAGTATAGTTGGTGATTATGCTAGCATTCTCTGTGGTAGAGCTGGTGCCACTTGTGCTACTAGGACTATGACTAGTCCCAGATGGGGAAGAGAGAGATATATATAAAGGGTGGGAGAGAAATGAAGGGAGTGCTGGCAAATGGAAAGCAATGTCAGAAAGCGCTTCCACAACCCATTTCATGTTTGGCCTCAATTGTGGGTCATGGAGTGTGCAGAGGAGGCCTATGTGAATGAAATGTTGCATCTCTGAAAGCTTGTAGGAACCATCTGGTAACCGAGTATCAGCTGCTTCCAGAAGTTTCCCTTCATCAGAAAGCCTTCTGATCCAGTCAAGCAAAATGATTTGTTCATCCGGGTATGTGAGATCTATTGCTCTCCTTCCAGACACCACCTCTAGCACAACTATCCCAAAGCTGAAGACATCAGATTTGGAGGTAGCATTGCTTGGCTTCTGCAAGCTTTCAGGTGGAAGATACCCAATTGTGCCACCAATTCTTGATGTCTCTCCCAACCTGAAATGGTCAACTTTTGTTGATGTTTTTTTACTATTGATATACTTGTACTCAAGCTCATGTTCTAGCCACCTAGCCATGCCAAAATCACCCAAGCGAGCATTGTAATGAGAATCAAGCATCACATTGCTGGTTTTAACATCCCTATGAATGATTTGAGTTTCTAGTTGTTCATGGAGATAGTACAATGCAGCTGCCAAACCTTTAACAATTTTCCCTCTTTGTCCCCAACCAAGAGGCTCAGCCTTCAAGTTCTCATGCCTGCGAAATAGTACACGGTCAAGGCTTCGGTTAGGCATGTAGTCATAGACAAGGTGCAATTGATCTTCATGAACACACCAACCCCTCAACCTCACAAGATTCTTGTGGCGAAGATCTGCCACAGCTGTTAATTCTGCTGCAAAACTCTTCTCAAATTGTTTTCCTTTCTCTTCTAAACAGCACTTCACAGCAACGACTGTTCCATCACTTGGTAAAACAGCCTTATAAACTTTGCCAAACCCTCCACTCCCTAGAACTTGGTCTTCACAGAAACCATTTGACCCTATGAAAAGCTCTGCATAACTGAAAATCCTTGGGTTGTCCGAGCCAATGTTGACAGAAACTTGCACACCATCCATGTCATGAAACAACACACCAGAGTTCTTGTTCTCTTTGTGCTCTCCTCTTTGGCAAATTCTCCACAACCCTGAGTCATAGAACTTGATCAAAGAATCACGGAGCAAATCAAGAACTTGTCCCCCACAAGCCCTTTGAGGTTGTTTAGCCTTATCTTGTTTCTTTGCTGTTTGAAAGGGTTGTTGTTGGACACCCTTTTCAAATGGTTGCATCATTTCACCAGATTTTGGTGGTAAAACAATGCATAGGCGATTGAGCTGCATGGTGGTGGCTTTGGTGAGTGATTTGTTGGAAAACAAGGTATTTGAACATGGATATGAAAATAAATGGTATTGAGAGAGATATTGAACAGGCTCTTTGGTATTTGATTTGATATTTAATTCTTGTTGGGTGGTGGTATTTTTCAACGCGTTTAGTTTGCATAAGTTGAAATTTTGGACAACTATTGGCCAAATTGGAACCTACCTCTAAGGTGATGTCAATGTTCCAGAGGCATTTATTTTATTTCATTGAAAATCTTCATTTGTTTCTTGAACTTCCAGAAAGATTGAATAAGTGGTTTCACACCTTGACATTAATATGAAACACTAAAAAGTAAGAGGCTTTTCGTGACAATATAAAAGGGAATGTAAAAGATAAGGTAAGAGAAAAAGAAGACTAATATGCCTTTTAGCTGTATTTAAATGCATGTCATTGCTGTCCCTAAGTATAAATTTAGGTGATAAATCACTCAATTTCAAATTGAACTTATTTTATGAATTTAAATCTAATGTCAAACTTTCTATATTCTTATCAGTGTATCCTTCAATATCTTTCGTTGATTTTTTTTTTCAAAACTATCACTACTAATTTTTTTTTAATATAATCATACAGTTATAATAGACACTATTTTTATTAATTTAAAAAAAAAATCTTAACTAGCACAATGTAATTGAATGACGTTATAATACTATGTTTATTAAATGAATAAAAAGGGAAATCCTTTTCTGATATAACTTAGTGTATATATTAAGTAACGTGCAAAAGCATTTTCATGAAGAAACTCTATCTCAGCGCTAGTATTCGGCTTAAGGACAAAAGTTGTACATTATTTAATAATGTCAAATTCTTGAAAACAGACAAAACTGTGCAACTATTAGGTTGAATTTAGGTGAACTCCGCTAATCAGTGGAAAAACATTCCGAAAAGAATGGGCAAAATAACAACAGAACCACACCAACCAGCATTTGAACTCGTACTTTAGCTGGATGTAACTTGATTTTGATATGAAGCGCTACCATCCTGAATAATTATACTTTTGCTAACTTGATTATAATTACAATTATAATTCTAAATATCAAATTTTAAATAATATACTTATAAATCTTTAAATTGTATAAAATTTGATATACATAATTATAAAAGTAATATAAAATAATTTAATGATTTGATTGATAAATCTTTCATTTTATGAAAAATTATTAAGTGAAATAAAAGTACAAGTTCGACACCTTATGTCAAAAGATCTCAACTCATATGTATAAATTCTATTATTTAATTTAAAAGTTTCCCATACGCTATATAGTGTTAAAAGAATATAAAAATAATAATAATTTATACATACTCTATAAGAAATAATTCAATATTCAATTAAATAAGAAATAGAATATAGAATGTAGAGTTATCTGTATAGTCATTTTCGAATGCAAATTGAATTAGGTTGAGTTTAAGGAAAAATAATTTTGTATTTTAATTGTTTGCTTGGTTCAGCATTAAAAGTCTTCAAATTCAAATTTGAATATGTAAATGTGATTTGAAATTTGCGCCAACATGCTTGCCTATGATATAATTGATTTTTCTTTTAAATTTGCATTTGCGTTAATTTAATCAATTTTAGTTTTCGCATAGAGTTGAAAATTTATATTGAGTTCTTACAAACTTACATGTAAAAATAAAATAAAATAAAATGAATATAAATCACATAACTTTAAGGTCACTTCTAAATAAAGTTAATTTTACAAAATTAAATTTATTTAAACTCAACTTTGCAGATGCATATTTAAGCACATACTAAATTCAATTCCAATTTAAAGTGATCATGGATAAGCTTGATTTCTTTGTAGGATGGACAAAAGACATAGTCAAAATGCTAGTAGTACTGTTTGCACATGTTGTCTTGACGGTAGACAGCAACATGACATGAGGTTGGATACCACATGGATCTCCCTCCATTCCTTGTTTGATCTTTTATTTAAAACTACATTGCACATTTATATAAATGCAGGTTATCAATGCTTTACATTAAACGGAGTTAACTACGTTATTTTTCCACTGAAAAAAGTCTTGATCCGAAACGACATAGTATTGATGAGTTTAGTTGCATATCACTTACTTTCCCTATGCTATTTACACACTTGTATTATTGTTTGGAATAGCATCGTAAATTTTGAATTTGAATTATAAGAAGTTCACTCAAGTTTCTAACTCCGCAGTCAACGCAGATTTTCGTGTATCACTGGCTTTGGATGTTTATAAATAAGAGTTTAATTTTGAAACTTTGTTTGGAGAGAGTATTTTAAAATTATTAAAATTCGTGTATTTGGATAATAAGAAAAAATAATTTTAATATGCTACAAAATTTTAATTTGATAATTTTTATGTCATACAAAAATAATTTTACATGACTTATTTCTAGATAGATTTAAAAATCTTTATACTATATTTAAACTTTTATATTTATTATTTATAACTCTTCTGCTTCTTATTCTAAGTATTTCTAATTTTTGCTTTTATATTTATAATATCAATTAATTTGACTGCATGCTTAATGGTAGATTTGGTCATGCAAATTATTATAAAAATCAATATTTTTTTTATTGATATAACAATATATACTTAAATGATAACATAAAAATCTTTATGCTTCGAGTGTATTGTAATTGAAATTTTGTAAGTATAAAAGCATATTTTGGTTTTTCATAAAAGGAACATATGTTTCAGCGCAGGAATCGGGCTTAAGGACAAAAGTTATATACTTTCTATGATATGGTAAAATGAATTTCCTCTAAAGTCTTGAGTGGCAAAAAATCTCCGCAAATCAGTGAAACTAAAACCCCACACACATTACACATATAAGCAGAAATTGAAAACTGAAACCAAAATACCCTCATGAATATAGTTAGATAAGAGCACAATCAGTGTATTACTTTTGTAATACCTCAGGTCAATCACGCCTAAAGAAATCAAAGAATTAGAAAGGTTATCTAATAGTGAAGAGTAGAGGTAGTTCAATCTTACCAATTAATTAGCAAAACGTAGTTTGATATCTGTATACTTGTACCAATTTTCACATACCAATTTCTTGATCAACACGCTTTTAGACTTATAGAACTGGCTATGCATGCCACCTACAATACATATTCAGATTGTTCCATTATGATGGATGACTTGCAAAGGTAAAATACTTTAACACTCTAGTTAGTAACAAATGAAAATTTTTTAATTGAATTGCTAGTTATATTCCTTTTAGAGATTTATTAAATATTAAGACTTAATTATAGATTTTCAAGTAGTTTAAAAATGTATTAAATAGTTAAACTAGTAATAAGTTATTTTAAAAATTATAATTAGATTGTTGCACTTAATAAAACTGAAAAATAGAGTTAACATTTATTAACAGTATGTGTTAAATTTAAATATTTACATTGTTTAATATTTTTTATAAAATATAAAATTAATAAATTCTACTGTTAAATTAATTTATATTATTTTTCTAATTATGTATATCAAATTTTATGTCATTTAGATATTTTTAAAATATATTATCCATTAAAATAAAATAATACGATAAAATGTTTAATAATTTTTTTTAAAATTTTAAAAAAATAATTTTATTTAATAAAAACATTCAAAACAATGATTAAATTCGTCAATCTTGTATCCTATAAAAAAAATTATTGAATAATGTAAATGTTAAAGTTTGATACAGTATCAAAATCTTAACTTATTAAAAATATAAATAAAGATATAATTTAAAATTTTAATAACCTACCTATAAATTTTTAAAATTATAGATTTATTTACTTATTTTTGAAAAGATAAAAACTTACGGAATAAATTAATTTTAATCAAAATATAATAATATCCTTTTCAATAACTTTGAATAAATCCTTTTTATTTATTAACTACATAACCAAACAAAATTTGCAAAATTTGGTGTAAAACATAATACGCATTGGGATGGTATGTTGTTTTCAAATATTTATTGAAGAGACAGATGGTGCCATTATCCAAGGAACAAGTGGTCCCCCGCCGGCTCATAATTGTTGGATGGCAGCTTATATTCACGGGATAATATTATCTAATTTTATCTTTATATATGTACATTAATATCAAAATTTTAAAAAATTATAAAGAGGCAAAATTTCAATCAAATAATAGTGTAAATAAAAATAAATCAATTTAAAATTTTCAAATATATAAAGGAAAATATGAATAAAATGTAATTGGTAAGTCAAGTGCACAAAAAAAAATAATTTGAAAAAAAATCAGGGGAAAGTGTATTCATTCAGAATCATTGTAATATTATTAAATAGTTTTGAGTTATTTATGATTGACAATGTGCATTAAAAGATTAATAAATATATTATCTATAAATTAATGTGAAAGGGGAAAGAAAAGGATGACGTTTCTTGAAACAATCCTCTAAATCATTATTTAGTAGTTTATGGTCGAAAGCTATGATAAAATGAACCATAAAAAATCATAAAATTGGATAGAGTTAAATTTAAAAATTATTTATTAATATATTAATGTAGTAATTGATAAAATAAAATAATTAAACATGTGATAAAATAAAATGTACTTTTCTACAATAAATATTTATTTTTTTTTGGATTATTTTTCATGTAAAATATTAATATAAATATAATTTATAATTAAACTGTACTTATAAATAAAAATAATCGTAATCCTTATAATTACAGTAACTTTATAATTATATTTTTAATTATACTTTTAATAATTTTAGATTTTATATTTAATAATTATCACATTAAATTTTTAATTAGAGTTATGTTATAAGTAAAATAGGATATCATATAGATTATTAAAAATTAATCTAATTGTAACATCTTTAATTTCTTATTTAAAAATAAATAGCTTTTTATAGTAAAAAGAGAAATTTGAAGAGTTTTATTTATGGTTTATAGATTTAAGAATAGAATAAAATAAAACTTACATTCATTTTATGAAAATTTTATAAAATTTTCAAGTATTTAAAACTTTTAAAGAAATAATTTTAAAACTTTAAAGTGACAAATAAGACTTAAATTTACATCTAACCATTTATTTAGTTCAAAATGCATGTATATAATTCTGAAGTATAATCAATGACACTTCAAAAATTATTAATTAAAACAAAATTTATTAAATATTTTAAAATTATAAAATAGACATTTAAAGTACTTACAAAACTTGATCAACTTCAAATGAAAATCTAATAAAACATTACAGTTCTTCAAATCTTTATAAACTTTACAAAATAGTCTTCTTTCACAAGGTCACTATATTCTGGACTTAGAACAGACTAACTACCTTTATCTCTTCATTTTAATTACTTAAAAAATATTAATAAAAATGAGTATTTTCTGCTCCACTAAATCTCTTTTATGGTAGAATACTTTAAATGAAACTCAAATTATTCTCTAATATCTTATTATAATTCATTACTAATAACACACAGATCACACTCACAATCATTATCGCAGAGTAGATACAACAATTCAATCATCTTTACACTAACATGTATGTCATAATATATATATAACATACATTTTTACACTAACATGTATGTCACAATACATGTATCGTATCACATTAATCAATACGTCACAATACATGTGTCCTAATCGCACCTGTTGATGGATTACAACACATATATCATAAAAACATCAATCGATATGTTACATTGCATATATTATAATCATACAATTTTTATACTATTTCATATTCATCACATTTTCATAATCATTGCTCCTGGGATCTCTAGAGGACTTCACAACATATATAGCTATTGGTTAGCCGTAGCAACATGGATACACACTTGTGTCGACCTGATCCCTTTTAGCAAAGGTATAGTCAGGGGTTTAAGTCAAGAAATGAGAGTGAGACATGTGGTGTCTTTTCTCTCTATTTTCATGATTTTTTGCGCAATTATGAAGAAACATCCACCACTCTCATTTTCCCCAGATCTCTCAATTGCTCCCGTCTTCTACACTTCCAGTGTATCTCTATGACTATCTATACTTGTTCTCTTTTTCTTTTTCAATATTTCTTATTTCATTTTCACATCCTTTCTATCAATTAACATGTCATAATATGTGAGTTATAATTTATATAAATTCACATATTACAATGCATATATTATAAATACACCTTTCAATGTATCATAATACCTATATTATAATCTCATCTCTCAATCTGTTTTAACTCACGCATTATGATCACGCATCTTATCATTTCTCCTATCCTGTTATATCATTCACTTTTGTACATAATACTCTATTTTCATATGATAAGTCTGTAATTGGGCCCTATTTTATAACTCGTATATTCATATTTGACCTTTTATTTTATTTGGGTTTTACACTAATTTATATATTAATTGTGCAATTTGGTATAAAGAGAATGCAACTGAATGTTGGGTGCATTTTGGGCCCAAATTGATGGAAGATTAGAGCTTCGTAGTAGTTAGCACGCCCAGCCCCTTTCAACAAGCACAGGGGTGCTACGAGCCCATGCATGGTCGTACTTAAGGCCTTGCACGACTGTGCTCATCTACGAGAAGCCCAATTATCAAGAGTCTTTAGGATTTTCAAACCCTATTAAAAGGGAGATCTCAAGGCATCGTAAAGGGGACCGTTTGGACGCATAGTTTTTGACACTTCTCATCTCTTTTCTCTTGCATAGGATCCTTGGCACATGCTTGGCGAGACTTGGAGCTTCAAGCGATCGTACTTGAAGACTGGGAACACATCTCATACTCTAGTTTGATATTTCATTCGATTATGACTTTGTTTATGATTGTTTTAGTTCTTTTTTTTAGCATGAGTAACTAAGTCTATAGCTAGGACAATGAGAACTATTGTTCATGAATTTATGAAATTTTGATGTTTGAATCTAAATTTGATTTCCGTTTTGTGATTTAATTTTATCCTACTGCGCTTCTCTCTTAATCCCAATTAATTATATCGTCAGGCGACCATACCTCGGTTAATTAATAGATCTATAGGGTAAAAAGAGACAAAGGATTAGGTGGACCAAACCAATCTTTCTATCCTAATCATTATTAAATTAACTAGTTCATAGGTTACTTAAGCTTTCTCAAATTGATATCTTGCATAACCATTGAGGATGTTAATTTAGAGAAAGGAATATTAATATTGCATGATCATTGAGTATTAATAGTATTCGTATGAAATATTGGTAATCAAAAGGAAATCAGATTTAAAGTTAAATAGAAAAATAATATAAAGGATTGAATGAGAAAATCCATATGCCCTAGGTTCCTCTCCGATAAGTTTAACCAAGACGTGCATTGTATTCCTTGCTCTTAGTTTTATAATTGATTTTATAAATTCTTGTTTTTAATTAATCTCGTGTCTTTGAAGCTTAAACAATTGAATTAGGAAATTCTTAGTAATTAGAAATCAATCCTTGTGGGATGATATTTTGGGAACTTAATTTAAGAACCATTTATTACTTTTCGATGCGTACACTTGCCCTACAAACAAGTTTTTGTCCAAGAATGGTCAAAATATTTTTCATCATTAGTATAAATCTACTAATTTCAACATATTCCATCCATCATACCACATTCATATTCATTAGATCATCTAATACAGAAAGATTGTCAATCAATATCACACTACACAAATTAATACAGTCAACCTCACACCACACAGATCAATACAATGTGCCAAAGGTCGAACACCTCCAGACTCAGACCAATTCGTACAATCATAATACACACATCTTATCAATATTAATAAAATTATTTATCCTAGAGTTTGGCATAATCCAATATTTATTATATGACTATTATTCCAAAACATCAAATAGCAAATCTTGACTACTCTTGAACAATGTTTGCTTAGTAAAATCATAATATTCCAACAAAATAGTTTTATTTAGCACTTTTACTACAAGTTACATTTAGGTAGTTCTAAAAATAATCAAAGATTTTTCATGTCCAGCTCTCTATTCCTACACTCTAGATTTCAAGAAGAACATTAGATTTCTAAGGTTCCAATAGAGAAACTTAAGGTTTTCGAATCAAAATACCAAAAAGAAGTTAAGATTTAGGATCAACTCTCCCTATCTGGAAATAGTTTCTCAGAGCGAGTTCTTTAAGACATCTAACAGAGAAGTACCATGATCTCGACGGGAATATTGTTCGAAAGATGAAGTTTCCTAAGTATTTTGAGATAGATGTCTTAATATGAGATTAAAATCAAAGGAAAGGAATGAAACTAGAGATCTGAGCTCCAAGAAACTTACTTGAATCCGAATGGAATTGACGTTCGAGCTCAGATCTGGAAAAGATTCAGGATTTGGAAAAGGTTTCTTTGAGAAGAGAAGGAAAGATAACAGGGAGAAATTAGGAGATAAGGTTGTTTGATGAGAATAATAAAATTTTTAAAGCTGAGGTCCCTTAAATACCCCTCAGGTTGGCACGTTCTCGCTTGAGTGAGAAGCTCTCGCTTAAGCGAGTAATTCTCGCCTGAGCGAGGTGACCCTCACCTGAGCAACACATATCTCGCTTGAGCAAGATATGCATACAATAATCATCTTAAGCATTTTCTGATATTCCTGTTTGAGAGAGAAATGTCTCGCCTGGCGAGCTGCCTCTCGCCTGAGCAAGCAGCATTCTTACCTAAGCAAGATTTGGTCCAGATAGTATCCTGTTTTTCCTGTGACTCCTTGCCTGAGTGAACTCTATCTCTCCTGAGTGAGCTATTACTAGCCTGGGCAAAATCTCTTTCTCTCCTAAGCGAAAGGACAGTTAGGGCAACTGTATCTTATCTCGCTTGAACAAGAATGCTCCAGAACACTTTCTTTTGAAAAGCTCTATCTCGTTGAAGCAAGATAGGTCTTGCTTCAACGAGAAACTATGTACCAAAATTCCTATTTTTCTTATACAAAGGCATTAAAATTATGGGTATTACATTTGTCATATGTATTGTTCTGTTAGTTTAGCACGTGTATTTGGAATACTAAAATGTTTCAAACTATTTGTAATTATTCATTATCAAATTACTTAGTCTATCAAGTGTAATGATTATTTTTAGAATTTAGAAATTTTAAAAAAATTGTCAAACTTTTTATAACTTTAGATAAAGATTAAAAGAACCACTCTTAAAACTTGACTTTGGATAACAGTTCATAAGCGCATTTTGGAGAGCAGTTTTACATTCAAAATATCTTTTTTGAAGAATGATTTAGAGCCAAACTGCTCTCCAAAGTATATTTCTAAAAGTGGTTACACATGAAATCATTCTCCAATCTACACTTTTAAAAATAGTTATTTATTGCTCTCTAAAATGCAACTCACTTGCATAGTATGACATATTAGATCAAATCAAAAAGCTCTGTAATGGAGGCAGAATCGCTCTCTTATCTCTTTTCTAGCATAGGGAGAAAGTGAATGTTTTAAATTCAAACCTTATCCCACTCCATGTGAGATTTATCCTTTTTTCATAAGGCTAGCCAAAATATCAATGACACTCTAACTAATCATGATATGATAATATGTATTTGAATCATCTTGAGTTTGCATTGTAGATGATCTAAAATTATGTGACACTTTCTTTGGATCTTCTAGTTAGTATTAGATAACTAAGGTATACATAGCCTACCAAGTGGCACACACATATTGTTCCCCCATCCAAAGTTCCCTTTTAGACTTAGTTCCCTTTAGATTTATGCTCGTTCATACCTTTGACCCATTTCATATTTATATAGTGTATATTCAAACAAAATCATCCAATATTTTTTTTTAATTAATGTCTCATTCTTTAACTTTTGTATCACAATTTCTTAATTTAGCCCTATTTCTCTCGTCATTCCTAGATATAAAATAAAGAATATTTTAGTTGATTAATAAAAATAATTGATTAATAATTTAAAATTAAAATTTGATTCAACTCAAATAAATTTATATTGTATGAGACATGTAGCATAAATACACATAAGTCTCAATGATTTGCATTAATAAAGTGGAATAATTTTAATTTTAATAAATCAAAAGAAGAAATATTTAAAAGAAAATAATAAAATATACTTTAATTAATGAAACAATTATTTGATTAATTGAAAATTAACATGATTTAGTTTTAAAAAAAAATTTCACTACACCTGGAAAAAGATGGGAGAGCGATTCAGCCTCCACTTAGAGTGTTTTAAACTATTATAATATGTTGTGTCATGCAAGTGAGATGCATTTTAAAGAGCGATTAAATAATCACTCTCAAAAGTGAAAAAAGGAGAGACCTAATGTAACATCCTCATTTTATTCAAAACAATATGAAAAAAATTTTGGAGCTGAGAAAGAATAATTTAGTTAAATTCATTTGGCAGCCAAATATAACAAGTGGAATTATAAAACATTTTGTTCATTTTACTCAAACTTATAAACACTTAAATAACAAAATAATAGAAATTAAACAAACTTAAGAGGAAGCACTGAAATAACATTAATATATGTACATTGTTCTAAAGACTTTACAAAAGGAAATCATTAGCAAAATATACATAAAGAAATACATCAGGACTCATTTACACAATGTACACGATACAAAATATAACAAATCCTAATGAGCAGTCTATCCACCAAAAGACTAAAAAAGATACTAGTCGTCCCTATCCCACCTCTTTATCTTTGCAAAATCTTCAAAATCAAGGTCCTCATCTGACCCGAGATAAAGATCTCCTGAATTCATAATGGCCCGCCTGTTAGTAAATCGCTCAAAAGTCTATCGGGTTGGTCTTCTGAGGTAGCCGTGATCATGATATATGAATAAGTAGGTTATAGTTGCTGGAGTTCTAACTGTGCCTTGGTAGAGGTACATAACGGGGTATGGTTGATTTTATTGTTTACAGGGAAATTAAAATGTACACTATAAGATAATTCCATTTCTAACATAATAATATTACGAGGTACATTATCGACCTGTAAGGTCAACTTAAAATAGCAAAATCTATGGTACTTGTTAAGTACATAATTTAACCTCCACTGTACAAAGCTATCTATAAGTCTAAATTTTACTTCGCTATCTGTCACTCTAGTTATAGCGAGAACATTCTCACTACAGCAAGAGAACGTCAAAGAGCCTGATTCTGAACGCTCATTTCTTGCTACAACGAGAAATCCTGTAACTCACACACTTGAAACTCTTCTAATTTCAAACATCATGTATTAACAATTTACACAAAATACAAAATTAATAAATAACAAAAATAAAAATAGAGACAAAGAAAATGAAAGCAAGTGGAAGACAAATAAAAATAAAGGGTTCTTAAATTAAGTTCCCGAAATATCGTTCCATAAGGATTGTTTTCCAATTACTAAGAATTTTCTAATTCAATTGTTTAAGCTTCAAAGATATGAGATTAATTAAAACAAGAATTTATAAAATTAATTATAAAATTAAGGGTAAGGAATATAATGTTCGTCTTGGTAAAACTTATCTGAGAGGAACCTATGAACTTGTTAATTTAATAACGATTAGAAGAGAAAAATTGATTTGGTCCACCTAATACTTTGTCTCGTTTTATCCTATAGATCTATTAATTAACTGAGGTACGGTCGCTTGACGATATAATTAATTAGAATTAAGAAAGAAGCACAATAGGATAAAATCTAATCACAAAACGGAAATCAAATTTAGATTCAAACATCAAAATTTCATAAATTTATGAACAATATTTTCCATAGCCCTAGCTATGGACTTAGTTACTCATGCTAAAGAAAAGAACTAAAATAATAATAAACAAAGCCATAATCAAAAGAAATAGCAAACTAGAGTATGAGATGTGTTCTCGATCTTTAAGTACGATCGCTTGAAGCCCCAAGTCTCTCCAAGCATGTGCCAAGGATCCCGTGCAAGAGAGACGAGATGAAAGTGTATCAGAAAGCCAAAGGATAGATGTAAAAACAGTCTCCTTTACGATGCCCTGAGATCTCTTTTTAATAGGGTTTGAAAACCCTAAAGACTTTTGATAATTGGGCTTCTCGCAGATGAGCAATGCCGTACAAGGCCTGAAGCACGGCCGTGCATGGGCTCGAAGCACCCGTGTGCTTGTTGAAAAGGTCTGAGCGTGCTGACTGCTGCGAAGCTCTAATCTTCTATCAATTTGGGCCAAAAACACACCCAAAGTATACTTGCGACATCTTTATACCAAACTACATAATTAATATATAAATTAGTGTGAGCACCAAATAAAATAAAGGTGAAATATGAATATATGGGCATAAACAATGAAAAGGATTCCCAATTAGAATCTCATATTTCCATACTTTTCACTCAAACATCAAACTGAGGTACTCTACTTTCCTCTCTCACTAAGGAAAAAAATAAGATATCACTCAGTTCTCCTGGAGAAAAGTGTACTACCATAGGCTTGACAAGCCTATGAACCAACTCTTCACTAAATAAATTAAATGTAAGTAAAAAATCATAAGGTCTTTTTCAGGTTATAATGTGGCTAAGGGGTTATAATAATTAAGGTGAGATAAATGAAAGGAAGGGGATATATAAAAGAGTAATAAATTATAAAAATTATAAACATCCCCTAAGTCTACAAATGAAGCTCTTGGAGTAATTTTTATATTTTTGTATATAAACAATATCTTTACTCCTTTCTCCTTTCAATCATATGTAACCCTTTTTTTTTTCTATTTTTCATTTTCTTTTTCATACTTTTTTTTCTTTCCTTTTGCACATAAGAAATATAGAGGAGAATTTATCAAACAATTCAACAACTCAATTGCTGCATTCATAAACTTAAGGTCATAAAAAAAATTTATAAACTTAATGCAAGGGACTAAGAAGATCAATAAAGCTCAAAGTGGGCAACTAGTTGTATGTCAAACATGCTGATGGCCAAGAATAAAAATTCTATTATGCCTTAATCACATTAAAACATGCAATTAAGAAGAGAAGTCTTAAGTTAGTTCCAAGTCAAGTTCTAGAGCACAAATCCTAAGGAGATAATCACACAAAACAATGAGGAAAAGGGTACAATTAATTAGATTAAGATAAGAATCCCCTTCAAGGCTCAAAATTCACATTTGTGGGTTAAAGTTTAATATAGCTAATTATTAGTTTCCAAATGAAATTATAATGCCAATAATAATTACTCAACATACTCTTCTATTTGGAAAAATTGGGTTCCATAAGGGAAAAAGTTTTAAATTATCATAAAAAAATAGCATGGACACTTTAGTCAAGAACATGCAATAATAATTATATAATCAGGAACTACTTCTCCATACTTAAAGCAAAACATTGTCCTCAATGTTTGAAAGCAATCAAATTAAAAGCATGCAAAGAGGACAATTGAATAAAAAGGGGAAGAGGTTCCGTGATAATTCTTGGCGTGAAGACTTCAGGTGAGGGAGCATAACCATGCTAAAATCTTAGGCACGCCCATGCTTATGATGTAAAGCTTATCTCATAACTGCGACTAAATGCACGACTGTGTATGGAATGAGCATAAGCGTGCTTTTAGATTATACCTCAAAAGTGTGTGAGGGAATAATCAACTATGTTCTTACAATCTTTCAATATTCTTATTCTTTATTCTGAAAATAAAATAACAATAGCAAAATTAAAATAAACAAAAAGAAATAAAATTTAAATAAAATAAAAGACACAGGTTGCCTCCTAGGAGCTCTTGTTTAACGTCACAAGCCTGACGTTCCTGTTAAATCATGGTGGGAAGAAGGTATGAGTCTCAGAGGTGATTCTCTTGATATGAAATTATCTCTCCAACAGCTTTGCCTCCCCAACACTTATTACATCAGATAAATTATTCATAAGATGGGGATTAGAATAAAGAGAAGAAAATTTAAGCTCCAAATTAGGAGGCTTATTAATAGATGGTTTAAGCTTTTGTCTTTTGTTCTTCTTATATTGCTTCCTCCTTGGCCTTTTTCTTGTGGTTTCATGCTTCACATAAATTGGAGGAGGAGAAACAACATTTACAGTGCTCACAAAGTGATAAGACTCTTAGCTAGAAGGGTACTTGAAAGAATTGAAAACTTGAAATACAACTTCCTCATCATCTAGCCTCAGTGTGAGCTTCCCTTCTTGTACGTCTATGATGGCCCTAGCAGTGGCCAAAACCGGTCTCCCTAGAATGATAGGGACATCATCATCTTCTTCTATGTCAACTACTACAAAGTCAGCAAGAAATATAAACTCTCCAACTTTTACAAGTACATTCTCCATTATGCCTTTGGGGTATGTGTTCAGCCTATCTGCCAGCTGAAGTGACATGGAGGTCAGCTTAGGTTTATGCATTCCAAGCTTCCTGAAAATAGAATAAGGCATAAGATTAATACTTGCTCCTAAATCATATAAAGCCTTATTAATATGAGTTTTTCCAATTGTGCAAAGAATAGTATAACTCTTTGGGTCCTTAAGCTTAGGTGGAAGCTTTTTAAGGACTATAGCTGAGCACTCTTGGGTGAGCTTCACAGTTTCATGTGCTTTCAACTTTCTTTTATTGGTCAAAATCTCCTTTAAAAATTTATCATATTTGGGCATTTTGGAGATAGCATCAATGAAAGACATATTAATGTGCACCTTACCCAATAAGTCTAAGAACTTGTGGAACTCTTCATCATAAAGAGGATGACCTTGCAATCGCTATGGAAAAGGTATATTAGGCTTATATGGCCTTGGTTGAACAAGAGACTCTTCCTTCTTTTCTTTTTTAGGCTCTTCGCTTGAAGAATGGTCTTGCTCATAGTGATGCACGACCGTACTTTGATCACTGTCATGGGCGTGCTTGTAAAAGCACGGTCGTGCTTCCATTGTAGCAGGGGCGTGCTCATCAGTAAGCACGGGTGCATGTAGAATTAGCATAGGCATGCTTCTTAATAAGCATAGGCGTGCATGCATATCTATTCTGTAATTCTTATAATTTCTTTCCACTTCTAAGGGTGATGGCGTTGCATTGCTCCCTTGGATTAGGTTCAGGCTGGGATGGCAATGTTCCTATCACTCGTTGACTCAGAAGGTTCGTAATTTGCTCCAATTATGCACTCATCTTAGAAGAGTTGGCTTGCATTTCATATTTGACCTCTGTGAATTTCTTATCGATTCTCTCAATATGTTGGTCCAATTTGAATTCAAATTCTGTCATCCTCTTATCAGAATAATGCACATATTGCATCATCTGTTCTTGAAAGTTGGACTGAGATCTAGGAGCTTCTTTTCCTTCTGGTCTTGCTCCTTGACTTTGCATATGAGGAGGGCGATAAATACTTGAATTTTGACTTCCAAAGCCATTCTCCCAAGAATTAGGAGGATTACTCTTCCACTCTGAACTGTGATTGCCTATGAAGTTTGCCTCTTCTTGCTTAAATTTTGGGCTTGTAGGAGCTCTTACAGGTTGGTCTTGAGCCTTCATTAAATATTATAGTTGCTTTGCAAGGGCTGTCATTTGGTTCATTAATGCACTGCTACTCTCTACTTGGTGGACTAGGGCAATCACTTTCCTCTTGATGTGGTAAGAGTCAGCGGTGTACCACTAAAAGCTAGAACATGTCATCTCATTTATTAGCTTGTATGCATCATCTGGATCTTTTCTTATGAGGGACCCTCCTGCTGCGGCATCAATCGTAGCCCTGCTATTGATAGATAGGCCACTGTAAAAGATTTGCACCTATCTCCATGTTGAAAAATGATGATAAGGACATTTCCTCAAAAGCTCTCCAAATCATTCCCATGCCTCGAATAAGGATTTTGCTTCATATTGTTGGAAGTAACATATCTCCATCATAAGCTTAGAGGATCTTGATAGGGGAAAGTACTTTCTCAAGAATTGTTGAGTGAGATCCTCCCAAGTTGTGATGGAATTGGCTGAGAGTGAGGAAAACCATACATTCACCCTTTTAGACACTGAGAAGGGGAAAAGACAGAGTAAAATAGCATTTTTGGAGACTCCATTGTATTTGATGGTATCTGTCAATCAGAGGAACTTTGTCAGATGGAGATTGGAGTCTTTGTTAGGCATGCCTCCAAACTGGATGAAGTTTTAGACCATGGTTATGAGTGCTAGTTTCAATTCAAAATTGTTTGCCTCCACATTAGGCGCTGCGATGCTTCCAGGAGTGCCTCTAGCAGTGGGTGCCATGTAATCTTGAATTGATCTCCTTCCCTCTGCCATTCTTTGCTCTCTCACTTCTTTTCTTTGTCTACGAACTATTCTTTCAATCTCTAGATCAAATAAACAAGTTGTAGAACACTAAGAACAAGTGAGCATACATTAAAAGAAATTGTGAAATAAAAAAATAAAAATAAAATAAAATAAAATAAAATAATTATAAAATATAAAAGAAAAATTTAACAATAAACAAAGCAGAATTAAAATAAAAATAAAACACAAATTGCTCATATTAATAAAATTTAAGATTTTCTTAATATTAAAAAAGTAATCCCCGGAAACACCACCAAAAACTTATTCGGAGGACAAGTGTACCCATCGAGAAGTAATAAAGGGTTCTTAAATTAAGTTTTCAAAATAACGTTCCACAAGGATTATTTTTCAATTACTAAGAGTTTTCTAATTCAATTGTTTAAATTTCAAAGATATTAGATTAATTAAAACAAGAATTTATAAAATTAATTATAAAACTAAGAGCAAGGATTACAATGCTCATCTTGGTAAAACTTATCGGAGAGGAACCTAGGGTATATGGGTTTTCTCATTCAATCCTTTATGTTATTCTTCTGTTTAACTCTAAATTTGATTTCTTTGTGATTACCAATCATTCATATGAATACTATTAATACTAATGGTCATGCAATATTAATATTCTTTTCTCTAAATTAACATCTCGAATGGTCATGCAAGACATCAATTTAAGAAAGCTTAAGGAACCTATGAACTTGTTAATTTAATAATGATTAGAAGAGAAAGATTGGTTTGGTCCACCTAAGCCTTTGTCTCGTTTTACCCTATATATCTATTAATTAACCAAGGTATGGTCGCCTGACGATATAGTTAATTAGGATTAAGAAAGAAGCGTAATAGGATAAAATCTAATCACAAAACGAAAATCAAATTTAGATTCAAACATTAAAATTCCATAAATTCATAAACAATAGTTTCCATAACCCTATTTATTGACTTAGTTACTCATGCTAAAAAAAAGAACTAAAATAATCATAAACAAAGCCATAATCAAAAGAAATAGCAAACTAGAGTATGATATGTGTTCCCGGTCTTCAAGTACGATTGCTTGAAGCTCCAAGTCTCGTCAAGCATGTGCCAAGGATTTCGTGCAAGAGAAACGAGATGAGAAGTGTATCCGAAAGCCAAAGACTAGATGTAAAAACAGTCTCCTTTACGATGCCCTGAGAACTCCTTTTAATAGGGTTTGAAAACCCTAAAAACTCTTGATAATTGGGCTTATGGCAAATGAGCACGGCCATACAAGGCCTTAAGCACGGCCGTGCATGGGCTCGAAGCACCCTCGTGCTTGTTAAAAGAGTTTAGACGTGCTGACTACTGCGAAACTCTAATTTTCTATCAAATTGGGCTCAAAACACGCCCAAAGTATACTTGCGGCATCTTTATACCAAACTGTATAATTAATATATAAATTAGTATGAGCACCAAATAAAATAAAGGTCAAATATGAATATATGGGCTGTAAAATAGAGCCTAATTATAGACTTATCAAGGTGCCCAAATCATAGGTACTAAACATATATTATACTTCTTGAAGACGTGAAGAAGAAAGAGATACATCTATATATGATACATTAGGTTGACAAGGTGGCTACTCTCACTAACCAAGTGGAGGCTTTAACTAAACATATATCCTTTCTTATGGCTACACACCCACCTCTTGCAAGCAATGCCTACAATTTATGTGGATCAATTAGCCACTCCAATAATGTTTGTTTAGTATAATTACATTTAGCTGATGAAACTATTGATGAAACGAATTTAGCTACTCGTCATCCAAAAGATTGTTGTTAATCCTCCTCAAATATGCAAAGAAATGAATGCAGTACTAGGGTATTATCCAGATTTTAAAGCAAGTAATTTGGGGGGTTTGTCAATTTCCAGATTTAAATCAAGAACGAAATGTGAATTAATGAAATTCAATCAATTAAAATGAGTAATCCCTAGTCAAGCAATGAGTTCCATCATTATTCTTTCAAATGATTCAATAATCCCCTTTCTTTCCCTTAAATTAAGTTAATCTAACAAGCGAAAACTAACTTTAACATCCCAATTAAAATTAAGCATCTTAATGGGCTCCAATCTCTATCCATAAGATTAAATAACCTCAAGGATTAATCAAAATTAAGCAATTTTGAATTAGAATTTCGTTTGGTAAATTAGGGTTCATTAAGCAATGTTTCCTTCATGCAAATTCCATTTCATTCAGAGATTGGGGTTAATAAATTCAAAGAAAGAAAGATTTGTATTGCAATTAATCTCAAGAATTCAAGATTCATGAGCATTGACTAGGAATTACTAGAAAGTTTAGCCCTCCATGTGGATGGGCTTCACAAATGAAAGAAAGAAATGCAAGAACGTAAGCAGCATTAATGTAAATTCAACAAAAATCAAAAGGGAAATTGAAAATTAAAACCTATAGAGGACCCTTGGCTGTCACCCAAGACTCCAATGCTCTGGAAAATTGTCACAATTTGGCAAAGGAAAAATGTGTAAAGTGTCAAAGTCCTGTACCCTAATTCCAAAAATCTATTTATAGTGGATGGCATGTCAGCAAAGGGTCCACTTTTGCCTTTGAAAGTGTCCACTTTGGGCCTTGAAAGTGTCCACGCGCAATTCTCGTAAGTTTGTCAATTCTCTGGAGTTGCCTTTATTGGACTTGAAAGTGGCAACTTTGGATGCGCGTAGCCACTTTGAAAGGCAATAGTGGCCACGCGCAACATGCTTCAGAATTGGCGTCACTGGGCTTCCTGGAGTTGCTACTATTGGACTTGAAAGTAGCAACTTTGGATGCGCGTAGCCACTTTGAAAGGCAAAAGTGGAGTAGGAAGGATATCTTCGATGGGTCCAAAATAGTCTCACCATTGGAGAAACCAATTTGGAAAGTCATATTTCTGATTCCTTTTGAAATATACCAACCAAGAATGTCGGTTAAGCTTATTCTGAAACCAGAAACTTCTTGTCCAAGCAACAATGTAATCCCAGTAATTATATCCTACTGGGTCGAATGGTTGGGAGAACTTTTTATAGGAGTTAAGATTTTTCCCAAAAGCCTTTGGAGTTAAGACTTTTAAGATTTGGATTGTGGAGTGAGTTATAATGGTTGGATCTTTTTGATCTTTGTAATGTTTAATGGAAATAGAGTCTGAATCCACTAGAATAAATTCATAAAATTGCCTGGTCTTATTTACTGCATAAGGCCTAAAATGGAATCCAGGTGGGAAGACTTTGGTAATAGCTTTATAGGGATTTTTGTCCCAGAATTCAGGTTCCATTTGTATGACTGAGGAGAATTTTCCTTTTGCCACATAATGGTTTGGGTTTGAGGGCTTTTGTTTTTCTTTTTGGAGGTTAAGTATAGATTCCATTTTTTTTGGATTTGTAATATTTTTCTGGGATTGGTTGTAAGACTGGATTATGATATTTAGGCTTGCTAAATCTATTTCCATATCTTCTTCAGAGGCAATATCTATCCATGATTTCTTTGGTAGGTTACTTAAGCTCCTTGTTGGACGGCTAAGAGTGTGCTGATTGGCAGAGCATAGTCTGCTTTGGTTTGTTTGGTGGTTTTTACAGAAGGATCAGTCTTTTTGGATGATTCTTTTGGGGTTCCAGACTGTTGAGTTGATGACTCAACAATTTAGATTGCCTTTTGAGTTTATGACTCAATGGGGGTAGATGACCCAGAACTGGAATTTGAACCTGCCGAAGCAGATTGTTGTGATTTTGATTTGTTTAAAGTAAGGGCAAGTTTTACCCTTCCTCCTCGAGAAGTTCCACCCCTAGATGGGGTCATTGCCTTCCTAGGCATTCTATTTGTCCTGTAAAAATTCACGTGTAAGATAATCAGGGAGGGAGTTGGAGGTGCCTTTGAGATATTCAATATCAAAATAAAAAACACTTAAGATTGCTTGCCATCTTGCAAAAATTTGTTTTGAGGCAAGATTTTTAACATCCTTTTGTAAAATTTCTTTAGCAGACTTGCAGTCTACTCTAATAAGAAATTTTTGATTTAATAAATCTGATTGAAATTTTGAGATGCACAAAACAATTGCTAAAACTTCCTTTTTAACAGTTGAATAATTCTGTTGTGCAGAATTCCAATGTTTTGAAGTGTATGCAATGATATGTTTATGAGACTCAATTTTCTGTTTGAGGATGCCACCATAACCTATGTCAGAGGCATCAGTTTCAACAATCTTAAAGGCTTGAGGAACGGGGAGATAGAGACAATTTATTCTTCTGACTCTATTTTTTATTTCTTTGACAACGTTGGTATGAACGTCAGTCCAAGAAGGAGGATTCTTTTTAAGCCTATCATGTAAAGGCTTAATGATATTGTTGAGGTGAGGAATAAAATCACCTACATAATTAAGACATCCTAAAAACCTTTGTAATTGGGTTTTGTCTAGAATCCTATCAGGAAATTTATCAACGAATTCAATGGATCTGCTGATAGGGATAATAGTTCCTTGATGAATATTGTGACCAAGAAATCTAATATTAGTTTAGAAAAGATTTATTTTGGACTTTGAGACGGCAAGTCCGTTTTGTTTAATAACATTGATAAAAACACTTATATGTTTAAAATGTTGATCAATGGAATGGAAAAAGATTAAGACATCATCAATATAGACAATGACGAATTTTGAATAAGCATTGAAAATGTCATTCATGATTTTCTGAAATTCAAAAGGGGCATTTTTAAACCAAACGGCATGACATTCCATTCATAATGTCCAAAGGGGACGGTGAAGGCAGTCTTGTATCTATTTCTTTCACAAATTTAGATTTGCCAAAAGCCAGATTTCATGTCAAATTTTGAAAAGATCTCAGCAGAGTTTAGTCTGTTAAGGTCTTTTTTATTGGGAATGGGATGCCTAATCCACTGGAGAGCTTGGTTAAGTGGTTTGTAATTAATGACGAGTCTGGGAGTGCCTCTCTCAATTTCTGCAGGTTTATTAACATAAAAGGCAGAACACGACCAGGGACTCTTACTTTTTCTAATAAGATTTTTATCTAAGAGATCTTTAATCTCTTTTTGGCAGTAATGAAGGAGTTCTTCATTCATCTGGATTGGTCTAGCCTTAGTAGGAATTTGGCTGTCCTTAAAACTTGACTCATAAGGAAGGCTAACAATATGTTTCTTCCTATTCCAGAATACAATGGGTAAGTCAGAGCATATGGAAGATTATATATTATCTAAAAGGGATTGAATCTTCTTCTGGAGTGAATGATTTTGTAGCTGTTTTTCAATATTGGCAAAAGAAACTTCTTCTTTTAAAAAATTAATTTGATTGATTTTGTTATGAATAGAATTGATATTTTTTGTAAATGGTTTATTTGAAAATTTGAAAGTTATTTGTTTCCCTAAATGATGAGTGGAAATCCCATCTTTCGAAATTTGTAAGGGAAAAAGGGCTTTAATAAAAGGAGTCCCAAAATAACTTCATTTTTCAGATTTTTTACCAGGAGAAAGTTTGTTTCAATCTTAAGCCCTTGGTTTTCAATCACGGTTTTGGAAAGCTTATAATTAATTTTAAGTTTTGAACCACTAGCAGTACTGAGTTTTTCAGAAGTTTTTTCAAAATATTTTGTAGGGATTAACCCTTCTAAAATACAGTTTGAATCAGCACCTGTGTCAAAGAGAGCTAAAGTATCAAGAGTAAAATCATTAATAATGATTCTGATATTAATATAAAATTTTTGAATTTTGACCTTGTTGATCAGACACATAAAAGTTTCTTCTATATTTCCAGAATCGACTTTTACATAATCATTTCCTTCAAGAAGTTCTTCTTTCTCAATGTCAGATTCGTCATCTAATTGGGAAAGAATAACTTGATGAATTTGCTGTTGTTCTTTAATCTCCCTGATCTCTTTCTTGAGATTGTTAATCTCAATCTGGAGATCCTGAATAGTGGTTGGTTTAATATTGGAATTCTTTTCTAATCTCTTAAAAATATTTGTAATGTCAAACTTGTTTGTAGTAAAATATTCTTTACGTTTAGGCTTAATTTCTAAAACTTATTTGAATTTGTTTAGAAATTCTTTTCTTTCTTGAGGATCAGAAATGGAGCTTATAGCTTCAAAAAGAAGATCCTGTTCTTTTGTTAAAACATTTACTTCTGGAGTATCATCACTATCAGAAGAAGAAATTTGATCATCATTTTGGATTTGGTTGACATCATCTTCAGATTCTTTGACAGAATCTTCATCAGAGGATTCAATAAGGAGGTTGTTAATCTGGTCTTCTATGGAAGGCTCAAGATTAAGGTTGCTAATTTTCTTTTTTAGCCTACAGTATTTGCTGATATGGCCTGGTTTCCCACAATTGTAACAAGTTACACCTGTTCTGGGTTTTTTGGGAACATTGGTGGGGATAACACTATCCCCTTGCTTCTTATGAGGAGTTTTCCTATTGTACCTGCGTTTGTGAGGCTTCTTATAGGGTTCTACAGTTTCCTTTTTGGGAATCTGTTTCTTCTTTTTGGAGGAGCAAGAAGGAAGGCAAAACTGTTCGTAGAAGGACCCTAATTCTTTCTTACTTAAGGCTTTTTCTTTGGCAAGCTGTTTCTGGAGTTTGTCCTTTTGACAAGCCTTGATGCCAGTATGGATAATAATGGCAGTAAGTTGACCGTAGTCATAACTATTGTAATTTATTTCTCCAGTAGGAGACTGACTTCGGAGTTTACATCTAATAAGGTCTCCGAAAGCTTTGGGAAGCCCATCAAGATACTTTTCTTTGCAATAGGCTTGGTTGCAGTCTTCTTTGGTTAAAACTTTAGACATAAAGGTATCTTTATACCATTTAAAATGTTCTAAAGAATTACACTTAAGGTTTGAAAGGAGTTCTCTGGATCTCTCTCGCCAAAGAGAAGGGTCCCCGAGAAAATGCTGGGATATAGTGTATAATAAAGTATACACAGCATCAAGAAGACACTCATTGTCACTGACAATGGTTTTTCCCTTATCATCAATTTTGACTGCAGAGAGGATATTTTCTCTATCAGTTTCAGTGAGGTAATTGTCCCACCATCCTTTAAGTTGCCCAGTAAAACCTGCAACTAAAATATAAACAATGGTGTCTTCAGGCATGTTTTGGTTGGTAAAATAGCCCATAGCGACAACCGACATATTTTGGAGTTTGGCTATGATATTATACTCAGACAAACCATCAATATTCCAAATATAAATATCATTAGAATTAAAGCTTTGAATAAAATCTTATTTTTCTTTAAGAATAAGGTCAGGAGCAGAGGCTCTATTGTAATAGAGTTTGGAAGAATTTTTCCAGTTGTTGATAGGATTGATAGCTAAGGTAGAATCATTTTCAGAACAGTTTTCTGAATCAACTTTGGAAATGGTATTGATAGTTTTGTTAAGGGATCTAGTTCTTGGTTTGGCACTAGATTCTTCTGAAGCTTGACGAGTGTCAGGGACAGTAGTAAGAAGACTGGTAATCTTACTTAGTAACTCATTTTGGTTGTCCTCATTTATTCTGGTTTTTTCCCTTTGTCTAAGTTCTAAGATTTTTTGCTTAGCTTTGGCACTAATTTTGAAAGGTTTGAACAAAGGTTTTTCTAATTGAGATTGGGTGGATGAAGAAGCTGTTTCTTCGACCTTAAGTTTGACGGGATTGACAGAGATTTTGTCACCTAAAACCTGAAGGTACTTATTGGTATAATTGGCCTGTTCCATGAGGCCTTGAATATCACTTGGAGTGATAGATTCATCAGAATTCTTGGTTTTGAAAGGAGTAGCAGTAACAGGGTTACCGCCTTTGTCTTTCAGATTGGGTAATTCATACTGAGTTGTAGGAGGCAGGTCGCTTTGAACAATTTGTCCATCTTTAATCTACCAGGATATGACATTAGCAGAGGAGGTACTAATAATATCCTCTTGCCAAGGGTAGTCAATGTTTTTATGAATGGTATAAGCATGATACCAATCAAAGAAAGGGATGTTCTATTTAACTTTTTTGAGAAATTGATAGAATTCCTCTTGGATATCTGACCTGTTTTTTCCCTTATAATTTTGGAAGAACCACTCTCTTTGAGGTTTCTATTCCTCAGAGTAGAAATCTTTCCTAAGGGTTTCCTTATCAATAATGAATTTATGAGACAATATCATAAGACTCATTAAGGGAAGAGTAGGTTGGAGATTGGATACTCTGGTTTTCTTCTTCTTTCTCAGAGGTTTGGTAAACATTTCTAGGAATCCTAGAAGAAGTATCTAATCCTTGAAGGTTTATAGAAGGATCATGATTAATGGATCTAGGGATTTCAGACCTAGAGGAGTGAGACCTGTAAGAGAAAGATCTCTTAGCAGAAACAAAACTAGAACGTCCGCTATAAGCATCAACTCTAGAAGAGAAGAAGTTTCTCCTATCAAAGGTTATTTCTACTTTTTCAGAATTATCCTGGGAAATATTTTCGATTTGAGGAGCAGGCCTAGGGACACAAGGCGAAGCTTTGTCTAAGACCCATTTCTCAGGAAGAGAGACTTCATCCCATTTAATTATCCTAGGTAGGGACACATTAGCCTTTGTCATATCAGTGATAAACAAAGTAGTCTCACCTCTTTGGGGTTTGAGAAGGACACGAGAAGCACAAGAGTTCATGGCCTTGTACTGAATCCTATAGATTAAGGCAGCGGGAATAGATCCCTCTTTCATGTTTAACCCATGAAAGCAAATATTCAGGAACAGAGAGTCAACAATATGATCATCTAAAAGGTTGTTTTTGGTAGGAGAGGAGGAAGATGAGCTAGAGCCAGAGTGGAAAGAAATGCGGGAGAAAGAGCGTAACAATCTAGACATCATAAAATTTACTTCTGGCACATCACCTTCATCTGGTTCCGTAACAATACATCTGTCAATTATTTATAACTTATTCGACTGGGTCTGGTTATTTGTGGACTTTTTTTTTTATAAATTTACAAATTCTGAAATTCTTTTACCATACCACCAGCTTCTTATGTTCTTTATTTCTTTTAAATATAACATCGTCGAATTAGTCTTACTGCCCTTTCACCTTACAGGACTTACTGCTACAGCTATATTTAAAAGAAGTAAGAACTGTTGTACTTCCAGTAAAGAATGTTCATAAACAAAGGTCTGTACAAAAGCAATATTTCAGAACCATTAGTTCATGGCGTTGTTACAGACAGGAACGACCATTACAAGTCTCACCCGAAGGGCCTATCAGCTGTCCAGCCTATAAACCATGGTTACAGAAATTTCATAACAGAAGATAAAGTCCAGATACAGAAGAATGTAGTTATAAACAACCAACAGTTATATTCCTACTTCCCCATCAGGCTCTGATACCAGATAACCCGAAGTGGATCAAGGAAAGAACAAAATAAGGCAGAAGTGAAAAGAAAGTAGGCAGTAGCAGGACTACTAATGAAAGATAAAAATGCAGAATGTAAATAAATTTAATGCATAGAAACTAGAACGGCGGTAGAACCAGCACATATCTAGTGGAGGAAGAAGAGAAGAAAGTCGGACGACGGTAATCCGAATAGAACCGGCTGAGGGAGAAGAGAGAAAATAATTTGAAACAGCAAAATTTTATTTAAATATCTCAAAGAGGGAAGGCATACAAAGGATTATATCTCTCAGAGCTTCTCTCTCTAATATCTATCTAGGATTGCTGAATGAAAGGGTGCCTCACATCATGGTTGAGGACTCCTTTTAAAGGAAAATAAAGTACTATTTCTACAGTTCCGGTTGATAACTAGAACTATTTCTACAGTACAAGTTAAAGTTCTTGAATATCAATTCTGAAGCAGTCGTCTTCATTTTGATACATATCTTCGGGATTGTGTTATTGATGATTTTGCTCTTGATACTTTATCCCTCTTTGACACAGGTGCTAATTCAAACTGTATTTTAGAAGGGTTAATCCCTACAAAATATTTTGAAAAAACTTCTGAAAAACTCAGCACTGCTAGTAGTTCAAAACTTAAAATTAATTATAAGCTTTCCAAAGCCGTGATTGATTTTGTTGATTGGAGAATAGACTAAGTGTGTGATGTAGAGGCATTCTCGCTGTAGCGAGAACATTGCGACTAGAGGAGTATTTGAAGGGTTTAAGATTTAGAAAATTCATTTCTCATTCCTCTCTTTGAAATCTCTTCGATTCCCTCAACCAAAAATCCTATTTCACCTTTTAAATTGTCTTCAAAGCTGTTTGGAAACGAGATTGAAGGTTAGAATCATGTTTGGAGCATTTGGATGTAAGCTTGAGAGTTATGGTTTATGATTTTCCATCCTTTCTCGATTCTCTTCAGTTTCTCATAGAGATTTTTTCCTATATTTAGGTCGAAAATCTGTGTGGGGAATACTTCTATCATAAATTTCATGTTGGGTCTTCAATTTGAGGTAAGGGGAGACTATACTCTATCTCTTATATTTAAATTTTGTTTATAATGCTATGTAATGGATTGTGATTGAGTTAGAGCATAGGAAATACGTATATTGATGGAAATTTTGTGCTAGTTATAATGTGGTAGACATTGGATAATGTGTGTGATGAAAATGATGTGAGTTGCAATAAGGTTTTGATGAAAATTTGATGCTTGAGTGTCATGTGATTGAATATGGTCATACGTGCCATGTGTGAAATTGAATATCATAATGTGATTGAGAATGTGGTTGAAATGCTTAAACATGCCATTGATTGATGTTGAATAACATGAAATAGTTTGACATGTGTGGAATGATATGTTGAATATGAATGTGGATGTGTTTGAAATGTTGAAAAACTATGAATGGTTTAGTGACATTAGGGATGTGGAAGATGGAGGCAGTAGAAATACCTTGGGGAAGAGAGGGTGGTAGTGACATCAACACTAAGTATAGGAGCACCACAGGCCTCACACTCGTTTCCTGACTAATACCCCAGGCCATACTTTTGCTAAAAGGGGCCGGGTCAGCACACGTTGTATCTATGTAGCTACGGCTATCCAACAACTATCTATGGTAAAGAAGACCTCGAGGGATCCCAGAGACAGTGAAAGTGAGAAAGGAAAGTTTAAGTAGAAATGGGCCCTAGTAGAATAAGTTAGATAATTGATGATCTTGTTATATAATGATTGTATTATTTCTTTATCTATACCAATGATTTATTTGTGATTGGATGATTAGTAATAAAAATAGAGACTCATCCTTATATAAATATTTCAGGAAACCAGGATGACAGCACCCACTAAGAGAATTAGGCTTGTAGATAGCTCTGTAATTAATAGACTTAATTATGTATTTAACGAATATCAGAGATTATGTTAGTTGAGAATTGTTGTACATGTTAATGATGTGCCTAGGGATATTATTATGATAGAAATAGAATTAGCTTATAGTGTTCCTTTTGATTTTCCTGTAAGTAGAATACATCATACCCTTTATGTATACATATTTTCTGGCATTGTGAGGACCCCAGCAACCTTAACCTACCTTTTTACGTACCATGATCACGATTATTTGGGGAGACCATCTCGATGGACATTTGAGCAGATTGTTGGTACATAGGTTACTACAGACTCAGGTGATATCGCAATGATAGAGGGATGGCACAGGGATGACTAATGTCTCTCTCATTTTATGATGCAAAGGCTGCTCATTAGGACTTGTTATATTTTGTATCTTGTAAGTGTTGTAAAAGAGTCCTAATGGATTTTAATATATATTCTTTGCAAATGTGAACATCTTGTACATTATGAGAATAATGTATGTTTATGTTATTTTGATGTTTCCTTTTAAAAATTTGTTTACTTATTATTACTTTGTCATTTAAGTTCTTATAAGTTTGAGTAAAATAAACAAAATATCTTATAATTACACTTGTTATTCAACCAGTAAATAGATTTAACTAAATTTCCTTCTTAATTTTGAAATTATATTTTCAATGTGTGAATTTAAAAAAAAAAAAAAAAAGAGGATGTTACACGACAAACCACTACAAATATGTTTGAGATTGATACTTGTAATAGTAACTCAATCGTAGTGCTAAGAAACTAGGTTATGAATATCTATACTATTGCATTAATATTGGTAAAAAGCAATTTTTTTTTTTTTTTTGTGTTTTGAGATTTGTATGGGAAGAAGGTTAGGTAAAGTTCAATCTTAACATTCTCTTTCATTGATATTTAACTGAATATTTATATCTTTTCTGATATTTGTTAATCTTATTTTGCTATTTTTCTTAGAAAGTGGCAATAGTAGTTAGTGAAAAAAAAAGGCAAACAAATCCTACTGATGATAACATAGAAAATGGGAAAGAAAAGTTGTCAAAGAAAGTCTTTGTGGAACCTTACAAACCCAACATTCCTTTCCTCAAAGGTTAAAGAGCAACAACAAAAA
The DNA here is from genome assembly GCA_024086825.1 of Abrus pulchellus subsp. cantoniensis. Taxonomy (NCBI): domain Eukaryota; kingdom Viridiplantae; phylum Streptophyta; class Magnoliopsida; order Fabales; family Fabaceae; genus Abrus; species Abrus pulchellus. Next base: position 29,582,540 of record CM044050.1, on the reverse strand, counting down.
ATCACAGTTTAAAAAGTTCTTGGATATGAAGATCAAAATTCTTTTTGTTGAAGTCATTGCTTGTATGAAAAAATATGCCAAGTTCTTAAAGGAAATTCTAACCAACAAAAAGAAATGAGCAGAATTTTAGACCATAACTCTAAATGAGGAATGTTTTACTATAGTTAATAGAAAACTTTCTTCTAAGCTAGAGGATTTAAGGAGTTTTTTATACCTTTGATGGAACGAATTTCGCTAATCGTTATGCACAAAGATTGTCATTAATCCTCACCAAATATGCAAAGAAATGAATGCAGTACTAGGGTGTTGTCCTAGGTCGTCTCCAAGGAATTTTTGGTTGGGAACATACATCGAATAAGTGTAAACATAGATTTTAAAGCAAGTAAATTGGGGGAAGGTTTGTCAATTTCTAAATTTTAATCAAGAAAAAAATGTAAACTAGTGAAATTCAATCAATTAAGAAAAGTAATCCCTAGTCAATCAATGAGTTCTATCCCTATTCTTTCAAATGATTAAATAATCCCTTTTCTTCCCTTAAATTAAGTTAATCTAACAAGCGAAAATTAACTTTAGTATCCCAATTAAAATTAAGCATCTTAATGGGCTCCAATCTCTATCCCTAAGATTAAGCAATCTCAAAGATAAATCAAAATTAAGCAATTTTAGATTAGAATTTCGTTTGGGTAATTTAGGGTTCATTAAGCAATGTTCCCCTCATGTAAATTTCATTTCATTCAGAGATTGGGATTAATAAATCCAAGGAAAGAAAGAGTAATATTGCCATTAAACCCAAGAATTCAAGAACCATATGAGTTGACTAGGAATTACAAGAAAATTTAGCCCTCCATATGGATGGGCTTCACAAATGAAAGAAAAAAATGCAGAAACGTAAGTAACATTAATGTAAACTCAATGAGAATCAAAGGAAAATTGGAAATTAAAACCTATAATGGACCCATGGCTGTCACCCAAGGCTCCAAAGCTCTAGAAAGAAAAAATGTCCTAATTTGGCAAAGAGAATGAAAGAAAAATAAATGTTCAAGTCCCCATACCCTAATTCCTAAAATCTATTTATAGTGGAAGACATGCTAGCAAAGTATTCACTTTTGCCTTTGAAAGTGTCCACTTTGGGCCTTGAAAGTATCCACGCGCGTATTTACGTAAGCTTGCCAATTCTCTAAAGTTGCCACTTTTGGACTTGAAAGTGGCTACTTTAGATGCGCGTAGCCACTTTGAAAGGCAATAGTGGCCACGCGTAAATTGCTTCCAAAGTGGCGTCCTGGAGATTCTGGAGTTGCTACTATTGGACTTGAAAGCGGCTACTTTGGATGCGCGTAGCCACTATGAAAGGCAATAGTGGCCATGCGCAAATTGCTTCTCAAATGGCGTCCCTGGAGCTCTCTGGAATTGCTACTTTGAAGGTTGAAAGTAGCTACTTTGGAACCTTTAATGCTCAGACTTGCTGTAGTTGCCACTTTTGCTCCTAAAAGTGGCTACTTTAGGGGCAACTTTCATCCAAGGGTCGAGATATCTCATAATTAACTTAGGGACTCTGCAAAATTATCAAGATAATTAAAATTGCAATCTATATCTATGTAATTAAATGTAAATTAACCAAAAATTAATAAACCTATGATATTTACTCAAAATGTGATTTCTATATTATTTGCACTATCTAAGTCCATTTTTTCTATCAAGGAGCACAAAAAAGGCAAGTAAAAATATAATAAAAAGTGGATTCATCAACCTTACACCATTGGAAACTTTCATTTTGATAAATTCTTATGTGATTTAGGAGCTAGTATGAACTTTATGTCTTTTTCTGTTTTCAAGAAACTTGGAATGAAAGAACCTAAGCCAACAACTATATCTTAGTGGTTGACAGATAGGTAAATCAAATATCCTAAGGGAATAGTAGAAGATGTACCTATGAAGGTGGATAAGTCATTTTCCTTGTGCTTACCTTAGAAGAAGATGAAAAAATTCCAATTATTGTGGGGAGACCTTTCTTAGCCCCAACTATGATTTTAATTGATGTACAACAAGGAAAGCTCACTATAAGACTAAACAAAGAAGAAATGGTGTTTAAATTGTTTGATTCCTTGAAACACCAATCTATTTGTGATGGTTGGTTTTCTATTTAAACTTTAGATACCATGTGTGCTCTTGATTCTTCTTCTATACATGATTTTTGTATACAAGATAAATTGAAAAGGTTCTGGAACTTTAGGAGGATTGCCTAAAACACCTATAGGGTGTAAAAGAAGAGCTCATGTTTGTAGATATTGAAAAAGCAAAAGAACTTAGGACACAAACAAATTGTAGACCTGAAAAAACTCAACAATGAAAATCTTAACTTATCAATTAAGTAGCCTCCTAAGTTAGATCTTTAATATTTCTATTCAAATTTTAAGGAAGTTGAAATTAAGGTAGCTTGGACCATGTGAAAATTAAGTTACCTAATTATCCAACTTAACTTAAAGAATAGTATACCAGACTCATGAGTTAGATAAGTGTTAACAAGAAGTAACTTGTATTTTTATTCTTTTTTATCACATTATTTTCTTAAGATAAAAAACTTTCCTTTATGCATTTGTTTTACTTGACATTGATTTGCCACCAAAACTTAGTTTGGTTTATCATTTAAATCTTTAAGTTTTTAATCTTTTTGTTGTTTAGTTTTGTTCAGTAGTGTTAAATTTTTGCCACATCTTTTCTTTTTACTTGCCACATGTTAATATTAAGGACAACATTAAAGTTAAGTTTGAAGAGGGAATCATGCAGCAAAGGATTAAGTATTATGGCTCATCACAATAACATAACTTTGGAAAAGATAAAAGGATTTATGAACTTTTACTTATCACAAACGGAAGTATTCTATTTAAAGCATCTCTTTTCTTCTTCTTATTGTATGATTAGAATAATAGATAAATTTCAAAATGTTTAAATATTCTCTTATACATTTATGATAAAAAAGCATCCTCATATTTTCTTTTTGTGATATGATTGTTGTTTGAGTTCATGAATTTGAATATTTAGGAACCTTATTCTTTATTATAGCAGCATTAATTAATTTTTGTAACATCCTTGTTTCTGTATTAATTAAAATTACATTATATGATAAATATGCATGTAAGGGTATGTTGGGAGAGTTTTGAAGTGTTGAGAATGAGGTCGTGAAAATGGAACATTTTACAGTTTCTCGCTGTAGTGAGAGGTCCCTTAATGTAACAAAAAGTGCAGAAAACATAATGTAATTTTGTTTGATATTTTCATTGTGGCGAGAGAGAGCCTCGCTACAACGAGAAAGACTCGTTGTAACGAGAATGTCGCGATTCTGAGGGTATTTAAGGGTTTTTATACATAAAAACTTTATTTCTTCATGTCAAGACTTCGTTTTCTCTTAACTCTCTCTATATTTTCTTAGATAAAATGTAACACCCTCTTTTCATTATTTAGAAAATTATATTTTGTTTGATATTAAATAACATTAAGATATGTTAGAAGTGTATTTTGAATAGTATTAGAGGAGGTTAGTGTAGGGAATCTCGCTCAAGCAAGAGAAATCTCGCTTAGGTGAGACTGAGCATACAAAAATATCTTGTTTCAGAGAAATCTCGCTCAAGTGAGATAGGATAGAATTAGCTCAACCGTCACCTCGCTCAGGCGAGATTGATCTCGCTCAAGCGAGATAAAGATCTTGCCCAAGCGAGAGTGATCTCGCTTAAGCGATATGAAGATCTCACCTAAGCGAGTTGTGTCACTCAGGCTAGAACTTGCAGGAGAAATATTGCCTTCTCTAATCGCCATTTTGCTCAGGTGAGATGGAGCTCGCTCAAGCAAGCATACTAGAAAACATTGAGAGAACCATTGTCTGCATATCTCGTCGCTCAAGCGAGATGCAGTCGCTCAAGCGAGAGAGCACGAGGCTGAGCGGTATTTAAGAGATTTCTAGCATGAAAATTCATTTCACTTTCAAAACATATGTCCTTCTATCTTTTCTCCAAACTCTCGCTTCTATATTATAGATAAAAGCCTTACAAACTCCAAAACTTCATTGAATCTGAGCTCAAACTTCGACTCTACAGAATTATCGGTGAGTATCTTAGAGCTCAAACCTCTCATTTTCACTTCTATCTTCTTTGTTTCTTCTTTCTCAAAGCGTCTCTTTTCTATAAGGCGTAGAACTACCTTGGTCCGTGAATCAACCTTCTCTTGCTTTCTCATCACCAGAACTAATTTTCTAAGGTAATGAGAGCTCTATCTTATTACGAAGAACTATTGTGTTTGTATTTATGAAATTGTTTGATTTGAGTATGTGCTTAATGATAATATGTTTTTGGTTATATTTGGAATATGTTTTGTTATGTTTGAAGCATGTTTTGTGGTGATTGATGATGAGTGTGATCTTTATTTGAATATATGCATGTATATGGTGGACTGAGTTTGAGGGAACTAACTCTCGACAATTATTGAGTAATGTATGATGTGATAATAAACTAGAGTAAAATATAGAGAAATGAGATAGAAAACATGAAAAGAGAAATGAAATAAGAAAGGAATATGATAAGGATGGGTATAGATAGTTCAGAGGTACACTAGAAGTGTGAAAGATGGAGAAGACTGAGACTTGGGAAAATGAGGGTGGTGGATGCTCCTCTTGAATTGTGCAAGACAAATGAGAGCATGAGCACCACAGGCCTCACACTTGTTTCTTGACTAATACTCCTGACCATGCTTTTGCTAAATGGGACAGGGTCAGCACATGTTATATCCATGTAGCTATAGCTATCCAGCAACTATCTATGCTAAGAAAGACCTTGAGGAATCCCAAAGGCAGTGAAAGTGAGAACTGAAAGTGTTAGTAGTAATGGACCTAAGTTGAATAAATTTGATGATTAATGATTTTGTTATATGATGCTTGCATGACTTCTTTATCTGTATCATTGAATTATTTGTGAATGTATGCTTAGTAATGAAAATAGAGACTCATCTTTATGTAAACATTTCAGGAAAACAAGATGACAGCACCCACTGAGAGAATTAGATTAGTAGATAGTTCTGTAACTAATAGATTGAATTATGATTTAATAAGTATTAGAGACTTTGTTTCTTTAGGATTGTTGTATATGTAAATGATGTACCTAGTGACTTTATTATGATGGAAATGAAATTAGCTTATAGTATTCCTTTTGATTTTCCTGTAAGTAGAATCTACATACCCTCTGTGTATATATCTTTCTTGGTACCATGAGAACCCCAGCAACTTTGACCTACCTGTTCACATACCATGACCACGATCATCTTGGGAGACCATCTCAATGGACGTTTGAGCAGATTACGGGCACCCAGGTTACTGTAGACCATGGTGATCTGTATCTCAGATCGGATGATGACCTTGACTCAGATGATATAAAGATGATAGAGGGATGACACAGAGATGACTAGTGTCTCTTTGGTCACATGATGGATAGACTGCTCATTAAGACTTATTATATTTTGTATTTTGAAAATGTTGGAAAAGAGTCCTAATGTATTTTATTGTATTTTAATAAATATTTTGTAAATATTAATATCTTGTATATTATGAATTCAAGGTATTACCATGACATTTTAATGTTTCCTCTTAAAATTCGTTTATTATTGCTTTGTTATTCAAAGTTCTAATACATTTGAGCAAAAATCATGGAATATGTTATGATTTCATTGTTATATTCGCCCGTTAATAAATTTAACAAATTTTCCATTATATTCTAAAAATTATATTATTATTATGTTGAATAAAAATAAGGATGTTACATAAAACCTCTCCAAAAACTAATTATTCTCTAAATACGTTTAAGCGATCCTAGATAAGTTTTCTTAAGTTTAATCGTGTTTTTACTGTTTGTTTTCTTTGAATTTTGTTCTTAAGGAATAAATTCATGTTATCTAGGTAGAAGTGCTATTTTAAGACATTTTTCATCATCAATCTCCATTTAGATCTTCATTATAAGGTAAAGGGAGCTCTTTTCTATCATTATATAAAGTAAGTTATATGTTGAGTTCATGAGAGCCTGTTTATGTAGCAATTTTGATGAGATATGTATGAGAAATGAGTGTTAATGAAGAAAAATTGCTAATATACATATGTTTGATGGTTTAGTTAACTGATTATACTGTGTAAATATAAAATATATGATGAAACAATATAATATTATAGTTAAAACAAGTTTAATGAATATACTGGATGTGATATGACTTTATTGCTGTTTAAAAATGATGAATATGTCATCGATGATTTGTTGAATGATATGATTATTGAGATCATGAGTTAGTGATGAGCAATATGGAATTAGTATGAAAGTGCTATTAAGCACAATTTTATGATTGAATTGTGTAATGGGTATAAGTACTGAATAGATTAGTGTAAATAGTTACAAAGATACATTAGGGGTATAGAGTCCGAAGAAGATAAAGAAATCTTAGGGAAATGAGGGTGGTGAACTACATTTGCGATTGTGCATGTTATTATTGAATGCGAATGTGCCACATGGCCTCATACTCGTTTCCTGACTAGACTCCTGACTATGTCTTTGCTAAGGGGTTTATGATTGCATATGTTGTATCTGTATTGCATGAGCTAACCAGCAACTGTTTACATTATTAAGTAAGACCTCGAGAATTGCTGGAAGCATCAAATGACTATGATCACAGTGCACTTAAAGTGCGAATTTGAGAATGCAAGTGTCAATGAGATTGTGTGAACGTGAGTAATGATATATATATATATATATATATATATATATATATATATATATATATATATATATAAGCTCTGAGAGATACAATCCCTTGTAAGCCTTCCCTCTTTGAGTTTTTTTAATAAAAGTTTGCTGTTTCAAATTATTTTCTCTCTTCTCCCCCAGCCGGTTCTGTTCGGATTACCGTCGTCCGGCTTTCTTCTCTCCTCCCTCCACTAGATCTGTGCTGGTTATACTGCCGTTCTAGTTTCTATGCATTAACTTTATTTACATTCTGCATTTATTTAATCTTCTTTTATTTGTTAGTAGTCCTGCTACTGCCTACTTCTCTTTCAGTTTATTTAATCTTCTCTTTTCCTTGATCCACCTCGGGTTCTCTAGTGAGACTACTTTGTTTATCACTGATATGACAAAGGCTAATGTATCCCTACCTAAGATAATTAAATGGGATGAAGTCTCTCTTCCTGAGAAATGGGTCTTGGACAAAGCTTCGCCTTGCGTCCCTTGGCCTGCTCCTCAAATCGAAAATATTTCCCAGGATAATTCTGGAAAAGTAGAAATAACCTTTGATAGGAGAAACTCCTTCTCTTCTACAATTGACGCTTATAGCGGACGTTCTAGTTTTGCTTCTGCTAGGAGATCTTTCTCTTACAGGTCTCAATCCTCTAGGTCTGAAATCCCTAGATCCATTAATCATGATCCTTCTATAAACCTCCAAGGATTAGATACTTCTTCTATGCATTAACTTTATTTACATTCTGCATTTATTTAATCTTCTTTTATTTGTTAGTAGTCCTGCTACTGCCTACTTCTCTTTCAGTTTATTTAATCTTCTCTTTTCCTTAATCCACCCTGGGTTCTCTGGTATCAGAGCCTGATGGGGAAGTAGGAATATAACTGTTGGTTGTTTATAACTACATTCTTCTGGATCTGTACTTTATTTCCTGTTATGAAATTTCTGTAACCATGGTTTATAGGCTGGACAGCTGACAGGCCCTTCGGGTGAGACTTGTAATGGTCGTCCCTGTCTGTAACAATGCCACGAACTAATGTTTCTGAAATATTGCTTTTGTACAGTCCTTTGTTTATGAACATTCTTTTCTGGAAGTACAGCAGTTCTTAGTTCTTTTGAATATGACTGTAGCAGTAAGTCCCGCATGGTGAAAGGGCAGTAAGACTAATTCGACAATGTTATATTCAAAGGAAAGAAAAGAACATAAGATGCTGGTGGCTATGGTAAAAGAATTTCAGAATTTGTAAATTTGTAAAAAAAAAAAAAGTCCACAAATAAGCAGATCCAGTTGAATAAGTTATGAATAATTAACAGGTATATTGTTACGGAACCAGATGAGGGTGATGTGCCAGATGTTTATTTATGATGTCTAGATTGTTACTTTCTTTCTCTCGTATCTCTTTCCGCTCTGGCTCTAGCTCATCCTCCTCCTCTCCCACTAAAAATAACATTTTTAATGACCAGGAGAAACAAACTCCTGAAATCACACCCAAACACAACCTCTTCGACGAAGAAGTTCGTTTCGAAGAAATTAACCAAAGTATGGATGACTGGACCATTTCAGAAATCCCTCAGGACACATTATATGTTCCTGAAGAACACTCAAAGAAAAACAGTTTTGATTACATTATTAAGACTGTTGAAAATAACATTCCTTTAGGAAAAGATTTAGGAGAAGAATTTCATCTCCTGTCCAAATCTTCCATTAATGAGCACAAGCGCAAATACAAATACCTCCATATAGGATGTGTCCAGGTTGCCATAAAGCCTCTCATAGACATAGGAATAGATGCTGCTATGCTCATGTGTCTTAGAGATGCTAGACATAATGACTTCAATGACTCCCTTATAGGAACGGTCGAAACTAGTCTTGGCCAAGGACCAATTTATTTCAATTGTTTTCCTAACAAAACAGTGAGTCTTTTGGATGATCATATTCTTGACTCTCTGTTCCTCAATATTTGCTTTCATGGGTTAAACATGAAAGAGGGATCTATTCCTGCTGCCTTAATCTATAGGATTCAGTACAAGGCCATGAACTCTTGTGCTTCTCGTGTCCTTCTCAAACCCCAAAGAGGTGAGACTACTTTGTTTATCACTGATATGACAAAGGCTAATGTATCCCTACCTAAGATAATTAAATGGGATGAAGTCTCTCTTCCTGAGAAATGGGTCTTGGACAAAGCTTCACCTTGCGTCCCTAGGCCTGCTCCTCAAATCGAAAATATTTCCCAGGATAATTCTGGAAAAGTAGAAATAACATTTGATAGGAGAAACTCCTTCTTTTCTAGAATTGACGCTTATAGCGGACGTTCTAGTTTTGCTTCTGCTAGGAGATCTTTCTCTTACAGGTCCCAATCCTCTAGGTCTGAAATCCCTAGATCTATTAATCATGATCCTTCTATAAACCTCCAAGGATTAGATACTTCTTCTAGGATTCCTAGAAATGTTTACCAAACTTCTAAGAAAGAAGAAGAAAATCAGAGTATCCAATCTCCAACCTACTCTTCCCTTAATGAGTCTTATGATATTGTCTCATAAATTCATTATTGATAAGGAAACCCTTAGGAAAGATTTCTACTCTGAGGAATAGAAACCTCAAAGAGAGTGGTTCTTCCAAAATTATAAGGGAAAAAACAGGTCAGATATCCAAGAGGAATTCTATCAATTTCTCGAAAAAGTTAAACAGAACATCCCTTTCTTTGATTGGTATCATGCTTATACCATTCATAATAACATTGACTACCCTTGGCAAGAGGATATTATTAGTACCTCCTCTGCCAATGTTATATTCTGGCAAATTAAAGATGGACAAATTGTTAAAAGCGACTTGCCTCCTACAACTTAGTATCAATTACCCAATCTGAAAGACAAAGGCGGTAACCCTGTTACTGCTACTCCTTTCAAAACCAAGAATTCTGATGAATCTATCACTCCCAGTGATATTCAAGGCCTTATGGAACAGGCCAATTATACCAATAAGTATCTCCAAGTTTTAGGAGATAAAATCTCTGTCAATCCTGTCAAACTAAAGGTCGAAGAAACAGCTTCTTCATCCACTTAATCCCAATTAGAAAAGCCTTTGTTCAAACCTTTCAAAATTAGTGCCAAAGCTAAGCAGAAAATTTTAGAACTTAGACAAAGGGAAAAACCCAGAGTAAATGAGGACAGCCAAAATGAATTACTGAGTAAGATTACCAGTCTTCTTACTACTGTCCCTGATACTCCCCAAGTTTCAGAAGAATCTAGTGCCAAACCAAGAACTAGATCCCTTAACAAAACTATCAATACCATTTCCAAAGTTGATTCAGAAAACTGTTCTGAAAATGACTCTGCCCTTGTTATCAATCCTATCAAAAACTGGAAAAATTCTTCCAAACTTTATTACAACAGAGCCTCTGCTCCTGACCTTATTCTTGAAGAAAAACAAGATTTTATTCAAAGTTTTAATTCTAATGATATTTATATTTGGAATATTGATGGTTTGTCTGAATATAATATCATAGTCAAACTCTAAAATATGTCGGTTGTCGCCATGGGCTATTTTACCAACCAAAATATGCCTGAAGACACAATTGTTTATATTCTAGTTGCAGGTTTTACCGGGCAGCTCAAAGGTTGGTAGGATAATTATCTCACTGAAACTGATAGAGAAAATATCCTCTCTACAGTAAAAATCGATGATAAGGGAAAAACCATTGTCAGTGACAATGAACGTCTTCCTGATGCTGTGTATACTTTATTATACACTATTTCCCAGCATTTTCTTGGGGATCCTTCCCTTTGGCGAGAGAGGTCTGGTGAACTTCTTTCAAACCTCAAGTGCAATTCTTTAGAAAATTTTAAATGGTATAAGGATACCTTTATGTCTAGAGTTTTAACTCGAGAAGACTGCAACCAAGCCTATTGGAAAGAAAAGTATCTTGATGGGCTTCCCAAAGCTTTCGGAGATCTTATTAGAAGTAAACTCTGAAGTCAGTCTCCGACTAGAGAAATAAATTATAATAGTTATGACTAAGGTCAGCTTACTGCCCTTATTATCCATACGGGCATCAAGGCTTGTCAGAAGGACAAACTCCAGAAACTGCTTGTCAAAGAAAAGGCCTTAAGTAAAAAAGAATTAGGGTCTTTTTGCGAGCAGTTTGGTCTTCCATCTTGCTCCACCAAAAAGAAGAAACAGATTCTCAAAAAGGATACTGTAGAACCCTATAAGAAGCCCCACAAACGTAAGTACAATAGAAAACCTCCTCCTCCTAAGAAACAAGGGGATAGTGTTATCCCCACCAATATTCCCAAAAAACCCAGAACAGGTGTAACTTGTTACAATTGTAGAAAACCAGGCCATATCAGCAAATACTGTAGGCTAAAGAAGAAAATTAGCAACCTTAATCTTGAGCCTTCCATAGAAGACCAGATTAACAACCTCCTTATTGAATCCTCTGATGAAGATTCTGTCAAAGAATCTGAAGATGATGTTAACCAAATCCAAAATGATGATCAAATTTCTTCTTCTGATAGTGATGATACTCCAGAAGTAAATGTTTTAACAAAAGAACAGGATCTTCTTTTCGAAGCTATAAGCTCTATTTCTGATCCCCAGGAAAGAAAAGAATTTCTTAACAAGTTCAAAGAAGTTTTAGAAATTAAACCTAAAACTAAAGAATATTTTACTACAAACAAGTTTGATATTACAGATATTTTCAAGAGATTAGAAAAGAATTCCAATATTAAACCAACCACTATTCAGGATCTCCAGATTGAGATTAACAATCTCAAAAAAGAGATAAGGGAAATTAAAGAACAACAGCAAATTCATCAAGTTATTCTTTCCCAATTAGATGACGAATCTGAAATTGAGAAAGAAGAACTTCTTGAAGAAAAAGATTCTGAAAAGGTTGATTCTGGAAATATAGAAGAAAACTTTATGTGTTTAATCAACAAAGTTAAAATTCAAAAATTTTACATTAATATCAGAATCATCATTGATGATTTTGCTCTTGATACTTTAGCCCTCTTTGACACAGGTGCTGATTCAAACTGTATTTTAGAAGGGTTAATCCCTACAAAATATTTTGAAAAAACTTCTGAAAAACTCAAAGATCGCTAGTGGTTCAAAACTTAAAATTAATTATAAGCTTTCCAAAGCCGTAATTGAAAACCAAGGGCTTAAGATTGAAACAAACTTTCTCCTGGTAAAAAATCTAAAAAATGAAGTAATTTTGGGAACACCTTTTATTAAAGCCCTTTTCCCTTTACAAATTTCGAAAGATGGAATTTCCACCCATCATTTAGGAAAACAAATAACTTTCAAATTTTCAAACAAACCATTTACAAAAAACATTAATTCTATTTAGAACAAGATCAATCAAATTAATTTTTTAAAAGAAGAAGTTTCTTTTGCCAATATTGAAAGACAACTTCAAAATCCTTCTCTCCAGAAGAAAATTCAATCCCTTTTAGGTGATATACAATCTTCCATATACTCTGACTTACCCAGTGCATTCTGGAATAGGAAGAAACATATTGTTAGCCTTCCTTATGAGTCAGGTTTTAAAGATAACCAAATTCTTACCAAAGCTAGACCCATCCAAATGAATGAAGAACTCCTTCATTACTGCCAAAAAGAGATTAGAGATCTCTTAGATAAGAAACTTATTAGAAAGAGTAAGAGTCCTTAGTCGTGTTCTACCTTTTATGTCAATAAACCTGTAGAAATTGAGAGAGGAAATCCCAGACTCGTCATTAATTACAAACCACTTAACCAAGCTCTCCAGTGGATTAGGCATCCCATTCCCAACAAAAAAGATCTTCTTAACAGACTAAACTCTGCTAAGATCTTTTCAAAATTTGATATGAAATCCGGTTTTTGGCAAATCCAAATTTGTGAAAAAGATAGGTACAAGACTGCCTTCACTGTCCCTTTTGGACATTACGAATGGAATGTCATGCCATTTGGTCTGAATAATGCCCCTTCTGAATTTCAGAAAATCATGAATGATATTTTCAATCCTTATTCAAAATTTGTCATTGTTTACATTGATGATGTTTTGATCTTTTCCCATTCCATTGATCAACATTTTAAACATATAAGTGTTTTTATCAATGTTATCAAACAAAACGGACTTGCTATTTCAAAGTCCAAAATAAATCTTTTCCAAACCAATATTAGATTTCTTGGTCATAATATTCATCAAGGAACCATCATTCCTATCAGCAGATCTATTGAATTCGCTGATAAATTTCCTGATAGAATCTTAGACAAAACTCAATTGCAAAGATTCTTAGGATATCTTAATTATGTAGGTGATTTTATTCCCCACCTCAACAATATCATTAAGCCTTTACATGATAGGCTTAAAAAGAATCCTCCTTCTTGGACTGATGTTCATACCAACGTAGTCAAAGAAATAAAAAATAAAGTCAGAAAAATAAACTGCCTCTATCTTCCAGTTCCTCATGCTTTCAAAATTGTTGAAACAGATGCTTCTGACATAGGTTATGGTGGCATCCTCAAACAGAAAATTGAGTCTCATGAGCATATCATTGCATATACTTCAAAACATTGGAATTCTCGCACAAATGTAATTATTCAACTGTTAAAAAGGAAGTTTTAGCAATTGTTTTATGCGTCTCAAAATTTCAATCAGATTTTTTAAATCAAAAATTTCTTATTAGAGTAGACTGCAAGTCTGCTAAAGAAATTTTACAAAAGGATGTTAAAAATCTTGCCTCAAAACAAATTTTTGCAAGATGGCAAGCAATCTTAAGTGTTTTTGATTTTGATATTGAATATCTCAAAGGCACCTCCAATTCCCTTCCTGATTATCTTACCCGTGAATTTTTACAGGACAAATAGAATGCCTAGAAAGGCAATAACCCCATCCAGGGGTGGAACAGCTCAAGGAGGAAGGGTAAAACTTGCCCTTACTCTAAATAAAGCAAAATCACAACAGTCTGCTTCGGCAGATTCAAATTCCAGTTCTGGGTCATCCACCCCAATTGAGTCATCAACTCAAAAAGCAATCCAAATTGTTGAGTCATCAACTCAGCAGTCTGGAACTCCAAAAGAATCCTCCAAAAAGACTGATTCTTCTTTAAAAACCACCAAACAAACCAAAGCAGACTATGCTTTACCAATCAGTACATTCTTGGCTGTCCAACAAGGAAGCTTAAGTAACCTATCGAAAAAATCATGGGCAGATATTACTTCTGAAGAAGACATGGAAATAGATTTAGCAATCCTAAATACCATAATCCAGTCATACAACCAATCCCAGAGAACTATTACCAATCCAGAAAAGACAGAAGGTATACTTAACCTACAAAAAGAAAAACACAAGCCCTCAAACCCAAACCATTATGTGGCAAAAGGAAAATTTTCCTCAGTCATACAAATGGAACCTAAATACTCGGACAAAAATTCCTATAAAGCTATTACCAAAGTCTTCCCACCTGGATTCCATTTCAGGCCTTATGTAACTAATAAGACCAGACAATTCTATGAATTTATCCTGGTGGATTCAGACTCTGTTTCCATTAAACATTACAAAGATAAAAAAGATCCAATCATTATAACTCACTCCACAATCCAAATCTTAAAAGTCTTAACACCAAAGGCTTTTGGGAAAAATCTTAACTCTTATAAAAAGTTCTCCCAACCATTCGACCCAGTAGGATATAATTATTGGGACTACATTGATGCTTGGACAAGAAGTTTCTGGTTCCAGAATAAGCTCAACCGACATTCTTGGTTGATATACTTCAAAAAGAATCAGAGATATGACTTTCCAAACTGGTTCCTCCAATGGTGGGACTATTTTGGACCTATTGAAGATATCCTTCCAACACCAGTTAAAGAAGGATACAAAATGTACAAAAGCAGATATTTGAAAGAATCAAGAATTCTTGCAGATTTAAAATATTTTTCTGATTTTGCTTTGGCATGAGTATTCTCATGGCAATACCGATATGGGAAAACAGAAAATGAAGAAACTCTCCCGCTGCTCCACAGGTATTCTTTTGTGAAATGGTGGAACCAATTCAATGCCGACCATGCTGGTCCTGAAGGTGTTGCTGAATATTTTGGAAAAAATCCAAAATTGTTAAATCTAGCTGATCCAGCGACATTCCAATTCCTTAATCAGAAATAAAAAATTGCAGCATTTTTATCCAGTTGTGATTCAAAAGAAACAATGAAGAAAAATTTACAAGATGTTCTTCTACTTTTACAAAGTCAAGAAGAAGGTGAATCATCCACCCAACACAATCAAAATGAAGACGATTGCTTCGGAATAGATATTCAAGAACTTTAGACTCGTACTGTAGAAATAGTTCCAGTTACCAACCGGAACTGTAGAAATAGTACTTTATTTTTCTATAAAAGGAGTTCTCGACCATGATGTGAGGCACCCTTTCATTTAGCAATCTTAGAGAGATATTAGAAAGAGAAGCTCTGAGAGATACAATCCTTTGTAAGCCTTCCCTCTTTGAGATCTTTTAATAAAAGTTTGCTGTTTCAAATTATTTTCTCTCTTCTCCCCCAGCCGGTTCTGTTCGGATTACCGTCGTCCAGCTTTCTTCTCTCCTCCCTCCACTAGATCTGTGCTGGTTATACCGCCGTTCTAGTTTCTATGCATTAACTTTATTTACATTCTGCATTTATTTAATCTTCTTTTATTTGTTAGTAGTCCTGCTACTGCCTATTTCTCTTTCAGTTTATTTAATCTTCTCTTTTCCTTGATCCACCCCGGGTTCTCTGGTATCAGAGCCTGATATATATATATATATATATATATATATATATATATATATATATATATATAATGTGTGGTTATCATCTAATTGTATAATCATGATGTTGTTTTGAAAATGTTATGATATCTTTACAACATATTGTAAAATAGGGATAGACGCTCACCCTTACATCATCCTGCAAGTAGTAAAGATGACAACTCATTCCATGCGGATTGATGTAGTAGATGTCTTTGCTAGTAGTAGATTAAACTATTTTTGTAGCGAATATAGACGTGTAGTACATTTGTATTTTAGGGTACATTTTGAGAAAAATCCTGAGTGCACATTAGAAATAGTCTATAATTATGGAGTTCTGTTTGATTTCCCAACCAGTGGTCAAATTCATCAATCTCATAGTTTTTATCTATACTAGGGAACTAAAAGGCCTTCTCAAATTATGAATAATGTATTTACTTATCATGATCAAGATTTGCTAGAAAGAACAAACAATTATACATTTGAGAGATTTCTTGGTATAGAATTAGTAGTAGACTCTGGTAATGCCTATCTCAAAGAGGATGATGAATTAACTGCTAAGGAATTGACAGAAATTGAGGGCTAACATGATATAGATGTTTAGTTTCAGGTTCTTAGTATATGCGAATGAGTATGAATTACTGTAAATTTTGACATGTTATGGATAATGATATGTAAATATTAATTTGTATTATATTTCATGCAATTATCTTCTCAAATCTGTTTTGCATATGAATTAACTGTTATGAAAGATTTTATTTTTGTAAATTTGATTAATGGTTATACGGAAAAGGTGTTATTCTTTCTGAGATTTTATGGAAATGAATATAATAAAAATGGAAAAAGGTGTGCCGACTCGGCCCCTTTTAACAAAGGCATAGTTAGAAGTTTCGTCAAGAAATGAGTGTATGACTTGTGAATACTTTTACTTTCAGCAAATCATTGTGCACCCATTTACAATTAGCATTGACCACCCTTATTTCACTATTATTTCCCAAATCTTCTCCAAACTCTATACCCCAGTGTATCTTTGTAACTATCTATACTTATTTTCAGCATTTCTCATATTATTCTCTTTTCTCGACATTTCTTAACTATTCTCATTCTTTTCTATATCCTTCTTATAGATCAACATGTCATAATACGTGAGTCTTGATTATATAACTTAATGTATTATAATACATGTATTATAAGTATAACTTTTGATGTATCACAACACATGTATCCTAATAACATTCATCAATCTATCTGATTCACATATTATAATCACATTTCTCATAATTCCTTTATCATGTCATATCATTTACTTTTATATATAAAACTCTTTCTTTATTTGAGAACAATATAATACTTTTCATCAATAACCTAATTTCATCCATTTCAACATACCTCAGTCATCAACAAATATTCATCTAACAGAGAACATTATCAAATGATTTCACACCACACAGATTAATACAGGAGGTCAGACAACTTCAGACTCAGCCAATCGTACAATTTCATTATAGTCATTTATCCAAAGTTCGGTAACAACCAATGTTCACAGTATATCTATTATTCCAAAAATATCAAATGTGTAAATCTTCAATTACCGCTGAACAAGGTTTACTAGTAAAATCATAATATTTCTTGAAATAGTTTTGTTCAAAGCTTTAGTTATAAATTATATTTAGTTGGTTATGAAAATAAGCATGAAGTTTTCGTGTTAAACTCTCTATTCCTACACACATAGATTTTTAATAAAACCTTAGTATTCTAGGGTCCTAATAGAAAACCTAGTATTTTCAAACCAAAATATCAAGAAGAAGTTAAGGTTTAGAATCAACTTCCCTTACTTGGAAATTGGTCTCTCAGATCAAGTTTTTCTAGAGATCTAAGGGAGAAGCACAATATCCCAGTAGAGAATATCATCTTAAGGATTAAGATTTCTTGGATCTGAATGGTTGAACTTTCAAAACCGAATTCAAAGGAAGATTGAAGTTTTGAGGAGGATTTCTGAGAATAGAGGGTGAGAGATTAGAGAGAATAGAGAGGATGTCGAGATTTTATATTGTAATCCAGGTTTTCTAGGTTAAAGGTCCTTAAATATCCTTTAACTCGCGATATTCTCGCCACAACGAGCCCTCCTCTCGCTATAGCAAAAAACCAGACAAATTTTTTCTTTACTATCTGTCATTTTAATTATAGCAAGAACTTTCTTGTTATAGCGAGAGATTCTGGTTATAGCGAAAAAGCATTAGAAAGCTTGATTTTGGACACTCTTTCTCACTATAGCGAGATATTTTGTACTAAAATTCTTATTTTTCATACAAAAACTACAAAATTAAGGGTGTACAAGATTGATCAAAAAAAAAAAATAATAACCTTATAATTTTTAAAAATTAACTTTTTAAAATATATTTAAAGTAGCGTTTAGCTTTTAAAAGATAGTTACTAATGTTTCTATTATATTTTCATCCTTTAATTTTTTTTTTAAAGATAACTTATTTGTTTCACAATTAAAACTTCAATACATACATTAATTTTATTGTCTTTTAGCTTGATTTACAAAAAATACCCTTGATATTGCAAAACGGTTTAATTTGGCTCCTGATGCCGTATTTACGACTCACCGCACTGTCAATCCAACGTTCGGATTGAGTCGTCTGAAGTCACAAGATTGGGGTGGACACTGCCAACAACTTCAGCGGACTCCACTTCGGGTTTCAAAATTTCAAATTTCGAAAACGCAACTTTGGTTAACACGAACAAAAAGTCCAAAACGGTGCGTACCGTTCTATTAGCTGGCCTTCAACTGGGAGTGACTAGTGCTTGACCATTGTCTGAAAACAAAAGGCGCAGTAGTTTTATCTCTCTTTCTCGAATCTTCGTCGTGTTTTTAGTGCTCTAGTTTGCGTTCTACATCGTCGTTTTAAGCTGGTTCTGGGAATCTAGGGTTTTGTGAAAGGAGATGACGACTATGGAGAGCTTGATTGGGCTGGTGAACCGAATTCAGAGGGCTTGCACGGTGCTCGGTGACTATGGAGGTGCTGATAACAACACCTTCTCGTCTCTCTGGGAAGCTCTGCCTTCTGTTGCTGTTGTCGGTGGCCAGGTTCGTCACAACCTATCGATTTTTTTTTTTTATCATTCTCAGTGCAACGTCCTTGAATTTTGTGGCGGAGAACGAAAATCAAATTTTCGGAAGTGGTTTTTTTTTTTTTTTTTTTTTTTGAAGAGTTGAGTTTTCGAATTTTCAGGCAAAATTTTTTGTGGTTCTGATTTTTTTTTTCTTTTGTTGTAATTTGAGCTGAGTTCAGAAAGTGTTCAGTTTTGGAGAGTGTTCTTTTGTCAGCGGTGGCTATTTTGGGTTCTTTGTTTTTGCTTACTGGGTGGGTGTGTGAGTTTTTGAAAATTTCGGTGGATAATCAGATAGTTGGAATTGGGTTCTTATCGTTGTTCTGTTATTGTGGATTTTTACTGGATGTAGCTGTTTTTTTAGAAATGGTGTTTTGGCTGTGGGTCTGAATTTTAGTTTTCCCAGCCATAATAACATTCATTAAGTTGGCGGGGTGGAAGAAAAACAATCGAATTTTTAAGTTTTTTTTTTTACTTTTTTGTTGACGGGGCGTGTTTTAACTTTTTTGTGCCTGATTTCTTTTGAAATTCGAGCAGAGTTCAGGGAAGTCTTCAGTTTTGGAGAGCATCGTTGGTCGTGACTTTTTGCCTCGAGGATCAGGTTTGTTTTTTTTCTTTCTTTCTTTCTTTTGTTTTTCTTCTCATTTTTCTTTATTATTTTTCTCTTTTTATAAAGTATGATTTAATTTAAATTGTACTTTTCTTTGGTGTGAATGAATTGTAGGGATTGTGACAAGGCGTCCATTGGTGTTACAGCTTCATAAAATGGAAAGTGGATCGCAAGAGTATGCCGAGTTTCTACACCTGCCTAGGAGAAAGTTCACTGACTTTGGTATGACAGTTACCCTCCTTGCATATACGTGTAAATGTGTAATGACATGTTTTAACAAATTATAGATGGGTTTTGTTTTCTGATTGACTTTACCCATGAAAGAATTTTAATGCTTGTTACGGTCTTTGTGCTTGAAGTTCCTAAATTGCATATTTGCTAATGTGCCTCTGCCATCTGAAATCATCTTTCATTTTTCTATTATCAATCTGATAAATTTCTCATAGTCCTTCCTGATAATCTTAGAATCATCCTCATGTCATGTGTCCCTATGTTAACAAATAATCAAATTTAACGCGTTTGACAAATTTTTAATTTTTTATGGGGTTCAAGTGTCAATACTTGTCATTGACTAGCAATTTATCATATGACAATTGTGAGTTGTGACACTGATTAGTTAGTTTACTGGGTTTGAGATTTTGTGTGCAGATGTTTTTCTTATTTTTCTGTATATATAAACTATGTTAACTCATTTTTTTTGAAACAATTTTTCTGGTTGCAGCTTTGGTACGCCAAGAAATTCAGGATGAAACTGATAGAGTAACAGGGAAGACGAAACAAATATCTCCTATTCCAATTCATCTTAGCATCTATTCTCCAAATGGTGCGCATCAATTGTTATTATTACTTGATTTATCTGATATCTATTAAATAAATTTCATATGATATAGATTTGAACTAATTAAAAGAATATTTAGTTTATTTTAATATCTAATACTGTTTATTGTTAGAATATTAGTTTATTGACCTAATTAGTTAGTGTTAGAATATCTAATACTGTTAAGTGCATTGTATCAAATCAAATTATGAATATCATATCATATAAAGTTTTTCTGTTTCTCCTTTCTCCACTTGAACTTTGTAATTTCAACATTTGGAAACAACCTGCCCCTTTTGTTTCCATGATTCAATCTCTGTTTAGCAAAATAATATTTTTTCCCTTTTGGGAGACCTCAGTTCTACAGTTTGTAAAGTGTGTAACCTTCGTTTTGAGAGTAGGGAATGCTAACCAAAACAGGCAAACAAATCTACATTTCAAGTATGTATCTATTTGTTATGACTTAAAAACTAACGAAAGAATAACTACATTTTGAGTAACTGCCAAACTGGTATGATTGTTGAAGCTGTGTATCTTTTTTAGTTGTTGCTGAACAACTCAGGTTTTTAAAATTCTACCTAATAGAAAAATCCTCTATGAAAATAATAAAATCCATGAATATCTCCAAAGCTAGATAATTTGGTATATCTCTAGTGAGCCCAATAGTAATTGGCCTAATATGGTCTAGAGAACGCCGCTATAGAGCTGGTACAAGAGGTTGGTGATGAACGAAGGGGGGCTAGAATCAAATTCCAACATAAGAAATAGAAATTTAGAACAATGCCAAAAGGCACTCCTAAGTTAGTTTTTGTAACAGCAACATAACAACAAGGAATAGATCACATACCTTACAACAGAATATGATGAATGTTGTATAGCGCATAGATGTGAGTGGTGGACAACCATGATATGGAAGCGAGCCTTTATGGTGTTAGCGTGGCATAACTGTCTATGATTCTATTGTCCTTGTGATTATAGGCCTTACTAATGGCTATGTGATTATAGGTGTTACTGGTGGCTTTGATCTCCTATGACGAATGTGTATGGAATACCAAATATACAGGCATGAATGCTTATACAAGTTGAGAATTGACTTCATATGGGAGTGGGGCCACAAAACAGCCTTGAAGATTGTGCCTAAGTGGGTTACCCCAAATTAAGAGCCTTCCCAGCTTATTGCATCGGCCTGGCAAAGTGCTGAGTTATCCTTGGCCTCGGCTGAGTTCATTGATATGGCGATGTGTTGCGCCAAACCTAGCCTTAGTTGAGTGCATTGGTGCAGAGATGTGCCAAGATCTACTTGGCCTCAACTGAATGCATAGGCATGGCGATATGCTGTGTTATCTCCTCTGAGTGTTTGATATTCCCTTGTTTTGCAGATGAGGCTACCCCTAAGGCTACAATATCCTAACCTAGGATGTTGTGTTCTTTATGCAATTCGAGCCAAGGATGTTTTCATAGTCTAGGGAGTTGTGTTTTTCATGCAATCTGTACCTAGATGTCTTCATAATTATTTCTAGGGGGTTATGTTCTTCACACAATCCTAACTCATGCTTTTCACGTGATCCTAAGATGTCTTCATAGCCTAGTCAATTGCGTTGTTCATGCAATTTGAGTCAAGGATGTTGGTCCTAAGAGGTTGCATTCTTTACGTAATCTGAGTCCACATTCTTCACATAGTTTTAGGTTGGTCTTTTTGATACCAATCCTAGGAGATTGCATTCTTCAATCTGAACTCATGCTATTCATGTGGTCTTAGGCTAGTCTTCAATATATGTAGACAATCTTGAAATAGTCAAAGGTAAAACAGAGAGAATTTTATGAGCAATTTTGAGAATCTCAGTCCTTAGACCTGAGTTTATGAACTTATGAATAACAAGTTTTTAATCAAAAAAATGTTAACGTTTATTACACTCTTAAATTCTTAAAATATTATGTAGTTTTTTTCTCAATAAAAATTTATTAATTTTATCTACTTATCTTCAATTTAAAGGGTTGGAGTTAACATTTCTCTTCTATTAACTGTGAGAAATAATTGAATACAATGGTATTGCCTTTGAGTTGGGGACTATCATTTGAGAGTTTGTATTC
This sequence comes from Abrus pulchellus subsp. cantoniensis, assembly GCA_024086825.1. Taxonomy (NCBI): domain Eukaryota; kingdom Viridiplantae; phylum Streptophyta; class Magnoliopsida; order Fabales; family Fabaceae; genus Abrus; species Abrus pulchellus. The sequence goes on along the minus strand of CM044050.1, from coordinate 29,560,380 downwards.
CTTTATGCCTTTCCAAGGCTGTCTTCCAAAATTTGAATTGGTAGGCCAAGTTGTCCCAATTAGTGATTGAGTGCTCAAGTAGCGTATGGAACCAAGCTAATGCTGAGCTTCAAAGTGTATGAGGAAAAAGGTTTTGCTAATCATAGCCTCAGGAGCATCAACAAATAGCATCGCTTTGTTGAGAACTATCAAGGCATTCTTAAGAGTTGGAGTCCCTGATATGACACTATTGGAAATGGTTGCTTGTAGCAGGTAAAAATCTCACAGGAGGCAATGGCGTTGGTAAATAGATGCTTAAAAGCAATCTAAACACTATGACCTCCACTGGAACAAGAGTGCTATGATTGTAGGAGAGCACTGGTGCCAAAACTGAACAGTCGACTCTTCTCTATGGTGTTTTGATACCATTGGTGATGAGTTGGGAAATGGCGCTGCATTGGAGGTAGGACTAGTATAGACAACCCATGGATCATATTATATTCAGTCAATAATAGATTCTGTGTTAGTATTAGTTGTTTTTTTTTTTCTTTTCTTCCTCCCTAATCCCAGAATAAAGTTATACTTATACTTCAACAAAGTCCAACCATTTTGACAAATAGTATGCTTATTTTGACTGGAAAATGCACAAAAGGACTACTCACCTCCATATTCCTTTTGTGAAAAAAACAGACTACTGGAATACCAAAATCAAAGTATTGGTCTAATCAACGTTGTAGGGCTGGTCATAATTATTTTAATTTAAAAATAACTGCAACAAAGCACTAAGCAATACCACTACAAAGCACTAAGCTTGACCACTGTGTGATGTACTCCATAAACCCCTACTTAATGGGAACAAATCACTCAATGCATGAAAGAATAGCTTCTAGAAATAAAAACTGAAAATCAAGTGCTGTTTATGGTTTGACCCACGTGCCCTTTTCCATTGATATGCAATTATAGGTTTATCAGAAAACTTTCAAGTAATAATGTATAATGAGCCTAAAAGTAATACTCGTTACTATTTCTGCCTATAAAAGCAGCTGAAAACTACTTCAGCAGCTATCTACCTCCTGTTTTGTGTAGCTGGATTTGCAGCTCTCAACTGTCACTTCCTTTGATGTTAGGGGCAGATATTTCTTCAGAACTTGCTCAAGACTGTACTAGTGAAAATAGACATGAATTTGATGTAATTTAGATCATAAGAATAATACTTGTCAATTAATTGTATTATAAATTCTTATTTCTGAATATTCATACATTTGTGATTTTTTAATTGAGCATATTTAACTGTTTTTTTTTTTTCATTGTATTCTTATATGGCACAAAATGGCTGTTATTTGAAGTGCTATACCTTATTTTCTAACTAATTTTATGGCTTTTCCTGTTTTGTTTTGAACAGTTGTCAACCTAACCTTGATTGATTTACCGGGTTTGACTAAAGTGGCTGTAGGTATGGCTTGCATATAATTTCTAATTACAAATCAATTGTTTGCATAAAATGTTACTCTATATTTTAATTGAGAACTTTGTCTATCTTTCTTAGAGGGACAGCCTGAGAGCATTGTACAAGAAATTGAAACTATGGTTCGCACTTATGTTGAGAAGGTAAATATACTTTTCTCTTATGCAGAGAATATATATTGGAGATATCCTTGGTGTGGGCTCAATCAGTTTGCTTTGTCTTTTTCCCCAACTGAATTACAAAACTTTGGATGTAAGCATCTTCTGTTGTTAGATATGCTGATGGGTCTCTTCAGGTACATGTGCAAGTGCTCATTGCAATGGTTTGGAATAGCACCTCAATCATGCTTTTGCATGGAAAAACAGCCATCAGCTGCTATAGTTTTTGTCAAGATGCATTTCAATGTATCTGTATCAAAGTTCTTTCTAGCTAGAAATAGTTGAAGGGTCAAACAAGGTACAAAAATGAGATTCACTAGAACTTACTAGAAACAAATAAATTTAAGTTATATATCCTTTCCTCAAGCCTTAACTATTATATTGTAACTCAAGATTTGTTGTTAATAATTTAAATATATATGTTGAAAGAGAGAAAAGTGAGAGAACATATGGATGAATTCATGTTTCAACTACCCAACGGATCATATAGATTGTATAGATTGATGAAGAAACAAGACAAAGTGCGGTTGCTAATTGTTAAGGATGGAAAAAGGCATCCAATTTATAAGGTAGCATGCTGTAAGGACATCTCCTAAAAAATGATGAGGAATATTCCCATAAAGAAGAGTGGATTGCAATATAGAAAATAACTCTGATAAAATATTTATTAAATATAACCAAGTTCAACTGGATTAATCATTAAAAAAAGTAACAAAATACCTAAATCTTAGACATAGTACAACTTGGACCCCAAACATCATAATGAACTAAACTAAAAAGAGATGAAGCTCAATGATTAATATGATTAGGAAGGGAACTGCAAATACTGCGAATATGCTTGCAGACTGGAATGATCTAACTGAACTTGAACCAAGAGATATTGATGATAAAGTCCTTGTGACAATAATCTGATGTCAGTCATCCACCCTGAACTTTGGTCCTATAGAAAAATAGTCTTTGGTAAAGGATATGATGCAATCTAGAGAATGAGTTAGACATTGATGGATAACAAATTAAAGAGAGATCCATGAATATAAAGAACATTATTAATGAATAGTGATGAAAGGAGATAAACAATACCAAGACCATAAGATTGTGTTGAGGCCCATTGGTCATAACAATCAATGGTAAATAACTAGAAGTAGAAAGATAAAAGAAAATAGACTTTGATAATGTAGTAGTAGTCATAGAATCAACAACTCTTGTGGCAAGAGACGTAGAGTGAGAGATACTGGTGAAGGAATTAATAGTGTGTGCAACAAAGGCAATGGAAATAAAGGCATGATACACCTTGTACCATCGGAGGAAGTTACTGTATGTGGGATGAGGAGCAGAAGTTGAGATCACAACTGAAGCAGTAAGCTTAGAAGGAGCAAATGAATCTGTTTGGGCCATGGGACAATGCAAAAGCAAGAGAAATTGATGTGAACAGTGTAAAAAATGCCAAACACTGGCTATAGGAAGCAAAAACAAGCAAACTAACCCCAGTCCAGAAGAAGGGAATGGCATTGCCATAGATGTCGACGATGGTTAGAGAAATGTAGTCAAGCACAGTGATGATGGTGGCTGGACATTTTTGACACACTTCAGTTTTAAAGTGCGTGAGGGGGTGTGATAGGTACCGAACAAAGAATAGAATTTTTTTATTGAATCTTCTTTGAACAAGAGAAGAGAATAGGAAACAGTACAGCACCTTCCTATTGGAATTTCGAGAGTTCTAGTCTCTCCTTACAATATCCGATTTCTCCCAAGATATCTTCCCCCCCTTTCTAACTAATTATTTATAAAGCATGAAACAAAATACAGTTATAACTAATACAGTTATGACTGACAATTCAAATCCTCTGCAGCTGTCCTATTCTTAGGCTTCCTCTGATAAAACTTCACTAAAGGTGGCCTACACCTATCAATACCTGGCACCAAAAGCTTCACCTTGTCCTCAAGGTGGAAGGAAGGAAATGCCTCTTGTATCCTCGCAGCAGATTCACAAGAAGGAAGGCCTTGCCATTGTATCAAAACTTCCACATCACCCACAGTGGATTCTCTAACCTCCAAAACTGCTTGTGGACAAACCAGCAATTCCTGATCTTCAGACAACATTTCCAGCAGTGGCTGTGTCTGAACTAACGGACCCACCATTTTTTTTAACAATAAAACATGAAACACCAGATGAATCCTGCTCGTTGGAGGCAACTCCAGCTTGTATGCCACCTGTCCTATCTTAGACAGCACCTTGAAAGGTCCATAAAATCGATGATTCAACTTTTCATTCACTCTCTTAGCCAAAGACCTTCGACGATAAGGTTGAAGTTTCAAAAACACCCAATCACCCTCCTGAAACTCCACCTTCTATGTTTATTAGCATGTACCAGCATCACATCTTGGGCTTTAAGAAGATTGTCCCTTAATTCAACCAACAACTCATCACGGCTTTGCAGCAGCTGATTAACTTCTTCCATTCGAGAAGGAATCACAATACCCCTTAAAAGCATTTGGGGGTCAATCCCATATAAAGTCCGATAGGGAGTCATTTTACTCGATGCGTTATAGTTTGTGTTGAACCAAAATTCAGCCCAAGCCAAACACAAACTCCAGTTTTTGGGTCTTGTCCCAGTCAAACCCCTCAAGTAAACTTCCACACTCCTATTAACCACTTATGTTTGACCATCCGATTGCGGGTGATAAGTGGAACTGAACTTCAGCTGGGTACCTACTGCCTTGAACAAACTTCTCCAAAAGTTGCTCATAAAAATCATATCCCTATCCGACACAATAGAATTAGGGAAGCCGTGTAACCCATAATTTCATGCACAAAAATGGCTGCCACATCTCCAACAGTGTAAGGATGACTCTGCGGCAAGAAATGGGTGTACTTCGTTAGTCTATCCACCACGACTAAAATAGTGTCTTTCCCTTTGGATTTTGGCAGCTCCCCCATGAAATCCATGGATATATCTCTCCATACAACAGCGGGAATTGGCAACGGCTATAATAATCCAGCTGGAGTCAAAGTAGAATACTTATTTTTCTGACGCACATCACAGGCAGCCACAAACTCCTTTATATCACTCTTCATACCTTCCCAATAAATCTTATTGGCAATTATTCTAAAATAACCGGTGTGTCCTCCAATCAACGAAGAGTGAAATTCCTTTAAAATAATGGGAATCTTAGCAGAAGATTTAGGCAACACCAAACTGTTTTTATAAAACAGTTTCTGATCTTTCAGAACGTACCCTTCATGAGAGGCTGGGTTTAGCAATAAATCCTGTATAATACCTTTCAACTTAGCATCTTGCTGAATCTCCTCTTGCCACTCCTCAAAATCAGCCATCTTTATAATCGAAATTGAAAAATAAGAGCTTCGGCGAGACATAGCATCAGCTGCTGTATTATTTTTGCCTGGTTTATACTGTACTTCAAAATCATATCCAAACAATTTTGAAATCCAACGGAATTGTTCCTCTGCCCACAACCGTTGATCAGTGAGAAATTTCAAGCTTTTTTGGTCTGTCCGTATGATGAAATGACTTCCCAACAAATAATGTTGCCACTTTTGCACAGCTTTAACTACTGCCATCAACTCCCTCTCATACACTGATTTCTTCTGATTTCTGTCTGACAAAGCAGTGCTCCAAAAAGCAAGAGGCTTCCCATCTTGAAGCAAAACTGCACCCAAACCCGTTCCTGAAGCATTAGTTTCTAAAACAAAAGTTTTAGAAAAATCTGGAACAGCCAACGTGGGCAGTAAGGTATGGCGTGCTTGAGTCTATCAAAAGCAACTTGAGCTTCCTCACTCCACAAGAAACTATCTTTCTTTAAGAGTTGAGTCAATGGTCTAGCAATGAGACCATATTGCTGCACAAACTGTCTATAATATCCCGTCAAACCTGAAAATCCCCGCAAGCTCTTCATATCTCTAGGCTGAGGCCAAAGCCACATAGATTCTAATTTTTTTGGATCAGCAGCCACAGTACCCGCTGAAATAATATGGCCCAAATATTCCAAAGTATACTGGCCAATAATACATTTTTTTCCCTTCACCTTTAAATCATTCTGCTATAGAAGATCCATTACTGCAGCCAAATGCTGTGCATGCTCATCGTCATTTCTGCTGTAGATCAAAATATTATCGAAAAATACCAATACATACTTCCTCAATAATGGTCTCAGCACTTCATTCATCAAAGATTGAAAGGTTGATGGCACATTAGTGAGCCCAAAAAGCATCACTACAAACTCGTAGTGCCCCTCGTGAGTTCTAAATACTGTCTTCTCAATATCCTCATTTCTCATTCTGATTTGGTGATAACCGGACCTCAAATCCAGTTTTGAAAAAATTTCAGCATTACCCCATTCATCAATAATGGGAATAGGGAATTTGTTAGGTATAGTCACCTTGTTAAGGGCCCTATAGTCCACACAAAACCTCCAACTTCCATCTTTTTTCTTTACCAAAATAATAAGACTAGCATAGGGACTCAAACTCGGTCTAATAATTCCAGCTACCAGCATTTCACTAACCATCTTTTCAATTTTAGTTTTTTGGTAATGATGATACCTATAGGGCCGGATGTTGGGAATAGCAGCTCCCTCCTTAAGATGTATGGCATGATCAGCATATTGTTGCAGAACTGCAGTCAATACAGGCTGCTGAATCAATCAACACTCCCAACAAAAAACCTTCCCCTTCTTGCTGTATAGTCTTAATCATAGAGTTCAATGAAGTTCTGCCCTTCATTAACTCTGGTTCCCCTTTAACGTGACCAGCTACCCTTCCACCCTTATTTTCAGAGTTAATTGCTCAAAATTTGCTCTGATTTCTCCTAATCTGGCCAACCATTCCAGCCCCAAAACCATCTCTACCCCCACTAATTCAAACAAATAAAAGTCTTGTTTGATAGGCACCCCTTGTATCATCATGGCAACTTCAGCACATTTACCTTTACACCGAACCTTATGTCCATCACCAACCTCTACCACGTAGGAAGGCATATCTTGAACTGGTAATTGAGCTCTTCTTACCAATTCATGGGAGATGAAATTATGGGTAGCCTCACAATCAATCAACACTATCACCCTCTCCTGACCAAGTTCACCCCACACCTTAAGGGACCTCTTGGAGGTAAATCCAGCAATACCATTTAACGATGATTGCTTGAATTCTGCCCCTCTCTCCTCACATTCTGAATTGTCCTCCTCACTCCCATTCATACCCTCCATTGCCTCCAACATTGCTTTTAACTGTTTATTTTTACAAATATGATTTGGCCCATATTTTTCCTCACATCTAAAGCACTCCCCCTTTCTTATTTTCTCCTGCATTTCCGCATTGGACAACCTTTTGAAATTGCCACCCCGTCCTCTAAATCCAGACCCACTTCCATTACTACCAGCAGACGATGTAGCTGAAACAACTTCAGCATGTGTTCCTCCCACTCCCCGTTTTTGCCCTGTATCCACGAGAAAAAGAGGATGGTTTATGATTGCTCCCATGCTTCTCTACGGCCCCAACACCATTCTTCATCAGTGCTGCATTCTTTTGATCAATCATTAACGTTTTCTTCATCATTGCTGATAGATTCGGAGGTTCATACAATTTCAACTCAGCTCCAATTTCTTCCCTCAAGCCATTGACAAATATATTCATCAAATGTTTCTCTCCTACCCCACACAGTATTGCTGCGAACTTCTCGAATTGAGAAACAAAGTCCTCCACCGTGCCTTCTTGCCTTAAAGCCAATAAAGCTGTAAAAGGACTATGTACCATGGCAGGCTGAAATCTACCAATAATAGTTGTTTAAACTTCCCAATTTTGGTGCAGGTGACATGACTCCCACCATTGAAACAACCTTAGAGCTTTACCTTCAAGTGCCACCATCACTGCCTAAAGTTTCTCCCCATCCTCGGCCCCGTGCAAGCGAAAATAGCGCTCCAATTTATTAACCAACCCAAACACGTCGTCTTCTCCTTTGTACACCGGAATTTTCATCTTCTTCCATCATTCACTCACTCCGACAGGTTGCCCACCTACTGCCGCATCTGACCGGGGGTCATCTTCCGCCTGTCGCTCTGCTTCTTTCGCCATCCGACGCGCTGCGTCATTTCTCGCATCTTCTCCAAAATGGCAAACCAAGGATTCCACCAATGCTTCCAGTTGTCGGAATGGTTCTTCCTCTCGATTCCGATTCTCTTCTCACTCGCGATTCCAAGCTTCTTGATCGTGGTTCCATAGCTCCATGCATTGCTCCAATCGTTCGATTCTTGACTCTATTCTAGTAGTTATTTTGCGCATAAACGATACCAATACCACAGGTCCTGGATGGAGCTCTGATTCCAGATTGATAGGTACCGAACAAAGAATAAAATTTTTTTATTGAATCTTCTTTGAACAAGAGAAGAGAATAGGAAACAGTACAGCACCTTTCTACTGGAATTTCGAGAGTTCCAGTCTCTCCTTACAATATCTGATTTCTCCCAAGATATCTTCCCCCCCTCTCTAACTAACTATTTATATAGCATGAAACAAAATACAGTTATAACTAATACAGTTATGACTGACAATTCAAATCCTCTGCAGCTGTCCTATTCATAGGCTTCCTCTGATAAACCTTCACTAAAGGTGGCCTATGCCTATTAGGGTGTTTGAGACAATCAACGTGGGTGTAGCTGCATTTGGTTACACACAAAGAGGCAGTTCGAATTACGTGGTTGCTACAAAAGTGACCAGTGGTGAACAGTTGCAGAAGAGATTGGAAATGAGAGAGAAGTCAATTTTTGGTTAAGAAAGAGGTTATCAATGGAAGTAGGCCTTTGAAGATATACAGATTAAAGTTAGTCTCTTATTAGGCTTTAGATATCTTGTTGAAAGAAAGAGAAGTGAGAAAACATGTGGATGAATTTGTGTTTCAACCATACATATATAAAAGCCTTTTTAAAAGTATGTTTTAGTCTATTAGTCTTTTTAATGATTTACTTCATATTGAGACCTTCAATCGGTGATTAAGCTTTTTTATAAATAGGCTATTAAACTATCTAAATAGGTATATCTTTATAAAATACATAAGACTTATATCTAAATAAGCTATAAAAAAAAGGTTCAAGACTTTAAATATGTGTAATAAAATTACATATTTATTTCATCAAAATACGTAATCGATACAATGCAAATATAAATCAATATTATGCATACAATACAGATCAAACAACAGTAACGCAAAATACTTTAGCAAGTATGATTTTTTTTCTTAAAGGGTATATAATAGAGACATTCTTCAACTCCAGCGAAAAGAATTAGGTTTATAATTTAGATTTTATTCATTTTAAAATTTAATTTATTTAATATAATATTATATTATAATTTTGATATAAAATTATTTAATATATTCTTATAAATTTTATGAGTTTTAAATAGACGATTCTAATAGGTCTAATAGACTTTTTCTTAAGTTCAAGTTTGATCTATTCAATTAATTAAGCCTTTTAAAAAGTCTATATTAAGCCTATTATTTAAATAGGTCAAGTTGGGTTAGGCTTTAAAAAGATAGGCCGTAGGTCCCTGTTGGACAGCTTGACTTATTTTCATTCCTAGTCATCTATTCACATAAATGAGGATGTGGATGCATTATTTAGTTCACATATATTTTGGGTTTACCACTATGAACTGTCAATTTTCAAATAACATTCCTTTCTATACATTTCTGTTGGTGATGGGTGGGTAAAATTTGTTTCTTTGTTAAAGTATCTGTGAAAAATAAGTTACATACATTAATCATGCTTTATGTTCAACAGCCTAATTGCATCATACTAGCAATATCTCCAGCCAATCAGGATATAGCTACTTCTGATGCTATTAAACTTGCCAGGGAAGTTGATCCCACAGGTATATTTTCTTATAACTTCCTGGAATACCCAATTATTACCTGTTGTTTGTTTTAGTTTTGTACTAAAATCCATTAAATCTGCCTAGGTGAAAGGACATTTGGGGTCTTGACAAAGCTAGATTTGATGGACAAAGGAACTAATTCTTTGGATGTAATATCTCTCTTTTCTTATTTGATGCATATATTCCTTTGATACTCCAGTTTGAAGTATTCCTGTAAAATTATATAACTGCTTTATCCTCTTGGCTGGGTTTATATCCTCTAGGTCCTTGAAGGAAGGTCTTATCGGCTGCAGCATCCTTGGGTTGGTATAGTAAATCGATCTCAAGCGGACATCAATAAAAATGTTGATATGATTGTTGCCAGACGCAAGGAGCGTGAGTATTTTGCAACCAGTCCTGATTATGGGCACTTGGCCAATAAAATGGGTTCAGAATACCTTGCAAAACTTCTCTCACAGGTTTGCCTTTTGATGATATTCCCTACTGATATTTTATTGAGATAGGTTATCGTTTAAATCATGTGAGCTTATTTTGTAGCATTTGGAGTCAGTAATCAGGGCAAGGATACCTAGTATAGTGTCTTTAATAAACAAAAGCATTGAGGAACTTGAATTGGAGATGGATCATCTTGGGAGACCTATTGCTCTTGATGCTGGGGTGAGTGGTTTGTTCTTGTGATGATTTATTTAGAGAGTAAAATTCATTCCATGATGTCCTATGTATTTGTTGAATGTTGATTTCTGATTCAGGCTCAGTTATACACTATCCTAGAACTTTGCCGAGCATTTGAGAGGATATTCAAGGAGCATTTAGATGGAGGGTAAATATCTTCTACCGTATTCTATTTTTGTGCTGTGTTTGAATTCATTGTAAGGAGGGAGACAGAAGGGGAAAAGTGATGAAAATCCTTATTTCGAAGATATTTTAGGGTAATAGAAGGGGATGCAAGCACCCATAAATTTGGTGCTCAGCCGAATGAATAGAGTAGAGTTTTTTTCTTAACGAAACTTACCTATGGAAGAGGGTTCTTGTTATTTTCTTATAGTATCCAAATAAAGGGTAGTAGCGCCTAGGGTGTGAACCACAGATCCTACCTAGGATTGGATAAGGGATATAAGCACAAAAAACAATAAATCATAATAGGAAACATAAGTACTTACATCAGTTAATATCATGTACATTAGAGAAGTCAATTGTGCCAAATACCGGTGCTGTTACAGTGGAGTGTTACATTACATCACATAGGTCTGTCATTATTTCTGGTACTTTGGAGTCAGTTGTAGTTGCTGGGCAAATCATCAGTTGAGATGATTCTGCTGAGATTGAGACTTATTTCTTTTCAAACAAATTGTTGCCAACCTTCAGTTGTGATAAAGAAAATTGTATCTTACCCTTATTAAAAACTAAGCAGGTTTTTATTTTACTCCCATTTTTTTAGGCATGTTTGGAATGGTGATGGATTAAATAGAATGAAGTGGAAAATAGAACAAAATTACCATTTTATTGTTTGAATGTTTTTATGATGGAATAAGGAAAGAACACTTGTTCCGTCCCTTACCCCAAAAATTGGAGGGAAAGATTGTAAGATCAATATTTAACCACTGAACTGATTAAGGATGGTCAAAGAGTAATTAGTGGCTAAAAACTTATAGACTTGTAACCACTTTAGTGGTTTTATTGTTCCTAAGTGGAAATACTTTTACCAAAATCCCTTATGATATAGATTAATGTTAAAAAAATGAAAATTAAAAAGCATGTAGACTTATAACCACTTCAGTGGTTTTATTGTTCCTAAGTGGAAATACTTATTACCAAAATTTATGTGCTTTTTAATTTTAATTTATTTAACATTGATCTATATCATTAGGGATTTTGCATTCTTGCAATAATATGCTTTCTTTCTTTTTCCAAACTCCCTAGTTTCTTGGTTTGCTTTTCTTGAGCTGCTTCTACTCTGGACAAACTACTATACCTAGTTCCTTGGTGATTACAAAATTTAGTATTACTTGAAATGATGAATGGTTTGTTTGTTATGCACTTCTGATTGAAAATGTGCTTTCAGCAATAGGAACCTTTGTGATGTGATTAGTTGTCCACTGCATAAGCTAAAACAGTTTGAAATTATTGTTTGGATTGACTTTGTTATGTCTGACAAACTTGTTGATAGGTCTCTTTATTTACATATTATTTTTCTATTTTGTTAGGCGGCCAGGAGGAGATAGGATATATAATGTCTTTGACAATCAACTTCCTGCTGCTTTACGAAAGCTTCCATTTGACCGGCACCTTTCTCTCCAGAATGTAAGGAAAGTGGTATCAGAGGCTGATGGATATCAGCCTCACTTGATTGCGCCAGAGCAAGGTTACAGGCGCCTGATTGATGGGGCTCTCAGTTACTTTAGAGGCCCAGCTGAAGCTTCAGTGGATGCTGTAAGCATTCTGGTTTGTTCTCTGGTTATTAATTTTCATCTAACAGTAAAAAATTTAAGCTGCCTTTTCTTGATTTTTTGGTAGGTTAACTTCGTTCTAAAAGAACTTGTAAGGAAATCAATAGCTGAAACTCAGGTAACCTTTGGGAGTCTATTTTATATTTATTTTGTTTACAAACTGCTGGGATAGTTAGTAAAGATACTAATATGTGACTCTGCAGGAACTGAAGCGCTTCCCAACATTTCAAGCCGAACTAGCTGCTGCCGCAAATGAGGCTTTAGAAAGGTTTCGTGAAGAGAGTAAGAAGACAACTCTTCGGCTTGTAGACATGGAATCATCTTATCTCACTGTGGACTTCTTCCGAAAACTTCCTCAAGAAGTGGAGAAAAGTGGAAGTCCTGCTGCCTCAAACATTGATCGATATGCAGAGGGACATTTCAGGAGAATTGCATCGAATGTGTCATCCTATATAGGGTTGGTGGCAGACACACTTAGGATCACAATTCCTAAGGCTGTGGTTTATTGCCAGGTCAGACAAGCAAAACAGTATTTGCTAAACCATTTCTACACACAAATAGGGAAGAAAGAGGTACATCATTCTCTCTTGCACCTTGTTTCTGTTTATTATCACCATCTATTTTGGATGAACGTAAGTGTTGTTGGAAAATTAGTATAAAGCCTATCTTTATCCAAACAGATAGATTTTATTAGTTATTGACCAGACCCATAAGAAGACCTTTGGAGGCACTAGTGAGGAGAGTGGATGACATGCCTTTCTGTTATTTGATTTATCTTACCATTCACCTTTATACGTAAAAACTTTGATAATTGTTTGGGATAGGGAAGTACTCTTGGAGACAATCAGCTGCATACAAACATCTTTTTCTACAAGCTTGGCAGTAAATATGTTGTGTTCACCAGAAAAGAGGGTAGAGAAAACAATCTTTATGAATTCTTCATTGAATTGATGAATTTTCTGGATACAACTCTGTCTCCTAGAGCAATGCTCCTCAGAGAATTTTCTCTGCCAAGTTTCAGAAACTAACTTTCCAAAAAAGACCCTTAACTACTCTCCCAGCTATTATTTATAAATGGGGCTTGAAATAGAAAAATAACTCCTAACTGCTATTTGCTAACTAACATTATTAATTGTCCTCTTTTTTCTAGAGTAAACCAGCCAAGGCTTGGCCTTGTCTAAGTTAGTATTTACAAAGATATTAGAGTTAAGACCCTGACTCCTATCATTCTCCCCTTCTAGAAGAACAAACTTGCCCTCAAGTCTGAAGTGAGGAAATTGGCTCAGCAGCACAAATTCATCTTCCCATGTAGTAGCCTCTGGAGGACAGTGCTTCCATTTGATCAGCCATTGTTTGCAAGGAGTGTCGCCGTTAATAACTTCTCTTTGGGCTAGAGCAGCTTCAGGTTCAATTGTAGCTTCAAGATCAACTTCAAATCCATTAGGTAGGTCAGGAGAGGTAGTGTAGTTACCAATAGTCCTTTTTAACTGAGAAACATAAAATACCGGATGCATTCTTGAAGTTTCAGGCAGTTGTAGCTTATAAGCTACCTCACCAATTCGTTGCAGAATATTGTAGGGCCCATAGAACTTAGCAGCAAGCTTAGAATTGATCCTTCGGACCACTGTTTGCTGCCTGTGGGGACGAAGTTTTAAGAAAACAAACTCTCCAACTTCAAAGGATATGGGTCTTCTTGTCAGCAAAATGCTTCATCTGCTGCTGGGCCTTGTGCAAGTTAAACTTCAGTTGAGATAGAGCTTCGTCACTGTCAAGTAGATCACTGGCTACTGCTTGTGCCTTGGTTTCTCCCAGAAGGAACCGGCTAAGTTTTGGAGGAGGTCTACCATAAACAATTTCAAATGGAGTAGTAGCTGTGGCAATATGGAAGGATGTGTTATACCGGAATTCGGCCCAACGCATCCATAGGGACCAGTTCCTTGGTTGCTTAGAGGCAAAGCACCTTAAGTATGTCTCAAGGCACCTATTGAGAACCTCTGTTTGACCATCTGTTTCCGGATGATATGAAGAACTCATTTTTAGCTCGGTCCCCAATAATCTAAAGAGTTCTTTCCAAAAAGAGTTGATAAAGAGTGGGTCCCGATCACTCACAATTGAAGAGGGAATGCCATGTAGATGAACTATTTGATAAGCGTAGGCCACCTTTAATGAAAGTTTATCAGAGGAAGCGTAAGAATAGGACAGTTGTAGAAGATTTGAATTGTCAATCATAATTGTATTAGTTATAACTGTATTTTGTTTTATGCTCTATAAATAGTTAGTTAGAAAGGGAGGAAGGGATCTTTTTGGAGAAATCAGAGATTGGAGGGAGAGGCTGGAACTCTCGAAATTCCAGTAGGAAGGTGTTGTACAGTTTCCTATTCTCTTCTCTTGTTCAGAGAAGATCCAATAAGGAAATCTATTCTTTGTTCAGTACCTATCACTATTTCCTTAGCAAAAACCTCAGCTACTGTTCTGGCTGTATAGGGATGCTTAAGCAGTATGAAATGCTCATATTTGGACAACCTGTCTACTACTATCAAAATGCCTCATAGCCTTTAGATTTCGGAAGCCCTGTAATGAAATCCAATGAAATGTCATCCTATACCATAGAAGGAATAGGTAGGGGCTGAAGTAAACCTCCTGGGACAGTGGCAGCATATTTTTGCCTTTGACAGCCATAAAAAATTTTGATAAATTCCAGGACCCTCTTTTTCATACCCACCCAGTAAATATTTCGTGCAATCCTCTTATAAGTTTTCAGAAAACCTGAATGCCCATGATACGGCCCATACAGTCGTGAGCCCAGCTAACAGTGAGATACCCGGGCAGCAGATACGTGAGGGAGAGAAGACCTGGAAAGTATACTCCAGGAGAGGTAAAAGGGTGACACGTGTTTAAAAAGGGAGGACTAGTTAGTTAGGCTGAGTGGGTTGTTTTGGGGCCCACTAGAGATGGGAGGTAGGAGAGTTGGTTATAGGTGAGAGGAAGGAATCAGGGAAAGGCAGAGAATATTCATTTTAATCTAGCGGCCTTTGTGGCTTGGGAAAGGGAGCGTGGTGCTCTCTTGAGTTACTATCTTTTGTTCGTCGTTTACTGTTGCTAGTGCAATCTTTCACATTTCCTTATTCATACAGCAATATACATATATCAGAGTATCTCTTCCATACTTTCTTTCTCTTTTCTGGTTGTGTTTTCTATCATTTGGTCCGACCTGCCGGATATAAACGTGACGGAGGAGATGGAAACGCGAAATCAAGCTAGGTTGGAGGCGATGGACCAGCGTTTGGGGGTGGTAGAAAGGACGTTGTCGGAATTGTCGGCAGCAGCGAACGTCGTCAACCAGGGACAACAACGCCTGGAGCAAGAGATGAAGGAGCAGGCTGAGTTCCGCAAATACATTGCGAGTTTGGTACGGAGACTAGAGAAGATGCCGCAGAACGAAGAGTCGCCAGAATCACTTGTGATCGCCGAATCGGAAAACCGCACGGAGAGGGACGAAGAGAAGGAACGGTCGACCAGAGACGCTCTCACTATGGACAACCTTGCGGGGGCTCTAGACAACCTGTTCACAGTGGCCAAGCGCGTGGAGTTACCGGTGTTTGACGGCACCGACCCGAGGGGATGGCTGATTCGAGCTGAGCTCTATTTTCGCGTACATCAGACTCCCGAGGAATCGAAATTACCTTTGGCTCAGGTGAGCATGAGCAGAACCGCGATCCATTGGTTCACTATACTAATGGAGATACACTCGGGGCTGAATTGGACCACGTTCAAAGAGGAATTATTGGAGAGGTTTAGTGGGCTCGAAGTGCAGAACCCGTATGAAGAATTGGCAGCATTACGGCAGAAAGGAACGGTCCAGGAGTTTGTGGAAGAGTTTGAGTACTTGGCTTCGTTGGTTCCTCGCTAGCCCGAGCAACAGTACGTGGGCTACTTCCTTAATGGGCTTAAGGAGGATATTAGGAATTGGGTTCGAGTCCAGAACCCAGAGACGCGTCTTCAGGCCATGCGTGTGGCCCGCAATATTGAGATAGCCCTGACGAGAGGCGGAGGCCCACCCAGTAGGCTTGGAGGGCAGCGAGGGTTTACGGGAACACCGTTTCAAACTTCCCGACCCAACTCTCAGCATCAGGCCTGGAATCGAAGTCCTCCAGATGCTAGTGTTTCGTCGAGGCAGGACAGGAGATCGGGTGGTCCGCCTACAGGGGGAGCAAGCCCAGAAACTTCCAAGGCCCCAGGTCCAGGCACGAGGGGAGTCCGCCATCTGACATCTCAAGAGTGGGGCGAAAGGAGGAGGAAGGGATTGTGTTTCCGCTGTGGGTTACCATATAGCCCTCTTCACAAGTGTGCTGAACCAAAAATGAGGGTCATCCTCTTGGGGGAGGATGAGACAGTTAATGAAGAAGGTGAAGTGTTAGTGGTCGAAGAAGAGGAGACAGAAGCGAGGAGTGGTCAAGAGGAAGGGGAGTGTAAAAGACTGGAGTATTAGGGCACGGCTGAAATTTTTCAGACACAGGGGCAGAGTGCAAAGGAGTTATCTTCGATGAAGGTGGAGGGACGAGTCGATGGCATCCCTATTCTGATTTTGTTGGATAGTGGCGCGACCCACAACTTCATCTCCCCCAAACTAGTGGAGTCATTGGGTCTATTAATTCAGGAGGCTAAACGAATGAGCATCAAGCTGGGCGATGGGTATCGAGTCCTATCCCCAGGAGTGTGTAGACAATTTCCGGTGAACATTGGGAACTATGGTTGTTTGATAGATGCTCATGTATTGGACATAGGTGGGTTGGATCTCATTTTAGGAGTGGCCTGGCTTCGCACTCTGGGAGAAGTGAGGACCAACTGGCAGACAATGACCATGAGATTCCAGAGTTCGGGACAAGAATTCACTCTACAAGGAGCAGCACGGCCAGGTCAGGTGGTTTCTTCTCTACATAATTTGGTTCGCAGTTTTTATCCGGATAGTGCTCAGTCCTTTTGTTTTGCTGCGAGGGGAGAACAAAAAATAAGGAGGATCAGATCCTGTCTTTACAACAACTGCAGGGCTTAATGTCTTCAATGGCAGTGGTATTTCAAGAGTCTACGGGGCTACCTTCTACAAGACCGTGTGATCATGGGATTAATTTGCTGCCTGGACAGGGTCCTGTATCAGTAAGGCCATACAGGTATCCGCATTTTTAGAAGAACGAAATTGAGCGGCAGGTGCGAGAAATGTTGCAACTAGGACTCATTAGGCCCAGTACGAGTGCTTATTCCAGCCCTGTGTTATTGGTGAGGAAAAAAGATAATACATGGCGTATGTGTGTCGACTATAGAGCTCTCAACAAGGTAACGATCCCCGACAAGTTTCCCTTCCCAGTAGTGGAAGAGTTGCTGGACGAATTGCATGGAGCTACCTACTTCACCAAGCTGGACCTTAAATCCGGCTATCACCAAATTCGTATGCGCGAAGCAGATATAGAGAAGACTGCTTTTCGGACTCACAGTGGTCACTACGAATACCTAGTGATGCCATTTGGCCTCACCAACGCTCCCTCTACCTTCCAGGCCACCATGAACGAGCTGTTTCGATCTTTGCTTCGTCAGTTTGTGTTGATTTTTTTTTATGATATCCTGATATACAGCAAGGACTGGGCATCACATCTGTCACATCTGAGAGCTGTTTTGACAGTGTTGCAGGAAAACAGATTCTATGTCAACCCGAAGAAATGCCGTTTTGCACAGAGGGAGGTGGAGTACCTAGGTCACATCATTTCAGAAGCTGGAGTTGCAACGGATCCCATCAAGATTAAAGCAGTCTTAGACTGGCCAATTCCCGTCACTGTCAAGGGAGTCAGGGGATTTTTGGGCCTCACGGGATACTATCGGAAGTTCATACGCGGGTATGGCAAAGTGGCTCAACCTTTAACAGCATTGACAAAGAAAGAGGGATTCCACTGGAATGTGGAAGCACAAAATGCTTTCGTCCAGCTGAAGAGGCTACATGGGAGGAAGATTTTGTCATGCGTAACCAATTTCCTTCTTTCAGTCTTGAGGACAAGACTGTTCCTCAAGGGGTGGCAAGTGATACGGCCCATACAGTCGTGAGCCCAGCTAACAGTGAGATACCCGGGCAGCAGATACGTGAGGGAGAGAAGACCTGGAAAGTATACTCCAGGAGAGGTAAAAGGGTGACACGTGTTTAAAAAGGGAGGACTAGTCAGTTAGGCTGAGTGGGTTGTTTTGGGGCCCACTAGAGATGGGAGGTAGGAGAGTTGGTTATAGGTGAGAGGAAGGAATCAGGGAAAGGCAGAGAATATTCATTTTAATCTAGCGGCCTTTGTGGCTTGGGAAAGGGAGTGTGGTGCTCTCTTTAGTTACTATCTTTTGTTCTTCGTTTACTGTTGCTAGTGCAATCTTTCACATTTCCTTATTCATACAGCAATATACATATATTAGAGTATCTCTTCCATACTTTCTTTCTCTTTTCTGGTTGTGTTTTCTATCAGCCCACCCTCAGGAGAAGCATGGAATTCTTCCAGGAATTGAGAATGTAAGAGGAGGTAGATGGTATAACAATGCTCCCTTTATGCAGTAATATCCCATTCTGAACCGAATAACCTGCCCTTGTTACAGAATTTTGCTGTAAATCAGTCTTCATCCTTTGAATAAAACCATCTTCCTTTATTTCCTTCTGAAGTGCCTCACCTTGCAGCCATAAAGGATAGGACAAGATAGCATTTAGCTCCACATCCTCATAGATTCGTGAGAGGGCATATGCTGTCTTGTAGACTACTGTGAATTGGTATCTGAGTAACTTGGATAACCAATTTTGCTGAGCAGAGGTGGTAATCTTTTGATGCAGTACTTCCTACAAACTCTTCTGATCCGAAAAAATGGTGAACTTGGATCCAATCAAATAATGATGCCAATGCTGGATGGGCAAAACCAAAGCCATTAGTTCCCTCTCATAAGCTGATTTACACAATTGACCTGTAGAAAGAGCCTTGTTGTAAAATGCAATAGGTTGCTGCTGTTGCATAAGAACAGCTCCTATACCACTCCTGAGGCATCACATTCAATTTGGAATTCTTGTGAAAAATCAGGCAACCTCAACACAGGAGCAGTAGTGACTACTGTCTTTAATTTTTGAAAGGCTTGTTCAGCCCTTGAATTCCACACTAAGGCCTCCTTCTTAGTTAACTCAGTTAGAGGTTTAGCTATCTTTCCATAGTTCAAAACAAATTTTCTGTAGTACCATGTCAGCCCAAGGAACCCTCTCACCACCTTCACATTCTTAGGAGTTGGCCAGCTTAAGATGCTGCCAACCTTAACAGGGTCCATTGTCACCCCATTTTCAGAAATCACATGTCCAAGATACTCAATTTGACTTCTACCAAAACTACATTTTTTAATATTAGCAACAAACTGATGTGCCCTGAGGACTTCCAAAACTTTAGAAAGATGCAAAATATGTGCAGACCAGTCCCTACTGTAAACTAATATGTCATAAAAAAAAACCAGTACAAAGTGATGAAGAAAAGGTCTGAAAACCTGATTCATAGTAGACTGGAAGGTGGGTGGTGCATTCATTAGGCCGAAAGACATGACTAGGTATTCATAATGACCTTCATGAGTTCTAAAGGCTGTTTTACCAATGTCTTCCTCCTTAACACGTATTTGATGATAAACTGAACGTAAGTCTAATTTAGAGAAAAATTTCATTTCATGTAACTCATCAAGCAACTCATCCACCACTGGAATTGGGAACTTGTCTGGAACTGTGACCTTATTTAACTCCCTATAGTCCACACACATTCTCCATGAAGAATCTTTCTTTTTGACTAAAATAACTGGACTAGAGTAAGGACTAGTGCTAGGCCTTATTACCTTGACATCGGCAGTTCTTTCACTTGCCTCTCTATCTCATCCTTATGATGGTAGGGGTATCTATAAGGTCTGACACTTACTAGACCAGTACTTGGGTATAACACAATAGAGTGCTCAATGGCCCTCTTGGGAGGTAAACCCTTCAATTCTTCAAATATAATTGCATGCGGCTGCAGTAAATCCTGCAGCTCATCTAACTGCTGAGGTTTCAATTCACTAACAACTGCAGGAAAATCCAGAATTCCTTTCTTCCAATTTAGGCCTTCAACCTTGCAAAGTTGGCCATCTAAAAGCTCATTGAAAGGAGGGACAACATTCTTTTTTTCACCACCAATGCCCTTTAGCTCTGGTCGACCATCCACTTGGAAAGTCATAGAGAGATCCTTCCAATCAATTATCATCTTCCCTAGTGTCTTCAGCCAAGCAATTCCCAAGATCATGTCCAGGCCCCCTAGGTCAAGTATGTGTGCATCAGTCTGAAAATAGCTCCAAGATTTAAATGAACATTAGGACGAGTCCCTAGTGTTTTAACTCTGTGACCATCTCCCAATTTCACTCCAATACCTTCTTTGTCTCTCACCTTTAAGCCCAAAGCTTGGACCACTCTTGGAGAAATAAAGTTGTGGCTGGCTCCACTGTTAATCAACAAGATTATTGGTACTCCTCCCAACCTGCCTTCTAATTTCATTGTATTAGTGTTCCCTTGGGAATTCCCAATCAGCCCTAATAGATCCATTGAAGTACAATCTAGTTGTTTCTCTTCAGACCCATCAGATTCCACTTCCAACCTTACAATCTCCCCTGTCTCACTAATTCCTTCATCCTCTCCTAGAATCACCAATCTTAATTGCCTATCTTGACGATTTGCACAAACATGAAGAGGGTGGTACCTGTCTCCACACCTAAAACATAATCCCTTATTTCTCCTTTCCTGGATCTCCCTATTAGACAGGTGTCTCGCTCCCCTATCCTTGTATGTGGGATGGGCAGACCTCTGATTGATAGAGGCGGAAGATCCCACTGAGACTCCTGGACCTCTTTCTGCAAAAGATGAAGAATTACCACTTCCAAAGTTTAGCTTAGATTTTGTCTCAGCTTGTGTTTGAGTATTGTCACAGTGTGGACGCCCTAGGCTTCCCCTGAATCCTCGAGAAAAAACCCCATTACTCCATAATCTGCTACGCATATTTGAGCTATCCACAAGCCCAGCAATTTCTGCCTCCACACACCTAGCCATATGGATGGCATCCTAACAATCTTTGGGTTGAAGTGTATGGACTCGCAATCTGATTTGCTCCTTTAGTCCTTTCATGAAAAATTTCACAAACTGATTCTCTGGCAGTCATCCCACCTGGGTTGCAAGAAACTCAAAATCTTCAATGTATTCTTCCACGGACCCTTTCTGCTTTAAGTCAGCAAGTTCTTCAAAGGGATCATCCAAATGTCCCCCTCCAAAACGTAATCGCAGTGCATTCTTGAAGGATTCCCAACTGGGAATAGCTTCGGAATCCAGCCAAGTTTGGAACCAATAGATTGTTTCTCCCTCCATACTCAATCTTGCGAGTTTAATCTTGTTGGAGTCTGATATTCCTTGATCCTCAAAATAGGTTTCAGCCCTCGTGACCCATCCCCTTAGGTCAGTCCCATTAAACGACGGCAGTTCCACCTTCTTTGCCATCAAATGAAACTCAGTTAACGCTTCAGCGTCCGCATTATGCGATGCTTCTTGTTCATCAGCGCCAGAATTGCTTTGTCCCAAATTTTGTCCCAACGAGTCATCATGTTTGGCAATGAAGTCCCGAACCAAATCTTCAAGTCCTCCCATTCTCCCAGTCATCTTTTCCATGAAAACGTCTAATCTTTCCTCCAAGGAATTCATTCTTTCCTCAACAGCTTCATTGCGATGACCTTCATTTGCACCACGTTTCGTCATCTTGAAATCCCTTGCTGGACCACACCTTTCTGTTTCTTCCCCAATGGATCTGGCAAGTCGGATCAATGTTGTGTTCACCAGAAAAGAGGGTAGAGAAAACAATCTTTATGAATTCTTTATTAAATTGATGAATTTTCTGTATACAACTCTGTTTCCCAGAGCAATGCTTCTCAGAGTATTTTCTCTGCGAAGTTTCAGAAACTAACTTTCCAAAAAAGACCCCTAACTACTCTCCCAGTTATTATTTATAACTGGGGCTTGAAACAGAAAAATAACTCCTAACTGCTAATTGCTAACTGCTAACTAACATTATTAACAGTCCTCTTTTTTTTAGAGTAAACCAGCCAAGGCTTGGCCTTGTCTAGGTTAGTATTTACAAATATATTAGGGTTAAGACCCTGACTCCTATCAAAATAGCTATACCATGGAAAGATCACTCAGTTGCATATTGCTTTTATGTGATAATTTACTTTCAGAATTATGTCTTAGCTGTTATTTTGTGTGAAATTTATTGATAAAAAGTATAATAAAGATTGGCAAATTGCTTTTTGTATCAATATAAAAATTGTTGACTGTCGGTCCACTATATCTGTTGAGGTGCTTCAGACACTGTATACAGTTGTGTATTTCTTAGAATTTGTAGTAGTTTGAGCCAGCCATTAACAGAACATATAAATGAACCATCAAAATTTATATGATGGTGCTATATTTAAAGGAACGTGTCTGTGTTGAAACTAATTTATGGTCTGAAACGAAGTCATCATCTCAACGCTTTTTCTGTTTGTCATGATAAACTAATCCTCTATTGTGATGTAACTATGCGTTCACATTCTATTCCACCATGCCGAACTTTATGTAGTTACTGTTTTACATAATTTCAATGTCCTTGATGAAATTTTCCTTGCTGTAGGGTAAACAGCTGTCCCAATTGTTGGACGAAGACCCTGCATTGATGGAGAGGAGACAACAGTGTGCGAAAAGGCTCGAACTATATAAAGCAGCCAGGGATGAAATTGATTCTGTTTCGTGGGTACGATGAGCTTGGCTCCTGGCTGAATTCGTCTTCCTCTCCTTGTATGATAGTGATCCATTATGGGTTCGCTGGACCCTGATGTAATTTACATATTTATTATTATTTTATGGTTGAGGGATCTTTATACCTTGCTTGTAGGGTAAAATTGGAGTTTACTGTCTGAATTCGTGATGTACTACTCATAGACCATGATATGTAAAGTTTGTGTATTCTTTGTAATCTCCTAATCTTGGCTGTTACATTCTTGAAACTTGGCACGACTATTTTGTGCTCCAAGGTTTTGTTTGTTTTCCCCTTCTGACACTAAGTAAAATAAAAAACCGGCTCAGAAAAAGTCAGGAAAGTCGACGTGAGTTGATAAACTAGACCCAAATGTAGAGCTGAAAGAGAGTGAACGTTGGCAACAAAGATTTGCTGAGCCATATGAGAATGCATCTGAGAAGATAAGAGGGTGTTACAACTGAACATGTAAAGTGGCAAGGTTGAAGATTATAAGAATGTCTTACAAGAATGGGAAGGCTTGTTTCACGTACCAATTATGATGCCAAATTGGTTGGTGGATTACACTTTTTTTTTTCTCGTGTATAGGAATTTTTAACGATTTAGCTTAGTTTGCCTTTGGTCAATAGCAGTTGTACCCTTTTCTTAGTTCTAACTTTGCTCTCGGCGAATTATCATAGTAGCTAATGAAGTTTGTTCTATTTTCTTATGGTGTATTTATCAGTTGATTTATGCCAGTTTCTGTTCGAATATAGTTCACTAATCCTGCACGGTTAGCAACCTATTGATGTTGATTTGAGATCATAACAATGTTTAGATCATAGCAATCGTGGGTTATACTCCTTGTATATCATTGTTTTATAATTTCTCATAAATCACATGTATGATTGGCTTTTAGAGATTTTTAAATTACAATTACATAATTATCTTAAATGAAATCAAAAGAGTTGTGAAAGTTGAATAAGGAAATTCAAATTATATTAAGAAAAAAAAAATTTCATGAAGAGAGATTTTTTAGGATTAAAGATATTATAAAAGTTTGAAGAGCAGTCTAATGGCACTACAAAAGAAAATTAATTTATAAGTGTTTAAGATTAAACGGTTTGTTTAATTTTTTTTATGATTGAAGAGTTTTTTATATAAAGAATATTGTTTATCTAATAGTTTAATTTATCAAATGATTTATTTGGATGAAAAAATAGACAATTTTAAAAAATAAATTATATGTATAAACTAGGAGAGTTTGTCAATCTTTAAAAATTATATTTTTTATCAATAAAATTAATATTAAAAATAATAAAGTTATATTTATTTTAAAAAGATAAAATTGTTATAAAATAAATGTAAAATTATAAGGAAGAATAGAAAGAAGAATATGAAGAGTAAGAGAGAATCTCAATTTCATTTCACATATCCTCAATACAAATGAGACATATTTATAGGCCTAAAATTATAACTGAAGAATCATATCTCTTTGAATGAAAATTAAATAAAACAGTTACAAAATCGTAAGTTACAAAGAATAAGAAAGAATTATGAATATGGACATTTACTCATATAATAATTCATAACAAAAATCATATTTATTCTCTTATATTTTTTTTGCTATTTTGATACTTGGCATAAGAGAAGTAAATATTTAACTATCACAGCCTTCAAAGTCTTTCTTATCTTCTTGGTAAACTCAATTCCTTTTTAGTCTTTAGGTGTATAGAAAAATACTTAGTGTAATTAGTTGAAAAATCATATCAAAAGACTTGATATCAGATCAAGGATTAGACATAGTCATGGTGTTTGGAGTAGACTAAGTATAAATTGCTCATTGTCTTATCTTTTTTCTCTTGTATGCTACAACTTTTTCTTTTTAAATTACTAGTTTGAAAAACTTACAAATTTTAGAAAGAAAAAGTATTTTTACAAACTCATTCAGTCCTTCTTCTCTTATTTTTCAATTTAAAACTTTAGAGTGATTTTATAATGTTGTAACAAAAATAATTACAAAAAATAGCTTGCTCATTTAATGATGATTAACTATTGATAATCTTATCTTTTAGACCAAAGGAATGAAAAAAAAAAAAAAAACTTATCAAGAAGGGAGGAATGGTTGGTGTATGTGAAAGGAGAAGAGTGATGAAAAAAAAGAAAAATATGGAGGCCGAGACAAGGGGAAGAATCAAAGTAGCAGGAAAGGAGAAAAATGGTGAAATGATGGAATAAAAGAAAGAATAAACGATTTTATAGAAAAGAAATGTTTTTAAAGAGAGGTGAAAACTCACCTATAATAGGAAGAAAGTCCTACAATAAAGGTAATGATTAAAAACTTAGACCCAACAGAGAATCGATTAGATATCTTATCTAAATAATTAATTTGAATCAATTATTTTTTAAATTAAAGTAAACTAATTAAGTCTGTTTTTTCTTTTATTTTTTATATGTAAATAGTGTCGAATTGTTTAACAAAAATTAAATAAGTCTTTAAAGTGTATGAGAGATGTCTTATTCTAAAATTTTAATTCTTAAAATATTGTTATTTAATTATTAGAGAATTCTAATTCATAACTTTAGCAATTTTAATTTAACTATATTCTTAAGTGTTAAAAAAATCACCTTAAAACCTTTGCTACAGATTTTTAAGTATAAATTTGTTACGTTATTTCAAAATTTATTTTTTTTAATTGTTTTTTGGGTTACTTTTAAAATGAAATAAATATAAAACCTAAGTTTGGCTCATAAATATAAAACACAATTCTTTAAAATTAGTTAAGCTCATAAAATTATTAGTTTCAAACCTAAGTTTGGCTAACCCTTAATTTAATTTTTGATAAAATAGTTTGATCAATGCCTAATTAATTAAAGTGTGACGGGGAAAAAATCAAGCTCTAAGTTGTTTGTGACCCTGGGATTTTATTATTATTCTTATTTTTGGGTGAACATGACCTGGATTAAATGATCCAAAAAAAACCAAAAACCATTAACTTCAGTTTTATTCCCAATAATAGTCAAGTTTAATTCAAGTGGAGTTTAGGTGTCATACAAAATGGAGATCAAACTTGACCATTTTTGTGACAAACTAAAACTCTATCTTTTTCTCAAAGTGTTATATAATTTCAAAGATTTAGCAATTTCAAATCCTAATTGAGTATGAGAATGCCATCGGGAGTTAAATTTTATTACTTTTCTTTTATCAAAGTCATTTTTCTCATTAACTTCTATTCAATTCTCAACCTTTGCTTATTCCTCACCTCCTTTAGAAACAACCATCATTCTCGGATATCTTCAAGGAGAAAAATATGTTAGTTTCAAGAACAGAGTCTCAACATAGTAGTAATTTTTTAAATAAACTCTTTTTTTCTCTTTTCCTTAATTTGGTTGAGAGCCACCTACCTCTAGACCTCTAATTTTTGTTTATTGATCTTAAAATTACTCAATTATTTTATGAAGGGTAAGGTAAAGAGAAAAATATTATGTTGTGTTTGAATAGAGTAATTCAACTTTATTATAGTGCATTTATTTAGATAATCAGGAAAAGCATTTTTTAAATAGTATAGAATTTTAACTATATAATTTTATGTCAAATAAAAAAAGTTTCAAATAAATTATTTTTAGAAAGAATTTTATAAAAAATTTATTTAATTTTTTTTCATATTTGATTCTCACTTTAAACATCTTTTATCATTAATTTCATATTTTATAGAATTTTAAAATTTTTCATCCAAATACAACTTTAACGTCTGGAGAGATTAGGGTATTTAAATTTGGTTGAAGGAAATGCTTAACTCCAATGTGAATGTTTGTTTGGATAACTAAAATAATTCTCAGTATATTTCATTATTTTTTAATATGTTTGTGTTTTATATTAATTATTTTTGCTAATTAAATTCTTACTTAAAGAGTTTCCAAAAAAATTATTATTTGACGCGTTTTATGTTTCTTGATACTTCAAAAACTTTGTTTTCACTTTTGATTACAATTTAAGAATTTTCTATTTTCTAAATGGATGTGTATGTACATTATTTAGTTTTTGTTTATATGAATATCTATTTAAAACTTATAAAAGGCTTATTATTTAGAAAGTTTCTTATAAAATTTTATTTGATTTGCTAGATATTTGTTTAACTAATATTTCAAAAAAATTGACATATGAATATATTTTAGAACTATCTGTATCCCAAACTGATTAGTGTAAAAACAATAGTTAGTTTCTATTTATATAAATATGTATATAATTATATATAATTTTATTTGAAGGCATTAATTTCATTTATATTTATGAATATAGTGTTTCTAGATTAAAAAAAATGTGATTATTAAGGTTATTTAAAATCTTAATTTATTGGTATATTTTTGTGATAAATTACATTTAAGAAATTTAATTACAAAACCTTTATATTTCTCTTCTTTTATCTTTAAAATAGGTAATTAGATTTTTTTTTTATCAGGTGTTATTATTCATTGAGTTATTGGTCAATAACTTATGAATCTAAAAATATTTTAATAGATTTAAGCATTTAATTAACTACTAGTTATATTATTTTAGTTAACTTTGATTTTATAAATCTAATTATATTTTATTTATTTTTTAAAAAATATAATGAAAAATTATTCTATAATTTTTTATTTGTCTAAATAGTGAGAGAAAAATAATACTAAAAATGTAAATAATTTAAATAGTAAAATAAATAGGGTTAAAGCTAGACCATAGAAATAATATTGAAGGATTAGCTAAAGGGAAGGATTGGGATAGGTAGGTCAAGAGATTGAGAAAAGAATAAATTAAATAGTATGAACACACATCATTTGAAAGAATTGACATAGAGGAAAAAAAAGCACGTACTTTAAGAGGTTACTGAAATTTTGAAAAAAAGAAAATTGCATGTTAAGGAGATAAACTATGGATACCTTAAGAGAAGGATACTGGATAAAAGACTTCAAAAGAAAAAGTATCATTGGTGTCAAATTATTTTGCAACCTAAAATCGGGATAATCTAAATGTGAAACATCATATCATGGTTAACAAGAATATGTATATACCTTTTGACTAACCTTATAAGTAAGTGATAGATAAATCCCACTTGCATGATAAAAATAGTTGCTACACATAATTTTATATTTTTACCTTCTAGTATTATTTAATTTGATATTTTCTTTATCTTTTAGTGCATAGTTTATTGGTATACTAAACCTAAAAAATGGTCCCAAGACATTGTACAAGTATCATTACCAACTTTATTATAACATACTAAAATTTGAATTTAAACTTGATTATATCTTCAAGACAAATAAGTTCATTAGCATATATGCTAAGTAGCAAATAGATATAACTTAAAATTTTCTATCATGTTTCATATAGATGGTCATTTCATGTTTCCTTTTTCCATTCTTTCCCTTAATAAAAGATCTAATGAAAAGAAATATTGGCATTATATACATATGAAATTTATATATGTGTTATTGGGACGGGAAAGGTTGCCATCACACTTAAGGATATTTTGGAATGCCATTTCTAGAAAGAATGATTTATATGTTTCAACAAGTAAGAAAAAACTTAGAGTATAAAAATTATAATAGTTAAAAAATAATACCCTGTTAGTTGATAATTATAGTTATTTTAAGATACTATTATCCTGTGAAAGTTGACTATACAAATTGTGAAGGATTATTTATTCCATATAGAGAATGTTGATACCATTGTAATGATTGGAGATGTGGATACACACCATCATATAAGAAATAAATCTTTAATATGAGACTAGCAAAAGATATGATAGGTTGAATTACAAAAAGTTGTATTGAACTATATTTAAAATCACATTATCAATGTTTTTCCTTTTACACAATTTTATTAAAAAAATGCCAACTAACATAGTAGAAGCACAATTAAATGTAAATTTTGAAACACAAATATCACAAGAATGTGACACTTGGTAATGTTAATATATGTTTGTATTTACTACACGACATTTTATTATTTAAACATTTACTTTGGCCAATAATATATTGGATTGAAGCTTTGTGATCTATAATTAGGTAATAAGATGGGAATGAATTTTTAGGGTAATATGCAACAAAATGACATGAAAAAGTGAGATTGTATATGATGATCCAACAATGAGGATGAAATCTTTTATTTATATTGTGAATGAAGCTTTAAAGCAAGGTAAGAGAGATTAGGCAATTTAAAATTCATACCTTCAAAATCACCAAGACTAAATTACAAAAGTTTTTTGGACGTGGAATTAAAGTGAAGCCATATATTTTGATCTATCTACCTACCTATCATGACAATTAAAGATTGGTACTTATACTGAGAAAAAAAAAAAAGAAGAAGAAAATATATGATGCCACATGTTGAGTTTACAATAAAAAAAAATAAAGATAATTTATTATATGCTAAATTAAAGTAAATTTGGTTAAGATGGTGAGAAAAAAGTATTAAAGTGAATAATGATGATGTATAGGCTAAGTAGCTAAAGGTTAATAAATGTTATAGACATTTGAAGTTGGCCTTGTACAATCATTAAGAATCGATTAGTAATTTGCAATTAGAATTTAAGCCTAATTAGACTTTGTGCTCTATTTTACTTTCTAAACTTATTAGCTTAGGTTTAGTTTAGGGTTAGTCTCTATAAAAGAGGAAAAGGACAGAGGAATTAAGGATTCATTTGGTATGTCAAGGATATTTTTGGTGCAGGTGGAGCTATATGAATGCTTCTAATTATTAGCTGGTTAGAGATAGAACTAAGAGGAATCATAAGCCACCAAACAGATTTGGATACACAGAGCTGATTTGTTATGCTCTTAGTGTGAAAGAGAAAATTCAAAGTATGAAACCAAGGACTTTTAAGAAAGCTATAAAGAGTTGTGAATCATAGAATTGGATGAAGGCTAAACATGAAGAAATGGAATCTTTTATGAAGAACTAGACCTAGGAACTTGTAAACTTACCAAAAGGTAATAGAGTTGTGAGTTGTAAGTGGATCTTCAAGAGGAAAGAAGGCATACCAGGAGTGAAGTCACAAAGATTCAAACCAAAGCTTGTAGCAAGGGGTTTTACTTAAGTTGAAGGAGTGAATTATAATGAAATCTTTTTACTTGTTGTGAAACATTGTTCTATAAGAATTTATTGAGTTTGGTGAATTAGTTGGACCTGGAATCAGACTAAATGAATGTGAAAATAGCATTTCTACATAGAGAGTTAGAGAAAACTATCTTTATGTAGCAGCTACAAAGTTTTGTAGCAAAAATATATATATATATAAAGTCTATTTGTTAAAGAAGTCTTTATATGGTCTAAAATAGAGTCCAATAATGTGGCATAAGAAGTTTGATGTTTTTATTATAAAGTCTGGTTTCAACAGGTGCAGATATGACAACTATGTGTATGTGTTTAAGAGAAATGAAGAGTATGTGTTGTATTTACTGTTACATATGGATGATATATTGTTGACTAGTCTTAGCATGGAGAAGATAAAGGATTTTAAAGATAGACTCGGCTCTGAGTTTGAAATGAAGGACCTTAGACCAACTAGAAGGATCGTAGGCATGGACATTGTAAGGAACTGGACTAATGGAGAACTGTTTCTGTCTCAGCAAAGTTACCTAAGGAAAGTGGTTGAAAAATTTAGAATGCACCAATCTAAGTTTGCCAACGCACCTTTGAATTCTCTTACAAAACTTTCAAGTTCTCAGAATCCTAAAACTAAGGAAGAAAGGAATGAGATTAAGTCTATCCATTATGCAATTGGTGTTGGCAGTGTAAAACCCTCTTTTTATTTATTTATTATTTGATAAAATTGTTTGATATTGGGTATAGTTGGAAAGTGGTTTAATTTGAATTGATGAGTGTTTGATAGAGTTTTGGTGCATGGAGTCTCAATCAGGCAAGAAAAGTCTCACTTAAGTGAGACTTCGCACGTAGAACCACATGATTTTAGTACACTTCTAACATTCTAAATCTTCTTTACTCTCGGTCCATCTCTTCTAAACAAGTAAGATCCCTCCTAATGTCCTCTTACCTAATACCTCTTCTTTCTCTCTCCTGGTTTCATACTCCTTTATCTAAGATAAGTAATTTTATTTTAAATTATCTCTCTCTCTCTCTCTCTTTCTTGTTTCCTCTGCGTTTCATGATGAAACAAAACCTCTTTTATCCTTACATAAGCCTTTCACCTCTCGGTTAACGCTCCCTTAAAAGATGTTGCATGAGAATATCACATAATTCACAATATATTCCAAGCATTTCTAAGAATTATACCAAGCATCCAACAAACATTTATCTTGTAACACCATATTTTTCATTATTTGGATAGTTGATGAATTACTCAGTATTACATAGTATTAGGATGTATCTAGAAATAAATTTTGAGCATTCTAGAGAAGTTTGGTGTAGAGTGATCTCGCTCAGGCGAGATGAATCTCACTCAGGAGAGATAGGATAAATCCAACCAAATTATCTTCTCGTTTAGGCGAGAGTGATCTCACTTAGGTGAGATGAGTCGCTCAAGCGAGGACTCACAGGAAAAACATCCATCTTTTTAGACGTCATCTCGCTTAGGTGAGATGGGGCTCGTTCAAGTGAGAATATCAAAAAATAGTTGAAAAATCATTGTTTACATATCTCGCCCAGGCGAAATGGAGCTTGCCCAAGTGAGGATAATCTTGCTCAAGTGAGAATCTACTTGCTCAAGTGAGAGTGTGTGATTTCAGGGAGTATTTAAGGGATTTTTGACCTGAGACTTGCATTACACTCCAAGAAACAATTCCTAACTCATTTTCTCTAAACTCTTTCTTTCCTCCTCTAGAGAAAAGCTTTAGAAACTTCAAAACTACTCTGAATCTAAGCTCAAACCTCGACTCCACAGAATCATTCGTGAGTGTTTCGAAGCTTGATTCCTCGTTTTCATCTCTATTTTTTTTATTTCCTCTCTTCTCAGAGAACACTCCTCTTTATAAAGTGTAGGACGATATTAGGTTTTAGGACCACTCTTTCCACCCTTACCTTCACAAACTTGTTCTTTGTAGTAAAGAGAACTCTATCTTGTTACTAAGAACGTGGTATGTTTGTACTCATAAAAATGTATGATTGTATATATATATATATATATATATATATATATATATATATATATAATAAAAATATGTTGTGTTGTGATTGAGAATATGTATGACTTTATTTTTTGAGCAAATTAGATAGATAAAGTGTAACATCCTGAATTTTGGTAGTATCAATTATTGTTATTTATTTAAATCTAAATGCATATATATGTGTATAAGCATAAAAAGGATGTTGAAAATTTTCATTGGATGTGTGATGATGGTGTTTTGTGTGTAATGAGTATGAATATATGTACATATATGTATATTGTGGATGAGTGTATATATATGTGTGTATGCATGACTGGATAGAGCTGAAATGGGTTAAGTGCCTAAATATAGCGCATGATACTAGGTTGTTCTTGCTTCAGCAAGAGGATTCTCGCTGTAGCGAGAGGGCCCTGGGAGGAAGGACCAGAACTGTCGCCTTCTTGCTGTAGCGAGAGACGTCTTGCTGTAGCGATAGAGCTACAGTTTGGGGTGCATTTATAGGTTTAGTCTCGCTGTAGCGAGAGGGTCTCGTTGTAGCGAGATTCTGCAGAAACTATAGTACAATTTTTTCTGATTTTTTTTTCTATAGCGAGAGGATGTGTCACTGCAGCGAGGTCCTCGCTGTAGTGAGAGTGTCACGACTAAAAAAAGATTTAAAATGGGTTAGGGTTTGGGGAGAGTTATTTCTCCCTCTCCCTTCAAAATTCCTTTGATTTTCTCGTTCCCAAAGCCTTATTCCACCGATTAATTGCCTTCAAAGCTGTTCGAGAGCTTGATTGAAGGTTAAATCCGTGTGAAAAACGCTTGGAGGTAAGTTTTAATGGTTAGGGTTTCAGTTTTTCATCTCCTTTCTTTGTTTTCGTGTTTCCCTTGGGTTCTCATGAAGTTTCTCAATGTATTTAGGACGAAATTCGTGAGGAAGAGCATTTCTTGGTGGATTTAGCGCATGGGACGTCAATCCAAGGTAAAGGGGCTCTATCCTACTCTTTTGTGCATGAATTATTGTTATTTTACTTAATATTGTGTTGTGGTTGAGTTAGTGGGTAGGAAATTACTGAGAAATGTAATGTGGGTCATGTGCCGTGATGTGTGAACATTATGTGTGTTAACCCAAATTTCATGGATGTGGATTGTATGTAAATGTGGTGTAATATAGATGAATATTGGCTATGTGCCGTGTAATGTGAAATGAATGTGGGCCCAGTGCCATGTATTTGAATGCAATGTAGGCTGTGTGTCGTGTGTAAGCATGATTATTGCATGTATGAATAGAATATGTGTGAATGGGTGTGTTAGTGCCGGTGTAATGTGCTGTGAATGGTTCAAAGATACACTGGGGGTGTGAGAGATGAGGACGGTAGAAATACCTTGGGAAAAAGGGAGTGGTGGTGACATCGACTATGAAACGAGTCCATCATGGGCCACACACTCTCTTCATGATTAGGCCTCTGATCATTACCTTTGCTGAGCGACTCGTGACTGCCCACGTGGTATCCGTGAGGCGGGAGTAACTGGCAACCATTCATGGTATAAATCTGTGATCATAGTACTGCAGTGAATATGACTGGCGTGCATATGCATGAGTTTATGAATTATACTTCTAGATACGAAATGCTGCTAGTGATTGTGTTTGTTAATGTATTAGAATGTTCTGAAGGTGAGACTCTACGTTTATTGTGTATTTTTGGGTAGTGTAGAGTACTCACCCTTATATTCATTTTTCAGGTAATTAAAATGATCAACACTGGACTCAGTAAAAGGATGGATGAACTACTATAAGACTTAGTTTTTATTTTAAAATTTGTTGTAACTAAACTAGTTTTCTAGTAGTTATTTGATATTAACTTGTAACCCTTCACTTATTTTGAAATCTTTTATGAAAAATTTGGCTATCCAATTTGCAAAATTATTATTTAATTGAAGTTAAATTTAAGGTGTTACATGAAGGGATGAATAATATGTCTATGGAAACTAATGAGTTCAGGCTATAATGATTATTGAGAGAAGTAGAGGCATAATGAAAAACATGGAAATGAAATGGGAAATATGAAAAGAGAAATAAAATGAGAAGGGTAACTGATAAGGACGAGTGTAGATAGCTTAGAGATACACTATGAGTGTAAAAGATAGAGGCGATTTGGAAAATTTTAGGGAATTGAGGGTGGTAAATGCTCGCTTGAACTGTGCATAATGAATGAAAGTAAGAGTACCACAAGCCTCACACTTATTTTCTAACCTAAACTCTTGACCATACTTTTGCTAAAAGGGGTCAGGTCAGCACACATTATATTTGTATAGCTACAGCTATCCAGTAACTATCAATGCTAAAAAAGACTTCAAGGGATCCTAGGGGCAATGAAAGTGTGAGATGATAACTCTAAACATTATTAGGAACAAAATGTCATAAGACTGAATAATTAATGATTATTGCATGTATATGAACTTGATTTTGTGGCATGATTAATTATTGTGTTAGCTTTATTTGTATTGCATGACTTAACTGTGAATGCATGCTTGGTAATAAGAATAGAGACTCATCCTTATATAACCTTTCAAGGAACCAGGATGATGACACCTAGAGAGTATTAGCCTTATAGATAGCTTTGTACATAATAGGCTTAATTATGTGTTTAATGAATATAAGAGGACATGCTACTTTACGCTAGCTATACATGTTGATGGTATTCTTAGGAATATTATTATGCTAGAGATGGACTTGTATTATAGTATCCCTCTTAACTTTCCTGTAAATAGAATAAACCACACTCTATGTGTATATATATTTATAGAGGCATGGTTAGGACCCTAGTAGACTTCACATATCTGTTTATGTACCATGACCATGACCATCTTGGAAGACCGACCAAAGTTACCGATGAGTGGGTCAGAGGAGTTGAGGTTGTGGCAGACTCAGGAGATTTATATCTTGGATCATATGACAACCTCGACTTTAAGGATCTAGAGGAGATAAAGAGATGAAATGAGGATGACTAGCGCCAGGTCCTTAGTATCGAGATATTTTGAAGCTGCTATGGGGCTTTATCTATTTTGGTTATGTAATTATTATTTTGAGTCTACATATTTTGACAAATAATATGTAAATTCTTACAATTAATATATGTAATGTATGTTCAATATCTAGATTAAAACAATTTGTCTCTAGTTTATTATGATCATTAAATTTTACTGCTATTTAATTAATATTGCATGACTGACAAATTTTATAAAATAAATTGATTCACAAAAGATTTTAATTAACTGGTATTTATAGAGTCGATCACATATGAAAATTCTATTTTTCTGACTCTGTATAAATAAAACAAGTTGTTTTAAGAATTTAAAATTGAAAGATGTTACATATCTATTCTACACAGGACATGCAAGGTGAACAAGGATAAAAAGCTTTGCAATCAATTTCTTTTTACATAATAATAAGCCATGTAACTAAATTTCTAGCATGAATCCTATTCCATTTATTTATAGGTGTCTTTGTTGGTTATCATAAGAGTTGTTATCACAATAATAAAATTTTATCCTTTTATGAAATGTCACAATATCTAACTTCTCAACATGGTTGGGGTCATCATAGATCAATCAAAAGCAAATTTACATTTGTAATGAGCAAAGACAACAAATAACAAGTATGTCGAGTGAGTTTACTAAAAATAGGGCGTATTATAACACCCAATGTGACATCTCGCAAATTGACAAGGATCTTGGTAGGCTTTCCGCGGAAGGGACACATAAATAAATCAAATTTTTATCGAAATAAAAGGGACTTAAAGTTTATATATATATATATATATATATATATATATATATATATATATATATATATATATATATATATATATGAGACTATATAGTTGATAATAACTTAAAGGAATTGATTTGTGCTAGTTGCACCAACAAAATATATTTGCTTTTTGATAGCCTATCACTTAAGAACTGAAAGATTAAGCATGCTTGACTTGGAACAATTTTGGAATGAGTGACCTTTTCAGAAGTTCTTAGGAAGTGTGTAAGTGAGGGCCATATACACTTAAAAAGTCTTATGTTGGTTAGTGAGAAGCAAAGCCTCTCCTAGTAGAGTGTGGTTTGAGAACAAATTGGGTGGAAGTTGGTGGGTATGTGGCATCCTAATTACTGATGAAGACTATACAGTTAAGGATAACTTGTACTACTTATACCAATAAAATGAATTTATT
The DNA here is from genome assembly GCA_024086825.1 of Abrus pulchellus subsp. cantoniensis. Classification (NCBI taxonomy): domain Eukaryota; kingdom Viridiplantae; phylum Streptophyta; class Magnoliopsida; order Fabales; family Fabaceae; genus Abrus; species Abrus pulchellus. The sequence goes on along the minus strand of CM044050.1, from coordinate 29,524,316 downwards.
TTTTTATAGCCTATCACTTAAGAACTCAAAGGTTAAACGTACTTGACTTAGAGCCTTCTCAAGAAGTGTGTGTAAGGAAAAGACATATTCAGAAGTGTTGATTTGTAGGAGCAATCATCAATCTAAAATAGCACTAAGCGTTACAATCACAAATTAGAATTATCTTTAGTTAAGTTCTAGATACCATGTAAGAAGAATGAAAAACGTAGGATAATTTTTTGTGTTTTGACTACGTAATGAAACATATATTTATAATAAGAATCATTAATGCAAAATGTATAATTACATAATTATTGTAATTATAAAGATACTAAATTTTCTATTTATCACATTACTATATTTATATTACTCTTAAAATTTAAGAACTTATATATTAAAGAAAACTAATTTCTACCAATTTTTCTCTATTAAAAAATTCTCCTCTCCACCCTATGTTTTTGCCTAGTTTACTGTTCACCTATTCTTGAACCTTCAAAATTGTCTCTTCTTCAAAATTTTGTTGTATTTTTCACCCAAAAATAATTTTGTTTCACTCATAAAGGAATAATTTTAGCCATAAAAGGTGATGGTTTGAATTTTAACCATCTAATTAAATTGTAATTTTATGTCATATATATTTAAAATTTAATAAAATTTTATTTCAAAGTTTTTACGTTATCTAAGATTTTGTTTGGAAGTTTGGAAGAAGAGAAGGGGAAAAGGTTTGAAGGGGGAAGGTAGAGAGGGGAGGGGAAAAAGGATTAAACTTTTCCCTTTGTTTGGATGAAATTATTACTCTTTATATCTTTTATTTATATTTTTTTCAAAAGAATACAAAAATTAAATATATTTTTTTCTCTAAAAATATTTTTATTTTTATAAATTTTTTTAGAAAAAATAAAAAATAACATATTTTGAAAAAAATTAGAATCTGATCATGAAATAGTACAATAGAGAGACTGGGATGACAATGAGTAAAGTACCCGATGGACACTCACAAAATTTACTTATAATGGCTATGATATTTATTCGCTATACGGGTACAGGTATGAATGTGGATAAAAATTTGCAAATTTTAATAGGGATGAGTGCGAGTATGAGTATCTAAGTACTCATCCTACCCCATACTCACATAATATATATATATATATATATATATATATATATATATATATATATATATGCTTGAACTTTGTTCTACAACTATGTATTAAATTTTTATATTACTATATTACTTATGTGAAGTTATATAAAATTAATATAAAAATATATTTAATAATAAAATAAACCAAAAAAATTATTTTGATTTATATTTTTAATAGAAAAATTTATTTACTATTTTATATCATTTAATTAGGCTAATACAATTTAATTATTACATAGTTGATATAAGATTGACTTTTTTAAAAAATATTATTTATATATGACACACAAAATATTTTTCACACATATTTTTATTAATAAAATCATATTAATATTTAAATCATAAAGTAAATGATAAATAATAAATATATTGTAAATATTTTATAAATTTTATAATCACCTACTATTACCGTAAACTTATTATTTATTGATAATATTTAAATTTTATTTTTTATATTTTAATTTAAAATAATATTTCTCTATCTAACATATGTATTACAAGCACAACTATAATCTATTGAATGTAAATAATATTATTTTTACTATTTATTTACGTATAAAGAAATTTTTGAAAAGATATAAAATATAAAAAATTATTGTTAACTTTTATTTGTTAATTTTTTCTTCAGATAAAAAAGTATAATTTTTTTGATATACATATATATTTCTTTATTATAAAATTTTATTACAACTATTTATCTTTTATTCAAATTCTTTCTTTTGAAATTTATATACATTATAAATATTTAATTCATTAAAATAATTTTTCAAAAATTTATATTTTTGGCAAAATACTTTTGTATAGTATATGAGTTAAAAATAATAGTATTAATATATATATATATATATTAATTATATTATTTTAATTAAATCTATTATTTTTCTTACAATTTCAAATTCAAAAGTTAAAAAAAATATTTTATGTATCCACTTTTCGTTGTTAGTACTTGAACTTCTCTACCCTAACTCTATTCTCATTCTCAATGTCTGTCTCATTAAAACCTTATAACTATGAAACGTTGTTTATTATAGTTAATTGTCAATGTCACCATAAGAGGTCACCAAAAGATTCCACACTAAGGGTTACCAATTGTGCAAATATGTCGCTTTAACGTTGCTGATCGATCGAATATCACACAATATAAGATTATCATCGACAAATAATTTGTGTGTTTAGTTACGCTTATTATTTCTAAGAATTTTATTTTAGAAAATTATTATATTAAGATACATTTAGCACTTGTAATATTTGAATTTTTTTTATCTATGTTTGTACCTTATTCGGCAACTACATATTGAATTTTTGTATTATTATGCTACTTATGTGAATTTATATAAATATATTTTTCTTTATAAATTTTTTTTCAAACAAGTACAGGTAGTAGGTACAAGCTGGGTATGCAGATACGTAAAAGGTACAGGTACGAGAATTAATGTTCATATCTATGCGAGTATGAGATTGGGTACATATTTTTTTAAAAAAATAGAGGTATGAGAATGAATATTATAGTACTCTACCCATTACCATCTCTAAGAGAAAGTGAGAGAAAAAAAAAAATCCTTAAAATGAGATATTGGAAAGTTTAAAAACTTTCTTAACCTTCATCCTCCTAATTAAGTAACTTTTAAATAAGAGATAAGTTTTAATAACTCTTTTTCTTTTCTCTTCCTCTCTTAAACATAACTCCCAAACATAGCCTAACTAAATTAAATAAAGTTAAAAATTTTAATTAGAAATTACATGTAATTGACAAATCACATATAAAATTAAAAAAAAAATTTAATTAGTCATTAAAATAAAAAAAATTAATAAATAATAATTTAAAATAAGTTCTAATTAGAGATAACAAATTTTTAAAAAATTTTAAAATTAATCAGTTACTGTAAAAAAAAATTTGAACATGATAGGATAAAACTGTGTTGAACCAAAAGAACACAAAAAAACCAACCTGTACCGGGAATACAAGCCTTTCGAGTCCAAACACAGAAGAGTTGGCTTTGGCTTTACCTCTTTCGAATCAACATGAAAGCCCCTTCCACTATTTTCCTCAAAGGCAACCTTCCTTCTTCCGTTTTACTCCTCAGAACCTTCAAAGGTAAAACCATTCATTACACTTCCAACTTTCAACACTCTTCTTACTTTCTATCATTCCTTCTAATTTACGTTAGAAACTTGAATTGGGCGCGTAATGCAGGAACACCCAATGTCAAAATTCACCCAATCATGTGCTTCTGTAAGGGTATCCAAACTGATTCATATGAAATTGCAAATGGAAGCTATCATCCCACTCTGCACCACACAAAGCAAAACAACACTGTGGTATCTAACTCCCACTTAATTGCGTCTTTCTGGTTGTTTAGAATAAAGATTTGCCATTGTTGTCTTTACCATTTGATATATTCTAATTGTAGGAAAAGCCTTCTAGAAAAATTGAATCTATTGGAGCGTTTCAGAAGTTGCCCATAGTGATGCCTTCTATTGACATTCTTGGCTCGGCACTGCGAAAGGCCAAGAGGATATCTCCAACGAAAGGTTCGCGGGTGACTGCAGTTATGTTCTCTGATTCCATGTTTACATGTGTGTTTGCATATTGAATTAATCCTCTGGTTGACGTTTACTTAGGAATTGCCAATATTGCAAAAAGGGAGAAAAACAAGGGTGCAAAGCAACTTGATGCATTGATGAAAGTATGTTCTTTATTTCTGAATTTGTTCTTCTTAGTGCTATAATGTATATTTCAGCATCTATTGTCCATTTTATATGAAAATGAATGTATCGAAAGTATAATGTACTGCTCTTGTTAGGAACTTGCTGTTCCGTTGAGGACATATGTCGAGAATTTTCCTAACAAAGCATATCTTCATCCTTATGAGAGGTCTCTTATTGAGCTGACGCTTGGAGATGGATACTATGAACAGGTATGTTAGTAAAATTGCATTGCATCACTGAACATGTGTTTTTGGAATTCTGCTACCGTGTTCTAGTAGTAATTACAGGACATAGATAGTCTTATGATTATTTATCATTTCCATTTTGAAAAGGCTGAATGAGTACATGTTTTTGGTTGATGGCTATACTCATATAAACTTGTTATTATGGGTATTTTCTAATTTTAGATTTAAAATTGTTTAACAGGTGCTACGAAAGGTAGATGGTTTAAGGAAGAGGGTAGTATCTGTTGGAAAGGAACATGCTTCATTTTGTGCTAAGGTTTATTTAGTAATTTTCATTTGATTTTGACCTATTTCTTGGCTGGTTGATTCTGAAGTTGTCCTGCTGCTTGAAAGTATTATTTGCACTTATATGTATGAACTTTTAGTAGCAAAGTTCTGAATACCTTGTGCTAGGTCTATACATTAATAGCAATTTGTTCTTTTTTGTAATGCACCATCAATCCGAAAAGCTTGAGCTATTAGGTGAACACATGAATGGTTTTAGTTTTATTCTATATTTTCAACACACCCTCTCACGCAAGAACCCTTTGGGCTTGGAGCATGGACAGTGCATAGGCCTACCTGCCCAGTGCTAAATAAACTTTGTTTATTAGAAGCACCAGGGTAGTAAGGGTCGACCACTTGGTCTTAGAGGCTTTGGTACTGTACCATGTCATGAAAATTCAATCTCAAAAGCTTAAGCTATCTACTATTAGATGAAGATTGTTGCATGTATGAAATCTTCTTGTCTTTGCATTGATATGATTTTATGTTAAAGTATTTTTGAAGAAATTGTCATATGAATTGTATGGTCTCCATTGCTTTATCCCAAGGGCAGGAAGTATTGTCCATGTCAGTATTTGTAACATTCAGTCGGTTATTATTCTGAAATTGAATTCTTTTAGATTGAGTGTTCTGATGTCCCCTTACATAATCATCTTGTTACGTTGGTGATTTCTTTTGTCATCCTTTGCTTTCTTAACGTGATCAATTTCAGTTCATCTTGTAACACAGTCTTCGTCAAAGCGAGAAGCAGAGGAAAGACTGAATGAGGTGAGGTGCATATCTTTTGAGGAACCATATGCTTTCTAATTTCTCTGAAGATTTCACTATGTGGCATGATTTTATGCAGGGTCTTAAGAAAATTGAAGAGATTTTTGCCGAAGAACGGAAAGTTGTTGATGATTTGTTAGGCATAGCCAAGGTATTCTGCATTTCCAACATACGAAATCCTTCTTGGTCGTGTGTGTGTGTTTGCTTTTTGAAAACATAAATATCATTGTTCACAATTTGGGTGGCCTGTGAAGTTGAATTTATTTTCTTCAACAATGTGGATTCTAAGCTTAATTCATATCATCTAGCTCATAGTTATAAATTTTACAGACTCTAAGGGCAATGCCTGTAATTAGTTTGGAAACACCAACTCTCTGCCTTGTTGGAGCTCCTAATGTTGGAAAATCTTCTTTGGTCCATGTACTTTCTACTGGCAAGCCTGAGGTATGCAGCCAAATGTGTGAATATTTCTTTGTTGAAATCCTTCTTACATATGCTGTTTTAATTTTATTTTATTTTTTACAAAACTGAGCATGAATTGAATTATTGACCTTTCTAAGTAACCAGTCTTGAGTTTCTAATAAATTCTACATTGCTGGCATCACTCTCGATTTCCTTCCTATGGGTTTTCTGAAAAGATTTAATATGCATATGATGGTATAAATAAAGATACAATCACTTTGGCTAAAATTGCCACTGGGGTAATAAAATATATAATTAGAACTGATTCTCTGTTATAATGTAAATATTTCTATTATGTTGCTTGGTTTATTTGTGGGTGCATCTCCAATGGTTCTATGCTGGTGGTTCAGGAATTCTTTAGTGCCTTATGTCATGATTATGGCAGTCAAAATCTTGTGCCGGAATGTAAAATCGCATGATTTTATGATCTCCAACCCCCTCTCCGTGCTAACTCGGTGCTAGGATCGTGAATTAGCAAGATCAAGTGGGATTGCCATGCCAGAACATAAAACCGGTAAACTCGAACAATCCCCCCATGTTTTTAAACCCAATATTTAACCTAATGACCTGCTTTGTGATCGAGTTTGCTTGAAACCCTCAAATTGATTTCATTCTGTGATTCCTAAACCTTTCCTCTGATCTATGACTTTGTTCCTCTACACTGCAATCCCTATAGCTTTCGCTCTAGTAACTGTGTCTGCTCTTATGTCTGTTCAGTGCAACCTTGTCTGCGCTGGCAACCTTGTCATAGCGGAGTGTTTTGCTGTGGCGGCCATCGCATTTGTATTTGCAGCCAATCGTAGCCTAATTTGTAGTGCAACTGTTGTAAAAGTTGTCAACTTTCCCTTTCTATTCCCAAGCAGATTTTAGGATTTTTTAAGGGTAAAAAAGACTTCTTATTGTTTAAAAATAATTTGACTTTTCCTTTTTGCCCTTAAAATGATTCTGTTTTAAGTTTTTTAAAGGTAAAATAGTCTTTCCATCAGAATACATTACCTAATCCATCTTTTCCTTCTCTTCTCTGTCTCTGTTTTTAGTGGGCATGTCCCTGTCTCTGTTTTGAGCTGAGGGTGGCTCCCTTCCCTCATTTGTCTTTGTTTAGCTTTTCTCATTTTTATATTTATACTATTTTACATGCATTTATTTTTTGTAGGATCTTACAATCCGCGTTACAATCCTACAAGTTATGATCTTTCACCCCTTCTCTGATCCTACAAGAATCTTGATTTTGACTACCATGGTCATGATTGTAGCATCTTTTCCTTCTCTTATTCATTTGTTCTTGAAAGAATGCTTTTTTAGAATATTAAAAAATAAATTAAGGAATATCCAGCTGGTGCATGTGTCATAAGCATGAGCTTGTGAAACATGTTTGTTACCCTTGGAGCTAAGGAGATTTTTAGCAAAGGGATCAGCCAGTAAATCATTGGAGCTCAGTGATTTCTCTTTAGAGAAAAAAGAGAAGCATATGTTGAAAATCATGTGTCAATGCACACTTTAGACTGCTAAATATATGTTAATCTAATAATAAATACACGTCTTTATTTCCCTAGGTAATGTATTTACAGTAAAACAGAACCTATCAAATCATATGTACAATGAACTAGATACCAAACTAAGCTAGATTAAGTCTAGCACATGTTTTGCTTCAGGCTTCTGCAAAACTTCTTAGTTGCTGAAGATTTAAAGATTCCACCATCCACTTGTTATCTCATCCTTCCTCATTTCCTTTCCACCTAACATTTCAGATTTGTAACTATCCCTTCACAACAAGAGGAATTCTTATGGGTCATATTATTTTAAACTATGAGAAATTTCAGGTTAGCAATTTTCTCTGACTTGTTATTTGCTTTTTAACAATTTTTTTTATCATTTTTTAACCTCATATCACTCAGTTGTAATTGCTTACCTGGCATGGATGTAGGTAACAGATACTCCAGGCCTGCTGAAGAGGCATGATGGTAATTAACATTTCATTTGTTTTTCTCAATTTAAGTAGTATTTGTTTATCTTATTTGGTGAGGACTATATACCCAAGGTTTTCTTGGTGAATGTTGTTTTACTCATTGGTTTGAAAATTAAATTTTCTAAGAGGGGAGTAATATAGACTCATGTAGATAGCGATGTTCAGTTGCATTTTACCTTAGGTTTTTTAGCCCCTTCTGAGAATTTGCATTGCAACTTATTTGGTGCCCTTTGGGTGCTAAGCTAGCTGCTCCGAAGATCTGTATTGAAGGTTTGATGGCTGGTATAATTTTATTTACTATATAAATCTTTATTTTTCTTGATTAAGGATTGTAGTTGCAATTTCAGGTAGAATATAAAGATTTGTGGGAGATATCTTGTGGTTTAGGGATGGTGGTAGCAAGAAGGATCACTTGTTTAGTTCGTAGAATTGTTGCACACCAGAGAGAGAGAGGATTTGTTCTCTGTAATTTGGTTTCTTAAAGCATTATTATACTATATAAATGGCTACAGTATTACACTTTGTTTGGCATAAGACAATTAAGAGTAATAATGGCTTGAGGGAAAAGATGGGGAACCTTGAAAGCATGCTGTCTTGGCTTGGGTTCTATTTGGATACAGTGACATGCCAGAATATTTACACAGCATTTTATTTTACCTACTGATAAGCGTAGGCCACCTTTAATGAAAGTTTATCAGAGGAAGCGTAAGAATAGGACAGCTATAGAGGATTTGAATTGTCAATCATAACTGTATTAGTTATAACTGTATTTTGTTTCATGCTTTATAAATAGTTAGTTAGAAAGGGGAAAGGGATCTTTTGGAAAAAAATCGGAGATTGGAGGGAGAGGCTGGAACTCTCGAAACTCCAGTAGGAAGGTGTTGTACAGTTTCCTATTTTCTTCTCTGAACAAGAGAAGATCCAATAAAGAAATCTATTCTTTGTTCTGTACCTATCACCTACACATTATGGGAAACACTGGTTATTTCAGCTTTGGGTAGCAGTCAGATTTTTTTGGGGAATTTCTGTCATGCAAAGAAAGTGGGTTGCTTTTCTAAGCTGATATTCCCTTTTCCATTTTCTCAGCTGAATTTGTAATTCTCTATGTATTAACATTTAACAATCATTTTATTATTATTATTATTATTATTGTTATAAGCAAATATAGAAATGAATCAATAGAAAAGGTAGGAGTCAGAACTGGAGTTCATGCAACTTGTTGAAAATTAGTAGGCCCCTTCCATGTTGGTATGAGTTATTGGGGTTGGGGGATTTTAGATCTCCTGTACCTCAATTATTTCTAATAAACTGCATTAATTTCTTGTTCTTTTAACATATTTTAAACATAATACCCTTTTCCTCCTTTTTAATTTTTCTTTTCTGGTTTGGATATTTAGGGGACAGAAATAATTTGGAAAAGTTGACTCTCGCTGTCCTTTCACATCTTCCGACAGCAGTTTTGTATGTTCATGACCTTTCTGGGGAGTGTGGCACCTCACCTTCTGATCAGGTGTGCTTCTATGACAACTGAATATTAGAACTGAAATAAGAGTGAAATTGATCTCTCCTTTAACTGGCTATAAAAGTAGTTGTCTGGTTCTTTGTTCAAACTTGCAATGCAAGAAGACAGAATTTCATTCTCGTGGTTGAATAATTAGTGATAGCCTGCTACGAAGTGGGATTGAGTTATGTACTTGTCTACATTACAATGGCTTGTTCAGGCCTGTGGTTACCACCTTTTGGTTATCTACTTTGCAATTACTTCCATTGAAACCCATAAAAGGTACATGTGATGGCATTCAGAAATAAAGTAACAGAATTTTAGATGAGAAAGTGATGGGAATTGAATTGACTCAATTGAGGTGGATTCATGTTCTAGGCCCTTCTACATTGCCCTACCCTTTTGTTTTCTGCATACTACTGTAAAGGAAACAAGAGAAAGGTCCCTTGTTAATTACAAAAATGGATTCTCTTCCCTCAACTTTGATGCATAACATGAAATTCTGTTCCTTTTTATCCAGTTGAATAAAACAAGCTGATCCCTATCACAATCCTTTCAAATTGCGGGGAGAGATTATACTATATTGTATAGTTGGCATTGGACTGCCTGTAAAATATCACCTACCTATTGAAGAATTTTAGCAGAAAATATTTAGCATGTCATGCTTGTTACAAAGTGACTCAAAACTGAAGAGGGTGGTAAATTGAGTTTATAAAAATTTTCAGACTTTTTACATTTGAACTTACTGATCGAGTTTAAAGGACTGAATAGATAGATGATGAAGAGTACTTCTCACCTGGGTATACCAACACACACCCATGTTAATAGTATTTAAATTGCAATGTAATGTAAATAGGCCGTAAAAAGGATGAGATAGAGATAGAGAAATGGAAACAGAGATTTATAATGATTCAGCCACTTCTTGTTACCTTTATTTTGTCCCCCAAGCAATTTAACATTACCTTACTCTTCTACATGCATAACACTAGGAAGGAAAATTGTTTATCACAGCTCAACATGTGTTTGTTTTCTTGGACTGTTTTACATATGTTATGGACAGATATATAGTTGGGATAGAAACAAAGACTGTCAATGACAATGAGTAATAAATTATTTCAAAGAAGTAATTGATTATTGCAATGACATTGAGGCTTTATATTTTTATCAGGATGTGAAATGACCAATCATAGCAGACATGCCAAAAAGCCATGGCATTGTTGTCAATTTGTGGTTCTTTGGTATATTTGGTTGGAAAGAAATGCTATTAATTTTTGTGCCAGCAGTCATCTTATGAGTTCATTTTGAGATCCAATAGTTTTTTGGTCATTTTTTTGGGGCTGAGGGGGAGGTGTCTTTGTTAGATCTAAAAACGAGATTAGCATGTTGTGTTGCCTGATTCATGTTCTTAGTTCTCTCTTTCTCCTTTTGTTTCTGGTCATGATTTCTTTAGTTCTTGAGGAATGAGGATTTCTTATCCTCTTGCATATGTACTTTTCCCTTCTTTCTTAATAAATTCTATTTATAAAAATAAGTACAAGATTTTTGGATCAAGTCAAATTATTTTCCTCTTTTCAAAGCAATTTGAGATATTCTAAGTAAAAGTATTTTTGGAGGAATAGAGTCACATAGACTGTGCATATGCAATTTCACAACTCTTTAAATTTTAAGTGCGATTACAGATATGAGCAACGTAGAACTTACAAAGGTTAAGGCAAATCTTACCTCACAAGCTAACTTTTAGGGTTGAGTTGGGAAAATTTAAGATTATGTTGAAGCTTATCATAGATTCGATATTAAACCAGCATTAATTGTCCAAAACTAACCTGGTCTCACAGATTACCTAGTCCTGTAGCTTTCATAGTGCAATCTAGTTGGTCCTAGTTTCTACAGCTTTCCCAAAATCCGAATACAATATGTGTGTCACTGTCAGTCCTACAATTTTCATGCTCCAGGTGTCCAATCGTTGGCATGAGAGTTGTGTGCTGAGATTCCACATCAACTACACACGACCAAAATAGAGCCTATAAAAGTTAAGACAATCCTCACATAATGAGTTAGCTTTTGGGGTTAAATTAGGCCCAATACAAATTCAAGATTGAGCTTAAGCATAATCACATCACATATGTTACAAAGCATCAAAGTACTAATGATCTAAACCTTGAAGTCCTTGACTTAAGCTTGTCATTTTCCTTGCTTGTTAGTTATTATCAAAACCTTGCTTCTATGTTGACTTGCATGCTACTTTCACCATGGTTGGAGGAGAGCATTTTTCCATGGTTTGAAATGTTTGTATTTCAAATTTTAATTCTAGGATTATGCAATGCTGTGGGGTAGAGCTTTTTCCATTTTGATGAACCCCTTATAATCTCTACAAAATTGTTTTTTGGATGTTCTACTATTCATAGTTTTAGTTGAGGTTTTTCATCCCTTTCAAGAATCCTCCATTCGTTACTGTATCAAGGATGCTGTAGTTTTTCTAATTTGAAATATATATAGGGGATGTCTCTAGTGAATGATTAAGATTAAAACGCAAATATTAACCATTGGATCATACTTAAATGGACTGGATGAAATCAGCCATGAACTCGATCTGTCATTGATGAAGAGAATCAGGTTGGCTAAGAAAGTTTTTTAACTTCAGTTATTTTGGAAGGTCAATCACTATGAGCTAGAAAAGGCCACTGTTTGAGGTTGATGAGCATCTGGCTTTTTGTCTGTTTTTTGTCCATTAAATGCTACTTTATTCCATTCTTGCTTATAATAAACTGGTGTCAGTTGATTGAGGGAACATTAAACAGTTCAAATGGATGGTCCTAAGACAGTACTGATATCTACAAATTGTGATTGCTAGCTTATGGTTGTCTATGTGGAATTTTGTACGGTTAAACAGAAAAACCTACCATCCCATAGGTTAATTGTAAAAAAGTGGAAATTATCTATAAAGTTATTCTGACATTTTACAGACAGACAAAAGAAAGTTCCTTGCTTTTAACCTTTGGCTATTATTTTACCTTTGGGGGAAATCTGGATTGGAGATGGGGTATAAAAAATCTGAAAACAATTGTAATCGACAGTTTTGGTCTTTTGATAAGGCATTCAATTGATGGTGGTTGGTTATGCAGTTTTCAATATACAAAGAAATCAGAGAAAGGTTCACTGGACATTTGTGGCTTGATGTTGTGTCAAAATCAGATCTGTTGAAGATGTCTCCAGTGGTCTATGCAACAGAGGAGCTTTATCCCACTCAATTTGAGCTCCAAAAATACCGGAAATCAGGTCCTGATGGAGCTATTAATGTATCTGTGAAAACACAAGAAGGGCTACATGAGGTGAGGAAATTCTGTTCTAATTTTTCACATTTTCATTAGAATCTAACAATGATAAATTCCTAAAAGTTTGTAGAATCATGGAAAGAATAAGCTATAACCCACTTTTTGCTAATAATCACAATTTTATGGATAGAATTGTTTGTAATGATAGCCATATTGGCACTCTTTATCCCCCACCCCATTTTTGGTGGAAGCACATGGTGCATCCTGTTGAGGCAACTGCTAATTTCTTTGGCATGATACAAGCCATTTTCCTCACATGGGCTTTCAACCCACTGCCTCAGCACAATCACATTATATATAATTGTTTGAATAAAAGTTATAATGAATTTTAAAATAAGTTGCTGGAGTTCATTGAAAACCAAATTATAATTTTGAAGCTTTTAAAGAATTAAATTATGTAATTGATGCTTGGTGATTAAAGACTTAAATTTTGTAACAACCCCATCAATATTAGTTGCTAATTTGTTTGTGTATGTAAAATACAAAGCACCAACATCTATTTATACTAATAATTTGGTTAAGTATTAGCGTACTACTACCAATGCAAGCCCAAGCTCACTAATAGACTCCTAAATCCCTAATTAAATTGGGAAATAAATAGTAAACCTAATGAAATTAAGAAACAGCTAAGATTGTTTCCCCATTTTATTCAAAATATTCTATAAAATGATTAAGATATTATTTGATGTTTTAAAACTTAAGATAATAGGATTAAAATACACCTTTAGTTCCTAAAATTGACACTTATTTACAAATTGGTTTTGGGCCCAAAAAACTTACGTTTTAGTCTTTGTATAAGTGTTTCGTTGTGTTTTAATAGTCATAATAACACCATTTGGAAAATGTTAACGTGGCTCAGTTATTATAATTTAATAAATAGTAACTTTTACTAATGGTGTTGAAATGATAGGAACTAAAGTGTAATGAACCATTCATATAGGGACTAAGATGTAAGTTACTTTAGGAGAGACATTAGCGGCTGTTTGGTTTTAAAAATGTTTAGTTTTCATTCAATTTCCTATTTTCAAAGATTTGTAGAAGAAACAATGAAAATAACTTTTTTCTGTTTTCACAGTTTCATGTACAAATTTTAGGAAGCAGGAAATAGAATCAAAACAAGGTGAAAATTTTGTAATTAAAAGTGAAAACAAAATGAAAACAGAAAACGTTTCCATGAACCAAATAAGGCTCTTAATTTGTAAATGAATGTTAATTATAGGAAGCAAATTTGTATTTTAACCATATAAAAAATTGGTTTGCTCAAGGCAATTAGAGGTATGAAGATAGGATCATCTTACTTTCATAAACTTCAATTGAATAGATAGGTTAGGACGGATAAAATAGAAATATTTGAAAGGATGATCTTAGGTGTAGTACCATTGATTCTGCAGGTGTTATTCTTCAAATAGAATTAGAGTTTCACTTCAATAATATGCATAATAAAGGTCCGCATTAAAGGTTAACATACGAACATTAAAAATTATCACACGTTACCAAGGTAAAACTCTAGTAATATTAGAGAACACGACATCATTAGTACGTATAATACTGCATTTAAGTTTTGTCCAATTTAAAGAGGAGGAGGAGATGGGGTAAGGAACATAGTCCATATGGTCCAAAGCATGGGTATAATTTCAAGGTTTTTTTTTTTTTTTTGCAAGAAAAACAAGATGCTGAGAGACATTTGATGCGCCAAATATATTGGAGCAACCTTACCTTATTTGTTAGATTTTTATTTATTTTACCGTTTTTTTTTGTGCCCAAGTTTATTGACTAATAAGGGTTGTTGCTTTTCTTGTGTAGCTGAAGCATAGAGTGCATGGACTGCTTAATTTGCAGATGTCCAAGATAAAAAATATGAGCAACAACCAAGAGAAGTGAAAGGTCACAAAAGAAGGGCAAGGTGCCATTCTAAGGGTAGGAAACTTCCTGGTCAAATAGGGAAGTTGAGATCTTCATGAATATCTTTGTAAATTAAGTTAGCAGCTCTTTGGCCAGCCTCCAAGCAGGAAAACAAGCAAAGGCTTTGTAGAGTAAATTGACGAGGAGACTGAGCATGTAAAACTTCCAGAAAGTGTTTGGCCACCTATTTGGCTTTGTTGAGGGGATCTCGTTTCCAACCGTATCGAACCTTCTTGAAGAAACTAGAAATGCTTCCTTATTGGCTATCGTTCCAGGCATCTGGCCATGGTATTTAAATTTGTTGTCGTTGATTGACCATAATATATCCATGTCCATTGTCAGAAGTCGTCTTAAATTGGTTAATAAAAGTATTATTATGAGTATTTCTTTTTTCATGTTTATGTTATGCTTTGTCAACGAAGATAGAAAATGTTTCCTTGTGCTGAATGTTAATCATGGTTAGAAAGAACTTGCATTTTAAAGATAATTTATATCCATGGATATATATACGTATACCGTATGTATGTATGTATGATTGATACCTAATCAAGGAAAAGCAAAATACTAGTTTTAATTGGTCTTTTTATGTAAATAAATCAAATACCACTCTTGAAAGTAGCAGGTAGGATTTAGTTATGGGTTCATTCTAGTTTTAGATTAACTTCAATTTACTTGGAGATTTTTTTTTTGTTAGTTTAAAGTATTATAATATTTTTTTTCGACAATGAATATTTGAAGAATTATTTATATGTAAGAAATAAAGATATTGAAAATAAGAGAAAGGGATTGAATTTATTTTTAAAAGATTTTTTAAAACTTTAAAAACAACTCCTTCAAAGCAAATGAGAGCAAAGTTAGAAAGATGAGTACATTGGATTTTATACTTGTATACTCTTAAGACAATGTCATGTTCAATCCTTGATTTTTAGCCAAGATTTTTACTATATTAAATATTTAAGTATTTCTTTCTTTACATGAAAGTGACTTCAATTTATAATAAATTGACTTTTAGATGATTTGAACCCAAAGTCTTCAGTTTTTTAGATTATTTTAAGATGCAAAATTATTTGCTTAAGTACTTCGAGTACCATTTTTACATAAAGGTTGGAAGTTCCCAAGTACTTAGAATGGTTTTCTGCTTCTTTTATTTGCATTCATCCTTGGATTTCTTCTATCTCCTTGCTCATTTTCGACTAAAGCGAGCTGACTTATCTACATTGATAATTTGTCTTGAAGCTAATTGGTATTATTGAAGGATCGAACTCTGATATTACCTCTGCCTCTAAGCTACTAGCTTAAAAAAAATAATGTTATCATCTGCAAAGAACAAATGAGAAATTCATAGTGCATCTCTTGTTATTTTAATGCCATATAGAGCCTGCTTATTTTGTGCTTATTGGATTTGTCATAAAAATACACCTCTACATAAAATAGATATTGTGAGAGTGGATCTCACTGTCTAATTCCTCTACAGAGGTGAAGCTTTGGCAAAGGAATCCAATAAAGAAAGACTAGTAATGCATCTCATGATCTATATATGAAGTCTAGGGATAGGGAAATCCCTTAGTGCATAAGGCATCTTCTAAGAAAGTTCATTCAATGTGATATCAAAAGTTATAATTAGCATCATCTATTATCAATCTACTAGGGATTAAGGCACTCTGCTTCACTAGTTTGGGAGGGTAAGCTTGATCCTATTTTTAATGTTTCTTTTTTTTTTTTCCAATAATTTTCAAAATTATTTTGCAAAAAGATATAGGCCAAAAATCACCTATGTACGTGGTGCTTAATGTTTAGAATGAGATATAAAAAAAGCTCTATTTAGTCCATTACATTAAGTATCTTTAACTAGATTATTAAAACTAATAAAAGTAATTACAATTAGTTAATAGATTTAACTTGCTTGAATTCCACGCCACGATTGAGAATATCGAAGATTAATTTGGTCACATATCTCCAATAATATTCCAATTTCTGATAAAACAAAGCCAGCTTTCCATCTAGACTTGGAATAATTGAAAGTTTCATTTGACACAATTTTAAAAAGAAAATCTTTAATGGATTTTGTATCCATTTCTTTCCTCATGTCCTCTGCCACTCAAATTTTCGCCGTAGTAGCATACTCTAAATTAGAAAGGTTATAGGAAAAAAAAAGCTTTTAAAAGAATTTTAGTGATGACCTTGATAATGCCATGTTCTTCTGTACAGTTTTCCTTTTGTTTTCTTAAAATTTTTTAATAAAATATAATAATTTATCTGTTATAGATAAAATTATATAATAAAAATATTCTAACGTTATAATAAAGTAATTACAACAAAATATTATATATATATAATAAAAATTTTATGAATTTAATACTTTTTTACTCTCATAGCAATAGTTTTAAAAAGTATATATATGAACATACGATTTTTTTTACAAGTGCACAAGTTGTTAAGTAGTAAAATATCATATCCATATAAACTATATTGTTAAGTGCCACGACTATCAACGATTCAATAATTTAACTGTTCCAACTGAGATTTTTAAAATAGAAAAAGTGAATCAATATTGCAATACAACAAATTGGAAAGCAAACTTAAGGATCGACATGATTTATAATGCAAAAACTTGTAAGACTAAGGTTCTATCCAATTTGCATTGCCAAAACTAAAAAGATAATCACTCTGGTTGAGTTTTACAAGTTTGGAATGTAACACTTTAAATTAATTTCAATAAATAAAGAATTTCATAAATTTTTAAAATAATAAAATTTTCATTTTCAATCCAAGTTCATTAAACATTTTAAATAAAGAAAGGATTTACAAATTATATCGAACAATTGCTACAGGACTTATTCCAAATACAACAGTTTTCAAAATAATATTCTAAACCCTATAGTAGTTCCATCCACACCTTCACTGAGTCCGGTGCTAATCGTTTTAATTACTTGAAAAATGAATATAAGGGTGAGTACTCTGCACTACCAAAATATACAATTAAGCATAGAGTCTCACCTCCAACACATTTTCAATACATTAAACAAATACAGCCACAAGCAACATTATCACACCCACAAGTATAAACCATGAATGATCACAGATTTTCACCATGAATGATCACCGGTTACCCCCGCCTCACGGATACCACGTGGATAGTCACAGGTCGCTCAGCAAAAGTAATGGTTAGAGGTCTAGTCAAGAAGAGAGTGTGTGGCCTGTGATGCACCCGTTCCACAGTCGGTGTCACCACCGCTCCCTCTTCCCCAAGGTATTTCTACCGTCTTCATCTCCCACACCCCTAGTGTATCGCTGAATCATTTACAGCACATTACAACAGCGTTACACACTCTAGTCACACACATTTCAGTATACGGTACATAGCCCACAATTAACAGTTTACGAAACTAGGCCCATATTTCATTTTCATAGCACACACAGCACATAGCTCACAATTCATTCAAGACACACAGCCCCTAGCCTATTTCCATTTATATTACACGGCCCTCAGGCCCACATTTTCACACAATATTCATTCACAACATCCAGTACATAATTCATATCATTTCTTTGCATCCAATGCCAACCAACACAAGCACATCACTCAATTTCACACAATAAGCTGGAGGTCGGACACCTCCAGACTCAACCCAATTTGTACAATTCATCAATACACATAAAAAGTAGGGTAGAGTCCCCCCTTACCACGAATTGAAGACCCACACTCAAAGTCAACCACAGGAGTGTTCCCCACACAGATCTTGGCCTAAATACATGGGAGAATTCCATGAGAACCCCATAAATCACCCAAAATCAAAGAAAGGGAAGAAAAACTAAAACCCTAACCATTTAAAACTCACCTCTAAGCGTTCCTCACACAAATCCGAGCTCTAATCTCGCTTCTGAATGGCTTTGGAGACAATTAATCAGTGGACAAGGGTTCTGGGTCAAGAGGATTGAAGAGATTTGGGAAGGAATTTGAGAAATGAATCTCAAATCCCTAAACCCCCTTTTAAAACTCCTCTGATCATGACACTCTTGCACCAAAACTCTTATTTTACCTAATAACAAGAGAATAAAAATGAGTGTTACAAGAGACATTATTGCCTGGGTGAGAATGGGTCCAAAGAACTCCCCACTTTTCCTACGATTTCTTGCCTAAGCGAGTTCCATGTTACTTAGGCGAGAGGATAGTTGCAGTAACTTTATCATATATCGCTTGAGCGCTTGAGCGAGAGTACTCCAAAATGGTTAATCTAGAAAATTATGTCTTACATGAGCAAGACATATTTCACTTGAACGAGATACCATGCAGCAAAATTCTTATTTTTTAATACAAGAGCAACAAAATTGAGGGTGTAACATCTCTTCTTCTTTTTCATCTTCTTTCTCATCACTTCAACTCTCTTTCCACCACTATATCATACTCATCCTTCTTTGCGCCAACAAGGTTGTCCCCTTTAACAACTCTTTCTGTCCAAGTAATAACGTGAAGAAACTTATTAAAGAAGAAGTTTCATATTTTAGATATGTAATTTATAATATAATAATTTACTTAGTTGGAGTTTAAGATTGAAAGGACCTAGTGATTATATGAAATATTCATTTTGCAAAAAAATTTAGTATATGAAAATTTTAAAGTTGATAAATACTTCTAGACAAAGTAACATTTCTACTTGAATAGTAGTAATTTTAGCTTTAATAGTAATGATTCATGCGAAGTAGAACTTGAAAAGTAGTTATGAAAATTGTTCTTCAAGTGACATAACTCTTTAAGTACATTAAATTTTACATAACAACACTTGTTATAATAGTTTGAATTGCTCTCCAGGATAATACAAAATCACTCTTTAATATAATTTTTTTGGTATAATGTTTCTTATTTCAGTTGCTAATAAATGTGAAATGTTTAAAATTAGTCTCTCTTGTTACTCATATTATGTTAATTAATGATTTAATTAAATAAGTTTTACATAATTGTACTATTAAAAGAAGGTTAAATATGTTTTTTAATTCCTATAAAATTATCAAAATTCACTTTTAGTTGGGATAAAAAGTTATTTTAGTTTCTACTTAATTGAAACATAAAATATTCATTATATAATATTCAATTTATTTTTGAAATTTTAAAAATTTTATTAAGATATATGTTTAATAAAAATAAAAATAAATTAGATATAATTTTATATATAATATTAATTTATCATATATTAAAAGAAACAACATTTACTTGATTAGAAATAGAATGTGTGTACCATCTGTGTTTCCTACAATATTTATACTTATGAGAAATGCTAGTAAGGCACTGGCATACACTCTTTCTCTAACATATTATTGGCTAAAATTTATTGAAAATTACAAAAGTATGATAGTGAAATATTAATTTAAAAATAAGAATGAGTGATGTAACACCCTCTTTTCATAATTTAAAAAATTATGTTTTGTTTAATATTAATAACATTAAGATGTGTTAGAAATGTATTTTGAGGAGTATTAGAAGAGGTTGATGCAGGGAATCTCGCTCAAGCGAGATTGAGCACCCAAAAATATCTTGTTTCATAGCAGTGTCGCTCAAGCAAGATAATTCTCACTCAAGCGAGATAGGATAGAATCTGCCCAACCATCACCTTGCTCAGGCAAGGTGAAGATCTCGTCCAGGCGAACTGTGTCTTTCAGGCGAAGACTCACAGGAGAAATATCGCCCTCTCTAGTCGCCATCTCGCTCAGGCAAGATGAAGCATGTTCAAGCGAGCATACAAGAAAAATATTGAGAAAACCATTGTCTGCATATCTCACTCAGGAGAGGGATTCGTCGCTCAAGCGAGAGCGCGCAGAGCTGAGGGTTATTTAAGAGATTTTCAACATGGAAATTCATTTCATTTCTATAACTCACGTCCTTCTATCAATTTCTCTAAACTTTTTCTTCCCTATTACAGATAAAAGTCTTAGAAACTCCAAAACTTCACTAAATCTGAGCTCAAACTTCAACTTTACGTAATCGTCGAACTACCTTGGTCCGTGAACCAACCTTGCTATCTCATCACCAAGGAGAGCTCTATCTTATTACTAAGAACTATTGTGTTTGTATTTATGAAAATGCTTGATTTGAGTATATGATGGATGATAATATGTTTTTGATATATTTGGAATATGATTTGTTATACATGAAGCATGTTTCGGTAGTGATTAATGATGAGTATGATCTTTATTTGAATATATGCATGTACATAGTGAATTGAGTCTGATGGAACTAACTCTTGACAATAACTGATTTATTGTATGAAATAATAATGAGTTAGAATAAAATATGGAGAAATGAGATAGAATATAGAAAGGAAAAAGAATATGATAAGGACGGGTATAAATAGTTCAGAGGTATACTGGGAGTATGGAAGATGGAGAAGACTGAAAAGTCTTGGAAAAATGAGAGTAGATGTAACACTTTATATTTCTTTCCTCAATATACGATAAATTTTCATAAATATGGTAAAATAATTTTTTCTTTCAAAAACTCTCTAATGAGAAAGAAACAATGAAATGATATAAGTTTCATTGAGTAAAATTTCATTAATTCATAATTACTTTAGAAAAACAAAGATTCTAAAGTTTTCATCAGCAATAAAGAGAAATAGTAGTTTTACAACTATTTTTAAAGAATGCTATAGAACTGAAATTATCCATTACATAACTCAAAATAACTAAGTCCAATAGCAGTTCTCATCCATCCATGCACTGTGAGCCTGTTACTATTCGTCCTGGTTTCCTGAAAAATGTTGTGTAAGGGTGAGTCTATATCCTACCACTCATACATCACATATATTCATCACAAAACACATCTTATCACGATTAAAGAAAACATCATGGAATTACATATCACAGTGTCATATAAATCATGTTTTCATCTCAACACATATGATATTCCACAGATTCACAATTTCTTTTACTTTTATCCACGCTTATCGCGTCCTGTGGCCACAGTTATTCGATGCCTCTATCACGAGGTCTTACACATCCATGTAAATAGTCGTCAGATGACCCAATGCAATACAGATACAACGTATACAATAGACGACCCCTTAGCAAAGGTAATGGTCAGGAGTCCAGTCGAGAAATGAGTGTGTGGCCATGTGGTGTATTTGAACACAATATTTCGTGCACAATCTCGAATGTCACTCACCACCCTGCATTTTTCCAAGATATTCCATATCGTCTCCATCTTCCACTCCCTAATGTATCTCTGTAACTATTTACATCATATCCTTTTTTCATCTCATACTCTTTCAAGTATATTCACATGTTCACATATGCCATTTCTCATGTTCACACATATTTTTCATCATATTTCCACATACTTTTCATCAAATCATAGCATATTCACAATACGTATCATTTTTACATGAAACACAATATATTCAAACATGAAACATCCATCTCTTTGTATATTTCGTATCACAAAATCATAAAATCATATCATCCATCCTCAATATACCTTATCATACACTATTTGAATATAAAATCATAGATCTAAAGAGAAATCTAAGTTTAGGAGGTTTAGTATGGGAGAAAATGGTGAGATACAACCTTAGAACCTTTGAGAACCTTGGATAGGAGTGAAAAAATGAAAATTTCGTCTGAAACCCCCTTTTTATAGAAACATTTTGAAAGTTATTGTTCACTGCCAAAATTACTGTTCATCGTTGAGAACACTGCTCACTATTTTACTATTCACGCTAGAAACACTGTTCACAGTCACTGTTCATGCCAGAAACACTATACACACGTACTGTACACGTACTGTACGCATATGTGACGTCAGCCATGACGTCATTGGTCATTGTACATAGGCAGTTTCACTGTTCATACGTGGTTTACTGTTAATAGACAGTTTTACTGTTCATCGACACTGTTCATAGGCGGTTTTACTGTTCACTTTTTTAAAAAAAAAAATCAAAATATAGGATGTTATAATTCTCCCATATTTTAAGGAATTTGTCCCCAAAATTCACTAAGTTACAAAAAGATTAGGATATAATTCTCTCATCTTATTCTCAATTTCCCACGTGACATCCCTCATCACTAGTATTCCATATTACTTTAACTAGTGAAATATCCTTACCCCTTAATTTCTTAACACGGTGATCAACAATTTTCACTGGTTATACATTATATGACAAATTCTCTCTCACTTGAACAGGATCAAGTTCTATTACATGAGTAGGGTCAGGAATAAATTTTTTAAGCTGAGATACATGGAATATAGGATGCAAGTTTGAGAGATTTGGAGGCAAAGCAATCTCATAAGCAACTAGACCAACTTTACTTAACACTTCAAATGGCCCAATAAACTTAGGAGATAACTTCTTGGATTTTATAGCTCTTTCAACTCCAGTTACAAGTGAAACTTTCAAAAACACATGATTATTTACCTGAAACTCCAAAGGTTTTCTCCTCTTATCATAGTAACTACTTTGCCTATCTTGTGCTATTTTCATCTTTTCTCTGATCAATTTGATTTGCTCATGTTGCTTCTAAACCATATCTGGCACATATAGGATCGCCTCTCCAGTTTCATACCAACATAAGGGGTTCTGCACTTTCTTCCATACGGAGCCTTAAATAGAGCCATTCCAATGCTTGCATAATAACTATTATTATACGTGAATTTCATCAAAGGCAGACATTCCTCCCAAGTTCCTTGTTGTTCCATCACATAAGCTCTCAACAAATCCTCCAAGGATTGTATTGTTCTTTCAGTCTGACCATTAGTTTGTGGATGATAAGCTGAACTAAGTTTTAACCTAGTACCCAAGGCTTTCTGTAAACTCTCCCAAAATCTCTATGTAAACCTTGGATCTCTGTTTGACACAATACTAGTTGGCACTGCATGCAATCTGACTATCTCTCTCACATACATATCTGCTAGCTTTTCCAACTTGTACTTCATATTAATGGAAAGAAAATGAGCTGCTTTAGTCAATCTATCTACTATCACCCAAATTGCATCATGATTACTCTTTGTTCTTGGTAGACCAGACACAAAATCCATAGAAATATTATCCCACTTCCACTTAGGAATTTCTAATGGCTGTAACATCCCAGGTGAACGTTGATGTTCTACTTTTGCCTTTTGACAAGTTAAACACTTTGCTACATACTCAGCCACATCTTTCTTCATTCTATTGCACCAAAAATTCTTACGAAGGTCTTGATACATTTTTGTCGTACCAGGATGAAAACCCATTCTACTTTTATGAGCTTCCTCAAGTATTATCTGCTTAAGCTCATCATTGGAAGGAATACATACACGGTTCTTGAACTTAATTAGTCCATTTGCATCACAATGGAACTCCAAATCCTTTCCTTCACCCCTCTGCCTCATCATTTCTTGCAAGAACATATCTTCTTGTTGGGCATCACGAACCCAAACCAAGAAATCATTGTTGATTATCAAAGTCCCAAGATACAAACTCTGAGGTCGCACCTCCACTGCCAAATTCATATCTCGAAACTTCTCAATCAACTCTAATTCTTTTGCCATCATACTTGCCATATGCAAGGACTTCCTACTTAAAGCATCAGCAACCACATTTGCTTTCCCAAGATGATAAGACAATGTAAAATCATAATCCTTCAGAAATTTCATCCACTTTCTCTGCCTCATATTTAGCTCTTTCAGATCAAACAAGTACTTCAAACTCTTATGATCACTAAACACCTCAAATCTCACCCCAAATAGATAATGTCTCCATATCTTAAGGGCAAAAACCACCGCGGCTAATTTTAGGTCATAAGTAGGATAATTAACTTCATGAGGATGCAACTGCCTTGAAGCATAAGCAACTACCATTCCATCCTGCATCAAGACACAACCAAGTCCTTACCCAGATGCATCACAATACACATCAAACTTCTGTTCTGGATTAGGCAAAACTAAGATAGGGACAGATGTTAACTTTTCTTTTAGCTTTTGGAAATTAGCTTCACACTTTTCATTCCACACAAACTCCTTTCCTTTTCTTGTTAACTTCGTCAAAAGAAAAGTTATTTTAGAAAATGCTTCAATGAATTTCCTATAATAGCCAGCTAGTCCCAGAAAACTGCAAATTTCTGTTGGATTAGTAGGCCTTGGCCATTGAACCACTGCCTCCACCTTTACTGGATCCACCATAATGCCATCTTTTGATACCACATGTCCCAAAAATTGGATTTGTGGTAACCAAAATTCACACTTAGAGAATTTTGCATACAACTGTCTTTCTCTTAATATCTGCAAAACAATTCTCAAGTGTTCTGCATGTTCTTCATGAGTCTTGGGATAAATCAGAATATCATCTATAAATACTACAACAAATTTATCTAAAAACTCATGAAAAATTCTATTCATGTAGTCCATGAATACTGCAGGAGCATTAGTCACACCAAATGGCATAACTAGATACTCATAGTGACCATAGCAGGTTCTAAACGCTGTCTTGGGGATATCCTCACTCTTGACTCTGATCTGATGATAACCATATCGCAAATCAATTTTTGAAAATATGGAAGCTCCTCGTAACTAATCCATCAAATCATCAATTCGAGGAATAGGATACTTATTCTTTATTGTTACCTTATTCAACTGCCTATAATCAACACATATCCTCATGCTCCCATCTTTCTTTTTCACCAAAAAAATAGGTGCTCCCCAAGGTGACACACTTGGCCTTATAAACCTTTTCTGCAATAATTGTTCTACCTCTTTCTTTACCTCAGCCAACTCCACTGGTGACATCTTATATGGTGCAATAGAAATAGGATTTGCTCCCAGAATGAGATCAATAGTAAACATAATCTCTCTTTCTGATGGAAATTCAGTAACATCATCAGGAAAAACTTCTAAAAAATCTCTAACCACTGGGATATACTCAGGCTTCATTTCCTTTTCAGTCTCAATTGAAAATAGAACCATGTAAGCCTTAGCACTCATTACATTTTTCAATGGATCTGGACCTAAGAGTTTAGCACTTTATGATACTTTAGTGCCAAAAATCAAAACTTTCTCTTTACAGTCCAATAAAACATGGTTGGATGACAACCAATCCATTCCCAAAATTATATCAAGTTGGGAAAGAGGTAAACAAATCAAATCTATACTAAAACTCCTATTATGCACCATCACAAGACAATCTAAGGACACAGAAGAAGTTGCTACGGGCTTACCCGTAGGAGTAGATACAATTACATCACAAGACAATTCAGATACAGGTAATTCTAGACATCTCATACAATCCACAGAAATAAAGGAATGAGTAGCACCATAATTAAACAACACATCTACAAGTCGGTCTTTTATGATACATTTACCTCTAATAAGCTCCTCTGATTTTGAAGTCTCAGCTTCATTCATAGCAAAAACTTTGTCTTTCACATTTGGCTTTGTTCCAGTGCTTGCTCTAGATTCAGGTCTTTGTTCCACACTCATGTTTCCGCTCTTTTGTGGAGCAGACCAACAGAAACTAGCAGTGTCCCATTTTCCTACAAATGTCACATGTTGGTAGAAGTTGAGGACAATTCTTTTTAATATGAGGTCCACCACACTTGAAACATTTTAGTGGCCTTCTGAAAGAACCAGAACCACCACTACTATCTTCTTGAGATACAGTCCCATTCATTTGAGACTGATTTGGACTAGAATAAGGTCCTCTAGAAATCTTGGAGGCCTTCGGTCTTGCCTCATAGGACCACCGATTTTGGTATCCACCATCTTACCCTTAGTATTGGCTTCAAATATTCTGCATTTACTCACTAGAGTGGGTAAATCTGTCAGTTGGAATACACTAACGGCAGCTCGAATATCTGGCCTTAGCCCATGTTCAAATTGAGCACATAGATCTTCCTCTCCATCATTATGTTGATAGTGAGGCCAGTATTTCATCAATTCATGAAATTTAGCAGCATATTCACCTACAGACATGTTTCCTTGTTTCAACTCAAGGAACTCCCTATCCTTCTGTTTCTTTAAATCTCTAGAAAAATAATTTCCCAGGAAGGTTGCCTTAAATGTCTCTCAAGGAATATAACCATCTCCTTGCAGTAGAGTTTGACTAGCAAATCTCCACCAGTCCTCAGCTTTTCCACTCAGCATATAAGTAGCATAAGTTACCTTATGCTCCTCTCTACATCCCATGACATGGAAAATCTTCTCTACATCTGCTATCCACCTCTGAGCTCCCTCAGGATCAAACTTTCCTTCAAATTTTGGAGAGTTATGCCTAGTAAAAGAAGAAAGTCCTCTATACTCGGCTGGTTCAGCCTCCTGGTTATGTGCCAAAGTCTCTAAGACTTAAGTCATGCGCTCCAGGAGTTCATTTGTAGCACCAGCAGGTCTACCTCTACCAGCCATAGATCTAATCTCTCAATAAACTCAAATCACTTATTAATCTATCATTCATATACACATAGATACATCTAGTTCAGGTAATTTACATCTAACAAGTCATATTAGCAAATAATCATTTCATATTCTAGTATATCTATTACATAACATAGACATGTTAGTTCCATACCCCAGTCTGGTCTGGATGAACTGCTCTGATACCACAATTGTAACACCTTATATTTCTTTTCTCAATATATGATAAATTTTCATAAATATGGTAAAATAAATTTTTCTTTCAAAAACTCTCTAATGAGAAAGAAACAATGAAATGATATAAGTTTCATTGAGTAAAATTTCATTAACTCATAAGTACTTTAGAAAAACAAAGATTCTAAAGTTTTCATCAGCAACAAAGAGAAATAGTAGTTTTACAACTATTTTAAAAGAATGCTATAAAACTGAAATTATTCATTACATAACTCAAAATAACTAAGTCCTACAGCAGTTCTCATCCATCCATGCACTGTGAGCCTGGTATTATTCGTCCTGGTTTCCTAAAAAATGTTGTGTAAGGGTGAGTCTCTACCCTATCACTCATACATCACACATATTCATCACAAAACACATCTTGTCACGATTAAAGAAAACATCATAGAATTACATATCACAGTGTCATATAAATCATGTTTTCATCTCAACACATATGATATTTCAGATATTCACAATTTCTTTTACTTTTATCTATGCTTACCAAGCTCTGTTGCCACAGTTATCCAATGCCTCTATCCCGAGGTCTTACACATCCTTGTAAATAGTCGCCGGATGGCCCAATGCAATACGGATACAACGCATGTAATAGAAGGCCCCTTAGCAAAGGTAATGGTCAGGAGTCAAGTCGAGAAATGAGTGTGTGGTCATGTGGTGCATTTGAACACAATATTCCATGCACAATCCCGAATGTCACTCATCACCCTGCATTTTCCCAAGATATTCCATATCGTCTCCATCTTCCACTCCCCCAACGTATCTCTGTAACTATTTACATCATATTCTTTTTTCATCTCATACTCTTTCAAGTATATTCACATGTTCACATATGTCATTTCTCATGTTCACACATATTTTTCATCATATTTTCACATACTTTTCATCAAATAATAGCATATTCACAATACGTATCATTTTTACATGAAACACAATATATTCAAACATGAAACATCCACCTCTTTGTATATTTCGTATCACAAAATCATAAAATCATATCATCCATCCTCAATATACCTTATCATACACTATTTGAACATAATATCACATTTTCACCATGTATTCATCATAAAATCACATAAACAGCCAATTATTCTCACTTTTCATCGATTATTTTTCATAAAACAAGGATTATTTCATATATAATCACGTACATGACAAGATCTATGAGAATACAAGTAATAAACATAGCAAAATAATAAAGTAGAGCCCCTTTTACCTCAAAACAGAGCTTTTACAAAGATTTAACTCTAGAACAAAGTTTTTCCTAAGAACACTATGAACATCTATAAGAAAAAGAAAAAGAAGAGAAATGAACGGTAAATCTAACTTCAAACTTAGAGAAACTTACTTGAAATCCTTTAGAACGGACGTAGAATCACATATCTGAAGAGAAATCTAAGTTTAGGAGGTTTAGTATAGGAGAAAATGGTGAGATATAGCCTTAAAACCTTTGAGAACCTTGAATAGGAGTGAAGAAATAAAAATTTCTTCTAAAACTCCCTTTTTATAGAAATTTTTTGAAAGTTACTGTTCATTGCCAGAATTATTGTTCATCGCCAGAAACACTGTTCACTTCAGAAACACTGTTTGCAGTAACTGTTCACGTCGAAAATACTATGCACACGTACTGTACACAGACTGTACGCGGATGTGACTTCAGCCATGACGTCATCGGTCACTGTACATAGGCAGTTTTACTATATATACATGTTTTACTGTTCATAGGCGATTTTACTGTTCATCGACACTGTTCATAGGCACTTTTATTGTTCACTTTTTTTTTTAAATATAAATTCTATCCAAATCTATTCCAATTATACTTTAACAAACCTCATTTTATTTAAATCAAAATGTAAGATGTTACAGTAGGAGCACCATAGGCTTCACACTCATTTCCTGACTAATACTCCTGACCATACTTTTGCTAAAAGAGACTGGGTTGGCACACATTGTATCCATGTAGCTGCGGCTATCCAGCAACTATCTATGCTAAAGAAAACCTCAAGAGATCCCACGGGCAGTGAAATTGAGAAATGAAAGTGTTAATAGTAATAGACCTAAGTTGAATAAATTAGATGATTAATGATCTTGTTATATGATGCTTGTATGATTTCTTTATCTATATTCTTGAATTATTTGTGAATGTATGCTTAGTAATAAAAATAAAGACTCATCCTTACATAAACATTTCAGGGAACTAAGATAACAACACCCACCGAGAGAATTAGATTAGTAGATAGTTCTGTAACCAATAGATTTAATTATGTATTTAATGAATGTTAGAGACTTTGTTTCTTTAAGATTGCTATATATGTAAATGATATACCTAGTAACATTGTTACGATGCAAATGAAATTAGCTTATAACATTCCTTTTGATTATCCTATAAGTAGAATCCATCATACCCTCTGTGTATATATCTTCCCTGGCACCGTGAGGACCCCAGCAGCATTAACCTACTTGTTGACGTACCATGACTATGATCATCTTGGGAGACCATCTCGATAGACATTTGAGCAGATGACGGGTACCTAAGTTACTACAGATCTTGGTGATCTATATTTTGAATCGGATGATGATCTCAACTCTGATGATATAGCGATGACAAAGGGATGACACAGGGATGACTAGTATCTCTTTGATCATGTGATGGATAGACTGGTCATTAGGATTTATTATGTTTTGCATTTTATAAATGTTGAAAAATAGTCCTAATATATTTTGATGTATTTTGATGAATATTTTGTAAATGTTACTATTTTGTATATCAAAATGAGTGTTCATTTTATTTCAATTTTTATTGTTAAAATTTGTTTTATTTTATTATTTTATTATTCAAAATTCTGATACGTTTGAGCAAAATAAATAGGATATATGATAATTTCACATGTTATATTTGACCGATAATAAATTTAAGTAAATTTTCATATAAATTCCAAAATTTTACTCTTATTATGTTGAATAAAAATAAAGATGTTACAAGTGAGACTTCATAATTTTTATAATTTTTAATAAATTTTAACCAATAAATTTAGAGTGTGTTAAAAAAGTGTATTGCTAACTTTCTTTTTATACTTATTTATCATATTATTATACTTGATTATTCTTTCCATTTATCACCTTTTTCTTATTTCATTCTTAACTATTTCAAATATCTCTGTCTTCAAAATATTTTCTAAAATAAAGAAAAATCATTGTTCTTCTATGATATATAAAAGTTATTATTTATTTTTTTTATATTTTTGTAAGTTATAATTTAATATTTTTATTATTTGATTTGTTTTAATTTTTTTTCATTATTTTATAAAATTAATAAATAATTATGTTTTTATAATTTCATTCTTAAAATTTAATGCATGTTTAGTAAACAAATGTAGTTTTTAATATCCATAGTTTTAATAATTTTTATTAATTAAAATAATAACTAATAGATATAGTAAAATTTTTTTTAAAAAAAAAACTTAAACTCTTATATAAAATTTTAAGAATACTTGAATTAAATGTAATAATACATTAATATCTTTTTTTCTAGTAATATATTAATATCTTTAAACTTATATAACGGTGATTTCAAATAAACATTACTTTAATTTAAATAGTTATAAAATTTTAACTTTTAATATAGTCCTTCAATTTAAGTTGATTAAATAATTAACTAAAAATTAACATTTATGTGTAATTTTTTTTACTTAAACTTGTTGTACAACAGGTTTTTAATTTTATTTTTAAATTCACTATTTTCTTTTTCATATTCATTTTATTATATATTTACTGACTTTTAATATTTTATTTATTTATATATTTATTATATATAATTATATTTAAATATAGTAGAGACTAAAACATTTTTTTTATAAGGAGTTAAAGGAATTTTAATAATTTTATATAGATTTAAAAACCTATCAAGTGAAGCTTTTATAGCCAAATTAACGATTGATTAAAATTGAATAATAATAAAATTAATTTTAAATATTTTATACTAACTAAAAAATAAAACAAAAATTATAAAAATAAAAAATAAATTTCAATAATTTTATAAAAATTAACAATATATTTAACTCTTAAATATAATATAGCGTAAAATACATTATAATGATGTAGTACTAAAATACATTTATTAACATATATTATAATTAAATAGAAATAACAAATTATAAAACTACGGATAAAATAATAGTCATAATTAAGAGCTAATTTTACAATTATAAAATAAAAATTTAATGTCTATAATGAAATATTCTTTAGATAAATAACGATAATATCAGAAATATTCTAAATAGCACTGCTAGGGTTTTCTCCAAGATTACCATTCGTTCTTTCAAGAAAAGGGAAAACGCTGCTAGGGTTCTTACCCTAGTTTCCCAAGCCAAATCGTGCTTGAGCGACGTTGAATTTGGCAATTGCTCTCTAGGAAGGAAGAGACTCTGCTAACTGTCTTGGTTCGAGCAGTCTGGACAAATGGAACGTACTGCATGTGAGAAAAGATCCAAGGAGGAGATGGATTTGATGGATCGCAACACTAAGAAGGTGAAGATAAGAGTGGATGCTTCATCTGATTCGATGGAAGAAATCATGCAAGAAGGTTTTGAGTCTGGAAGTCTGCTGTCAGATCAGGTGCCTTCTATCCCTCGCTATTTTGAACCCTGTTCTTATAAGGATAAAGTTATAGGGGTTAATGACTTAGATCTCAGTTTAAATGATGCTGAAATATTAAAATTAGTTTTAGATGACTTTAACATTTTGGATGAGAATGAAGATAATGGCCTTATTCATAATACGGTACAAAATCTGTGTCCAGATCTCAAGATCCCTCTAGAGGACTATGAGGGGTGGTGTGCGCCGTGGAGGTACACCCTAATAGTGAAACTTCTTGTTAAAACTGTCAGCTTTAACTATATTAACCAAAACTAAGTAGCCTCTGAAGAAAAAATGGTTCTATAAAAATCTTAGATTTAAACAATGAATTCTTCCTAGTTAAATTTGAAAGTATTTAGGATTATAAATTGGCTCTCTTTGAGGGGTCATGACTGATTCTGGATCACTATCTTTTAGTCCAAAGGTGGAGACCTCTTTTTAGAACTAAAAATTATAATCTTAGGTGTATTGCAGTCTGGGTTCAGATTCCTGACTTGCCTTTAGAATTGTATAATAATAAGTTCTTGTGGCAGGTAGGTTCTTGTCTAGGTTCTATGTTAAAAGTTGATCTCTATACATCGCTTCTCTCTAGAGGGAAGTTTGTTAGGATAAGTATAGAAATAGATCTTAGGAGGAAGTTGATCCCAACTTTCAAAGCTTTAGAGCAAGAATTTAAGGTGGAGTATGAGGGGCTGCATTTGATTTGTTTCACTTGTGGTAAATATGGTAATCGCCAGGAGATGTGTGTAGAGTCTGTCAAACCTAGTTAGCAAAATATGGAGACTGAGTCTAGTTTCCTATTAATGTTGATAGAGAGGAAGGTGGTCTAGGTAATTGTGCTAGTCTATATAAGAATAGGATAATAGATGAACCTGTTAATGATGATAGGAAAGAGGAATACCCTTTTCGGTCTTTGGATGCTAGCAAAAAAAAAATTTAGGAGAAGGGCTAGTTCCCCAGTAGGTCTTGGGATTAATTCTAAAAATGGAAATGTAAAGGATGTTGTATCTAGATTCAGGTTTGATGTTTTAATTACCAATAATAAGGTTATGAATCAGGAAGTAGAAAATAATAGTCTTGAGTGTCAAGAATCATTCCAGAATAAGTAATCTAATACTCAAGATCAGTTAGTCTCTAAGGAGCAAACCAAGCCTCAGAATTCTATCAAACCAAATGATAATGGCAGGCGAGGGGAAAAAATAAATTGAATTTTAAAAGTGAAAGTACTAATAAAGGCAAGGATTTAAGGCCTACACAGAACCAAGACACTATCATAAATAAGGATCAAACTCCACAGGTATTCCAACCTAGTAAGGAGGACCAAGAAACTATGTTCTTATTGAGCACTTATGCAAAAATTCTAGAAAAGAATAAGAATGTTAGTCATAATATCCAAGACATTATATGATTTAACCCTGACTTTATTTGGAAAGGAAAAGAAATTCCATATCTGGACCCTACTGATAGACCACCTGATAGGACCTTTTTAATAGACCTAGATGTAGGGAAAAATCAGGAACTAGATATAATTGATAGCAATATCTCTGACTCTGAGAATATAGGATTATCTCAGCATCCTAAGGATGCATTCAATCTTAAAAACTGATTTCATGAATTGCCTTTTTTGGAATTGTAGGGGTGCTGGGGGAAAGACTTTCCCCAAACTTATAAATGACCTTATTAAGATCCACCATCTGGATTTTCTGGCCTTTCTAGAACCAAGAATTAACCTTACCAAAGCTGATGCAGTTATAAAAAGATTTAATTTAGATGGTTGTGTAAAAGTTGATGCAGTGGGTTTCTATGGGGGAATTTGGGTTTGTTGGAACTCTAGGAAAATTAAGGTTGATATTATAGAAAAGACTAAATTTTTTATCCACTTAAGGGTTAAATTTGATCAAAATTATTGGATCTTGTCTTCTGTCTATGTCAGTCCTCAAGAAGGGCTTAGAGCTCAATAATGGGAATCTCTTATTAACATTAGTTATACAGTGAGCTGTCCTTGGTGTTTGGCTAGAGATTTTAATTCTGTTCTCCTTGAAAAAGAAAAATCTGGGGGCAGATTTGTTAATATAAATCTTCTTAATCAGTTTGTTACTTGTCTTAATACCTGTGGGCTCCAGGATTTGAGATTTAAGGGAAGTCCCTTCACCTGGCAGAGGGATGATATTAAAGAGAGAATTGATAGAGTTGTAGTTAATAACTCTTGGAGGATGTTATTCTCTAATAGTTCAGTTATTCACCTCCCTATCCTTAAGTCAGATCATATGGCTCTGTGGTTAAAAATTAGGGAAAGGACTAGGCTAGACAGTGTAATAAATCCTTTAAATTCTTGGTTCCTTGGTTAACTCATGATGATTTTCAAAATCAGGTTAAGAAATCCTGGGTCCCTTCTAAAACTTGGAATGAAAACATAATTAACTTGAGAAATAATATTTCTGATTGGAACTTGAATGTTTTTTATAATATTTTTAAAAGAAAAAAGAAAGATTTTTAATAGAATCAGGGGCATTACTAATAAATTAGATGTTAAATATAACCCTTTCCTAGTCAATCTCAGGAATTCCTTATGGCTGGAATATCATCATATTTTGGATTCTGAAGAAGCCTACTGGTTTCATTATAAAGCTAGCTGGATCAATCTAGGTGATAAAAATAATAGTTTTTTTCATAAGGCTGTCAAAATTCATAGACAAGCTAATCACATTGAGGCCCTTAAGAATGATAAGGGAGAATGAGAATTTGATCCTATTAAACTGGAAACTATGGTTCTAAAATATTTTAAGGATATATATTCTGATTCCTGTCCTGTTAGTAATAATCTTGAAACAATTTCTACCTTTCTTCCTATTAGGAATGCTAATTTGGATTTGATAAACTTTGTTCCTTCAATGGAAGAGGTTAAAACAACTTTATTCAGTATAGGAAATTTTAAATCTCCTGGGCCGGATGGGATGCATGCGGTTTTCTTTAAGGATCAATAGGATTTGTTGGCCCTTTTTATTTTTAAGTTTGTCTCTGATGTGTTTAATAACCCTATGAAAATTTCTGAGGTGAATGACATTGTGATATCTCTCATTCCTAAAGTAGATGTCCGTGACAATATTAAACAATTTAGACTCATATCTTTGTGCAATGTTAGTTATAAAATCATAACCAGTTTTATTCCTGGTAGGCAGGGAATTGATAATACCCTTATTTTACAAGAGTTGGTTCATTCTATGAATAGTAAAAGCCACAAAAATAAATTCATAATTATTAAGATAGATTTAGAAAAGGCTTATGATAAAATTAATTGGAACTTTATTTCTGAAACTCTTCAACCTTTGGGTTTTAATTCCAATATTTTTTCCTTGATAAATCTATGTATTTCCTCTTCATCTTTGTCTATTAATTGGAATAATAATGGTACAGATGTTTTCAGGCCTAACAGAGGAATTAGACAAGTAGATCCTATTTCTCCTTACATTTTTGTTATGTGTATGGAAAGGTTAGGTCACTTGATTCAGGATAGAGTAGAGAATGGTAGTTGGGTGCCTTTTTCTTTTAGTAATAGGGGTCTTAAAATATCCCATCTAATGTTTGCTAATGATATTATTTTAATAGCTAAAGCTGACCATCGAAATGTTAATATTATATCTGAAGTCTTAAAAAATTTTGCCTTTGTTTCTGGTCTTGTTGTTAATAAAGATAAATCTTCTGTATATTTTGCTAATGGATGTGATTCTCCCTCACTCAAGACCTTAGCACTAGATTGGGATTTAAGAAGTCTAATCAGTTTGGTAATTACCTAGGAATTCCTATTAGCCACCTAAAACCTAATAGATAGGATTTTAAATTCATTATTGATAAAATTAGGAAAAAACTTTCTATTTGGAAAATGAATTCTTTATCTATGGCTAGTAGGATTACTCTTGCTCAATCTTGTCTCATGAGTATTTCTAATTATTTTATGCAAGCTATTACTATTCCTTTAGCTATCTGTAAGGAAATTGATACATTCTATAAAAGGTTTATTTGGAGTTCTCTGAATGGGAAAAAGTGTCATCTTATTAATTGGAAGACTGTGTGTAAACCCAAGTGTGAGGGAGATCTGGGTTTTAGAAATATTCAATTATTAATCAAACTTTAAAAATGAAACTTTGTTGGAGGCTTTTAACATCCCCTAATGATTTATGGGCTCAAGTGGTTTTTTAAAATATAATTTTAGCCTAGAAAATTTTTAGGTTTATACTGGCCGTAAAACTGGTTCTTATATATGGAAAGGAATGTTTGATGTTTGGGATAGATTCTATCAAGGTTTGGGCTAGATTCTGAGTAATGGTATGATAGTTAGGTTTTGGAAAGACCATTGGCTCCATAATATCCCTAATTTATCTAGATATGCTTCCCATTTAGTTAATTCTAAGGAGTTGCAAAAGTCAGTAGCTATGTTTTCTCATAATGGCTGCTAGGATTGGCAAGACTGAAGCAGGTTCTTCCTGATTTTGTTTGTAATATGATTGCTAAGATTGACCCTCTCATAATTATTAATGCCTAAGATCATTTTTTTTTTGGAGGTTGACTAGCAATGGTTTGTTTACTATCAGTTCAGCCTATACTTTTCTTTCTGATTTTAATGATAATAGGAGTAATAATAATCAACTTTTTAAGCTAATTTGTGACTAGAAAGGTTCTCCTAGAATTGCTGTTTTATTGTGGAAAGTTGCTCATAGGAGACTTTTAACTAATGATGAGAGATTTCAATGTAATATGACTACTTCTTTGTGTTCCAGGTGTAATGAGGCACCTAAAACTGTGATCCATGTTCTCCGTGACTGCTGGTTTGCATCACAGATTTGGTTTAAGTTGCTTCCCCTGGATAAGGGAGTTCCTTTCTTTAGTTTGGGTCTTCATAATTGGCTTGTTTTTAATCTGTCTACCATTAATTTTCATTCTTGACCATTTTGGCATATTTTGTTTGGAATTGTGATTTGCAACTTATTGCATAATAGAAATTTTGTTGTTTTTTAGAATGGTCCCTTAAGCAATGAAGGTCTGCTGACCAAAATTATTCATGAAATTGATTTCTTTTATCTTTGTGGCAGAGGTATTTTGAAATCTCCTGCTTATTATGGTAAGCCTCCTAATCTGATAAGATGGCAGCCACCCCTAGACAAGCATTTCAAATTAAACACTGATAGTTCAGTTACGTATAACCTGAGGACTGCTAGTTGTGGTGGCCTTATACGTGATCACATGGGAAGATTTATAGCTGGTTTTTGCAATTTCCTCCAACCTTGTTATTCCCCTCCTGCTGCTAAACTTTGGGAAATTTCCTGGGTCCTCAAATTAGTCATTTCTAAAAACATTCATATTATTTGGATTGAAAGTAATTGTAAAGAAGCCATTTCTTTAATTACAACGATTCAGGAAATTAGGTTCCTTCTTGGTAGTATTAAGTTTGTGAAGTTTAGTCATGTCCTTGGAGAAACAAACTAATGTGCGGACTGTTTGACTAAGATGGAGGCTGAGTCTGGGGTTGCTTCTATTGTCTTTCATGAAATTCCTCCTCCCTTAGATCCTTTCT
Organism: Abrus pulchellus subsp. cantoniensis; assembly: GCA_024086825.1. Taxonomy (NCBI): domain Eukaryota; kingdom Viridiplantae; phylum Streptophyta; class Magnoliopsida; order Fabales; family Fabaceae; genus Abrus; species Abrus pulchellus. Next base: position 29,487,236 of record CM044050.1, on the reverse strand, counting down.
TAAGGCTGGACTCTTTGAAGACCTGCTATTCTAGGTTTAGTAATTAGCGTGTTTTGTTTTTGGGCGTTTTGCTCCATTAATTAGCAAAAAAAAAAAAAAATAACGATAATAACAATTGTTTCAATATTTTACATTGAATAGTATCAACCGTTGGATTATGAGATACTTAACTCATTGCTCATATTCAATGTTATACTTTTATTAATTATATATTTTTAATATTTAATACTTTTGTTCTTGCAATAAAAATTTTTAACAGTATTGTGTGTATATTTTTACTAACTTTTATACTTACACATATAATATTTAATTTTTATTTTAAAATATTTTAAAATTATCAGATACTTATGTATTTTATTATATTAATATAATTTGAATTTACTATTAATACTTGCAAATAATACATTATTTATAAAACTTATAAATCTTCTATATATTAAATAAAATAAGATGGTAAAAACTATTTACCTTATTAATATTATATATATATATATTAATGTTTAATATTAGAATCATGAAAATTAATTTTTCATTTGTCATAAAAAAAACCTATAAAAATATGCTTTAAAAATTTATTTTTTTCACATTTTAATAAATACTTTAATAAATTATCATATATAGAATTTTATTTATATCTTTTTTATTCATACTTTTAAATTTTATAGCTATTACAGAAATACTTTTTAATGGTAGAATAACTCATAGTAAATTTCAGATACTATTAAATATTTTTAAAGATGATAAATGCTCGATTATGCAAAATTTTCATACTCATTTAATTAATAATTTAAGAATATCTTTGAGATGAGATAAATAAATTGACTTTTTAGGCTTTTTGATAGGTTTCACAAAGATATTTTTATTATAAATATTTTCATAATACATTGAAGTCATTTTAATGAAATACAATACATATCTTCTTGAAGGAGATTTTAAACAAATATTATCTGTAATACTAAAATGACAAAAAAATATAATTTAATGATGCATTAATAAGTTTTGTTTGTAGGATTATTGCAAAATTTATATGTTAACAAAAAGTATAAGAATTATCAACACTCCACTTTCAAGTCTAGTAACTTCTTTGGCACGTTAATTTAATAAATGAATCGTCCAAGTTGAAGATGAAAAATATACCAACAATTAATAAAGAAGGAAATGACTTTCTCTCGTGAGTAAAAATTCTAATTCAATATCTACTTAAGTTGATGGAGATTCATTCTAATAAATTGTTGAAAGTATTTATCCAATTTTTTAAAACAAATGTGAGATTAAAAATATCTTCGATAAAGAATCATACTTACTTCTTTTAACAACACATTTGATGATATTAATAATTATACCATATATATAATTAAAGGGCTAACAAAATACTACAAAAGTTCTAACGAGATTAACAAAGCATAAAATCACTAAAGAAAAACTTACATGCACAATTGAATTTCTAAATGCTTTAAATTTTAATAGATTTTTCCACATTGCTCGCAACTCAAAAATGAATGTCAATTATACTACTTAGAAATATCAATGTCATATTAGAAATATGCAATGAAATAATACTCCTTATCATACATGTAAGAGAGTAGATAATTAAAATAAAAATAATTACAAAGAATAATATCGGTGTTAAAATACTTATTTCAGAAATAGTTTTAAGAACAAGTGACTCCAACTGACATTTTCTTGTAAGAAAAAAATAATATTTCATAAAAATATACTATATAATAATAATAAATAAAAGTCAAAAAATAATTATTAAATTATATTTATCAAAATCTATATTTAATTATAGTTAATTGTACATTTCATTGTTTAGCGTAACATTAACAAAAATAATAAAAATTTTACTAAGAAAGATGAAAAAATAAAAAATACTGTATATAAAAAAAGTATTATAAAATTTTTTCAATATAATTATATTTAATATTATTTAACTTAATAAAATTTTATTACAATATATTGTTATTACTAAATTATAGTTTTTATATTTATTTTTAAAAATTATAAAAAATATGAACAAACGTGTGCAATATATAAATATATTTATTAGTAATATTTGTATTAGAAAATAAATAAATTGATAATAAATTTCCTAAAAATATTAGATTATATAAAAAATATATGTTTATTTATTTAATATTTATTATAAGAAAAAAGGACAAAATTCTTTTATAAAATTATTAAAATTAATTCGTTCTTGAGCCTGTTATTATTATTTTTATCCACTTTTTAAAGAAAGTAACTTAAACGAGATATATGTCCTTGAAGAGCATCTCCACTTTTGAAACACTTTTACTATAAACAAATAATAAAATCATTCGGTCAAACCTTTAATAATTTTTGTAACAAAAATGAAAATAAACGTAGCGGTTAGGACCTGATATCCTATTTCCAATTTAGCATTCAGCATCTTCATGCACACAATATAAAAGCATTCTTTCTAATTTATGAACTATTGTTCTTTAATCATCATAATAAATTTTTAAAGTGAAAATTTATCATTAAATTATTAAAAATATTATTTTAAAAATCTCCAAAACATGCTCTCTTTAAAATTTAAGTTCTGTTAACCTCAGCCTTAAAAGTTGAGGATAAATAATTAATAATAATAAAATTTAATTAGAAAGAGAAATATTTATTGTATTTTTATAATTTCAATATAATAACTGTATATTTTTTTTACAAAAATTTTTTATTTATAAATACTTAAACTCAGCTTTAAGAGTTGAGATTAATAAAACTCTTAAATTTTTACTTTAAAATATTTTAATAAAAAATTTTATTTGTCTAATAGTTATAAATGTCAATTTAAATAATATTTATGAATTAGGAATTTATAATAAAAATTTTGACATGATTCAAAAATATTATTTAAATAATTAGTATAAGAATATAAGAAATATAAAATCAAAATAAAATCATGTATAATTGATATAAGAATATTAAAAAATTATATTTAGAATTAGAACGTTATATTTATTTGATATTAGAGGTGATTATTAGAAGCTGTCTGTTATTTAATTTCAGAACATTAGAAAATTACATTTAAAATTTGAGCATTTCATTTAGTTGTATTTAAGCACAGTGAAAATTATTGTTACATTTAGTTGATACAAGAGCATTAGAAAATTATATTAAAAAAATAGAGTATTACATGTATTTGATATTAAAGAATTAAGAAATTATGATTATTGCCATTGCCTCTCTTGATTAGTCCCTCCTATTTTTATTTATAAGTAAAAAGCTTTAAAATTATAACTAGGTGACATAATCCATGTTATGGTAAACTACGCTAGCTAGTAATGAAACTTTTTAAAACTAATATAAAATTTGACCTTAACACTACTTATTGCCAATATAGCTTTCTAAATAATAATAATGAACTCCTCTTTGAATGTGTTTATTCCATAACTATAGTTAGCTCCACTAACATCTATTAGTCTTTTGGAAATCTAAAGTCCTCCTCTTTTAAGTTTTAATTTGCTTCTTAACTTCTATTTAACTACCCATCTATACAAAATAGGCGGTACAAGATTTGAATATTAGTTTAAGCTTGAACATAAATAAGATTTTAACCTATTTAAATTATCATAATTTATTTTTTAGTCCTTATTAAAAAAAATTCACTATATTATTTTAGATTTTTTAGAACAGTAATTTCCAAAGTGATCTTATCTGTAATCCTTCTTTAAAGTAACTTTAAAAAGTAGTTGCAATACAAAATTATTCTCTAATATTTACTTGTAGAGTGATTTTGTGTATATTTATTTTTTAAGATCATTTTAGAAGCATTTATGCATCAAAGCTCTTATAAAATAAAAATTAAAAACACACTTTAATAATTTATACCTTGTAAATACATACAAAGATAAAACATCGCTCAATTTGTAGTAGTAACAACACCATCCACAACTATATCTCTTTTCTTCTTTTTTAATTTTTTCATCCCTCTCTATGCCAACAAGGTTAATCCCCTTTAATAACTCTTTCAATTTATCAAGTAATGACTGTCATTTCATTTATTTGAATAAAAACTATTTAGTTATCTCACTGTATAAATTTAAATTTTAACATAATAAAAAATTAATTTTGATTTATAAAAAGAAATTTATTAAAGCAGAAATTTTGCATTTTAGATATATGATTCGTAATATGATATTTTATTTATTTGAGTCTATAATTGAAAGGACTTTAGTGATTATATGAAATATTAATTATATAAAAATTTTAAAGTTGATAAACACTTTTAAACAAAGTACCATTTTTTCTTGAATAGTAGTAATTTTAGCTTTGACAATAATAATTTATACGTAGTAGTATTTAAAAAGTAGTTATGAAAATTGCACTCCAAGTAACAGCTATTCAAGTACATGAAATTTTACACAAAAATATTTGTCACAGCAATTTGAATTATTTTCCAAGATGATACCAAATAACTTTTTAATATATTTTATAGTATAATATTTCTTATTTTAGTCCTTAATTAATATAAAATGTTCAAAATTAGTTTCTCTTATTACTCATATTATGTTAATTGTTAATTTGATTAAATAAGTTTCACGTCATTGTAATGTTAAAAAAGAAGGTTAAATATATTTTTAATTCTTACAAAGTGATCAAAATTCACTTTTTAGTCTAGATAAAAAATTATTTTAGTTTCTATTTAATTACAACATAAAATATTCACTATATATAATATTAAAATATATTTTTAAAATTTTAAAAATATTATTAAGATATATCTTTAATAAAAAATAAGAAAGAAATCAGATATGATTTTATATATAATATCAATTTATCATATATTAAAAAAAACATGATTTATTTGAATACAAATAGAATTTATACACTATTTGTGTTTCGAGCAATATTTATACTTACAAGAAATGCTAGTAACACATTTGCTTATAATCTTTCTCTAATAACACACTATTAGTTAAACTTTCTTGAAAATTATAAAAGTATGAGATAGAAATATTAATTTAAAAGTAAGAATAAGTGAGATCTCATATTTTTTTAATTTTTAATAAATTTTATCAATAAATTTAAAGTGTATTACTGACGTTGCTCTTATATTTAATTATCATCTTATTATACTCAATTGTTCTTATATTTATCACATTTTTCTCATTGTATTATTACTCTTTCAAAGTATCTTGATCTCCAAAACAGTTTTTAAAATTAAAAAAAAATCATTGTTATTATATGATATATAAAAGTCATTATTAACTTATATATATATATATATATATTTTATAAGTTATAATTTAATATTTTTTATTTTATAAAGTTAATAAATAATTATATTTTTATAATTTTATTCTTAAAATTTAATGCATGTTTAGTTAAATAAATATATTTTTTTAATATCCAATTTTTTTTCATAATTTTTATAAATTAAAATAATAACTGATAGATATAGGAAAAATTAAAAAAAGAATTTTTAACTCCTATATAAAATTTTAAGAATACTAGAATTAAATGTAATAATATATTAATATCTTTAGACTTATATAACAGTGATTTCAAATAAACATTAATTTAAATAATTATAAAATTTTAACTTTTAGTATAGCCCTTTAATTTAAATTGATTAAATAAATAATTAAAAATTTACATTTATGTGTAATTTTTTTACTTAAACTTGTCATGTTTTTTAATTTTATTTTAAAATTTATTATTTTTATTTTTTTATATTTTATTCCTTTATATATTTATTATATATAATCATATTTAAATTATGTAGAGACTCAAACATAATTTTTTTTTTCCAATGAGTTAAAGTGAATTTTAATAATTTTATGTAGATTAAAAATATATTTAATCTTTTAAAACAATATCAGGTGCAACTTTTATAGCCAAATTAACCATTAATTAAAATTGAATAATAATATAAATTAATTTTAAATATTTTATACTAACTAAAACAAAAAATTACAAAAACAAAAAATAAATTTCAATAATTTTATATAATATAGCATAAAATACATTATAATACATTTATTATATTATAATTAAATAGAGATAAAAGGTATAAAATTATAGATAAAATAATAGTCATAATTGAGAACTAATTTTTGAAAATTTTATATCTATAATGAAATATTTTTTAGATAAATAATTATAATGACAATTGTTTTTTTACATTGAATAGTATCTACAGTTGCATTGTCAGATACATAACGCTCGCATTCAATTATATACTTTGAATATTTAATATTTTTGTAATTACAATAAATTTTTTAATAATATTAAGTGTATACTTTTACTAACTTTTATACTTACATATATAATATTTAATTTTTATTTTAAAATTAAAAATATAAAAATGTAAAATAAAATTATGTATTTTATTATAGTAATATAATTTGAATTTACTATTAATACTTTCAAAAATACATTATTTATAAAACTTATAAATCTTTCATATATTAAATAAAATAAGATGATAAAAACCATTTATTTTATTAAAATTATACATGCTAATGGAATGATAATAAATACTAAATTTTAATATTAGCAGCATTAAAATTATTTTTTCATTTGTCATAAAAAATTATAAAAATGTGTTTTAAAAGATTATTTTTTTTCACATTTTAATACATTATTATATATAGAATTCTATTTATATCTTATTTATTTATATTTTTAAATTTTAGATATTATAAATATTTTTAAGATAACATATGTTTATTACGCTAAATACTCAATTTGCCATATTAATAATTTAAGCATATCTAATTGTTTGGGATGAGATAAATAGATTAAATATTGAGACTCTTGATAAATTCCTTAAAGATATTATTGGTCATAAATATTTTGGTAATACATTGAAATTCTCCCAAAAAGACAACAAATACTTTTTAGAAGAGATTTTAGACAAATATTACTTGTACATGTTATTAAAAGGACAAAGAAAAACATAATTTAAGCATGCATTAATAAATTTTATTTATGAAGTCATTGTAAAATTTATGTATTATCTAAAAGTACAAGAACTATCAATATCTTTTCAAGTTTGACAAATTTCTTGCCACATAAATTTAATAAATGACTAGTATAAGTTAGAGAATAACAATTAGTAAAAAGCATAAAGACATTCTTTCGTGGTTAAAAATTTCAAGCCAATATCTACTTTAGTTAATTAGGATTTCACTCTAACAAATTCTTAAAAGTATTTATCTAATTTTTTAACAACAAATTCGAGATAAAAAATATCTTAAAAAAAAATCATACTTACTCCTTTTAATAACATCATTGATCATACTAATAATTAATATATATAATTGAAGGGCTAATGAAACACTACAAAAGTTCTAACAAGATTACAAAATAATTGATAAAATTACTAAAAAAAAACTTATGTATATAATTGAATTTTTTAATGGTTTAAATTTTAATGAATTTTTCTACTATTACTTGCAATTTAAGAAAGAATGTCAATTAAGAATATTAATTTTGTATTATAAATATACAAATAAATAATACTCCTTAACATGCGTGTAAGAGAAGAAATAATAAAAAAAATTAATTACAAAAAATAATATTAGAGTTAAAATACTTATTTCGTGAATAATTTTAATTTCAAGTAATTCTAAGTGATATTTTTTTTGTACAAAAAATAATTTTTAATAAAAATATATTATGCAATGAAAATAAAATTCAAAAATAATTATTGAATTATAATTTTCAAAATCTATATTTTATCATAATTAACTGTATGTTTCATTGTTTAGAGTAATATCAAATAAAATAAAATAAAAGTTTTTATTTATGAGAAGGATGAAAAATATAAAAACAATGTTGTGTATAAAAAGTTATTGTATAATCTTACTTGATGTAATTATATTTAATATTATTTAACTTAATAAAACTTTATTATCATATATTTTTATTCTTAAATTATAATTATTTATATTTATTTTAAAACAAAATAATTTATAAAAAAGTATAAACAAACTTGTATAATACATGAGTATATATACTAAAAAATATTGGATTATATTGAAAATTTATGTTTATCTTTTCTTTATAAATATTAAATATGTTATTATTTTTATTCGCTTCTTAGGAAAGTAAATTAAACGTGATTTATGTCACTGAAGCTGAGTGTCTCCACTTTCGAAACACTTTTACTATAAACACATAATAAATTGCTTCAGTCAAACCTTTAATGATCTTTGTAACAAAAATGGAAACAATCGTAGCGGTTAGGACCTGACCTCCGCACACAATATAAAAGCATTCTTTTTAATCTATCTATTATTTTTCTTTAACCATCACTATAAACTTTTAAAGTGGAAATTTATCATTAAACTATTAAAAATATTATTTTAATTAAAAATAATATAAACATCCAAAACATGTTCTCTTTAAGTTTTAATAAAAGTTTTTATTTGTATTTACAGTGTTTTATGAGTATTGAATAACCATTAAAAAGTTTCCATATATACATTTACTCTTTAGGTGCAGGTAAAAAGATATCTTTACAGTTCTCCCCAGCGACAAAATCCTTTGACCTTTTGACCTCTCGATTCTTTCTTTACACTGATTTTTTTACATGAAAATAGGGTGTTAAAGGGTCGATTTGCATTCTTATCTGGCACGTAATACCAACTGCATTGTTTTTCTCCTTCTCTTCTCCGTTTTTCTTTCTCTACTTTGTCACGCTTCCGGTCTTCTCTTCTCCTTGTTCTTTTTCCTTACAATTCTTTTCTCTCTGCTTGTTCTGTCGCAGTATTTCAGAGAACAAAGCTTTCTGTTTCGTTGTAAAGTTGAAAAGAAAAAAGAAGAAAAGAAAAAAAACTGTTCTTTTATTGATTTTAGCTTTGTTTCTTGACATGGATCGTTTGGTTCCTGTATCTAGCAGAACCCGTAGCAAGAAATTTTTAAACCTGTTGAATGTTTCAAACAGTGGATCATCCTCGACTAAGCGGAGAATGAGTGTCAAGAGTGGTGTAATGGCTGAGAAGAGGAAGAGGAGGAGAATGAAGAAAAGGATAGATGGAGATGACGTGGTTTGCTTGGGAGAAAACTTGCTTGAAGAGGGTGCAAGTGGGAAGATTGAATCTGGGTCTAGAGCTGCACCTTCATTATCTGGTGCTTTGAAGGGTAAAAAGGTAGCTGAACCAGATATTGTATGTTTGGAAGAATGTGATGATGAAGAATCTTGTGAGATGATTAAAATCGATGATAGTGATAATGGTAATGACACTGAAGAGGGGTTGAGGCATTCTGAGAAGATGTTTGACGTTAATGTTGTTGTTGGTGTTAAAGAGGAAGAGAAGAGTGAAGAAGGGAAAGAGGATTATGTATTTGGCGATAAAGTTGAAAACTTTGGCCATAGTGACACTGGTTGTGGTGGACCTGAATATCCGGCTATAATTACTATTGATTCAGATGGGGATGGTGAGAGTGAGAAAGAACATGGCGTGGGTGAAAGTGGTTCACATGATGAATACGATGATCTTTTGTCTTCAACGGAGAGTGAGGATATGGAGACCAGTGATGAGGATTTTGAAGCTGATGTTGTGAGTGAATACTCAAGCAGTGAAGAGAGTGATACCTCTTCTGATGACGATGAGAGGGAGAGCGTGCAGGGGACGTATAGCAAGATGGTGAAGGAGCAGGTGAGAAAGGTGGCGAGTGAAATCAATGAAGTTTCCATTAAAAAAGGTGAAAGGAAAGTTACACAGATAAAGGAGGAGGAGCGTGAAAGGACTCCAACATTTATAAACGACAATGACTCTGGTGAACAAGATCAAGATCAATGGATTAGTGTAGATTGTGCCAGTGTGACCAGTAGTGAATCTGAGATTCATGAGGAGGAAGCAAAGAATGAAGCAGAGAAACATGAAGCAAATAGAGGAGAAAAACCAGTAGAAAATTTCATTTCTGATGTCAAAGTCTTTGGTGAGTACATGAAAAATACAGATTGCTCTATGCGTTCTGAAGATGAAGCATTAAAGGATAAAGAAAAACAAGATAGGGATCATCAAAGTGTACCACTGACGAAAGAGACAGGAGATTCAACCATGGTCAAGAAAAGTGAGAAAAACAATGATGCCAATGAAAATGCCAACCCCAGCTTTAGTAACTGTGTGAATCTTGATGCACATGAAGAAAAAGGGCATCACCATGACAAGGTTACTTGTGTGAGAAGTGTTTCTTCTTTGCCAGTAGTCCTAGAGAAGATAGGAGATTCACCTATGGTCATGAAGAGTGAGAAAAATCATGATGTCAGTGCCAATGCCAGCACTGGTAACTGGGTTAATCTTGATGCACGTGAAGGAAAAAAGCATCATCGTGACACAGTTACAGGTTTGAGAAGTGTTGCTTCTTTGCGAAAAGACCTAGAGAAGATAGGTGTGTCAGTTATAGACAAGAAGAGTGAGAAAAATAACGATGCCAATGCCAATGCTAGTAACTCTCTGAATCTTGATGCGCATGAAGGAAAAGAGCATGATCATGACAAAGTTACAGGTGTGAGAAGTGTTGCTTCTTTTCCAAAAGACCAAGAGAAGATAGAAGATTCAGTTGAAGTTAAGAAGGAGAACAAGAAGGAATGGGGGCATAAAGATAGGTTTGACAGTAATAATCGTGAGAAGAAGGTAAGGGTGATGGATAATGAATCTGGTTACAAAGATAAGCAGCATGTAGTCCCCATGATGTCATCTAGGACGAAGGAGCAACGTTTAATTAAACTGCTTGCTGAATGCTTTTGGGGCAAACATGATTCGGTAAAAGATGTTGATTCAAACGGGCTGAAAGAAAAGGAGGATGATGTTGATCCGCGTGAGGAGACTCAGCCACCAGCTTGTAGAGAGACAGTCCCTTTGAATTGGACCTTAAAGGAGGTTGAACCCATTGAAAAATCAGAGTCTGAGAAGGAGCTGGATATGTTGTGGGAAGAAATGGAAATGTTGCTTAGACTTGAAGAAATCAATTCCCAGGTAAATCTCCTTTTACTAGCTAAAAGGATGAAGAAAAATATTAAAAAATATATATACATTTTCAGTTACAGTCATTAGCTATTAAAAACATTTCAATTTGAAGTTTATTATAGGCATATGAGTGAATTCTTCATGAATACCTGTAGCATGTGATTTTGAGTATTTAAGCTCTATTCTGAGTTCTTCACAAATGGATGGATGTTCAAACATATTTTTTTTTATATAAGAGGAGAAAGAAATCAGTTACTAACTCTGTATATTATGATTTGCAGGTTGGCAGTATAGGGACAAATGAAGCAAGAGAAAATCAAGTTTCCTTGTGTAAGCATGACTTTTATCTTGATGAACAGATTGGGATATTGTGCAGATTGTGTCTTTGGGTTGCCACTGAGATCAAATATGTCACCCCTCCGTTTGTGAGTTTATTATCTATTGAACTATGATGATCAATATTGTTATTAAGTATTTAAGTGTTCTTTTCTTTGTTATGCAAAAAATAAAACAGCTATTGACTGCTGTGGGATCCATGGAGCTTAAATAAGAAACTGCTATTTTATGTTTGCTCTGATTTGATTGTGGGATCTAGCATGCCTAATGAAACACACTAATAGGAAGCACTGACACGTGTGCCCTTGTTTGTATTGTGCATAATACAGGTGGACGAGTTTCATTCTGAAGGATCAGGTAAAAGGGTGTCATCTGGTGGAGGGAACACCTCACACATTGATGGGGTTCGGTTTAATGACTCTGGTGGTGACTCAGAGGCAGTTTGGTCTCACAATGAAGGCACAGTTTGGAACCTTATTCCTGACATTAAAGAGAGCTTGTATCCTCATCAACAAGAAGGCTTTGAGTTTATTTGGACTAGATTGGCAGGAACCATTGACCTCTGCACGTTGAAGAATGTTGATCCTTGTAGTGAAGGTGGTTGCATTATTTCTCATGCTCCTGGAACTGGAAAGACAAGGTTGACCATGGTGTTTCTTCAGACATATTTGCAAGTGTTTCCAAAATGCCTACCAGTTATCATTGCTCCTGCTAACTTGTTGCTTACTTGGGAAGATGAGTTGAGAAAGTGGGACATAGGAATCCCATTCCATAACTTCAACAATCCTGAATTATCAGGGAAAGAAAATGTTGATGCTGCTAAAGAGCTTGAGTGGTCTAGAAGTCTAAGGCAGAATAAGGATGCCATACGCATGTTGAAGTTGTGTTCGTGGTACAAAGAGAAGAGTATTCTATTAATCAGCTATCATTTGTATGAGAAGCTTGCAGGGGGCATGTCTGAAGTTGATGATAAAAAGGGGAAAAAAAGAGGGAACATGCAAACCGAAAAGAAACGCGCAAGGAGTCTGGTGATCATTGAAAGTGAAATGGGAAAGGTTCTGCGTGACTATCCTGGTTTGTTGGTTCTTGATGAAGGGCACACGCCTCGCAATCAGCGTAGCTGTATTTGGAAGGTTCTCTCAGAAAGTAGAACTCAAAAGCGAATCCTTCTTTCGGGGACTCCTTTCCAGAACAATTTTCTGGAACTCTATAACATTCTGTGCCTAATGAAACCATCGTTTCCTGACAGCATACCTCAAGAACTCAAGAAATTTTGCCTGAGTAGACTAATGCATGAAAAGAAAGCACCAAAAGACGTGAGTTGGGAACCAGTTTCTTCTGCAAATCCTGCTGATCATAAAATAAACCAGCTGAAATTTCTGATGGATCCGTTTGTTCATGTTCACAAAGGTAGCATTCTTAAGAAGAACCTTCCTGGGTTGAGAGATTGTGTGCTGATTTTGAAGCCAGACAATTTGCAGCAGGAAATTCTAGAGAGCATTGAAGGTTCTCAGAACATATTGAATTTTGAACACAAGTTGGCTTTGGTCTCAGTCCATCCATCCCTTTTCCTCAAATGCTCTCTGACAGAAAAAGAAGAATCTGTTATTGACGGGGATCAGTTGGAAAAACTTAGATTGGACCCTTATGGAGGAGTCAAAACCAAGTTTTTGATGGAGTTTGTAAGACTGTGTGATGCATACAATGAGAAAATTATTGTTTTCAGCCAATACATTGATACTTTATGCTTAATTAAAGACCAACTTGGGTCAGCTTTTAATTGGTCTGATGGGAAGGAAGTGTTGTATATGTATGGCAGGCTTGACCAGAAGCAAAAGCAATTCCTCATTCATCACTTCAATGATGCAAATAGCCAAGCAAAGATTTTGCTTGCATCTATAAAAGCATGTTCTGAGGGCATTAACTTAATTGGAGCTTCAAGGGTTGTGCTTCTTGATGTCGTTTGGAACCCCTCAGTGGAAAGGCAAGCTATTTGCCGAGCCTATAGACTTGGCCAAAAGAAGGTTGTTTACACTTATCATCTCCTTGCACAGGGCACCACTGAATGCACAAAGTACTGTAAACAAGCACAGAAGGACCGGTTATCTGAACTGGTTTTTTCAGATAGAAATAATGAAAATGATAAGCCTAAGAGTTGTCCTGTAACATTTGAGGATTCAGTTCTTGATCACATGGTTCAGCATGAAAAACTCAAAGACATGTTTAGTGAATGTGTGGTACATCCAAGGGAAAAAGATTTAGAGAATTTTGGCCCTTGATACTTGGGTGTTTGAAATTTATTAGTTATATCTGGTTGAAACATCTTTTTTGTTTGTGACAGTTATATGTTAGACTTTTGTTCTGTATGCAGTAGCAATAACTACTGCTAAATGTTGAATACAGAAGTTCATTGGAATTATTGATTCCATTATTTTATCCTGTGGGTCGTTGTGTTTGTTACACTCCTTAAACCATAATCACTAAATAAGTAGAGGTTTTGTTAGTTAAAACATGTAGGATTCTAGTGTTCAAACCGCCAAAGAGAGAGAAAAAGAAAGGTGAACAAAGTGGAAGAAAATCGTTAACCAGGTTTATCTTCTATAACCCTTTTTCTTTTACTATCTTCCTTATCTACGTATAAACCAAGATTTAGGGCACGATTCAGGTCAAGACAAACTTTTATATAAGTTCTTGTTAACATTTTATAAGTTAAAAATAATTTATATTACTTTAGTTTTATACAATTTAAATGAGAAATTTTTCAAAAATAAAAAAGCATAAGTTAATTTTAAATTACAAAACATGTTTCATTAATTTTATTATTAATTTTTTAACTTCTACAAGTACTTATTAAAAAATTTATTTAAATTAGGCCATAATTTCTTGTTTTTGATGTATGCATTATCAAATTTATTAATTTATTTTCTTTAGCAAATTAAATTGAGAACAGAAGTTTCTTCAGATTTGAATTACATATATCCTTAAAATTTAAAAAGGATTAATAGGATTTGATTCATGAATTTCTTGAGAATTAATGACCTTATAGATCAAAGGAGAAATTATTGAATTGATTAGACAATAAATTCTAAATTTTTTGTTACACTTTTAAATAATAATCACTAAATAAATAGAGGTTTTGTTAGTTAAAAAAATGTCGGATTCTAGTATCCAGACTGTGGAAAAGAGAGAAGAAAAGTAATGAAGTGGAAAAGAATGTTAACAAAGTTTGTTTACTAAGATATCTTCTAAAACCCATCTTTTTGTTTTTACTATCTATCGTATCTATACATAAACCATGATCTATAAACTTTTATTACATATATAAACTTTTATTTTGCATATTATAGTTTGATTTGTATGTATGATAATCTTTAAGAGATTTGATTTAATTGCTCTCACACTTAAAAAATTATAAAAATAAAATCTTTATTTAACTCAATTTAAGATGAAGGTTTACATACTTAAAAATTTAATTAAGTTAGAGTTATAACTAATTCTTTACTTGAAATAATTGATAACCAATTTGTTCTTTTTGTTAAAAATTCAATTCTTTTTAAACAAGACCATTTAGTAATTCGATACTAGTTGACTAATTAATTACAATATGGTCTATTTGTCTTAACTATCTTTTGTTATTAAAACCAACCAACCAACTTTTTCTTATATGATGAACTTTTGTTAAAAGTTTCATTCTATCCTATAAAAATGTCATAGAAAAACCTAATTGAGACACACACAAAAATTTTGAGAACATTTAATTTTCACATTAAACCTTTTCATGAGAGCAATTTAATCATAATCTTTTGAGAAATATTTATGTTCTGATTTTAATACATGTAAAAGGGTTTTGAGTTTTTCTACTGCTATTCTCTTTCTGTGTTCTTGTATCTTGTTGAGAATTTGAGTCTTTGTAAGTGAGGGATCTCAAGAGCTTGTAAAGTAAGAATGGTGTTTTTGTTGATTTGAAGTCTTTAAGTGAGAAATCTTAAAGCAATTGGTGTGTTGAATTCATTGGTTATAGTGAAGAAACTCCCAAAGGTATTTTCGAAGTGGATTTAGCTCTCAAACGGTGAGAGTGAACTAGTATAAATCGTCTGTGTGATTTTCTTTAACCCTATCTCATTTAATTTCTGTTTTTACATTATCAATAGCTTTTTATATGTTTGATTTTGCTTCATAACTATGTTCTAATTGAAGATTGTATCACATCTCACGTTAATTCATCAATTTTATATTTCTAATATTACATTTCTTCTATTAATCATTATAATTAAAAAGATTAATTGATGTTAAGTGTTGAAAAGCAAAGAATTGTTAAAACCTAATTCACCCTTTTTCTTAAGTTTAGAAGCCATAATAACTATAAAAAATCAATACGAAAAATGAATCAAAATTTTTCATAAGTTAAAAATAATTTATAATTTTAGTTTTACCAAAGTTTAATGAGAAAATTCCTAAAAATAAAGAAGCATAAGTTAATTTTAATTTATGACAAAAGTTTCGTTGATTTTACTACTAATTTTAAAACTTCTACAAGTACTTATTGACAAATTTATTTAAATTAGGCCATAATTTCTTGTTTTTGATGTTTGGATTGTAACATTTTCAAATTTGATAAATTTTTTTTCTTTAGCAAATTAAATTAAGAACAAAAAGTTTTGTTTAGATCAAAATTATATAAATCTTTAAAATTTAAAAAGGATTAATAGGATTTGATTCATGAAATCCTTGAGGATTATTTAACCTTATAAATCAAGGGAGAAATTATTGAATTGATGAGGCTGCAATTTTCTAAATTGTTTGCAAGGATTTATGTGAATTGAAGGAGGGAAATTGAAATAAATAAGTTAAGACAAATTGAATGAATAAGGAAACTTCACTTAAGAACATATTTTTTAGAAAACTTTCATGAAATTAGAGAATTAGGCCAAAGGTTAAATGGTAATAGCTAAGTCAAGAAATATGCTAGAGTGTCAAGGAATAAGGTAATTAATACGGGAAAATATACTTTAGTATCAATAAGTCACTAAATAGCCAAACACTTTGTTCCACCAAGACTTCTTAAACACTAAAACCTCACAAAGTTGTGTGATTCCTGACCACGCCTATTTAGAAGAAAATACGAAATAGGGTAAGTCCACCCATCAAACTAATGTAAGGGGAGGGAATACTTTCATAAAATTAAAGGAAGAGTTATTTAACTTTTGTTATTGGATGATGGGTGTTTGCATGATTATATTTTTTAAAAATACAATTGACAATGGTGGAACAAAGATTGGTTTGAAATACACTTGACTTGGTTGGAGAGTTTGACCATGATTGAATGTGATGTGACATTATTTCATGACATAACAAATGTACACATACTGTAACATCCTCAATTTTGTTGCCCTTACATGAAATATAAGAATTTTGGTGCAGGGTTTCTTACTTAAGTGAGATACGTCTCACTCAAGCAAGATAGAGTTTTTTGAAAGAATGCATTTTGGAACACTCTCGCTCAAGCAAGATAGGATAAAGTTGTTCCAATTATCCTCTCACTTAAGTAAGAAGGGGTCTCATTGATAGACGATAGCCAAGTCGCTATCAAAACAACTAAGTTTTCTAAAGATTTTGTAGTATAGAGTCAAACTTAGGTTAATTCGCAGAGACACATTCTCAGTCAAATTTAATTTTAGGTTTTGTTTTAAAAAAATGAAAATAAGGTTTTTTAGGGTTTTAAAAATTGCAAATTAATTAAATTAGATTACAAAACAAAATTAAGTGAGTAAAAATGAATTAAGAAAGATCAATCCACATAATACCAATTGTGTGTAACTCTAACTATTATAATATCACCCAATTCAATTATTAATTCAATCGAATAACCTAATTGAATAGAGTTACGAATTAAATCAAATAATTATTTAACCTAATTTGCATTTATTATCAAATTAGAGCATCAACTGAGTCCTAATTTGAAATCTAACAACAGTAAAGTCAATTACAATCGCAATAAACAATTCTGATATTAGAGAGAAAAAAAGAACAAATTCGGAGCAATTGTCAGACTTGTGATTTATTATTGAGTAATTTATAATATTTTATACTTGTTCAATGTTAATTTAAGGATTATTTGGTATTGGAATAGATTTAGATGGAGTTTGAAATTACTAAAAAAAAAAAAGTAAACAGTACCGTATGAACAATGTCAGATGAACAGTAAAACTGCCTATGAGCAGTGCAAAACAGCGTATGTACAGTGATCGCTGACGTCATCAGTGACATCATCTTGACATCATGGGTGACGTCACATACGCGTACAGTATGCGTGCACAGTATTTTTTGGCATGAATAGTGTCCTAAACAGTGTTTTTCAGCATGAACAATAAGGCGATGAACAGTGTTTTTGACGATCAACAGTGAATTCCGGAGGTGAACAATAAATTTTGAAAATTTTCTATAAAAAGGGGGCTTCACACGAAATTTTCATTTCTTCACCCCTATCCAAGGTTCTCAAAGGTTCTAAGGCCGTAAACCACCATTTTCTCTCATACTAAACCCTCATAAACTTAGATTTCTCGGCAGATCTGAGATTCTACGTCTATTCTGAAGGATTTGAAGTAAGTTTCTTTAAGTTTGAAGCTAGATTTACCGTTCGTTTCTCTTCTCCTTCTCTTTCTCATAATAGTTCATGGTATTCTTAGGAGAAACTTCGTTCTAAAGCCGAATCTTTGGTGAATCTTGCATTAAAACAAGCAATATTCGGTAGATCTAGTGTGAATCATCTTTCTGAGGTAAGAAAAGTTTACTTTAACTTATAATCTATGTTTTCAAGGGTTTAATATGCTATTTCAAGATGTTTTGATATGATTTTGTTAGATCTATTGAATAAAAGCTATTTTCTAAGTTGTAACTGCTGTTAATTGATTTAAAATGCTAAGATTTTGGCTGATCTATTATAAACTTGCCTTAGCTGAGCTGTTAAAATAATTTTGGCGGTGTGCATCATGCTGAGATATATGTTTTGCATCATTATAGAGTCGAGTTACAAATGCTCCAGCTGTGTTTATGGACTACATGAATCGGATCTTTAGACCTTTCCTGGATCGATTTGTGGTAGTCTTTATTGATGATATTTTGATTTATTCTAGTTTGTCAGAGGAACATGCAGAGCATTTAAGGATTATACTTAGTGTTTTAAGAGGGAAACAATTGTATGCTAAATTGTCTAAGTGTGAGTTTTGGCTAGAGGAAGTGAAGTTCCTTGGTCATGTTATTTCAGCTAAAGGAAGTTGATCCTTCCAAAGTTGAAGCGGTGTTGCAGTGCGAAAGACTGAAGACAGCCACAGAGATTCGTAGTTTTGTGGGCCTAGCAGGTTACTACCGGAGATTTATAGAGGGATTCGCGAAGATAGCTGCACCATTAACACGGTTAACTCGCCGTGATCAACCCTTTGTGTGGACTGAGGAATGTGATGCTAGTCAACCGTTTGAGGTGTACTGTGATGCTTCTCATTAGGGATTAGGATGTGTGTTAATGCAAGATAAGAGAGTGGTAGCTTATGCATCTCGCCAATTGCGAACTCAGGAGCGAAATTATCCTATTCATGACCTTGAGTTAGCTGCTGTAGTTTTTGCTCTGAAGGTGTGGCAGCACTATCTTTATGGAGCTCAGTTTGATGTGTATAGTGATCATAAGAGTCTGAAGTATTTATTTGATCAGCGAGAGTTAAATATGAGGCAGAGACGTTGGGTGGAATTCCTTAAGGATTATGATTTTCAGCTCCAATACCATCCAAGAAAAGCTAATGTGGTGGCCGATACATTAAGTAGGAATGTGGTTCAGGCATTCTCCTTAAGAGTCACTGAATCTCTTTTGGTAGAACAATTCCGAGACCTGAACATACATGTGGACTTATCACCCAAAAAGATTAGTTGTAACCGAATTGTGGTGACTAATAATTTCTTACAAGAAATTAAAGACAAACAACTTTGGGATCTGATGTTATGTCGGATTGTATTTCTGTTAGGGACAGATAAGACAAATGGTTATAGTAAAGGTGCTGATGGTATTCTCAGATGCCAAGGTCAAGTTTGTGTTCCTAGAGATACTGAATTAAAGAGAGCAATTTTAGAAGAAGGACATAAGGGTAGTCTCAACATTCATCCTGGTATTACCAAGATGTATCAAGATTTAAAGCAGATGTTTTGGTGGCCAGGCATGAAGCGAGAGATAGCTGAATTTGTTAAAGCCTGTTTGACTTGCCAGAAGGCAAAAGCGAAGCACCAAATCCCTCCAGGAGAGTTACAAATGATGGAAATTCTAGAGTGGAAGTGGGACCATGTGACTATGGATTTTGTGTCCCATCTACCTAGAACATTTAGAAATCATGATGCCGTATGGGTCATAGTTGATAGGCTAACCAAGAGTGCACATTTCTTGCCAATTAACATGACCTTTAGCTTGGAGAAATTAGCAGAATTGTACATTAGAGAGATTGTCAGGTTGCATGGAGTACCTTCTAGTATTATCTCTGATAGAGATCCTCAATTCACTTCCCAGTTTTGGCAGAGTTTCCAATAAGCTATGGACACACAATTGAGGTTGAGTTCTGCATATCATCTGCAGACAGATGGTCAATCTGAGCATACTATTCAGACTTTAGAAGACTTATTGCGGACTTGTATTGTAGAGCATAGGAGTAATTGGGAGGATATGCTTCCTTTGGTAGAATTCACTTATAATAATAGCTATCATTCGAGCATAGATATGGCATCATTTGAAGCTCTGTATGGTAGAAGGTGTAGAACTCCTATCTGTTGGTTCCAAGATGGAGTACATTTGATGGTTGGACCTAAAATGCTGCAAGAAACTAAGTAGAAAGTTGAACTTATTAGAGAAAAGCTGAGAGCTACCCAGAGTCGACAGAAATCTTATGCTGACTGACACAGAAGATCCCTAGAATTTGAGGTTGGTGATCATGTATTCTTGAGAGTATCACGTACTAGAGGTGTGGGGCGAGCCTTAAGAGCTAAGAAGTTAACACCTAAGTTTATAGGACCGTATCAAATATTACATTGTAGAGGACCAGTAGCCTATAAATTAGCGTTACCACCTCAGTTGTCTGGAATATATAATGTTTTCTATGTGTCGCAACTAAGCAAGTATGTTACAGATTCGTCTCATGTAATTAAGCCTGATATTGTAGAATTACGAGATGATTTGTCTGTGGAGGTCCCAACTGCTTGTATCGAGGATACTAGAGTAAAGGAACTTAGAGGCAAGTCTATTCATGGTGATGTCACATGGGAGTTAGAGGAAAGAATGAGAGAGTTGTACCCTCATCTTTTCTCTGAGGGATAAAATTTTTGAAGACGAAAATTTATTTTCGAGGGGAGAATTGTCAGGCTTGTGATTTATTATTGAGTAATTTATAATATTTAATACTTGTTCAATGTTATTGAAGGATTATTTGGTATTGGAATAGATTTAGATAGAGTTTGAAATTATTAAAAAAAAAAGTGAACAGTACCGTATGAACAGTGTCAGATGAACAGTAAAACTGCCTATGAACAAAGTAAACCGCGTATGAATAGTACAAACAGTGTATGTACAGTGACCGCTGACATCATCAGTTACATCATCTTGACATCATGGTTGACGTCACATACGCGTACAGTACGCGTGTACAGTATTTTTCGGTGTGAATAGTGTCCTGAACAGTGTTTTCCAGCGTGAATACCAATTGTGTGTAACTCTAACTATTATAATATCACCCAATTCAATTATTAATTCAATCGAATAACCTAATTGAATAGAGTTACGAATTAAATCAAATAATTATTTAACCTAATTTGCATTTATTATCAAATTAGAGCATCAATTGAGTCCTAATTTGAAATCTAACAACAGTAAAGTCAATTACAATCGCAATAAACAATTCTGATATTAGAGAGAAAAAAAGAACAAATTCGGAGCAATTGTCAGACTTGTGATTTATTATTGAGTAATTTATAATATTTTATACTTGTTCAATGTTAATTTAAGGATTATTTGGTATTGGAATAGATTTAGATGGAGTTTGAAATTACTAAAAAAAAAAATAAATAAACAGTACCGTATGAACAATGTCAGATGAACAGTAAAACTGCCTATGAGCAGTGCAAAACAGCGTATGTACATTGATCGCTGACGTCATCAGTGACATCATCTTGACATCATGGGTGACGTCACATACGCGTACAGTATGCGTGCACAGTATTTTTTGGCATGAATAGTGTCCTAAACAGTGTTTTTCAGCATGAACAATAAGGCGATGAACAGTGTTTTTGACGATCAACAGTGAATTCCGGAGGTGAACAATAAATTTTGAAAATTTTCTATAAAAAGGGGGCTTCACACGAAATTTTCATTTCTTCACCCATATCCAAGGTTCTCAAAGGTTCTAAGGCCGTAAACCACCATTTTCTCTCATACTAAACCCTCCTAAACTTAGATTTCTCGTCAGATATGAGATTCTACGTTTATTCTGAAGGATTTGAAGTAAGTTTCTTTAAGTTTGAAGCTAGATTTACCATTCGTTTCTCTTATCCTTCTCTTTCTCATAGAAGTTCATGGTATTCTTAGGAGAAACTCCGTTCTAAAGCTGAATCTTTGGTGAATCTTGCATTAAAACAAGCAATATTCGGTAGATCTAGTGTGAATCATCTTTCTGAGGTAAGGGGAGTTTACTTTAGCCTATAATCTATGTTTTGAACGGTTTAATATGCTATTTCAAGATGTTTTGATATGATTTTGTTAGATCTATTGAATAAAAGCTATTTTCTAAGCTGTAACTGCTGTTAATTGATTTAAAATGCTAAGATTTTGGCTGATCTATTATAAATTTGCCTTAGCTGAGCTGTTAAAATAATTTTTGCGGTGTGCATCATGCTGAGATATATGTTTTGTATCATTATAGAGCCAAGTTACATGTTTAGGTGAGTAGACGTGTAACGATAAGTTCATGTTAAGCTGTTGTGTTGTGTTGTCTGTATCCAAATACCGGAATGGGTCGCTCCCGGACCGGGTCAGTTCCTTTTGGATTACTTAGGCTGTGAAACCAGTTGGAAACCGTTTTCATGCTGTGCATTAGATGGGCTGGTAATGCATGGGACTGTTGCTGTGAATAATTTTTTTTTTTTATATATATAAGATTTTAGTTTATTTTGTAAGTTCACCATTGCATTTCTTTCTATGTTGTTGTGTGTGTACTGCGATGATCGTACGATGGTACGTGAGTAGATATAGCAGGTGTTGCATCTACTTCACAGGCTGAGGGGCCAGTGAAGAAATGTTAGAAGCTGGAGATGAGTAATAATGCATCAAAGTTTTTTTTTTCTTATATTTTGAGATATCATGTCGAGGGAGCTACGTAATATAATTTTGGGTATTTTGAATATTATAAACTAAATGTAATATTATGTTGTTTTGTTGGATATCTGTTGTAAGGAACTTTATTTTACTTTGAATGAGAAGTGAATTTTATACTTATATTCTCTATTATTTACCTATTTTAAATAAGTATGTGGTGTAGAAACAATATTCTCGGTTCCTTATAAAAAGCGGTCGTGACAGCAATTAGCGCAGAACTTAAGTCAGAATTACAACATTTGGATTTTGCAGATTGAATGAGAGGTTTAGCCTTCTATCAAAATGCTTAACCCACGCAAGAATGAGAAAAGAATGGGAGAGTTCAAAGAAAAGTAAAAACAAAGATTCTTATTTCGGCCAAGTCTCAAAAGCTCAAAGTATCTAATCACTTCTCCCTTAATTCAGAACCTTATTAATCTATTTATAGGTTCTGATTAGGGTAAATTAAGTAGCTAAAATGCGGGCTTCAATAATATCTAAGAGCTTAAATACAATTATTAAATAACAAGGGTCCAAATGCAATCCTGCAATAATATTCAGCAAATTTGGCTCAACTTTAAAAAATCATAAAAAATAAGAAATAACTCTAAATCCAGTGATCCATATATGCATTTTGAAGCCCTAGATATGTAGAATCCAATGCAACTAGAATTAGCCAAAAATGACATCTGTAGAAAATTTATGGCCAAAAGAGTAGTCAGAGGTTAGAATAACCAAAAATACAAAATTAAAACATTTATTTGTAATAGGCCCAATTTATTCAAATAAGTAAAAAATGGTAAAAATTATAAAAATAAAGCATATGAAAGTGTTTGTTAATAAAAATAAAACATTAAATATAAACATTAAATATGTTACATCACTCACTCAGGCGAGGAGTCGTAGGAAAACAGGGAGCTCTTTGGACCTATTCTCGCACCTTTTGCTCAAGCAAGAATAGTAGAAAATGGAATAGTTTCACTGTCTAGTTTTCTCATCCAGGCAAGGATGGTCTCGTTCAAGTGAAAGTTGGGCTCATTCAAGCAAGAATACGCGAGTTTGGAAAGGTATTTAAGGAACTCCAATCCTAAAAATGTTCATTTCTTACCAAATAACTTTTCTTTCTTGTTTTTTCTCTGTTCTCTCACCTTCTTTTCTCTGAGAAAACTCTCCCAAACCCTGAGTCTCTTCTAGATTTGAGCTTAAATGTATATTCCATTCAGATCCAAGTAAGTTCCTTAGAGCTTGGTTCTCCAACTTCATTCTTATTTCTCAACTTTCTTTGATCTAAAGTTTTATGCTTTGTGATACTCAAGGAAACTTTAACCCTTAAGACAATATCCTCGAGTCTGAGGAACTTATTTTCAAGTAAGAAGAGTTAATCCCAAACCATAACTCATTTTTTTAGGTATTTTGGTTTTAAAATACTAAGTTTTTCTAATAGAACCTTAGAATCCTAATTTTTTTTAAAATCTCAAGTGTAGGAATAGAGATTTTTACACATGAAAAACCTATGGTTATTTTCAGAACTAGCTAAATACAATGTTTTAGTAAAAGCTCTGAACAGAATCATTTTTTAGAAATCTTGTGATTTTATTATTGAACATTATTCAAGTGTAGTTCATATTACTACTTAATATTATGAATAATAAACATACTGTGAATATTGGATGATGTCAAACCTTAGGATAAGCAATTTTATTAATACTGAGAAAGTGTGTATATTAAATTGTACGTTTGAGTTGAGTTTGAAGGTGTATTGGTATGATACAATAAATATGGATATTGTTTGGTAGCTAATGTATGTTAAAATTTGTGGATTCATGTTATCAATGAAAAAAGTTTGACTAATCTTGAATGAAGAAAGAATATTACATGTAAAAGTGAATAATGCGACATGATTATAGAATTATGAGATATCTGATTATAATATATGAGTCATAATAGATTGATAAGTGTGATTATAATACAAGTATTGTAATAAATCAAATGGTGTACTTAAAATACATGTAATGTAATATATTGATTTATATAATCATAACTTACATATTATGACATGCTAATCCATGAAAAAAAAATATAGAAATGAAATGAGAAATGTTGAGAAAGAGAATGATATGAAAAATGCTGAGAATATGTATAGATAGTCACTAGATGCACCAAGAGGTGTGGAAGACAAAAGCAATTTTGAAAATTTGGGAGAAATGAGGGTGGTAGATGATTTTCTATGATTGCACATAATTAATAAAAATAGAAAGAAAAGATACCACAGGTCTTACACTCGTTTCCTGACCTAAACCCCTGATCACATTTTTGCTAAAATAGGCCAGGTTGGTACACGATTTATCTATGTACAATGGCTAACCAACAACTATCTATATTATGTGAAGTCCTCAAGGGATCCTAGGGGCAAAGATTATGAAAGTATGATGAATGTGAAGTAGTATAAAAATTGTGTAATTATAACATATATATTGTAACATATCGATTGATATTGTTAATGATATATGTGTTGTAATACATTGACGTGTGTGATTAGGACATGTGTATTGTAACATATTAATTGATATGATATAATACATGTATTATGACATACAAATTAGTGTAGAAATGTATGTTATAAATATTGCAAAGGTGATTGATTTATTGTATATGCTTTATTGTAATAATGACTTATTTGATCTGAGTGTTATTGTTAACTAATGCATGTTAGAAATGCATTAGATAATATTTTCAGTATTACATAATTCTTCTATCAAATAAGAGATTTAGTGAGACGGATAATACTCATCCTTACTAAACATTTTTAGGAAATGGACTTCGAAGAAAATTAAAAAAGATTGACTTGATCTAGAGTCCTATTCTCAGTGGGACTGTAAGGAAGGATTGCTCTGAGGGTTTATAATATTTTGAAGAATTGTAATGTCTATTAAATTTCCATTTAAATTAACAATGTTACTTAAGTACTCTAAATGTAAATTTTAAATCTATAATATTTTGATAAGTTTAGTTGTAAATATTAATTTTGGAGTGAAATTATAATGTTAATTGTTAGTTATTTTAACTATAAATTACATTCTTTTTTTATAGAAATTTATTATGCTAAAAAATAATGTTGTTTGTGTTCAAATTTACAAATTTAAATTTATTCTTTACAAATTTTAAATACTCTCAAGTTTTCATAAAATTGAATAATAATATGAAAGTTTGACTTTTTCTCAACCTTTAAGCTATAAAAATAAAAGTATTTACTTTCTTTTCTTTTCTTCACTATTATTTATGTCATAATTTAAAATATAAATAAAGAAGGTTACAAAATGATATCATAGCCAGGCTTGTCCTGAGGTATGGGACTAGTTCACTTGTACTAAGTGTTGTGTGCATTAGTGTTTTTGTAGAATAAGAACATAAGAAGATTGTTTGTTAGTTTAACATGTTTGATACTCCAAATAGGGATTTGTGTGACTGTGTGATTTAATGCATATACATATGTGAATAATATAGGCTTGCTAATATATGTATGATGTGATTATCTAGATTAGAAAATGGCGGGTAGAGATAGATCAGAGGAAGCAATCGCTAAGATTTCAGCAAGTATGACCCAAGTGTTAGAGCCCTTAGTACATGATCAGGATGTAGAATTAGCTAAATATCATGGATTGTCATCATTCATGGAACATCGTCCTCCAAAGTTTAAAGAAAATTTTGACTTGGAAAGAGCTTAGAAATGGGTTGTAGAGATATAACAAGTCTTTGATGTAATGGATTGCCAAGAAGAACGTAAGGTGAAGTATGCCACTTATACGCTAATTGGAAAAGCAAAGGATTGGTGGAGGATCACAAGTCAAACTTTGCCACAAGAACATGAATTTATCACTCGGAGACATTCAAAAAATTTTCTTGAAAAATTATTTCTCAAAAGATCTGAAAAAACAAGAGGAAAAAGAATTTCTAAAATTAAAGCAAGTAGAGATGTCAATGAAAGAGTATGTTGTTAAATTTTATAAGTTGATAAAATTCTGGTCTTATTTTTAGCATAAGAACGATGACAAAGATTGGTGTACTTGATTTGAGAATAGACTGAGGAGTGACATCCACACTATAGTAAGCATTTTTCAACTAACGAATCGATCAACATTAATGAACAAATGTATAATTTTAGAAGATAATTTGAAAGGAAAGCTAGTAGATAATAGAATTGGAGGACTGAGTACAACTTAGTCTCAAGCAAGGAGAACAACACTTCATAGTAGCAACAATAATAACTGCAATAATTCTCATGGTAAGATTAGATGTTTCCAATGCAAGGGACCTAACGTGGTCAAAGACCGTCCTATGTCGTTCTTGATCTGTGAAGGGCACTCAGCTAATAACTGTTGGTTTACATTTTAGAAAAATCTTATTAGTATCTATAAAACTAATAATAGCTACCGACGGTCTGACCAAGGAACTCTGTATAGGAGCATACCTCGTAGCCAAACAGGTAATTCAGTTAAACCGACGATCTGGCCCTCTGTTTACTGCTTTCTATCTAAAACAAGCAGCTACTTGCTTACAGCAAGCGTATGCAGGGGTCAGTCAGTCACACAGTTTATTACCTGTGCCAGTGTAGGAAGCACTAGTAGAAGCAAGAAACACTTATCTAAAAACAATTATTGGATTCAATAAAATGTTTTTGGTTCAGAGGACCTCATACGGTGAGAAATTGTATGCAATTGCCTACGATTTCCTACCATTGTGGAAAGACAAGACATTTAACAAATGTTTATTGGTTTGCACTACAAAAGAATGGAGGTGCAAGTGGAAGCTGTAATGCAACACCTTAATTTAATTTCTAAATAATAAATTTTGCAAAAATAAGAATATTAAAAATTTTCATTTAACTAAAATTCCCATTACATGGCTTCATAAAACAGTTTAAAATAATAAAGGATTACAAGTTTATATCAAAGATTGCTACAGGACTAATCCAGTACATCATACATTTCAGAATAAATTCTAAGTCATATAGCAATTCATCCTTCCTTCACTAAGCCAGTGCTGATCGTCTTGGTTACCTGAAAAATAAATGTAAGGGTGAGTATTCTATACTGTCTCACATGCATAACATAGAGACTCACCTTGCATAACTATAGGTATTCTAATATATTTTACTTAAGTCTAGGTAATCACAACAATATTTCATTTCAGTTCATAATCGATGCACTCATGGCACCAAACAGTTTACACACGTGCACTCACTACACCTAGCCATGCTCTCTGTGGCACTGTGATCACAGATTTACATCATGAATGGTCGCCAATTACCCTCGCCTCATAGATACCACGTGGACAGTCACGAGTCGTTCAACAAAGGTAGTGGTTAGAGGTCTAGTTAGGAAGAGAGTGTGTGGCCTGTGGTGCACCCACACTCACTATTGGTGTCACCACCACTCTCTCTTCTCCATGTTATTTCTATTGTTCCCATCTTCTACACCCCCAGTTTATCGCTGAATCATTCACAACACAATATAACGGTGTTAACACGCCTCATCTACACATATTTCAGCATTTAGTCATAATTCACGGCACAAAGCCCACAATTATTTATTCGCAACAATCATTCTCAATACTCGGTACACATACCCACATGCATTTATAACATAAATCATTTCAACCACACACAACAATTTCAACCGAGTCTGTACCCATTAAGTCACTCAAGCATACACAATTTAACCATTTCGGCACACATAATACTAACCAACTTCCACCACTCCATGTCTAACATAATAAATTCGTCAAAACACATATATTCTCACATTCCATTTTAGCCACATTATAATGCATAGAGAATAAATGAAGTTCTAAACAAAATAAGATAGGGTAGTGTCCCCCTTTACCTTAAATGAAGACCCACACACAAAATTGATAATGAGAAGGCTCCCCACATGGACTTCGTCCTAAATACATGGAAGAATTCCATGAGAACCCAAGAAAATCATGAAAACAGGGAAATGGAAGGAAAAACGAAAACTCTAACCATTAAAACTCACCTCCAAACATTCTCCACACGGATTCAACCTTCAATCTTGCTCCCGAACGGATTTGGAGGCAATTTAATCAGTAGAATAGGATTTTGAGTTAAGAAAATCGAAGAGATTTAGAAGGAAAGGTGAGAAATAATCTTTCTTGAACCCTAACCCCCTTTAAATCCTCTCTAGTCACGACACTCTCGATACAGCAAGATATTCCTCGCTGCAGCGACTCTTTCTCTTGTTACAGCAAAAAAATCAAACAAAACTGCACTCTGATTTCTGCAGAATCTTGTTATAGTGAGACTACACCTAGAAATGCAGCCCAAATTGTGGCTTTAGTCTCTCACTGTAGCGACAAGGCGGCAGTTTCATCCTTCTCTCCTAGTGCTCTCTTGCTGCAGCGAGAGAGGCACAGTTTCATGCCTCACACCCAGGGGCTTCTCGCTACAGTGAGAATACCCTGTAGCAGCATCCATACTTAGCCTGTTTTTAGCCCAATCAATCAAATCCAATTATATATATATATATATATATATATATATATATATATATATATATATATATATATACACACACACACACACATCCATACACATTATACCTACAACATCATCTTTACGCATTCAAATATAAATTACATCTTTCACATTTATATGCACATATAAACACATATAAATATATCAATAATAATTAATATTACAAAAATTTGGAGTGTTACATGTAACACCGTAAAATTTTAAATTCGTACCATGTACATCTTATTCTTAACAATTTTGAAATAAAACATCAAGTTTTGGATGTAATGAACTTATTATAACAAATCAGTGAAGTTTTCTTTAAGTAGACGTATGTAGATGAGAATTTCAAACTTTGCAATGCTAATAAAACAATAATAATAAATTAAGGAGAGAATCAATAAATATCATAAACCTGGATTTATTACTCTTATTTTAACAAGTTAATAAAAGTCACTTTATAAATGGGTTTGATGTAAATAAAATTTTCCATATATGTGCAATATTAATGGAACAACAATAATTTTAAAGATTGTAATAAAACATAGTCAAATTTTCAATTTGAGAAACTGAACATGCATTCCTTATATCAAGTATAATAATTTACAAACTATTTGTTAAAATATATGAGACTTAGAATAATATTTACATAATGTATGCAAATTCAAGTCTTAGAGCAGTCTCCCCTGTAACCAAATATTGAAAATTGGTCCTATTCATTACCTGCATACCAACTCTCTCTCTCTCGGCCAAATCCTCTAAATCCAGATCATCATCTGATCCTAGATAATGGTCACCTGAATCAATTGTGACCTCTGTGCCAGTAACATGCCCAAAGGTCCATCTGGACGGTCTTCCAAAGTAGTCATGGTTGTGATAGGTAAATAGATAGGTGAGGGCTGCCGAAGTTCTAACAGTACCACTATACATATAAATACATAGCGTCTGATGTATTCTATTCCTAGGAAAATTAAAAGGAATACTACAAAATAGATCTATCTTTAACATAACAAAAGTTCTAGGTTCATCTTCTCCAAGAATAGCAAATTTAAAATAACATACTCTTTGATATTCATTAAATACATAATTAAGTCTATTATGTACTGAGCTATCTATTAATCTAACTCTTTCCTGAGGCTCTGTCATCCTGTTTTTCTAAAAATATTAGTAAGGATGAGTGTCTATTCTATCATTCACCAAAACATTATATCATAGAATCATAGTTTATAGTATAAATACAATATATCCATTTTCATGTAAATTTATGTTGTAAACATATTCACACACACCATTCACAATTTGTTATCTATTATCCATTTTCTGATTCTAATACGCACTTTCAGTGTACTATGATCACAGATACCGATGCCTCTAACATTTCTTGAGATCTTACTGAACTAGGTAAATAGTTACTGGTTAGTCCATGCACATGGATACAACATATATAATAATCGGACCTCTTAGCAAAGGCATAGTCAGGAGTCTAGTCGAGAAACTGTAACATCCTTCTTATATATATATATATATATATATATATATATATATATATAATTTACATTAATAACTT
Organism: Abrus pulchellus subsp. cantoniensis; assembly: GCA_024086825.1. Classification (NCBI taxonomy): domain Eukaryota; kingdom Viridiplantae; phylum Streptophyta; class Magnoliopsida; order Fabales; family Fabaceae; genus Abrus; species Abrus pulchellus. The sequence continues at coordinate 29,456,484 of CM044050.1, read as the reverse complement.
ATATTATTAAAAACATGATTAGGAAAATTAGTAAAAATTTGTATATTTTGAAGAAATGGTACAATATGAGAATACAAATTAATAAAATTGACAAATTCACAAAATCTATCAAATTAATATTTCATTGTCAATGAAATAAAAATACATAAATAAATTTATACATTGAATATATTAACTTAATTATATTTGAGCAATTCCTTTTCCACAATCCTTGACGAGTATGATCCTAGAACGGATCAACTATCTTCATATTTTTTCTTCATTACCTGAAAATATCAGTAAAAGTGAGTATATCGCGTGCTATTAACTTTATTTTATTATGAATTATTATAAAAGCAACTAAATTATTGTCTAATACCTTATTCTAATTCATTATCAATATTTTACTCAATTCATATTGACACTCACCACATCCAAGTACATATAATAATACAACCATCAATCAGAACATATATAACACTTCATTCATTATACAAATATTTTTATGTTGACTTGTATGTCATGATACATGTATCATATCATCTCAATTAATATGTCACAATACATGTGTTTCAATTACACCCGTTGATGTACTACAACATATATATCATAACAACATAAATCGATCTGTTATGATACATATATTATAATCATACAAATTCTATACTATTTCACATTTATAACACTTTCATAATAATTGTCCCTAGGATCCCTTGAGGACTTCATAGCATAGATCGCTGTTGGTTGGCCACAACATCACGGATACACGTGTGCCGCCTGACCCCTTTTAGCAAAGGTATAGTCAGGAGCTTCGTAAAAAAATAAGGGTGTGGCCTGTAAATGTCTATTTTTTAATAAATTATTGTGCACTCTTTTTATTGTTAGCTTTCACCATCCTCATTTTTCCAAGATTTTCCAAATCTTCTCCGGACTCTATACGTTCAGTGTATCGCTGAACTATCTATACTTATTCTCTTTCTCAACATTTCTTATTTTCATATTCTTGCATGTCATAATACGTGGGTTACGATTGGATCACAATATGTATTATAATATACTCTTCAATATGCTATAATATATATCGTAATCACCTTTTTCAAGTTACTTTGACCTACACATCATAATCATGCATCTCATTCTTTCTCTTTCATATATCACATACTTTTGAAATCAATCAACACTTCAATTATTCATGTGAATAAACCCAATTTTTATACATTTTAACTATCAAATGATATCTATACTTATTGCATCATGCCAGTCTAACATAGAAAGTTATCATACAATATCACACCATGCAATTAAAACAATGCATCAATCTAACACAGAAATTATCTTAAATATAACACCATACAATCAATACAATATGTCGAAGGTAGAACACCTTCGGACTTAGTCCAACTCGTACAATCTCAATATAGTCTTCTATCCTAAAGTATTTTGTGTCTTTTATTAATTAACCCATATACATTCTAAGTAACTTAGCCTTAAACTTCTTAATGGTGTTCTAACCCACAGCTTTCTCTAAGAATTTGATTTCATTAATTTCAAATAAACTCAAAATCCTTTCTCTACACCAAAAATACACTTTTATCATGTGATTTCATAAAAATTTGTAGATCTTTACTAAAGTAGGTTACTCAGATTTCTCATAAAATCACTATATATATATATATAGAGAGAGCCAGAGAATACTCTCCTTACTTGGTAACGGTTCCTCAAAACTAGTTTTTTGAGAGATCTATAGAGAGATTCCATGATATAAATAGAGATATCCTCCAAAAGATGTAGTTTACTAAATATTTCAAGATAGAGGTCTTAATATAAGAAGAGAACCGAAGAAAAGGAATAAAATAGAGATCTGAGCTACGAGAAACTTACTTAAATATGAATGAAATCGATGTTTGAGCTCAGATCTGGAATAGATTCAAAGTCTGGAAGAGTTTTCTTTAGAGAGAGAAAAGAGAGAAAATAGATAAAATGAAGAGAGAATGTTATTTGGTGAGAAATGAACATTTTTTAGGCTGAAGTTCCTTAAATATCCTTCAAAACTTACACGATCTCACTTGAGCAATTGAGCAAGTTTCCATCCTTGCTTAGACAAGACAACCAGACAGTACAACTGCTCATTTTTCTGATATTATCGCTTGAGTGAGATACAATCTCGCCTGAGCGAGCTCTATCTCGCTTGGGCGAGTTTCTCCCAGACTAAGCGAGATTCCTTTCTCGCCTGAGTGAGAGGACAGTAGTTGGGGCAATGTTATCTCATTCTCGATTAAGCGAAGGGTTCCAAAACGTTCTATTTTAGAAAATCCTACATGGCTTGAGTGACATATCCTTTATCCAAATTTCTATTTTTCCTATCCAAGAGTAATAAAATTGAGTATGTTACAAAAACAAGTATGAGGTCATGTGATGCATTCACTCTCAAAAAGAGTGTGTACACATATGCGAATGTCACTCACCACCCTATGTTTCCTCTAGATTTTCTTCGTCTCCGGACTCTATACCTCCAGTGTATCTCTATAACTATTCACAAGATCCAATCCATATTTGACACTAAAGTCATTCTCAGAGTTATTTCTTTTTTTTTTTTCCACTCATAAGAGCGTGCTTAGTAAAGCACTTCCAGACTAAATCCATTCCAGTCAAACCTCTTTTTATTGTAGTTACAATTACTAAACTTTTATATCAGTATTACATTTTATCAAATCATTTCACCCAGACATATTCCATAAAATCACATAATAATCACTCAGTAATTTAATAATATTTCACATTAAGTCCTCATCATTTAATGCATATGAACATATACCAACCATTTAGTCCCAATAACCAAACAAGTATCTTTTCATTTATTATGCACACAATAGATATTGCAATCATATATCCTCACAAAATGTTCATGTGACAGTGATCTAATGAGCACAAAATATATACTGTAATTAACGAAAAATAGAACCCTCCTTATCTTAAAGACGAGTTTACTGAGAGATATTAACGAAGATTAGAGTTTAACTATGGAAGATTTCCTGAATACCAAGAGATATCCATAAGGAACAAAAACATCAAAAACGATGGGAGAAAACAAAGTTTAATCTGGAGAAACTTACTTGGAATCATTTAGATTCAACGTCCAAGCTCGAATTTGAAGAGTAATCGGAGTTCCTGAGGCTTTTATCTAGGGAAAATGAAGAGAAAGTCCAAAGAAAATTGAGAGAGGGATGTGAGTTTAGAATAAAATAAAATTTTCATGATAGAAATCTCTTAAATACCTCTCAGCCCTGCCAGCTCTTGCTTAAGTGAGAAACAGCTTGCTTGAGTGATGGACATCCTGCTTAAGCAACAGATATCTCGCCTGAGCGAGATATGTAAACAGTGGTCTTACCCAAAATTTCCTGATATGCTCGCTTGAGTGAGCTCTATCTCGCTTGAGCGAGCTCCATCTCGCCTGAGCGAGATAGCGTCTAGAGAGAACGATATTTCTCCTGTGAGTCCTCACCTGAGTGATCTATCTCGCTTGAGCGAGATCCTAGTTTGCTTGAGCAAGATCACTCTCGCTTGGGCGAGGTGACAGTTGAACTAAATTTATCTTATCTCACTTAAGCAAGATAGCCCTGCAACATCACATTTATGGGCGCTCAGTCTCGCTTAAGCGAGATTTGCTGTAACGGCCCAGATTTTTTAATAATATTTTAATATCTTAATGTAAAGGTATATGTGTATTTTCATATGGTTGTATGTTTGATTTACGTATATGATGATGTGTATATATATGTGTATAACAAGGACATGTATGAATAAGTGAAATATAATGTTATTGTCTTGAAAAACCTTGATAAAACTTTGTATTGGAAAATTATATTTAAATGAAATTATAATATAATTAGATTGGTCCTATAGTAGTGATTGTCAAGATTGTTAAGTGGTCTCTTGCTAGGACTTAGATACTTTGCTATCTTTTATGGTCACACTAACACTATTTTCCCACTGCTTATATCTAACTTTTTCAACTATTTTTCTTATGAAATTATTCACAATATTATTTGTAAATACAAACTATGGCCATAAACTTGTCCGTCTAATACAAATTCATCCTAATCACACATCCCTTGAACAAGAGAAAAATTTATAATATGGACATGGTCATTTTTAATTTTTTTTTTTCAGATTTTATGCATCAAATTATAGAATTTATAATTAAATCAATACAATTCTAAAAATTATTAAATTAATGAACTTCTCCCTCATTAAGTTTATACTTTCATACAAGTCTAATACACATTATGTAAAGTTTGAATTTTGCATTATTATTTTTTTTAAAAGAATAATTAATAAAAATGTTCTTTAAATGACATCTACTTTGAAATCTATCTTTAAAAGAATGGAATCATTCTCGAATATATTTTCTTTTGTAAAATAACTCAAATATAACTATAAAAATAATTGTCATTATATTTATCGCTATAACCTAAAATGCAACTATCAAATGTAAATTTGAGAAAAAAAGTATATTATTAATCTAATTATAAATATTATTATTTTAGTTAAATTTAGTATTATATAGTAATATGTACTCCGAACAAGACAACTGTTTCATTTACATTTTAATATTTTTTCTAAAATTAAAATATTAATGGTTATTTTTTAACTGTTAACTTAGATTTCAAAATCTCTAAAATAATAATTAATTTAAATCTTTAAACAAGAGAATATACATTTTAATCAACTTATTTTATGAGATTTTATAATATTTTTCATTTTGAGTATTTTTTTAATATTTAAATGATTTCTGGTATAAAAAGTTAAAATTTTTATGCGACATCAACTATTTTGAAATGGGTTATAGGGTGAGGCTAACGTCACTACTAAAAAGTCTATATATACAGACAGATTTACATATGGATTTTTAAATTATTACAGACAATTTTTGAAATTACAGACGGATTTAGAGACGGACATAAAATATCATTGTTGGTAAAGAATTACAGTCAGATTTAATAATCTTTCTGTAAATTACAGACAGAAATAGTCGTCTGTAAATTATAGATGAAAAATTTGTCTATAAAGTACAGACGGAAAAATTCGTCTATAACGTACAGATAAAAAAATCCATCCGTGAGTTACAGATGAAAAAATCTGTCTGTACATTACAGACAAAAAAATCTGTCTATAACGTATAGACAAAAAAATTTGTCTATAATATATTTTACTATTATTAGTATTTTTTTGTTTATATAGATAGTTATTTTTTACTGTTCCTGATTATCACAATTTATAAACATAATAACAACTATAAATTGGGCATCTAAACCTTTAAAAATGATTTATAAAATATAAAATTTAAATGTTAGTACAAAGGAAGACAAAAGCATCCAAATAAATACATTTAAAAATAAAATACAAGTCTTCATCATGAATAATCTGTATGATCATCATCCGAAGGAGCACCATCATCAGTAGACGAGGAGTCAGAAAAGGAATGATGCATGAAGGTGAAAACTGGTGGTGCTGGAGCTGGTGGAGGAGGGGGAAGAGATGTGGAGCTGCTTGCTCTCATGAGCTCAAAATAAGCATGCATCTGCTGCATCTGCATATGTTGTTGCTTCATCTGCTACTGGACCTCCCTTTGCATTCTCAATGCCACCTTCTTCTCTATCTTCTTCTCCATTTTCTTTGCCCAATTCTTCTTCTATGCACTTTCCTTGCTCTTTCACATCTCCTTATTCTGCTTCTGGAGTTCTTCACTGAGGGCATGGACTTGAGTGCGGACCATGTCCTTTACTTCCTCAAGTGTAAAAGAAGGGGCATCTCCAATGACAGATGCAAGGGACATGGAGTCTGCAAAGCGGCCCCCATGCCATAAATGCGACCTTTATAAAGGCCACCCACTGTCAGTGACCACATAGCATCCTCATCTACTGACTCTGGATTCTGAGAAGATGCCTCCTCAAGCCTTTGAACATAATCATCCTTCAATTCAGTTCAGATAATTAGATATTAGTTTGGAGAACTATTTAATAAATCACTAATAATAACATATAGTATCAATATATTAATGACTTACATATGTAGCCTGAGATCGTGTATCAACCCACAGGTTTTTGTCCTGCCTACGAGTGTGTGTATCCTTAAACAACTCTCCAATCATAGGTGGCCACTTCAACGACTTCTCCTGCAATTCAAAATAAATCACAATCTCAAATATGAAATTATATATAGAGTAAACTAAATTTTAAAATCACATACCAAGTTCGCCTTAGTGTCAGCCAAAGTCGTAGACCCACTAGTATGCAGTGACCCCTTTTATTAGATGCCCTGTTTGTCTTGTTCTTCATGGAGAGATTTTTGAACTCATCCGTACCCCAATACTCCTGCAAGGCATGAAGAAAGTTGGGTGCTATCCAATCAGCAGTAGAAGGGTCCTGACAAGCCTCAGTGTACATCTGTCTTAGTCACTTTGCAGTGCGACTCTTTCAAGCCTTCAAAATCATCTTTTCGTCCTGGGAGGGAATGGAGAAGTTGCTCTACAAAAACACAATTCCATTAGAGAAGGTACAAACAGTCATATGTAATTATACTTAGTTAAAATTAATACACTATTATTACCTTCCAATCTTTGAACCATTTTATCTTTGTATCATTCAGCACCTTTGCAAAACTTGTGTAAGGCATATCAAACATCTTCTTAGTCGTATCTGTGACCTGGTAGAGACCTTTCTGTGGTGGTGTCCAACTGATAACACAATAAAATAAAATATTAGGACTAACATTCATATAAAATACTTAATGTTTGGCATATTTTGAAGGAAACATACCAAGTGGACCCATCCCATCTCAAAGTTTGTAATGATCTCGATGATGCCTAGGTCTGTGATGATTGCTGCCCACTTACAACTGGAATAGCAGCGGATCCCTCTCTTGTACCCTGTGTAGTAAGTGACTATATGGCCTGTGTAGTAGGCGGTGCAGAGTGTGAAACTCGTTGTACTGGAGCGGGAGGAGCAATATACACTGGATTGGGCACCATGATAATTTCCTCTTGTCTCCTAACCTGGGAAGTCTGCACTATAGCTGGTGTGAAGGTCGAAGTAGGAGCCCTGAGTGAAGAAGTGTTGTCACGATCAGGACGCTGAGTAACATCATTCTTACCTTTACCTGCCATATCTGAATCAAATACAATATATGTTTAGTGACAAATACTATAAATAAAATATAATTAATATTTGTGATAACACAATAAATAATCATGGAAACATATTAAATTAACAAACTTACTTAATTTACCTCATTTACTCTGATAATTCAAGACTACCTTCATCATCAGTCAATGAAAGTTCATCCATAAATCCTTCCTCCTCATCTTCAGTCATGTCATCTAATTCATTATTTCTCAAAACTTGGGTAAGAGGGTCAATTATTTCAATTTCATTCAAAAAAGATAAATTTGGGGAGACAACAGTGTCTATTACAACACGTGAAGGGATTGAGTCATCAATTTGATATGCATCTTCATCATTTACTTCATCATTTTCAATTCGACCCCTTGGTTTAGTTTTTATTACAATCCTCCAACTTTTATTACATTTTCCAGGGTAAGATAAGAAATATACTTGTCTTGCATTTTGTGCAATGATGAAGGGGTCAAAGCCTCTATATCTTTTGGTATGGTTAATCTCAATTATATTGTAATGGTTATGTTTACATGTTCTTGTTGGGTGTGTTGGATCAAACCATTCACACTTGAATAAGACAATCCTTTTTATGGTTTCACCAGCATATTCAAGCTCAACTATTTCATGAAGTTTTCCATACCAATCACAGTCACTATCACTTGAATTCCCCCTCACACTAACTCCATTATTATCTATTTTTCTCTCTTTACATGATTCAACGGTTTGGAATTCACACCCATTAACAAAATAAATTGGCCAACAATATGCTTTAGTTTTTGGACCTTTGGACAAGTTATATTTCAAGATCTGTGATACCATTACTAGGATCATGCACCTACACATACCATTAAATATGTCAATTGATTGAATACAGAATAATATTCAAAAGTCGATAAACTAAAATGTTAGGAAAATTTCATGACGTACATAACTATTGAACCATGATGGAAATTGATTAAGGTATTCATGACCATATAATTGTTCAAAATATCTGTAAACATTGCAACATCAATTATTAAATTTGAATCACCATGATCGAAAAAAGTTACTAAAGCAATCATAAGTCACTTACATTCTGAATGGTTAAACTTAATCATAATTTAATAAGATGTGCAAGTGTGCAGCCTCTAATTCATCACCTAAGATCCATCGTTCTTCACATTTCCCAGATACACGACCTGCTTGGTTGAATATAGATAGAGTTGGCTCGTTATTACTTTCTCTCCCATCATCATTTTGACCAACCCGAGTTCTCCTAGATTGAACATTAGGTTCAAAATAGTATGTGCAAAAATTTGATGTCTCATTTGATATATATGCCTGACATATGGATCCTTCCACTTGAGCTCTATTTTTCACAGTCCTTTTGAACTCTCCAATTTCTTGTTCAAATGGATACATCCACCTGTATTGTACTGGTCCACATACATGTGCTTCATACGTTAAGTGTATAGGCAAGTGCTCCATGGAGTCAAAGAAACCAGGGGCAAGTATTTTCTCTAATTTACACAAAATCAGAGGAATATTTTTCTCCATAACTAATAGATCTTCAACCCTAAGAGTAGGTGAACACAGGTCCCTAAAGTACTCACTTAACTTAGTCAATGGCTTCCAAACATGGTCTAGTAGTTCCGTAAATGCAGCAAGTAGAAGACACTCTATGAATATGTGGCAATCATGACTTTTCATCCCAAAAAATCTTCCTTGTTCAACATTCACAAAATGACTGAGGTTTGAAGCGTAACTGTCAGACATTTTTAAGTCCTTCACCCACTTACACACATCTTGCCTTTGTGGTAAAGTTAAAGTGTAACTTGCCTTTGGCTTTAACCATTGACCATTTACAAGTTGTTCTAACCTCAATTCTAGATGCCTACAATATTTTTCTAAATCTTGTCTTGCCTTTACATTATCTTTAGTTAGATTATTGTTTATTACAGTATTCATAATAATGTCAAATACATTTTTTTTCACATGCATCACATCTAAACAATGATGAACTAAGTTATCCTTCCAATATGGGAGCTCCCAGAATATACTTTGTTTGGTCTAATTATGTGTCATCCCATAACCAGGAAACCTAATGGATTTTCCTACTTCTGTTATTTTTGGCAAGTGTCTAACTCTATCCCATACTTGATGACCATTTAAACGGATGGGAGGGTCCTCATTCTTAATAGTTACTTTCCTAAATTTGTAGGCTTGACGCCTATAAGGATGTTCCATATCTAAAAATCTCCTATGGCAATCAAACCATAAATTTTTTCCTCCATGTTTTAAAGTAAATGCCTTTGTATCCTCCATACAAATTGGGCATGCTAACTTCCTTTAAGTCATCCATCTAGACAACATTTTATAAGTAGGAAAATCATTTATCGTCCACATTAGTGCTGCCTTCATGATAAAATTTTGCTTCTCTGATAGGTCATAAGTTACTACACCCTCACATCACAACTCTTTCAACTGATCAATTAAAGGTTGAAGGTATACCTCAATTTTAGCCTTTGAATTTTCTGGACCAGGAATTATACAAGTCAAGAATAAATATGGATTTTTCATGCTCATTTTAGGAGGAAGATTAAAAGGTGTAACCACAATAGGCCAACAAGAATATGTTTTATTAAATTGATTGTTTGGAGCGAACCCATCAGCACATAACCCTAACCTTACATTTCTAGGATTGGATGCAAACTCAGGATACACTTGATCAAAATGTTGCCAAGCCTCACTATGAGATGGATGAGTCATTATCCCATTAGTCCTTTTATTTTCAGCATGTCACGTCGTGTAAGAAGCTGAACTCATAGATGTATACAACCTTTTTAGCCTAGGAATCAAAGGCAAATAATGCATTCTAGTTTGCAATACATCTTTATGTTTACCACTTCTATCACCTCTTCTTGGTTTAAACTTAGGCTCTTCACAGAATTTGCAATTGGTCAAAACAACATCATCTTTGTAATACAACATGCAGCCTTTCAAACAACAATCAATTTTGACTTCTTTTAATCCAATTTTGGAAACTAATTTTTTTGCTTAATAAAAGTCCTTTGGGATGGAGTCAGGTTGAGGACTAAGCTCACTAATTAATGTAGCCCATTAATCAAATAAACTCTAACTTTGATTGCCTTCTGACTTTATGCTTAACATTCTTACTGCTAAAGATAACTCTGAATGCACACACCCATCCCATAAAGGCTTGTTTGATGCTTCTAATACATTATAAAACTTTGCAGCCTCTCTATTAGGTACTTATTCAGCTTCAAAATCATAAAATATTCCAAATTGAGGACCAACAGCATCATAAACCATTTCTTGATAACGACTATTGCTTTCTTCCCAACTTACATTACCTACATCCTCACTTGATTGCAATATATTTGAATTACCTACTTGATTTTCTAAATTAACTACTTCTCCATGCTCAGTCCATATCCAATAATCATGTTTAAATCAAAACTTATACAAATCATATCTAATTGAATCAATATACAAAAACTTTCTACACTTACACTTAGAACATGGACACCTAACTTATTGGTTGGTGATGAATTGTCTGTAATTTGCCACCTGAAAGGTCGGTTAAAAATGACTATATTTACAAATGGATAAATCAGTCTGTAACTCCCGCTATAAAATTCTCTCCTATTTTCAAATTACAGATAGAAAAATCCATCTATAATTTCTGTCTATACCATTTTGCGCCAAATGGCAGACAAACTACTGACAAATTTTACAGACAGATTTAGAGACGAATTTTCCAGAAAAAAAATAATCCACAAATTCATCTGTAAAATCCATCTGTAAATAGCGCTTTTCTAGTAGTGCGTTCTCCCACATGAAATTTTTTTTTTTTACAAAAGCAATGTTTTTCAATAAGCAAAGTGTAATTAAGGATGAATCGTTGATATTTTTAGATGTAAAATGAATAGTTAAGATTGATTGGTGAAAAAGTTAAAAATTGCATCAACTCAATGACTATTTTGGGTTTTAACATCTTTTCAACCTCTATTCTCGGCCAGATTTATTGTCATTGTCTTACTCAACTTTAAAATTGGTTAGGTTGGTTAAAACTCAGATTTATTGATGTTACTGAGGGTGAGTTAAAATTTTATAGTAAGTGAATTGACCGATTACTTTCTATATTGATTTTTCATATAACCAATGTAGAAAGAAGAATTTTTTAATAGAAAAATAATATTTTCTAGTTAGTTCTCTAACAAAACCAATGTAAAAAGTAGCGTTTTTTAATTTATTACTTTTTATATTGAAGAAAGTGTATATTTTTTTAAGAAAAAACAAAACATTACTTTCTACATTAATTCTCTTAAAACCAACATAAAAAGTAATGAAAAAAAAATCTAAATTTTATTATCTTTAACGTCATAAACTTTGAAAAGACGCAACTTTTAGCATAAAACTTGAATTCATGCAAATTATATATTTATTTCATATAACTTTTCTAAATTTGTCCAACTCAAAGAAAAATTAGATTCTAAAATTTCAACCTTTTCAAATTATTTTTTTATATTTTCCTTGTAAAAAGTTATTCATTTGCGAATCTTTGATATTGTGACTCATAATTTATAGTCAAAAAGAGAAAATAAAAAGTAATATTGCACATCTACATAGTCACTAGTGGAAGGTAGAAAGTGAGCAAATCGACGTTGTTATATGAATGAGATGAAAATAAAAGAAGAAGACAAAGAAGAGAAAAAGAGAATGAGGAACACAAATACATGAAATTATTAATATATCTTTTCATAAATTTAACTTGTATGAGTTTCTTGTATTTTTTTTAACTATCTAATCTTAATTAACTGTACATAATGTTTAAAACCTTTTGAAAAAACTATTTATGCCTAAATTATGTAACGAATAGGAAGACATTAATATCGTATTTAATCCCAAAGATGATTTTATGTTGAAGTGTAGTTATAGCAGGACTGGTTCCACTTCTCTCTCTTCTATATTAGGTTTTTTTAGTAGAAAGGGAAGTGTTCAATATTAGTTTGATGTTTGATAAATTAATAAATAATATTTTTTTTAATTTCTTTTTTTTTCCTAATAACTCGGTAAGTTATAACTTTTTATTTCGGATATCTTAATTTTAGACTTTTACAAAGAAAGCAGTTGAAAATCCTATTTATTAGTTTGAATATTTGAAAAATCATCAAATGATTTATCTTGAACTCTTTTATTTATTTTTAATTCTGATAAGCTATTTTTATTTTTAATTATTACTATTATTAAACTTTGATAAAATAATTATTTTTAATAAAATAACTTGAAAGTTTTACAAAATTTATATCTAATTTATATCTGTTTCAAATAATCTGGGTTCTGAACTCTTGAACTCGCTGCAATATACAAATATTTTTCAACAATAAATGTGTCATTGTATTGGTCTTTGTCTTGCTGCTCCAATTCCAGCTCAAGAACAAATCTTAAAAATCACAAATTTAAATTGACTGCTTTGTGGTGTTCCAGCAAGACTGACTTTTTTTGTTTTTCTTTTTCAACGGATTAAAGGAAAAAACTTCAGGCATGTTTGTATTAAATAAAAATGATTTGGATGTCATGTTTAATGTCTAAGAGGAAGGGTAAGTGTTTTTCTAAACTCTTGGTTTTATTAGTTGTCTTTGTTTTGAGATTTTTCTTTCTATCACTCTGTCGTATTCTTTTAAGATTAATATTCTATTCTTTTTTAAATACCTTAGTTTTTAAGGTGAAAATTTTTCAAAAAAATTATAAAAATAAAAATTTTAATTTTAAAATTAATTTTTTTAAAAAAATATTTATTTTTTTATTTTTTTAAAAAAATAAAAAAAATATAAGACAATAATATTTTTTATATAATTAAACTTTTATTATCCTGACCTCTCAATATTAAACATTTAAATAAAGAAAAAGTTTAACATTCTCTTCACTATTGCTTCTTTCCCTTCAAATTATTTCTTTCCTCTCCTTTCAAATATCCAAATAAATAATTTAAAAATCATGTAATGTTAAAGAACACTTAATTTAGAAAAAAATGAATTAATATATGGTAAAATCTATAGTACCCTTTGTAACAATCTCATCATTAATTTTAAATTGATAGATAATAAAATTAGTAGTTTAAGTATTTGTTGTAGTACCTGTAAACTTGAGAAGATATTCTGTATCTAAGAGAGAGTATTTTGTATTCTCTTTATATTAACGGTTATGATTCTTCTAATATCTCCTCATTCTCAACAGTTACTTTCCTAAATTTGTAGGTTTGACGCCTATAAGGATGTTCCATATCTAAAAATCTCCTATGGCAATCAAACCATGAATTTTTTCCTCCATGTTTTAAAGTAAATGCATTTGTATCCTCCATACATAATAATGTCATTTACATGATTAATGGTTCAAAATAGTTTGTGCAAAAATTTGATGTCTCATTTGATATATATGCCTGACATATGAATCCTTCCACTTGAGCTCTATTTTTCACAGTCGTTTTGAACCCTCCATTTTCTCGTTCAAACGGATACATCCACCTGTATTATACTGGTCCACATACACGTGCTTCATACGGTAAGTGTATAGGCAAGTGCTCCATGGAGTCAAAGAAATCAGGGGCAAGTATTCTCTCTAATTTGCATAAAATCACAGGAATATTTTTCTCCATAACTAATAGATCTTCAACCCTAAGAGTAGATGAATACAGGTCCCTAAAGTACTCATTTAACTCAGTCAATGGCTTCCAAACATGGTCTGGTAGTTGCCTAAATGCAGCAGGTAGAAGACACTCCATGAATATGTGGCAATCATGACTTTTCATCCTAAAAAAGTTTTCTTGTTCAACATTTACACAACGACTGAGGTTTGAAGCGTAACTGTCAGACATTTTTAAGTCCTTCACCCACTTACACACATCTTGCCTTTGTGGTAAAGTTAGAGTGTAACTTGCCTTTGACTTTGACTATCGACTATCTGCAAGTTGTTCTAACCTCAATTCTGGACGCCTACAATATTCTTCTAAATCTTGCCTTGTCTTTACATTATCTTTAGTTCGATTAGTGTCCATTACAGTATTCATGATATTGTCAAATACATTTTTTTTCCATATGCATCACATCTAAACAATGACAAACTAAGTTATCCTTCCAATATGGGAGCTCTCAGAATATACTTTGTTTGGTCCAATTATGTGTCATCCCAAAATCAAGAAACCTAATGGATTTTCCTACTTCTGTTATTTTTGGCAAATGTCTAACTCTATCCCATACTTGATGAACATTTAAACTAACGGGAAGGTCCTCATTCTCAATAGTTGCTTTCCTAAATTTGTAGGCTTGACGCCTATAAGGATGTTCCATATTTAAAAATCTCCTATGGCAATCAAACCATAAATTTTTTCCTCCATATTTTAAAGTAAATGCCTTTGTATCCTCCATACAAATTGGGCATGCTAACTTCCCTTAATTAATAAATCTTTAAAATTTTACCTATTATTAAACATTTTTTTGTTAAAAGTACTATAACATCTTATTTTCTTTTTAATTTAAAATTATTTTACTAAAATTCAACATGACATTTTTTATTAGTAATTTTTTCCTCCGGCGCATCGGTGTTGTTAAAGTAAATTAAATTAAACTTTTTAAAATAAATAATTAAAAATATACTAATAACTTTAAAAAATAAATAGATAATGTAGAAAATACTATTTGACATGATAAAACAAACTAATCACTTCAAAATCTGACACGACTATTGCCTAATTATCCACCATGGTTACATTCGTTCGTACTGTTGTCGCTCACCACAATACCACTGCTCTTGATAACCACTTTCATTGTTATCTCTCGGTCGATCGCATGGCCATTAACCATCATTTTTTGTGAACACTATCACTACTTTTGTAATTGACATTACGACCACTGTTACTTTACTATCACATGTGTTACCACCTTTATCATTAATATATATATATATTAATTAGTAACATCTAATTAAAAAGTTTTTTTTTTTTTACATTATACGATAAGAGTATTATTTTTAAATAAATTATATTTATAAAAAATAAAAATTATATAAAATAGTAAAGGAAAACTAATTAATAACTTTAATTTTCAAAATATTAACAAAGATACGGATGAAAAGTAAAATCAATAGAAAATAACATAATTTACAAATCATTTTCATCTTTCAATGTATATGCGTTGAAGCGTTGAAATGTAAATTAAAATAGCTTCACCCTTCACTTTCAAACGCGTACATTGGTTATCTAAGTAACAACCTTTATCAAATTTAGAATATCAATAAATCAGTAGATAAAATGTAAACTAACTGATTGAATAATTCATGCATATATTTGGTTACAGAAATTAAATAAGTAAAAATTTCAATTTCTTTTCAATATCTTTAATAAAATAAAAATATAAATAAGCAAGTATGTTATTTTAAAAAACATATAAAAATAAATTTTAATAATTAAAATATCAAAATTTAAAACTTTTGAAATAATTATATATGTATGCAGGCATGTTATAAATTAACTTTAGTAATATTGAAAAAAAATATTTTAACCTGATTCTGTAAGCACAACATAAGAATTCACATAACTTTTAAGATTTATACCATATAATATAAATAGAGACTAAAACTCCGTTTGTTTCTGTTTTTAAATAGAGTTTTTAAAAATATTTTTAAAAACAATATTTCATTTTCAATTTTTAAAATTAATAAAAAAAACAGCATCTAACAAAACAAAACTAACAAATAAATTTTAGTTTCATTTTTTTCTTAAAAATAGTTGTTTAAAATGTTTTTAAAAATTAAAAATCATATCAGAAACAAACGAGCGTTGAGTAACAACTACTGTTTCTAAAATTTAAAAAAACAAAAAGAAGATGATTGACATTTAAACTTTAATTATTAAAAAATAATAAAAATAAAAAAATATGTATCAATGATGTGATGCTAGGTACAGTCTTACTCTGGTGTTGAAAATCTTCGCATGCGCATTATCCGTTTGTGAAAATTTGAATGCTTTCTTCCATCAAACGCTGGACTTGACCTTGGTCTATATTCAGGCAATAGCTTTCCTGACTTATATCGCATACCACATGCATTGCACAGTGTACTTCTCCCCGTTGGACCTGGCCTCCATTGAGGTGTTTCTGTGCTACCACAATGATTACATCTCTTTTTCTTTCTCAAAAAAATAGCCCACCTCCTATCTGATCGATCATCCAACGCCATCTCAGGTTCTTTCTTTCCCACCGGCGTCACTTCTTCTGTTCGGAGACTATGCATCTCATCAGCCGCCGCGGGTTTCTTAGAAAACGTTGACA
The DNA here is from genome assembly GCA_024086825.1 of Abrus pulchellus subsp. cantoniensis. Taxonomy (NCBI): domain Eukaryota; kingdom Viridiplantae; phylum Streptophyta; class Magnoliopsida; order Fabales; family Fabaceae; genus Abrus; species Abrus pulchellus. The sequence continues at coordinate 29,440,004 of CM044050.1, read as the reverse complement.
ATGCCTCTTCTTGAATTCTTTGAATACTTGAGTACTGTTTCTTCAATCTTTCTTCTTTTTCTGTTTTGGAATTATCCAAACGCGTTTCTGATTGCTTCTGATCAGCAACAGTCAACAATGCCTTGCTTTGAATATTTGATAAATCACTGAATGGTTTTTTCACATTTTCTTGCTCTTCTGTTTGCTCCCATCTGGCTGCTTCTACCTTGGAAGTGTCCAACCACGTGATATTTGTCGTTGGCAGAATTGATTCCACGTCATCCCAAAAATTGTGCCATTCATATCTTCTTTGTGTGTCGAAGGAAGAATAAAAATTTGTGTCAACGTTAAGACCTTTCATCTCCTCCTCGTCGTATCTAACGGCGAAGATATCATTATGTAAAGCCATGGTACCCTTATGAAAAGTGAGCGTGCGAGACGGAAGCTCGGTGCTCTTATAAAGAGTGAGACTGCGAGACAGAAAGGACAAAATCAATTTAAATAGTTGACTAAAAACCTAACGCTATGGTATGACTGGGAGTTATGTTTAGGTGGAGTGAGAGAGAGCAGAGTTGGTGAGCTTAGCTTAATTTTAGTTTGTTAGTTAATTAGAAAAGATATGAGTAGAGTTTTATGATTAGGATTTTAATTTTTTTTTAAATATGTTAATTTTTAAAGTAAGATTTTTTTAAATATATATATATATTATTTTTAAACTTATTAATTTTTAGAGAAAAAAAATATGTAAAATAAAAATATAAATAAAAGATATAAAAGATAATAATATCATTTACATGATTAAACATTTATTATTCTCTCCTTTCAATATTAAACATCTAAACGATATAAAGGTTTTAATTCTCCTCCTCTCCTCTTTCCCCTTTTCTTCCCCTCCTCCAAACTCTCAAACAAAGTCTAAGAAATCGTGAAAAAAGAAGTGTAATTTTGTTATTCCATCTGAATTGTGTTGTATATACTTAAGGTGTATGAATTTTCATATGTTAGAATATGAATATGAAAGTTGTATGATTGACGGATGAGGAACAATATATTCTCAAGTTCTGTGTTACGATGTTGTTAAATGTGATGTGCAGAGAAGGTTAGAGATTGATTGTTAAGCATGTTATGCATAGGATAATCTAGGGGGGTATGGTCATGAGCTAGTATTATCTCATTCAGGAGAGAGATTAGGAGTTCTGACTGCAAGGTGTCTCGCTCAAGCAAGACTAGATCACGTTGAATCAGGCATTCTGGAGTATTCTCGCTCAAGAGAGAATAGATAGGATTACTCCAACTGTCTTCTTGCCCAAGCAAGAAGAAATCTCACACAGGCGAGGAGCGATCTCGCTTAGGCGAGAGCAGCTCGCTCAAACGAGAAGTCACAGGAAAACTAAGTAGCTCTTTGGACCTAATCTTGCTCAAACGAGAATGCTGCTCGCTTAGGCGAGATGCAGCTTGCTTAAGCGAGATGTTTCTCGCTCAAGCGAGAATAGCGGAAATATGAGAGGTTTCACTATCTGGTTTGCTCGCCCAAGTGAGAGAAGAGCTCGCTCAAGCGAGAGCGCATTGGCCTAGAAGGGTGTTAAAGGAGCCCTAGCACCCAGAAACATTCATTTCTCACCAGACAGCCTTCCTCTATAATTTTCTCTCTATTCTCTCACCATTGTACCTTAGAGAAAATATTCTCAAAGTCAAATTTCTTCCAGATCCAAGTGAAAATCTCTGTTTAGTGCGGATCTAGGTGAGATCTCAAGACTGTATTCTCTAACTCTGGATTTTATTTCTTGGGTTTCTCTTCTCTAAAGTCTCTAATTCTTGATTGTAAGAAAATCTAAACCCGCAAGCATTGTTTCTTTCCTTGAGGACTCACGTGGAGTTTGATATGAGGAAAACTCATTCCAAGTAAGGGGAGCTTATTTGAGCTGGCTTATTCACTTAGTTAATGCTGAGTTATTTATGAATTTAATTTTGTTTTAGTCGAGAGTAAGTTGTTGCAATGACAGACCCTAGGTTAGAACCCAGAGTATTATGGCTAAGTGAATTTCTCTAATGCTTAATGAGAATTTAAAATACCGTAATAGGACATGATAAATACTGTGATATATGTTGAGAATATTGATGCGTGCTGAAAGGTTTTATTGATGTTGTGAGGCTGTTTAATTCATTATGAATATATATATATATATATATATATATATATATATATATATATAAAGTTCTATGGCTGAAGCTGAGACTATATGTAAGTTGTGCTGCATCATTTTGATTTTAATCATTATAGAGCTGAGTTACATGTTTAGGTGGTTAGACATGGAACGACAGATATGCTGAGCTGTGCTATGTCTGGATCTAGATACAGGAATGACTCGTTTCTAGACTGAAAACAGTTCCTTTTGAATTACTTAGGCTGTGAAACCAGTTGGGACTGAAGTATTGCATTTGCATTAGATGGGCTGGGAATGGCTGAATTTATGTGTTGATTTGTTGAAGACTACTTGAGTTATTTAAATATTCCTAATGTTTCCAAGTTTTATGGTGATGTCTATTGATTACTTAAGCTCATCCTTGCACTTGTTTGTGTTGGCGTGTGTGTACTGCGATGATAATACAGTGGTACGAGAGCAAATGTGGTAGGAAATACATCCACTTCTCATGCTAGAGGGTCTAGCTGAGGAATTTTGAAGTCACCACACTTCTTTTTAGGAAAAGATTGTGGCTTTAGTTATCTTGTTAGTCTAGGTCTTAGTGATAAGTCTAGACTATTTAGCTATAGTCTTCTAAAAATATAATTATTGTTTATGGAAATGTATTTTGAGTTCTATGTAGAGCAATCGCTGTAAATATGGATATGCGTACAAAATTTTTGTTATCACGTTGAATGTTTAAATTAAATTTTCAAAAATTTTACCCTCTGCATTATAATTATTTTAATTTGCAAATAAATCCATTCAGGAAGCAATAATACATGTTTACCGATCCTTTATAAAAAAAAGTCATGACATTACACAATTACTATTCATATTGTAATTAATCTAAGTTATATATATATCAATAATTGTAGATTTGAGATTTTTTTTTATCTTTGAATATTATATGTAAGTTGATCTGCTAAAGTTTGCATACATTAAATTGTAATGGTTAAGATGAGTTTTGAAAATATTATTTTTGAAAATATATCCAAATACATCCTTTTCAAATATGTTACTATAACATACTATTCAGTTTCTAATGTTTAAGGTATAGAGTTTATATTTTAGGTTTTTAAAAAAGAAAGTACAATTTTATTTAACCAATATGTGTATTATGTTACAATTAGTATCTATATCATAATTAATCTAAGTCATATATATCAATACTTTTAGATTTGAGGTTTTTCTTATCCCTTATCTTACCTTTTTTAAGTAATTAGTCTTTTAATTTTCAAAACAATTTTACGTATGCTAAACCAATAAAAAATTAACAATTCAGAAGAATGTCTAAAGGAAGGATGTAAAGGCTTAAACTCTTTTCAAGGTTAATCACGAATTAAGTATATAGTAAATCTTTAACAAAATTTCATTGTAATTTTTAAAATTAAAAAAAATAAACCTTCAATATATTAGACCTATGTATATCTATATCTAAAAAAGAAAAATATTTAATATATAATTAAAAAATTATTCATATTCACAATTATATTACATGTCATGACACACCACATAGTTGCTAAATACATTCCTACTTGATAATTATGACAGCAAGTACAGAAAATGAAAAACTCATCTCTATAACTATCCACGCGAGTATAAAGAAAATTTCTTGTTGAGGTGCAAAATCTTCATATACTAAACTGTTACTTTGACCAAAATTTTCTAATTTAAACATTAAAGTGTTTCTTATAAAAATACTATACATTGAATTAACTAGAAGACAGAAATAATTAACAACCTTTATAAACTATCTCTACAAGGTGTTCAGGCTGCCAAAAAGAATGTAGCAAACCCTTTTTTATTTTTTAATAAAACTACTTTTAAGAGTAATTCTCATCTTTGTTTAGTCAAATGACTTCTTATTTAGGTATTTGATTTTATATTTTATTTATAATTTTTTTATATATTAAATGGGGCAAAAAGATTGAGCAAACAGCTCAGAAAACATGTTGATGAATTCACATTTTATAGATATTTTGTTTATCTTTTTATAGATTTTTAATTAAAAAAAATGGACTTAAAAATTGTAAATAGTATAAAAATCTCATTTAGGTCAAATATTATAACTTTCTTAATTTTTGTTTAATTTATGCTAATTTTTGTAAATATTTTTTGCAATTTTATTCATTTGAATAATTGTGCAAGAAATTTTAGACAAATTCTATGGATTTTTTACCATTTGAAATATGTAAGGCGAAAGTAACCACTTTTAGACACCATAATAATCACTACAGCAAGTCAATCCAAAGGGACAGGTTAGAGTAACTACTTTCAAAAGCAATAGTGATCACTATAATACCCTAGTAAGCTGCAGATTTGCACGTAGATACTATCATAAACGATAGTAGTTACTATGCAGTGCGCGTAGCTACTTTCTTTCATTTGTAATAGTAGTTACTACAGAGAGGAAGAAAAATCCTGAGAGCTGTGCATAGCTACTATCGTAAATGATAGTAGTTACTATGAAGGACATCAAGTTTAATATAAATAGATTTTTACCATTTAGGGTTACAATTTTTGCAGAACCTTTTACTTTAGATATTTTAGGGTTTTTAGGATATTTTTAGAAAGCCTAGGTCAGCCTTGGGTGACAGCCAAGGGCCCAACCTAGGGTTTGATTTCTATTTTCTTCTTACTTCTCTTTGATTTTTACATTGATGTTGTTAATTTCTCTTAACTTTTACTTTGTAATTGTGAGACCTATCTTTATGGAGGGCTAAACCTCTTGTAATCCCTAGTGAGTTCACTTAGATTTTTGAATTCCTGAATTTTGAATGTTAATACAAATCCTTTTATTTCATGAATTTGTTCTTCCTAATCTCTTGAATTAAATTAATGGTTGAATGAAGGGGAAATTGCTTAATTGATTCTAATTTATTTTAATGAGATTCTAAACTTGAATTGCTTAATTCTGGGTTTATTTCTAAGGTTGCTTAATCTTAGGATGAGAGATTGGAGTCCATTGAAATGCTTAATTTCATATGGGAATCTAAGGTTAATTTTTGCTTGTTAAATTAACCTAATTCTGGCGAAGAGGAAGAGTATTAAATCTTAAGCAAAATGGGGATAGAATCCGTATGGACAAACTAAGGGTTACTATATTTTATTGATTGAACCTTACAATTTAATTTTCTAATTGAGTAATTTGGACTTGAAACCACAAAACCCTCCTTTTTACTTGTTTACTGAATACATTGCACATTACATATTTAATGTTTGGTCACTCACCCAACAATTCACAAGAGGACAACCTAGGTTAGTACCCTAGTATTATATTAATTTCTGTTTATATTTTGATGAGGATTAGTGACAAATCTTTCGATCATTAAAGTCTAGGATGCCAAATACCACCAACATCCAGGCTTAAGAAAGGGAGAAGAGGAGGGGGGAATCGTAAAATCATAAAAGGGAGAGAGATCATCAAGGCTTATTTTAGCTTAGACATCTGCACATTTGTTAGATTCTCTAAAAATATGCATGATCCTAATAGACTTAACAGATTTAAGGAGGTTCATAAGACCAACAGCCTTCTTAGAGTCACTCTCAATCCACATTGTACGAATGTTCTGGCTGATCACCAATTGGACACCAAGGAGAACCCCCCAAAGCTTAGCCGCTAGAGGTATGCAAGGCTCCAATCTGCTGTAGAATCCAAGCACCAACTTCCTAATGATCATCATGAATGAGGCCTCCCCAGGTAGAGGCGGCACTGTTAGAGTTAAAGATAGCCCCATCAATATTCAGCTTGAAATGTTCTGAAGGAGGAGGGCATCATTTAAAACTTTTGGGATTAGAAACTAAGACTGCAAAAGATCGAGATGGCTACCACAACTAGATAAAAAGTAATCAATGTCAAATAAAGTTATATGGACTATCTCTATGGTCTGAATAGTATGATTTGAAAATATGAAATCATTCCTGTTTTTCCAATGCATCCAAAGAATATAGCTAGATAAACTATTCCAATTGTTAAATGGACTAAATGAAGGATTATATAGGTCCAGTAATAACCAATCAGAAAGACCAAGGTTGTAAAAAGGGATCCACTGATTTTGGAAAATAAAATGGTCCCAAACCTCTTTGGCAAAAACACAATCCCTCAACACATGCATAACAGATTCAATATGATTTCCACATCTAGAGCAAATTTAGGAAGAGGATATATTCCTCCTACATCTTTCCTCATTAGTGAGTAGACGCCAATGAGCAACTTTCCAGAGCAACAGAGTAATTTTAGGTTGTCCTTTCCACTTTCAAAATACATTAAAGATATTATTACAGTTGGTACAAGAACTAGGATGAGCAGAAAGCAAAGAATATACAATTTTAATGGAAAAAATTTCATTACTAGTTAGAGATAAGAACACTTTATCAGGGCCACATATGTAATCAGGGAGGGCATCTCGAATTTTAGTCCAATCCTAGTTTCCATTAGCAAAAAACAAAGTAACAGGGGTATTCAAATCAAGCTAAGGCATATGGTATTCAAAATGACTAGCTAAATTATGAAAATTGGGTAACCAGTCATCAGTCCAGAATTTAATGGACATGCCATCTTTAATCAACCATTTTAGATCCTGAGAAAAATTAGGCCAAATAGAAGTTATACTTAAAGATAGGAAGAAGAAAGTCCTGCCCTACTAGAAGGGAATTGGCAAAGAGAGAACTGATATTTGTAACTAAGAATTTGAGCTCAGAGGTTAGAAGTAGAAGTGACAAGTATCCAACATAATTTTATTAGAAAGCTTTATTAAGAGTTACAAGGTCTTTAAAACCCAAACCTCCTTCAACTTTAGGTTTACAGATAGTGTGCCATCTAACTAGATTACATTTCTTTCCACCCAAAGCCCTCCAAATATATATATTTGAAAAAAACTTAAAGAAAATTTTAAAAGTTCTGAATATTCTTAGGAAGTTGTTCAAATATAAGAATATATCTTACAGAAGTTAGCAAATTTTAAAACTTTGTTTGTACAAAATTCTCATTCATGGAAAAAATGAAATACGTTTCATAGCTTAAATTTATAGTTAAAATGAAAGCTAAAAATTTAAAGTATATATACATATTTTGAGATAATAATACAAACAAACCTTTTTTAAAAAAATAAATTTCAAACTAAAACTGAATATAAATTAAAATTCAAACAATTAACTATTAAATACTACATATAAACCTTAAATTATTATTTACAATAAAATTTATCAAAATATTGTAAGTTTTAAATAAAAACTCAATTAATATAAATACAGTCTTCAAAATAACTAATCATAACAGAACAGTTCCTTTCCTTACAGTCCTGTGCGAGTATGATCCTTGAACGGATCCATCTTCATTTTTTTCTTCTTTACCTGAAATTGTTTATAAGGATAAGCTTCCCTCACCCATTAAATTCTCTCAATTCTGAAATATTCAGCAAATAAGAGTACTTTAGGTACTCACAGGCTCTTAAATCGCTACCAACATACTCTTCCTAGTTATGATAGACTTATGCCAATATGGATAGTCATTGTTAGCCACCACACACGGTACAATGTGTGCTTTATTAGGCATTCATAGCAAAGGTATAGTTAGAAATGAGTGTGAGGCCTTATGAATGCTTTTGTTACCAATTATGTACACATAAGCTATTAGCATTCATCACCCTTATTTCTCCCAGATTTTCCAAATCACCTCTGGACTCTATACCAGTGTATCTTTGAACTATTCATGCAGTAACTCAACAGTGGCACACCAAAATCATATTTATCATATCAATTTGAATCGTCCTAATACATGTGTTACAATCATACTAATCAATGTATTAACACATGTGTTATAATCTCATCCATCAATGTATTACAACACACATGTCATAATCACACTAATCGGTGTTTTTATGACACATACATCAGTTACTCCAATTTTTTTTCTTACACTTTATCAATATTTTTCTCATGACAGACATTTATCCGCATTTCACATTATACACGATTTATCAATATTTCTCTTTCCATTTTTACCACATAAATAACTTAAATTTACATGTACACTCATTCACATCAGCCCTTTATTCATCAATTTTTACTAATAAAACCCTTTTTATCATTCAAGGGCAATCAAGCACTTTTCATCAACATCAATTCATCAATCAATATGCATCAACTTACCCGACACAATCTTTATTCATTGTCATATATCATTCTAAATCAATTAATCATATATGCTCAACTTTTCATGACAATTCAAATCTCATTCAAGCACATGTTGATAAAATAAAGAAGCATATCATCACACAATTCAATATAATGTGCCAAAGGTCAAACACCTCCGGACTCAGAGCAATCACGTAGTTCAGAAACATTTTGTCAAGATCATACTCTCTCGGTCTTAGATAAGTCTTATATCTTAAAGTTCAACAATTCTACCTTTTCATCATTTAATATATGAATTATTCCAAAAATACTAATTTACAACATTAATAATACATATATATATATATATATATATATATATATATATATACTAAGTAACTTGCTATGAAAACTACTTAAAACATTGTTCGTTTATAACTATTATTATAAAATTCTGGTTGAAGTGATTCAATGATTCAATCATAGATTTCCATGCCAAAAGTTTATTTTTCACGTTATACTTTCAAAAAAATACTTTAGATTTACTATTCAAAATGAGGTATTTTAAGTTCTTCAGACTAAACATACAAATAAAATCTAGGATTCAGGATCACTCCTCTTACCTAGAAATAGCTCTCACTACTAGAAAACCTGCAAATATAGATGAGTTTTATCATTATTATAGAAGAATTTTAGCATCACAGACAAATTTAGAGATGGTTCCAGTTTGTCTGTAATATGCACATTAGTAAATAATTACAAACAAAAAAATTTATCTATAATTTACAAATAGAAAATTTTGTCTATAATTACATATGAAAAAATCTGTGAATTATAGACAGAAAAAATCTGTGAATTATAGATAGAAAAATTTGTTTGTAATTCATTTATAAAATTTTAAAATAATTTGTTCATTTTTTTATAAACATAATTACTCCTCATTGTTCCAAATTATCATAATTTATAAACATAATAAAAACTACAAAATTATATATTTAAAATTAGAAATTATTTATAAAATGTAAAATTAAAATGTCATTACAAATGAAGAGGTAAACATCTAAAAATAAAATAAAATAACATTGTATATCACTAATAATTGGTGTGATCATCTTTTGAAAAAATATCGTCATTAGTAGAGGAGCAGTCAGAGGAGGAATGATGCATGAAGCTAAAGATTGGTGGTGTTGGAGCTGGTGGTGGAGGAGGAAGAGGTGTATGAGTAGAGGTGCTTGCTCTTATGAGATCAAAGTATGTATGCATCTGCTGCATCTGCATATGTTGTTGTTGCACCTCCCTCTGCATCCTCAATGCCACCTTCTTCTCTATATTCTCCATTTTCTTTACCCACTTCTTCTTCCATGCATTTTTCTTGGTCTTCCATATCTCCTCATTTTGCTTTTATAGTTCTTCATTGAGGGCATAGACCTAAGTACTGGCCATGTCCTTCACTTCCTCAGGTGCAAGAGAAAGGGCATCTCCGATGACAGATGCAGGGGACATAGAATTTGCAAAGCAGCTCCTCATGCCATAAATGCTACCTTTATAAAGGCCACCCATCTTCTCTGACTATATAGTATCCTCATCAACTGACTTTGAATCCTAAGAAGATGCCTCCTCAAGCCTTTGAACATAGTCATCTTACAGTTCAATGCAGATAATTATATATTAGTCTCAAAAACTATTTAATAAATCAATAATAATAACAATGACTTACATATGTGGCCTGAGATTATGGATCAACTCACAAGGATTTGTCTCCGTTGCGAGTATGTATCTCCTTGAACACCTCTCCATGTATAGGTGGTCTCTTTAATGACTTTTCTTACAATTTCAATTAAATCATCATCTCACTTATCAACTATAGATTGAATAAAATAAATTTTAAAAGAAAATTAAAAATCACATACCAAATTTGCAGGAGTATTGTTCTTTACTAAAATATTTTTAAACTCATCCGTACCCCAATACTCCTACAAAATATGAAGAAAGTTAGGCGCTATCCTAGCAGATGATGGATCCTGACGGGCTTTAGTGTACATTTGTCTTAGTCACTTCGCAGTGTGACTCTTCCATGCCTTGAAAATCATCTTTTGCATCATGGGGGGTAATGGAGAAGTTGCTCTATATAAATACAATTTTATTAGAAGAATTACAATAAACAATATCTAATTACACTTAGCTGAAATTAATTAACTATTATTACCTTCTAATCTTTGAATCATTCCATCTTTATATCTTTAGGCACTATTGCAAAACTTGTGTAAGGCGCATCAAATATCTTCTTAATAGTATCTGTCACCTGGTGGAAACCCTTCTGTAGTGGAATCCAACTTAACACACAATAAAATAATATAATTATTATAACATTCACATCAAATAGAGTTATTATTCATACTTTAAACTTACCAAGTAGAGTCATCCCATCTTAAAGTTGGAAGCGATTTTGATAATGCTTGAGTCTATGATGATTGCTGCCCATTTATAGCTAGAATAGTAGTGGATCCCTCACTTGTGCCCTATATAGAAAGATGTTGTGTTACATGTATAGTCGGTAATGAAAGGGGAGGAGCAACATACCTAGGGTTGGGCACCATGATAAACTGCTTCTGTTCCCTATCCTGCGAGGTCTACATAGTAGCTAGTGCGGAGGTGAAAGTGGGATCGGTGGGTGAAGGAGTGTTGTCACGATTAGGACGCTCAACAACACTTTTCTTACCTTTATCTGTCATATCTGAAACAAATATAATACACGTTTAGAGATCAAATACATAAATACACAATATTGTATCAATCTTTTATTTTATATTACACAAATTTCTAATGTAAATTTTGGCAGAATCTCCCCTAATATATGAATATTTCATTATATTTGTTTACACTTAATAAAATAAATTTTTAATGTAAATTTTGGCAGAATCTCTCCTGATATATGAATATTTCCTTACATCTGTTTACACTTAATACAACAAATTTCTAATGTAAATTTTGGCAGAATCTCCCTTAATATATGAATATTTTCTTACATTTGTTTACACATATTTAATACAAAAATCTAAATTTTCTTTACACATAATCTATATATTATGTAACAATCTATTAATTAATGCATAAAAAACATACACATTACAATCCTAAACCATTTTAAAGCACATCCCCTTATAACTCTACAACATGAATATTCTACAAACTCTACAAACACAAATAATCCTACAGTACACAATAATCAAGTACGGAGAAGGACCTCTACGTCCTTCTCCCCAGTCATACAATCTCTAATCCTACAACTCTATCTTAAAAATTTTAAGTCTCTAAAATACATCAAAAATAAAAAAACTAAACTGATTAAAAGTTATAGTTTCGTACCAAGAACACAATGATGCAAATTATCTTTCAAATGGGTGCTCCAATCACTCGCAAAGGCTAAAAAACTGAAGCTCCTAGAGAGAGATAGAGAGAAAGAGGCGAGAGAGAGAGGAAATTATGCAAAATAAGGAGGAAGAAAGAGGAGGCACGAATTTATGTGTTTTGCACATTATAGACGAAAAAATTCGTCTGTAAATGGTTTAATAAAACGATGCATTTTAAAGGTTCACTTATAGATGGATTTATTTGTCTATAAATTTGTCAAACACAGTTATAGACGGATAAATCTCTCTGCAAATTGCCAGATGAAAAGTCAGTCAAAAATGAAAATATTTACAGACAGATTTTTCCATCTGTAACTCTCGTTCCAAATTTTCCTCCAATTTTCAAATTACAGACGAAAATATTCGTATGTAATTCTTGTCTATAATATTTTGCGCCAAATGGCAGGCCAACTACAGACGGTCAATACAGACAAATTTTTCAGAAATTTATAAAAAAAACCAAAAATCTGTTTGTAAATCCATCTGTATTGACCGTCTATAAGTAGCGGTTTTCTAGTAGTGTCTTTAAGACTAATTTTTTTGTGAGATCTAGAAAGGAGCTCAAGTTTTAACCAGAAATACTACCCAAGATAGAAGTTCTTCCTAATATTACATTATAGAGTATTATTATGCAAAGAGAGAACAGAGAAAAAGGAATGAGATTCAAGAGTTAACCTCTAGAAACTTACTTGGATTCAAGTGGAATAGACGTTTGAGTTTAGATCAAAGAGATATTTACGGTTAGAGGAGGCTTTCTCTAAGAAGAAAGAGGGGGAGAACAGAGAGAATTAAGAGGGAGAGGTGATTTTCATGAAAAATTAAATTTTTTAATGCGAACTCCTTTAAATACCCTTCAAACCGACACGTTTTGTCTTGAGCGAGAGAACCAGATAATATCTTTTCTAGCCTTTTTTTTTTAATTATTTTATATTCTCACCTAGGCGAGAGGTATTCTCACTTGAGAATAGGTATTCTCACTTGAGTGAGAATGGGTCCAGAGAGTTGGCTATTTCTTGTGAGTCCTCGCCTAGGCTAGATCTCTTCTCGCTTAACTGAAATTGTTGATCACCTAGCGAGAGGACAGTTAGGGCAGTATTATCCTCTCTTGTTTAACTGAGAATGCTCCAGAAAGTTTGATTCAAAATGACTCTATTTTGCTTGAGTGACACACATCTCACTCAAGCGAGAAACTCTGCACCAAAATTCTTATTTTTTTAAAAATAAGAGAATAAAAATAAGGGTGTTATACTAGTGAAATATGATAGTGTGTAATGTAAACTTTAGGTTAGTTTACTATAAATTGATGACACTTACATTCATTTAAATCTTTCTTTTATGTATAGTTTTTCTTTCTTGTATTGAAGGGTGTAGTTTTGAAGAGGTTGAGTGATAACAATTTTTAACCTTATCAATGACAATGATGATGTTGAGTTTGACATTTTTAAAGACACAAAAAGTGTAAAGTGAAAAATAATTTAAAAATGTTTAAATATAAATTAATAATAAATATATTCTTATTTTTTACTACAAGAAAAGAATAATTTACTTACGGTTAATTATGACATTAACAAGGGTTTAAACTATTGTAAATAATGTTACCCATAGTTAACAAAACCCTAGCTAATTTAAGCATAGCAAACAAATTACCTACAGTTTTGGACAACCTAGGTAGTTGTTGTATTTCTCATGGTTACCTAAGCCCTGTTAGTTAACTACAATTTTTTATAAACGTCGTTATTTACCCGCAATTCAATAACCACTGTTAATTACTCACGGTTCTATAACCACCGTTAATTACTTGCAGCTTAGTGGCAGAGGCTAGAATGAAGGTTTTGAAGCTACACAAAACAACCCTTAGCCTAGACCAACCAATCACCAAATCAACTTAAAACAAATAAGTTTATAGGGGCATTAAGTGCACAATTGCACTCAACAAAAAAGAAATAAATAATAGGATATTAAATTTAAATAGAAAGAAGATTGACACTTAACCAAATCTTAAAACAACAAGAAAAATAACAAGCATAAAACTAACGAGTAAGATGCTACAAAAATAAATTGTAGAATTCAATTGTATATATTAATATGGTGAAAGGAAGAGTCAGGAAAATGCATACATGAGCAATAAACAAAAGACTACAAGTTCCAAGGTAAAATTAGCTATAATAACAAGCAAACTGTGAATCTCAACGTCTCTGAATATTAATTGCTTGGTATCATACAAAAATATCTCACTAACCTTACTACACATCCAACTAATCTACACCATCAACTGTGATTCTTTAAATTCAAGTAAAATATATACAAAACAAACATCAAATACTTTCTAACTTCAAGTTTTCCCACCCACATTTAAAGAACCTCTCTCTCTTGCTCTTCAACAACAACTCCACTGCTTTAACCCCAAACACAAACTCCAAACGTTAAACACAAATTGTATTTGGTTAGGAGACATTAGGAAGATTCAATCAAACCTTTGCATGGTAGAGAGGGCACAAAATGGATAAAAAAGGAGTTTAGTAAGAGGATGCTATTTTCTTTTGGGATTGAGAGAGAAGGGTATTTGTGCGGGCATGGTTATAATAAATGGATGAAAAAAATATTTTAATAATTACTTGGATTTTTCACAACCTTCGTTAGTTAACTATGGTTATTACAATAAACCGCAGAAAATATTTAAATTTAACTATAGTTGTTTAAATTGTAGGCAATATTCAAATTTAACAACGGTTATATAAACTATGTGAAAAAAACTGTGGGAAAAATTAATTTTTCTAGTTGTGTTTTTGGGTAACACATTACATGTATTCTTTTAGAAGAACTGAATCCATGAGTTTTTTTTTAAATGATGACACAAATAACATGAAATTTAACTATAATTAATGGATAGGCGCTTATCAAATCATATATGGAGTTTTCATATTATTCTTTTGTTTCACAGAATTACAAGATTATTGCAACTGCATACTGGAAAATAAAAATAAAAGTCGTCTTATTCAGCCGAAGCACAGGGAATTCTAAAGCAATATATATGTAGGCTCAATTTTAACACAGGAAGCGTTAAAAAGAAGTAACACCTACAATTTAAAACTAAAGTTTATTGATATTTTTGGGTAAGAAGAACTTCTCCCCTCGAAAACTCCATGCATTATTATATCTTCTGATCTCCCAATTTGTGAATTTGATCGATGTTGATCAGCAATTACGCGAGTATTGATTACATGGTGCTTTCGGTGCTCTTTTCGCCGGTAAGCAACTCCTGTAAGACCTATTAGGGTCACAGTTAATAGCAGGTTTTGGAGGGTCCCCAGTATTAAACACCTCTGTTGCTGCATTTAAAAGCATCTTTATCATTAAATTATTTCCAAATATACGAAGCAGGTAGATTCGATACATGCATGATGCATGTCTTCGGAAAAGTATAAAACCAAAAAAGAATCAAATTATATCTATGTTGCCATGAGATAGAGCTTTTAGGTAGGTTTCGAGTTATGATTTATTTAAAAAAAACATGATATAGCAGCGGGAATGTAACAATTAATTGGATATTTCTTGTTTGAAACATGTTCAATAAGGACACAAGAAAGAAAAAGATTCCAATTTTACATTACATGTTCTACAAGAACTGAAGTATTAAGTCTAATAATGAAAAATAAGACAAAATCTTTAAAACTTGGAAGTTAAATTAGTCAGTCTTACCCTTCAGTTCTCGAGCAAGTGTTAAACTGGGAAGGAAAATAACAGTAGCCAACAGTAAGAATGCAATAAGAATGGCCTTCATGTTTGGGAAATATATATGCTTAGGAGATATAACTAGATTTTCCTTATGCATGGATATAACACATGTTATCATGTATTTATAGCCTCCAATCTATGAAGTGCGATGAAATAGGTATTGATTTTTTATGTCATATCTTTGTCTCAACGACTATTAACAGGACTTGCTTTGTAACTTAGCTTGTTGATTGACTAAGTAATAAATTGATATTATTTGAACAAATATATATTAAAAAGGTTTGCGGTCAGGTTCGTTAAAGACTTCTCCAAATTGAAAATAATTTCAACGATACATACAATTTTTAGGGCACTTCCTGGAAATGCGAGGATTCAGACAAAAAAATCTATACTTTTCTTCTTGACTGGTAGTTAACTAAATCTTAACTTCATAATTTTGCAAAGCAACAAAGCCGAAGACTTGCAAACGAAGACTTGTTAGTGGAAAAACAGCACAAACATCTTATTCCTGTTCTAACATTTTGCAAACACTTGGTTTCAAAAAATGCAAATATGTCCATGTTTGTCGGTACACTTTGTCCTTTTCTTTCAATTTTCTAACTTATAGCCCTAATTTTGGGTCGTTCAAATTTTCCCTTGTTTTAATATTATGTGGAGCAGAGAATCATATGTTCTTATCCTAACTTATTAAATTGGAATAAAACAAGAGAGTGGGTTTAAAAAATATTTACCAGGAAAATTAGTTATAGCATACTTAATTAATTTGCTTTTAAATAATCAGTTTTTGTTAATTTAATTTCTATTAATACAAGAGTGAAAACATCTTTCTGGAGACACAAAATAATTGAAAATACAAAATTAAAGTTTTATTTGATTTATTTTTTAATATAATTAGTATTATCCACAAATACTTTAACAAACTAAAACGTATCATATCTAATGACACAATGACATGGAGTGAAAAGTAGATGAAATAAAAATGAACCAAAAGCCAGTCAGGGTTGGCGGCTTTAAATGTTATTATGTTAAACTATATTTTCTCCATCTTTTATGTAAGAAATAATTATAATTTTTTCTCTAATTATAAAAAAAATAGCTATTTTTTAAATGTATTATTTGTAAATTTTTTAGTATTTTTATTGATTGTGAGATTTATGTTAATGAGATACTCACTTATTATTCACACAAGTGAATATAATATAATTTATTATTTATGATATATATATATATATAACTGGTTTTATTAGTTTTAAGAAATTATTTATTTACTGTTTCAATAAAAGGAACTGAAGCGTCTTTGAAATATGTTTGTTGACGTTTACTTCCTTAGCATTTCTGTCCATGCAGACTCAGTCTTACAGCAAGAGTCCATCAATTTCTTTTTCTCGCTCTTATTAATAAAAATTAAATATTATTAATCCGTTAAATACCGAAAATGTTTCAAGTAATTCTTGCATTCAGTACTACAAAATTTATGACCATTGATGTTTTTACTAACCCTTAACTGTATGCATAATTCGTTACCAGCAGAAAAGTGAATGCATAATTACAATATTTATTTATCCTTTCATGTTGCAACAGTGAACAATTTGTTAAATATTTGTCAGTACGTTGAATATTCACCTGTTGAGGGTGTTACTTATTTTGGTATAACCGTAATTTAAGTGTACTAAATTCCTATGTATTCCAATAATTATTAAAGATAAAAAAAATTATTAATATATTATTAACTCATTTGTTATATATTTTAGTGTCAGACGACAAGTACGTTGTCACTTCAAGAATTTTATTTTATGATTCTATTTGCTGTTTCTCGCTTTTTTTAATAATATATTATAAAAGGGTTATTATGTCTCAGTTTTGCAAAATCAATCATTTCTCTCTTAATATCTTTCTTTTCTCTTTCATGAGTTCCTTTCTGAATACTGACTATGAGACTATATCACGTTTCATCTTGAGTGTATGTTACTTTTGAGAGCAAATTTAACTATCAAATTGTACTAGAAGTCTATCCAAATTTTGCTTTAAAGGCAGTAATTTTAATCATTACCCAACTATTTGTTCTGTTTATTTTTAATAATTTGGAAGCAAATTTCTTTACAAGTATACTATGACTATAGATCAACGTAGTGACAGAAATGAATTTGGTAAGTAACATTGCTTTTCTTTCACTCCATCTAATGTATCATATTTGATTTGCATGAGAATCTGAATTGCAATCATTATCTTACTCCATTTACCCTTTGAGTTTCAGGTTGCATTTGTTTTATTCATGACCTTACTTCAAGTTTAGATAAACTCTTTGCTAAATCTCTTAAGTATATATATTTTTTTTTTGAGTTACTTATCTTTAAAAAGGTTATTGATATTATTCCCTTAACCTACACCACTACCTTGTTATTACATATGTCAACTTCTTTGAGAATTGTAATATCCTTGTTTTTATATTTATTATTATAATATTAAATGTTGGTTACATTTGTGAAGTTATTTAAATTTTAGAGAGTTTAAATGAAGTAAGTTGTAGAATATCTCGCTGTGGCGATAAAGACCGTCCAAAATCAGTCTTTCTGACTTTCTCTCGTTATAGAGAGGATTTTCTCACTATAGCGAGAAGTTTTTACTGTAGCTAGAATGACAAACAGAATAAAATTTTATCTAATTTTTTCACTACAGCAAGAGAAAAGCTTGTTGTAGCAAAAATATCGCAATTTAAGAGGTATTTAAAGATTTTCAACTTAGAAAACTTGAATTACAATCCAAGTTTTAAGCTATCCCCTGTACTCTTTGATCTCTAACCCTTTCTTCTCAGAAAATCTTCCCAAAACTTTAACTTTCCTCTGAATCCTAGCTTGAGAACTCAACTAATCAACTCCAAGTAAGTTCTTGGAGCTTAGTTCTCTCATTTTTTTTTTGTTTTCTAAGTTTCTCTCTTCTCAAAATGCTCTCTTTTGTGATATCTAGGAAAAACTAGGACCTTTCACCAAAACCCTTCATAAACCTTCTTTTAAAACTTCGTTTCAAGGTAAGGAGGGCTCTATTTTGTCATTTTAAGTATAATAAATATTTTGTACCCATAAGAGTACTTGTATATGTGTTCTTGTATGATTTTTTTTATGATTGAATGACATTAGATTGTTGTGAAAGTATGTTTGGTTGATTTTGGGTGTTAATGATATATTCTGATAGTATAAGTATTGGAAAATTAGCCTTTTACCTGTGTGGTGAGTTTGGTACAAAAAGGAGTATAGAGTCCGGAGATGATAGAAAATCTGGAAGAAACATAGGGTGGTAAGCGACATTCGCGTATGTGTACACACTCTTTCTAATAGCAAATGTGTCACATGGTCTCACACTCGTTTCCTAACTAGACTCTTAATTATACCTTTTTTAAGGGGCTCGTTATTGTATACGTTATATACATATGCATGGACTAACCGACAACTATTTACTTAGTTATATAAGACCTCAAGAACTGCTGGGGGCATCGTATATTTGTGATCACAGTGCACTGGGAGTGCATATATGAAAGAGAGGAATATAATAACTTGTGATAGAATATATGTATATGTGATACCTTGTTTTGAGATTGATATTATTATGTCCCCTTATATTTCATGATTATGATTGTGTTGTGATTTTGGTCGTTAAATTAGTGTTATGTTTAAATGACAAGATAGATGTCCATCCTTACTAAATATTTCAAGAAACTAAGATAACGGTGTCTCAAGAAAAAATTAGGCTAATGGACAGTTTTGCACACAATAGACTAAACTATATATTTAATGAGTATCAGAGAACGTACTACTTTAAATTTGTTGTTCATGTTGATGATGTACCTAAGAATATTATTATGTTAGAGATAGATTTATTTTATAGTATTCCCTTTAATTTTCCTGTAAGTAGAATACACCATACGCTATGCATCTATATCTATAGAGGCACGATTAGGACACCAGTAGACTTCACATATATGTTTATATATCATGACCATGACCATCTTGGAAGACCGACTTGAGTTATCGGTGAACAGGTTAAAGGTGTTGAGGTTACGGGCGATTCAGGAGATTTATATCTCAGATCAGATGATGGCCTCAATTCCGAGGATTTAGAGGAGATAAAGAGATGGCACAAAGATGACTAGTACTAGGTCCTCAGTATTGGAATATATTTTGAGGCTACTCTGGGACTCTATTTATTCTGGTTATGTAATTATTATTTGAGTCCTATGTATTTTGACAAAAAATTTATAAATTATTGTATTTAACATATATAAATGCGTACTTGTACTCATATTTGTCAAATTATTTCCAGTTGATTATGATTTTTATTTGACTGTTAATTAATATTGTATGATTGGTAAATTTTATAACTAACTTTATTCACAAAGAATATTTTATTTATTTCCAGTTGATTATGATTTTTATTTGACTGTTAATTAATATTGTATGATTGGTAAATTTTATAACTAACTTTATTCACAAAGAGATATTTTATTTACCTGTAATTACAATGCTTGTCATATACAAAAAAAAATAAAATGATATTTTATACCAAGTTTGTACGAAAAGAACAAGCAATTTAAGATTAAAATTTTAGGATGTTACCATTTGGTATCAGAACAGTTCATCCAAACCAACCTAAGGGTATGAGACTAATTCGTTTGTGCTATGTGCTCGTATATTCTTATTTTACAAGAATATGAAGTGATTGTTTGTTAAGTATAGTCTATTGGTTGTGGATTGTTTGATTTGTCTGAATTGTTTGAAATGTTGGCATTGTTTGAACTAGATATATGATGTTTGAGATAGAAGCTGATATGCTTATTTGATCTTTCTTGAGACTAGAAATATGGTTGGTAGAGATAGACCTACTGGGGCTACAAATGAAATCTTGGCACATATGACACAAGTCCTGGAGACCTTGGTGCATAACAGGATGCTGAGCCAGTTGAGTATCGTGGGTTGTCATCATTCACCAAACATAATCCTTCAAAGTTTGAAGGAAAATTCGACCCTGAGGGAACTCAAAGGTGGGTAGCAGACATTGAAAAGATTTTCAATGCAATGGATTAGTGCCTAATGGGGGTAGTAGCAGTGGCTCGACCTTTTCCAGGGGGCAATAAGATGTTTTCGTTGCAGAGGATCCCACATTGTGAGGAATTGTCCACAACCATTATCAACAGGTAGCATTTGTAAGAAGATGGGACACTTTGCATATTGTTGGTCTGCTCCATAAAGAAGTGAAAGTGTAAGTAGGAGCAATAGGCCTGCATTCTGAGGAAGTAGTGGGGAAAAATTGAATGTGTAAGGCAAAGTGTTCGCCATGAGTGGATCTGAGGCCTCAAAGTCGAACTACCTTATCCGAGGTAACTACATCATAAAAAATAGACTCCTCGATGTTTTGTTTGATTCTGGTACTACACGCTTATTTATTTCTTTGGATTGTGTGAAATATGCCTTGACTTGCCTATATCTTCCCTACCATATGATGTTGTGGTGTCCACTGCTATAGATAAGCTTATTATGACCTCATTTATATGCTTAGGTTGTTCTATAATAATACATGGTAGGAACTTCGTTATAGATTTGATTTGCTTGCCATTTTCTCAGCTTGATGTTGTTTTGGGAATGGATTGGTTGTAATTCAATCATGTCCTATTAGATTGTAAAGCATTAATCTTTGGTGATGGTACACCAGAAAACTCTAGACTCCTGAGCGTGGGCAAAATGGAAAATGTAATAAATACCAAGGCTTACATGGTATTATTTTCACTAGAGGCAGAGCAAAGAAGAGTATAAAGGCTGAACACATACCAATAGTACGAGACTTCTTAGAGGTTTTTCTAGATGATGTAATCGAATTGCCACCAGAAAGGGAGATTGAGTTTACAATCAATTTTATTTCGAGAGCAAGTCCAATTTCAGTTGCACCGTATCGGATGTTGCTAGTGGAATTGGTTGAGGTAAAAAAACAAGTAGAAGATTTGTTGTAGAAGCAATTTGTGAAACCAAGTGTGTCACTGTGGAGAGTACTAGTACTTTTGGTGAAAAAGAAAGACGGGAGCATGAGGATATGCGTGGATTATTGCCAACAAAACAAAGTGACGATCAAGAACAAATATCCTCTCTCCATAATTGATGACCTAATATATCAGTTACGATGAGCCTCTGTGTTTTCAAAGATTGACCTGTGGTTGGGCTATCATCAAATTTGGGTAAAGAATGAGGATATCCCCAAAATGGCCTTCAGAACTCACTATGGGTACTATGAATATTTAGTTATGTTATTTGGTATAACTAATATTCCAGTAGTTTTTATGGATTACATGAATCGAATCTTTCATGAGTATCTGGATCAATTCGTTGTTGTGTTCATTGATGACATCCTGATTTACTCTAAGAGTAATGAAGACCATGTTGAGCACTTGAGGATCATCTTACAAATATTGAGTGAGAGACAACTATATGCGAAACTATCGAAGTGTGAATTCTGGTTTCCACAAATATAATACTTGGGACATGTTGTGTCAGAAGAAAGAATTATGGTTTACTAGTAAAAGTGGAGGCAGTAGCACAATGGTCGAGGCCTACTACCCCAATGGAGATTCAAAGTTTTCTGGGACTAGCTAGTTATTATAGAAAGTTTATAGAAGGATTTTTCAATAGAGTTGCCTTTAATGAAGCTAACAAGGAAAGGAAGAGACTTTGAGTGGAATGAAGAGTGTAAAGCTAGTTTCTAGAAGCTGAAAGATAAGTTAACATCGACACCTATGTTGATTTTACCAAACCCGAAGCAAGGTTTGAGGTGTATTATGATGCTTCAGGACAAGGACTTGGATGTGTTCTGATGCAAGCCGGGAAAGTAGTCACTTATGCTTCAAGACAGTTGCGTCCTCAAAAAGTCAATTACCCTACGTATGACTTGGAGTTAGCAACTATGGTTTTTGCATTGAAAGTGTGAAGACATTATCACTTCGAAACAAGATTTGAAGTCTTTAGTGACCATAAGAGCTTGAGGTATCTGTTCGATTAGCAGGAGCTGAATATGAGATAGAGATGATGGATAGAATTTCTAAAAGATTATGACTTCATGTTGTCATACGATCTTGGAAAGGCCAACGTAGTGACAGACGTGCTAAGCAAGAAATCTTTGCATGTTTCAACTATGATGATAGAGGAGTGGAAGTTAATTGAAAAGTTCAGAGATTTGAATTTGGAAGTGGAAGTACAACCTCAGAATTTGTACCTTGGAACTTTGAAGATCACCAATGACTTCTTGATCCACGTTCAAGCAACACAATAAAAGGATTTGTTCTTACAAGAAGTGATAAGACAAAAGAATAGGGGAAAGAACTCAGAGTTTTGTCATGATGTGAGTGGACTAATAAGATTTAAGGATCGAGTGTGTATTTTCCAAGATGTAGAGTTGAAGCAAATGATATTGGAGGAAGTACATAAGAGCAAGCTAAGTTTTCATCTGGGAACAACAAAGATGTATCAAGATCTACGAAAAAGCTTTTGGTGGAATGGAATGAAGAAGGTGGTAGTAGAATATGTTGCAAACTATCTAACCTATCGAAAGTCAAAAGCAGAGCATTAGCCAGGAGAATTGCAATTGTTGGAAATCTCCAAATGGAAGTGGGATAGTATCTCCATGAATTTCATATCTCGTCTACCAAGAACTAAGAGCAATCATGATGTAGTTTGGGTGATTGTAGATCGCTTCACCAAGACCTTTCACTTTATTCCAATCAATATAAAGTACAAACTGGAGAAATTGGCAAAGATATATATAAGGGAGATAGTTATACTGCATGAAGTATTCATAAGCATTGTATCAGACAGAGATCCAATCGCTTAAGTAAGATTCTTCTCACCTGGACAAGGTGACAGTTGAGCTAAATTTATCACATTCTCACTTGAGTGAAATTCATCTCACTTGAGTGAGATTGCCCTTAAAAATGTGATTCTAGGTGCTCAGTCTCGCTTAAGCGAGACCTGCCTCGCCTGAGCAAGATTCTTTTCACGAAAATTCTAATAAACACTCATTCAATCAATTTAAAATATCATATAAAACCAAAAATTATCAAAAAAAAAAAAGATAAATAAAAGGATGTTACAACTGACATTTGATAACAAATTAGTAATAAAAACTAAAAATAAAAATTCATGGAAAATGAAAACTAACAAAATTTAAAAGAACTAAATTAAAAACTTACTAAAATGTAAGATCAACATAATATTTAAACTAATTAAATACAAACATTATCATATAGCATATAAGCTATAAGTTTAAAAAACTTGGTTGTCCCTCGTGTATACTAAAAGTTATCAAACTGTTAATTTAAATTTTATCTAGTAAGTTCTCAACGTTTACATGAATATTTTTCAATTCACATAATATATATATATATATATATATATATATATATAAATAAATGGATCGACATATTTTAAAAATAAGTTTTGGTTGATTTGTTCTGCGTAATAATTTTTTATGGACAACAAAGTTTACTAATCTTTTTTTAAAAGAGAAAATTAAAAAAAATAAATTACAGAATATCTAAATTATTTTAAACTAAAAGTCTAAAAAATATATCTTGAGAATCATCTATACGATGAACAAATTTCATTAATATAAACGTTGGTTTAAGGGTTTTTAATTACATATAAAAAATATTACTTAATTCAATAATTTAATCAATGAAATTTATTATTTATAAAAGTCATTAAGCTAAGTAAATATCCAATACTTACTCTTGCAGTAAGTGACTTCCCTGTTATTACATTCTAGTGAAATTATAAATGAAATAAAAGAAAAATAAAGATATGTTTTTGTTATTAATAACAAAATATATAGATAAAAATAAATTTTTTAAATTTAAGCAGTAAATTTTAACATTGTAGTACAATTATTTTATATGTTCAACAAATAGTTAATTTTTATTTTGTTTTTGAAACCTATCAGCTATTATTTTTAGAGCAGGGGACTGATTTGGATATTTTTGGTTAAATTTGAATGAAGTAATAACAGTTAAGATTTTAATTATTCTGTGTGTTGATGAAACCAACATTTTGAGAAAGGAAACTAATTTGCAGATCCTCATTTGGGATTTAGCATGAACTTGATAAGCAAAAGGTGTTAAGTAGCACTAGTCAAGCAGAGAAATAATTATATAAAGAAAGAAAAATTTTACAGTGTTGCATGAAATGCACAGACCAATTTATATTCAAGATAAAAGAAAAATTATGTGACTCTTCGTGAAAATGCAAGTAAAGTGAATATCATATTCTCTATGTGTGTGTGAGAGAGAGAGACAATTGCTTAATAAATTTAAAAGGGTTCTAATATTTGAAGTTAGTTTAATGAAAAACTTTATCTAAAATGTAAGTAAAATTTAAATTTAAAATGCATACTTTACTTACTAACTTGGTATTGTTTTATTATAGTTTGAAATATGTAAGTACAATTAATTCTTAACTTTGTAAATTCGATAAGTTATTGATAATAGTTTAAGTCATAAAAAATATAATAAATATTGTTTAATAAAAGAGTTGTTATTTTTTTAAGTTTAAAATCAACCTAAATGTTAATATTAAAAAAGTTGTATATAATATTATTTTTTATAATCAAATAATAAATTTTTACAGGTACGGAGTTAATCTATTTAGGAGGAGGCCTTGTGTTAAAATTTTATCATGTGAAAATTTTATTAGACTAATAATAATTACAAAAAGATTAATCGTGTATTTTTAAACTTTGAGAGATCTTGTAAAATCTCTAATCATAGAAGAAAATTAAATGCCAAACAATAAAAAAAAATTACTCTAGCTCTGGTAGTAAACCAAAGTTTAAGGCATTTGAAAAATTCTTTATCTTTTAATATTATCAATATTATCCTTAATAATAGTTTTAAATATAAAAAAGCTTGGATAATTCAATAAATATTTTGGAAACCAAATAGTTGAATCCTGATTAATAATAGCCTGCGACTTTCTCACAGAAAATAAATAAATAATTCTATTTTTGAATTTGAGTGTTAGATAGCAATTCAATGTCTACGCAGCATTCAATGTCTGTATCAATCTTTAATTTCTCCAGTATATGGTGACGTTGACAACTATGTATACCAAGCCACTAGTTACAACCACCATTTATAAAAATCCCATTATTTAGAAGCCTACAAAATAAACCAAAGTTCTTTAATCAAAGATCACATGCAAATTCTCGTTTAATTAGTACCTCTTCCCCCACCCACACACACACTGAGGCATATCAGCGAAATGGAGAAGAAAAGCAAAGGCAAGAGAGTGCATTGCCTGGTCTTGGCCTACCCAGCTCAAGGGCACATCAACCCCATGCTTCAATTCTCCAAGCTTATGCTACATGAAGGAGTGAGAGTAACACTAGCCACCACCATTTGCTTTTGCAAGAACTTGCACAAACTGCCAGCGGGCATTCAACTTGAAACAATTTCTGATGGTTTTGACAATGGTAGGATCGGTGAAGCAAAGAGCTTAAGGGTCTATTTGGATCGATTTTGGCAAGTGGGACCAAAGACTCTTGTTGAGCTTCTAGAGAAATTTGCTAGATCAAGCAACCCAATTGATTGCCTTATGTATGATTCATTCATGCCTTGGGCCTTAGATGTTGCAAAAGTATTTGGAATAGTTGGAGTTGTTTTTCTTACTCAAAATATGGCTGTGAATAGTATATTCTACCATGCCCACTTGGGAAAGTTGCAAGCTCCCCTCACAAAACAAGAGATTTCCCTTCCTGCTCTACCCCAACTTCACCTTGAGGACATGCCTTCATTCTTCTTTAACTATGTTGAAGATCCTGCTTTTCTTGATTTCTTAGTGGGTCAGTTTTCTAACATTGATAAAGCACATTGGATTCTCTGCAATTCCTTCTACGAGCTGGAGAAAGAGGTAACTTGCTCCTGAATTCTTGTGTCACACACATACACATAATTGCCACATTTGCATTTTCTACTTTTAGTTTATTTTACTTTTAACATTTTAATGTGATAGGAACACACACAAATAGCAGAAATAGTGCAGGTAGCAATACTCGAGTTAAGTTTTTTGAGAATGAAACTAGATATAATTGAATGCAAATTACAAGAGTAAGAATAGAGCACTAAGTAGTTCAAACACTCCAAAGCCCAATAACTAAAACTTCCCTCCCCTAAACTACTACCAATTACTCAATAAATACTAGCATAACAGAAAATACCAAAACTACTCCTAAAATATTTCTCATAACAGAAATTATTTAATCTACTCCTAAAATCTCTTACTCCTTAGTCAGATCCTAAAATCTCTCATTCATTTGAATCCTCCAAGTTAGTTACAACTATTTTTCTGTTTTCCTTGAACCTCTCCTTGTATAAACCTTCTCATAAAACTGATTCTTTCCATAGAGCTTATTCCTATCAATACCTCCCTCTTTAAGTACCACCTTGTCCTCCAAGTGAAAATGAGGAAAATGTAACTGAATGTCAGTCACCCTTTCCCAAGTATTTTCAAACTCAGGTAAATCTTGCCATTGAATCAGCACTTTGTCTTCTCCTTGGTCATTAACTTGAGTTGATATGACATTTGCTGGTTCAATCTTTAGCTCCCATTCTCCAGTAAGGCACTGAGGCAAAGGTTGATACTGTACTTCTGGACTTAAACATCTTTTAAGCAATGAGACATGAAAAATTGGATGCACTAAGGATCCTTCAGGGAGTAATAACTTGTAGGCAACCTTTCCAACTCTTTCAGTGATCTCAAAGGGTCCATAGAAACGGGGGCTTAACTTCTGGTTAACACGCTTGGCCAAAGACTTCCACCTGTATGGTTGTATCTTCAAATACACCTTTTCGCCTACTTTATATTCAATCTCTCTATTCCACGATTTAGTTTTAGGAGGGCACTCCGGGTTTTTCAGAACTTATAAACGGATCTCTGGGCTAGTTTGGTGAGAAGGCATGAGGCAGAAAATTTAGAAGTATGTCCAGGAATGTGAAGTTTGCAATAGAAATAAATATCAAACCTTATCTCTAGCTGGCCTTCTCCAACCCCTGCCTATTCCTTCTAAGGTATGGGACGACATCTCCATGGACTTCATAGAGGGGCTCCCAAAAAGCCAAGGTAAGGACACTATCTTGGTAGTTGTAGATAGACTATCTAAGTATGTCCATCTTTTAGGATTGAGCCACCCTTATTCCACCAAAGATGTAGCATGCATTTTCATTAAGGAGGTTGTTCGATTGCATGGATTTCTCTCTTCCATAGTGACTGATAGAGATAAGGTTTTCATGAGTTCTTTTTGGACAGAGTTTTTTAAACAAGCTGGAACCAAACTGAAATACAGTTCAGCTTATCATCCACAAACGGATGGACAAACAGAAGTTGTCAACAGGTGTTTGGAGACCTACCTCAAGTGTTTTTCCAGTACTAAACCCAAGAAATGAAGCAAATGGCTATCTTGAGCTGAATTATGGTTTAATAAAACCTACCATTTTGCTGCCCAAACTTCTCCCTTTCAAATTCTTTATGGAAGGGAACCACCTGCAGTGATTAAAGGAGACATAACATCCTCAGCAGTGGAAGAAGTCAACCAGCTGTTAGCTAAGAGAAATGCCATTTTGGATGATTTGCAGTGGAATTTAAATAAGGCCCAAGCTAGGATGAAAGCACAAGCGAACCAGAAAAGGAGAGAGGTTGAATATGAAGTAGGCGAAAAGGTGTATTTGAAGATACAACCATACAGATTGAAGTCTTTGGCCAAGCGTGTTAACCAGAAGTTAAGCCCCCGTTTCTATGGACCCTTTGAGATCGTTGAAAGAGTTGGAAAGGTTGCCTACAAGTTACTACTCCCTTAAGGATCCTTAGTGCATCCAGTTTTTCATGTCTCATTGCTTAAAAGATGTTTAAGTCCAGAAGTACAGTACTAACCTTTGCCTCAGTGCCTTACTGGAGAATGGGAGCTAAAGATTGAACCAGCAAATGTCATATCAACTCGAGTTAATGACCAAGGAGAAGACGAAGTGCTGATTCAATGGCAAGATTTACCTGAGTTTGAAAATACTTGGGAAAGGGTGACTGACATTCAGTTACATTTTCCTTATTTTCACCTAGAGGACAAGGTCGTACTTAAAGAGGGGGGTATTGATAGGAATCAGCTCTATGGAAAGAATCAATTTTATGGGAAGGTTTATACAAGGAGAGGTTCAAGGAAAACAGAAAATTAGTTGTAACTAACTTGGAGGATTCAAATGAATAAGAGATTTTAAGAGCTGATTAAGGAATAAGAGATTTTAGGAGTAGATTAAATAATTTCTGTTATAGGAAATATTTTAGGAGTAGTTTTGGAATTTTCTGTTATGCTAGTATTTATTGAGTAATTGGTAGGAGTTTAGGGGAGGGAGGTTTTAGTTATTGGGCTTTGGAGTATTTGAGCTACCTAGTACTCTATTCCTAATCTTGTAATTTGCATTCAGTTATATCTAGTTTCATTCTCAGAAAATACTTAACTCGAGTATTGCTACCTGCACTATTTCTGCTGTTTGTGTGTGTTCCTATCATAATGTCAACGCCCTTAGGTTGTAACATTTTGTCATTTTGTGGGCTTAGGCCCACATGGTGATTATTATAACATCTTATCAATTGAGTTAGGTACATTCTAGGTTTCTTTTTCCCTCAATTATCAGTTTGTTCAACGGGTACTGATTTGTTGACTAAAATTTTTGTAGGTGGCTGATTGGACAATGAAGATTTGGCCCAACTTTAGGACTATAGGACCATCAATTTCATCTATGTTTTTAGATAAACAAACCAAAGATGATGAAGATTATGGTGTTACAGAATTTACAAGTGAAGAATGCATGAAATGGCTAGATGATAAGCCAAAAGGGATTGTTGTTTATGTTTCTTTTGGGAGTATGGCAGTACTTAGTGAAGAGCAAATGGAAGAGTTGGCTTATGGTTTGAGAGATAGTGGAAGTTACTTCTTGTGGGTTGTTAGAGCTTCTGAAGAGACTAAGATTCCTAAAACCTTTGCAAAGAATTCAGAGAAGGGCTTGGTAGTAACATGGTGCTCTCAGCTTAAAGTTTTGGCCCACAAGGCTATAGGGTGTTTTGTAACACATTGTGGTTGGAACTCCACATTAGAAGCTTTAAGCTTAGGAGTTCCATTGGTTGCAATCCCACATGAGGCAGACCAAAGTACTAATGCTAAGCATATTGTAGATGTCTGGAAGATGGGAATCAAAGCTCCAGTTGATGAAAAAAATGTTGTCAGTCGAGAAGCATTGAAGCATTGCATAAGGGAAATAATGGAGGGTGAAGGAGGCAAAGAGATGAAGAGAAATGCCATGCAATGGAAGAATTTGGCTACTGCTGCTGTTAGTGAGGGTGGAAGTTCTAATAAAAACATTACAGAATTTGTGGATAGCTTGTTCCATTTGCAAGCTACATGCACTCAATCACAAATTACCTCTTAATCAGCCCAAATGGTGAAAAATTGTTGGAGGCTCACTCACAAACCGTGGTTTAATACAATTGTTTTGATGAAAGTATAAATAATTCTGAATAAAGTTACGAGACTTTTAACAAAAGATACATATGTTGTGAAGTCAAATAAATTGTAAAAAGACCCATGTATTTCATTTTTGCAATGAAGTACCATTTTGAAACCTTAAATCTTTTATATATACTTGCATGAAGCAAGGAGGTTGATTGTTAGAATATCAAGAAATTTTGTTCTTTTATTCTTGATCATTGTTTTATTTTTCCTTTTGATTATATTTTACGCAACTAAAAATTGAAATGGCTAAAGTTCATTTCTACAAGTAATCTAATCTAAAGGGTAAATTCATCTTTGAACCGTTATTACTATGAAATAACTAAAATAATGTTACCGCTATTAATGTGCATTGACTAACTTTTAGCAAGACTCTTTCCCGAAAAATCAATGGGCTTATTTTTTTAAATGTGTTTTTAAAAATGTTTCTTATCTTTAAAAAATAATAAATTTTGTTTTAGTTTAGTGTGTTAGAAAAAAGCTTCAAATTTCTATTTTTAAAAACCGGGAAAAAAAAAGTTAAGATGTGCTCAAAAGGCAAAACTGCTTTTTGAGTGGGTTTAGTGAGATAATGCTGTGAGGAAGTTGAAGAAAAAGTTTCTAATTATTTAACTAACATTTTTTCTTCTTTTTAAAAAAATTTTCTCTTTAATTATTTCAAACATTTTGAAAACAAAACATATTAAAATTCAATCAGAAAGCCCATTAATGCTTCTTGATTCAGTTTCCAATACTTTCATCTTTTTGGTAGCTCTCACTTAATAAAGCACAAAGCAAACGTAAATAGCACTATTTTTGCGGACTCCATTGACTAAACAATCCGGATCACAACCAAAAAGCTCAATTCTTTTCTTGTGTGCGCTGTTGGACTCTAGGAATGACTTCTAAACTTCACCTTGGAGATGGCTGTGACGATGGTGCATCAAAGCCAATCCACTTCTTCAGGATCATCCACCGTGACAATCTTATTATGCAAGAAAAGCTAGTAAGCATTAATGTTTCCTTTTTACTGATCTGTATTCACCCTTCATGCTACTAGTCATCAAAATAATGCTACATTCTTAACATTCATGAAAATAATAACTAAATTGTCAAATGGGCATGGTGAAGTTTATTGATGCATATAGCCAAAATTAGAATCTGTTGACACATTTATTTTTCTTTGTCTGGATCTGAACAACAGAGGCTTCCAGTAAGGTTTGTGAGGAAATATGAAAAACATTTACCCAACACAATGTTTCTTAAGCTTCTAAATGGTGCAGAATGGAAAGTAAATTTGGAGAAAAGTGATGGTAGTGTTTGGTTTCAAAAAGGGTGGAAAGAGTTTGTGGAGTATCATTCTCTAGCCCATGGGAACTTTTTGGTTTTCAGATATGATGGAGCATCCCATTTTCATGTACTCATCTTTGATCTCAGTACAATGGAAATAGACTACCCTGTCAACAAGTCTCATAAAAGGGCCAGCAAAAGAGAAGAAATTCAACCACGCAAGACACAGAAAACCAATGGAAATATAAAAAATGAGAGTGATTGCAAATTGAAGGAAGCCTTTCATAAAAAATTCAGAGACTGCAAAGGCATGATTCTAGATTCCAAGCGTATTTAATTTTTTTGTTTTAAAACGTAGAAGCCTATATAAAGAATTTATTTACCTTTTCTTATATTCAAAAAATTTCTGTCTTTAGGTAGGTTCAAAAAACACACTGAAGGGTCATCCATTAGTAATCGTAGAGCTCATGATGCTGCTGGCAACACTTCCTTTACTGTGATGATAAAATCAAGCCACTTAAGTAAGTACATGGTATGATATCTAACAAACAAATCATTTGATTTTTGTATCTTATTTCTGAATTAAAATCTGAGACAGGTGAAAAATGCCTCTGATGCAGTATCTGCCAAAGGGGTCACTGAAGGGCTACATCAAACCTGGTGGACAAAATGTCACCCTGCTGGTTAGGGATAAATCATGGAGGGTTAATTTGATTCATTACCAACATAAATCAACTAGTTATTTTACTGCACATTGGTCAACTTTTGCTAGGGAAAACCATTTAAAAAAAGGAGATACTTGCTTATTTCAACTCCTGGAGAGTAGGGGTGACATGGTGATGAAGGTTTCCATTTCCAAATTAAACTCTTCTCTGTCAAGCCATAAGTGGCCACTAACCTGATACATTTAAGTCTTTTTTTTTTTTTCTTTTCATTTTTAATTTGCTTTGATTACCTTGAAAGCATTAAGTACCGTTGTTGCAAATGGTGAGTATTTTGAATCACTAAGTTGTTTTCTTCTTCCGATAAAATAGGTGGGTTATTTCACATTATTCAGAACGTGCTAATCAGTTATCAAGATTACAATTCTCAATCTCAATAATCTTATCGAATGACCTATTAGAATATGACGGCTATTCCTATTTGTTTGCAATGACAGTTGTTGAATTTTGATCAGTTACTCCAGAAGTTTCGCATATTTAATTTATGTTGATAAGTAGATTCAATCTTCGCGATATATCATCCCTTAACCTGTATAGGGAACATTGACAACGTGACTCATCATTAACATGTTCGTCTATCAATGGCTAATCAGTCACCGGCTTCTGTACACTCATGTTGAAAAACATTAAAAATTTGAATGCAATGAATTTGAACGTCAACGTTAAAATTAAAATAAAAAATAGTTATTAAAATTATTATAAATATTTACTTTTTACTTTATTATAAATTAAAATAGATGTTTCACTTTTTACTTTTATAAATATTTTTTTTTCACTTGCTAGGGTGATCCTCCTTTTCAGAGTATCTGATACTTTTCACAGGTACCGTAAATTAGTTTAATTAATTTATAGTTTATCTATATTTCAGTTTATTTTTTGTAATAATTTTAAATTTAAAGGAGCATTGAATAACATTTAAAGGTTGTGATTATTCATTAAAATTTTTAAAATTAATGAATAATATGTTCTCACTTGGCTCTAGTCTTTCATTCATATTAACTTGAATTATTAGGCAAAATTGTCAATCTCCAATGAACCTGATGTCATAGTCATACCCATATATACCAAGTCCCCTTTCCATCACAACCAAATTAACCCCATCATCTTGCGTTGAACGCTGATGGGCATCAGTGGTATGCATCCATTGATAAGGAACCCAAAATGTCGAAAAAATAAGGCAAAAGGAAAAGTGGATGAAACTTCTATTCTGAATGCCGAGTGCTATGTAATATACATTGAAAGAGAAAATAACTATGATGGCAGAATTGGCTCATGTGAATGATCAACAAGAGCCGCTGCAAAAGAAGAAATAAATGATATAAAATGATAAACCAATGCATTTGAAGAGTTTGAGATGTTTTTTAGAAACATGTCTGACAGAGATAATGTTGAGACTATGAGATATAATTTAAAATAATTAGATGATCCAATTACCCAATTAGTTATATTATGATTATTTTAAATTAAATAGGAATATTTATATTTAGTTAATTAGTTATGATATGGATATTTTATATTAAGATAAATTGTTTAGCCATGTATTTTAAATGAGTTACATTCATTTATTAATTCAACCGATAAATTATTATATATTATCTTTATGATCACATAATTTAGATATTTGTAGGTCAGTTATATAAAATTTAATATTTATTTATATTTTAAAATTATATTATCCATTAAAAATTTTGACATTTTTGTTTTGCATAAAATTTTATAAAAATAATTTATTTGATAAAAACCTTCAAACTAACATTTAGATTGATTAATATTACATTCTATAAGAAGTTATTAAAATAGACAAGTGTTTAAGTTTAATATTTACGTGTAGTTTTGAGTAAATTTTTAGAAAAGTTTTTATAGAAAGAAAAAAATAACAAAACTTTTTTCATTAATTAGAAATAATTTATACTTTTTTTATTTTTTGAGAAGTTGTCTCATTTAATTTTTATAAAATTTAAGATAAATTATTTTTAATTTATGAAAGAAGTTTTATTTATTTCTTATACTGAACTTTTTTATTTAATAAAAAAATTTCTAAAAATTTACCAGACCCAATATCAATAGAGCTTAACTCACTTTAATAAAGGATAGATATTTATGTTTAGCTAAATAGTTATTTTTTAAAACTAAACCATTAGTAAAGCTAGTCATTAGTAAAACTATGAAAATAGGCATATTTAAAACTAGTCATTAATAAAAATATTATTTATAATCTTCACTTTTACCCTATTTATTTGTGCAATCATCTTATCCTCTCCTCCTTTTCTCAGGTTAAAACTCAAAATATCATTCAAATAAATCCCCTTAACTCTACTAAAAAAAAAAGTTGAGTGACAAATCATAAAAAATTTCATCAATAACAATACTAAAAAAGAATAGACAAGGCTAATACTTGAAAGGGATATGCAACATCAAACTAATTCTTCAACTAGAAATAGGCATTAAAGAACTCACATGAAATGCAATCATGAAGAAGGACATAAATTTCTACTTAATGACTACTTTTTTTATAAAAAAAATCCAATGTACATAAAGGCTCCCAAATGCAAAAGCTTGTAGTACTTTGCATTATAGAAGTCATTACCAATTATGATATAAAAAAGTAATCAACATTAAAAATCAGTTTTGCTTTGTCTTAGAGAGTGGTAGCTCAAATCACTCTAACTAGTGTTGTTATGCAAAGTTATATGTACTTAGAATGCAATTTTGAACAAAATAATTTCTAAGTGTCACAAATGATGAGGCACTTTATTACTCGAAATGTTAAAAGTCAAGAATAAAAATAAACTATTTTTAAAAGATTTTAAAATGACATTATTTTGTGTTAAAAATAAATAGTCATGTATCATTTAATGTGACAAATTTTTAACTCCTTACCCAATTTTAGTGTCTCTTAGGCAAGAACTAATGTGACTGACGATTGTTAATTTGAAAGACTAAAATTTTAAATTTCAAATTTTGAAGACTGAATCAAGTTGCATATTTCAGGGACTAATGTGGGGGTTTACCCATTCTCATTATCGCATAACTTTTCTTAAACTCAACTACTACCATGTTCGGATTTATCGTTGGATCCTCATCACCATGTCTGGAATGAAATCCATAGATACTACTAATCATTCATCATGTTAAATGCTAATCTACTATACAATTATAGATGTCACTCTCCTAATTGTGAGTTCAACAACGAGATGACCCCTCATTTTTGTGTGCATTATTTCTAAGATAGAAGCTTTTAGGGTAAATTTTAAATTTGTTTAGGAAAGAGATTGATACATAATTTCTCTTTAAAATGATCTCTCTTTAAAGTCATTTTAAAGAACAATTATATTCGAAAGTGGTTTGTAAGTGAATATTAGAAAGTGGTTGTATTACAATTGTAATCTAAACAATTATATATAGAACGACTCTCCAAGTGAAGATTAGAGAGTATATATTCTATTTCGCTCTATAAGTGACTACTTCAAAATATCTAAGATATTTATATTTAATATAATAGATTATTGTGTGTGGCAATGAGTGGTAAGTGCTCAGTTCCATGTGACTATGCATCTATATCTTTTTCTTTTATAGGTAATATTTGTCAAAGATATAAAGGAATTCCTAGACCACTGTTACTTTTTTTTTATATAAACTTATTCTTTATACATGCAACAAAACTAATGAAATCAATTAGTTAGAATTTTTAAAGAAAAAGACAAACTATTCACAATACTAGTTCTTGTATTTGAAATCTTTATACATTAGTTTTGTTGTGAATTCCACAATTAGAATTTTCAAGAAAGAAGACAAATTATTCACAACACTAATTCTTGTATTTGAAACCTTTGTATATTAGTTTTGTTGTGAAATTAAATAAAAAATACTTTTAATGTCTAAAGGATGAAACTATTAAGATTCTAACACATGTTATGATATCTTAAATTTTGTCTCTCTAATATATGAAACTTTTTAATAAATTTTTTTTCTCTATTGTGTAAAATTATATATAAAAAAATAAGTTTCATCTTTTTAACTTGTAAAACTCTCTAAAAAAAAAATTTAAAAGTGCAAAACTAACCATCTGGTGGCAGAAAAAGCTAGAAATGAAAATTTTGTTTAAAATAATATTATTTTAATAATTAATTTTTAAAAAGCTTTTAAAAAGTAAAAAATCCCAATATATATAATATGTCTTTAATTATTATTTTTATAAATTTATTTTAATTTAATAATACTCATAAATATACAAAAATAACTTACTAATTTATATGTAAATTTGGGTCAACTAACCTATTTAAAGGCAGTTTTTTACTCTATTTAAAAGATTTTATTGCAAAGTATATAATTTTTTTTTAAAAAAAGACAACCCAATATTTAGTAAATAAGTCAAGCTCAATCCTTTAATTTTGGAGTCTAACTCAGATTAATCTACTTCTACCTTCATTCTACATTAAGTATTTATTATTTTCTTTTAATTTATTTTTAATTTAAATTTTTAATAATTTATTTTTAAATTTTTTAAATTTTATCTCTTTAATTTAGTTTTATTTAATATGAAAAATTATTTATTATTAATATTTTTAATTTATAAAATATATTAAAATCAGAACAATCATATAATTATATGTTTAATTTTCCATTTCACAAAAAAAGAACACACTTGTTAAATTATTTGCCATTTCACTCGTATGTTTTAATAACTCCTATGCAAGTACATGCTTTTAGTCACTCTTGTTCATAGGTTTTTTTTCACAAAAAATTTAAAAGTTCATTTTTTACTTAATTTTAAAAGATATTTTAACATAAAAAGTTTTACAAACTTTTGGAAGAATTTTTCCTTTGTTATATTGAATATTTTATTTTATATGTTTGTTATTTGTGATTGGAATAATAAAAAAAAATGTGAGTGATATAAATTAAAACGTTAAAGTGGATAAGTCACACTGATAAGATAAAAAATAATTATATATTTAAGAATATTGGAGTAACATTTATTTATTGGGAAAAAGACAACTAAAAATTGTTTACCATAGTTACTTACGTGCAAAGAGGACCACATGAAGCATCGATTAAAATCGCCTTAAGTCAAAAGATTATGCAAAATTAATGCAATAATATATAAGTTAACTTAAGTCATGTTATTAAAAATAATAATTAAAAAACTAAGCAATTCAACAATTTTTTAATCTTAATGTTCACTGAATTTTAGTTAATCAATTAAGTATTTTTTAATCTTAATTTAATTATCACTAACTCAATTTCATTCAATCTCATACACAAAATTGAAACAAATTTAAATATGATTTTAAATCTTTGATCTAATATGTAAAATTGAACAATACTATGATTATGATTAAGAGTTCTTGTTAAGTGTGCATTAAGAATAGAAATTAAATTTGAAGATCATAAAACATGTAATACAAAATCTAATAACATAATTGAGAATAAATAGAGTATAATTGAAATCAAAACCTCAAATTTCAATTTTTGATTTTGAATTGGAGAATTGATCTTCAAACTTTTAGCCTTCCATGATTTAGATCTAAAAATGCAAAAGAAAATAACAAGATGAGAGAAGAACAAAGAAGATGAAAGGTTTAGAAAATAAGAGACAAAAGAAAAAAAAATGTATGCATAAGTTTCTAAAAAAATTACAAAATGAAACAAAAGTTCCAAATAGGAGGGAAGATGATAAACATCCTATTCTTTGATTCATATTAATACTATTTGAAATGGTCTCTAATGAATCTAATTGGACCCAAATAAGTCATGATCCTATGATTCTTGCGTCCAACTACTGGAGGTCAACTTGCAAATGTAATATCTCTCATCTCTTGAATCTTTTTTTTTTTTAGCAAAATTATCCATAAAATTGAAACCCAAAAAAAAAAAAAACTTTATAATAAAATATTTAAAAGTCCACAAACCTACATTATTTAGTAAGTGAAAAAAAAATGATAGCTATTTTTAGTAGTTATTAATGTAACTATATTTTAAAGCATCAATTTATATTAGGTTAGACATGGATAGAACCAAGAAAAAAGAAAGAAAAGTATGTAATAAAATAGATGGTGTGATAAATATATATATATATATATATATATATATAGTTCATTTTTTTTTAATTTAGTAAACGGTCCTCTTAATATTTGCTATAAAAATATTGTAAGATATAGGAAGTTGTAAGAAAAGCATAACATAATTACCTTTCAGTTAGGAAGATTCTATCTCAAAAATTTAGTCTGTTTGTCTTTTGTTTTTAAAATCAGTTTTTTAAATTTTATTTTCATTTTTTAAAAGTATTTTAAAAAAATTAAAAACTAGTAAAACCGAAAGAGAGCAATTATTTTTGTTTCTAACGTAGTTTCTCATAACTCTAGGTTTTGGCAGTTCCCAATGAAGCAAGCATAAATAGCACTAACTGGCACTCTCCATTAACTACAGACCACAATCCAAATTAAAAGCTCATTTGTGTAACTCACTATTGGACGCTGAGAATGACTTCTGGACTTAGCCACGGAGATGGCTCCCATGGCAATACTACATCAAAGCCAACCCACTTTTTCAGGATCATTCTCCCAGATACCCTTTTGCAAGGAAATCTTGTAAGCGTATATGGTTCCTTTTCCAAGATCACACTTTCTTGTATCTCTTCACCTTACTTGCTACTCTCCAAAATTATGCTAAATTCTTAAAATTCATGCAGTTAGTGACTAAATTATCAAATCAGTGTGGTGTAAGTTTTATTGTTGCATATTGCCAAAATTTGAGCATTTTAATACGTGCTTTACATTTATTAATCTGAATCTGCATGACAGAGAATTCCAGCAAAGTTTGTGAGAAAATATGGAGAACACTTATCCAACACAATGTTTCTTAAGCTTTCAAACGGTACAGAATGGAAAGTAAATTTGGAGAAACGTGAGGGTAATGTTTGGTTTGAAAAAGGGTGGAAAGAGTTTGTGGAGTGTCACTCTTTAGCCCATGGGCACTTTTTGGTTTTCAGATATGATGGAACATCCCATTTTCATGTTCTCATCTTTGATATGAGCACCACGGAAATAGACTATCCTGTGAACAAGGTAAATCGTAAAAGGGCTAGCAACAGTGAAGAAATTCAACCACATAAGACACGGAAAACAAATGGAAATAACAAAGACGAGAGAAATTCCAATTTACAAGGCACTGCTTTTCATCAAACATTCAGAGACTACAAAGGCATGGTTCTAAATTCCAAGTTTTTTTTTTTTTTCAATTATCAAATGAAAACCTAAGAAGCATA
The DNA here is from genome assembly GCA_024086825.1 of Abrus pulchellus subsp. cantoniensis. Lineage (NCBI taxonomy): Eukaryota > Viridiplantae > Streptophyta > Magnoliopsida > Fabales > Fabaceae > Abrus > Abrus pulchellus. The sequence continues at coordinate 29,400,745 of CM044050.1, read as the reverse complement.
CAAATAACGGTTTTGTTAACCATTAAAGTTGAGTCTAAACATTTAAAAATAATAATTTTTTTTTATTAAAAAGAAAGATATTATTACATTGTAGATACAGAAATGTATTGCATACTTACCTTTCCAATACTTTTAGATATTTAAACTCAATCTTAAGATCTGAGATTAACAAAATCGTATAAATAATTTAGCTTTGTTTGTGTTTAATTAGTTTCCCTCTTTTAGGAAGGTTGAAGAATTCAAATGAAATGAAGAGAAACATTGATCTGCATACTGAAAGGTCAGCTATTAGTAAATGTGTAGCTCGTGAAGCTGCAGGCGATACTTCCTTCACAATGATAATAAAATCATGCCACCTAAATAGGAAAAGCTTGGTATGTTCCCAAACAAAAACAATCATGTAATCTGTGTCCAATCTCATGAATTAAATTTTGAGTCGTGTGAAAAATGCAGTATCTGCCAAAGGGGTCACTAAAGGGCTACATCAAACCTGGTGTACAAAATGTCATGCTGCTGGTTGGGAATAAATCTTGGACGGTTACTTTGATCCATTACCAAAATAAATCAACGAGCTACTTTTCAGCAAATTGGTCAGCATTTGCAAGGGAAAACAATTTAGAAACAGGAGATGCTTGCTTGTTCCAGCGCCTCAACAATGGTGATGACATAGTGATGAAGGTTTCCATTTCTAAACGCTCTTCTGTTAAGCCATAAGTGGTATTAACCTAATGCAGTTAAGTTTTGTTTTTAATTTTAATTTTCTTTTTCTGCTCTGAAAGCTTTGAGTAACATTGTTGGAAATGGTAACTGGAGTAGTTTTCTTTTTCCTGTTTTTTGAAATAGGAAACCAGAGTATCAACCAATTCTAGGGAAATCAAGACAAGCAAAATTAAAATTGCGTCATGAGTTTGCGTTGTTGACAACGTGTTTTATTGTTTATCACATTCATGTGGAAATTCTAAACCTACAAGACATCAACGTGTTCATTCTCATTTCTGATTCCTAAGTAGAGAATTCACATTCCTCTTTCTATCTTTTTTTCTTTTTTTTCAGTTGTTATTAAAATACGTAATCAGCCAAGCCAAGATAATTGAAGCCAAGGATCCCTTATTTTTCGATCATTTTATTCACACACACCCCTTTGACAAGTAAATTTTTAATAGCAAAACTTATTTATCGTTAATATTTTTTTCATTAAATAAGCTATAATTATTTACACATTTTATAGTGGCATCAATTACAATAGCTGATTTCCTTGTAGGTTCACCTACAAGATGGGATATATTGAGATGGAAATTATGTAACTTAAATAAAATTCAGTCTTCGGAGTTATTCGTAACCACTGCAAGAAATTTCAACATTTATGACTTTAATATTTGTCATTAAAAGCTTTCAAATTTGTCATTAAGATAATTTTCTGACAATATTAATATTCACCGCTTGTCATCACTAATGAATTAGTGACAATATTTATAATCACTAAAAGAAACCATGTCTTATGATAAAAATTAAAATCACTAATATGGATAAATATCAATAACAATGTATCATCACAAATATACATAATAATTGTGATAATTTATTAATTTCTTATTCTAAAAGTAATGACAACATTATTTATTGCTACAACAAATTATTTTTAACTAATAAATTCTATTATGAAAAATTATTTTAAAAAATTATTTTTAATATATATTTTTAATTAATAATTGGTAATTATTACTAAAATATATTATTACTGATGATATTATTCCCATTCCTTAAAATAAATATTACCAACACGTCATATTGATAATATAATATTTTTAGACACAATGAATTACAATATGATATTTAAAATCAATTTTCCATCACACGATTAATAACAAACCAAAACATAATAAACATCCAATTAAGTTTACACTTGAAAACTATAAATGAAATCAAAATAAAATTATCACCAATATATTAAAATTCCTATATAGAACCAAATAACCATCAGTACAGTGAAAAGAAATGCTTACATGTTTTGTGACCCTTCATTCTATTAAATGGAAATCTTTGAATTCCCATTAGTAACGTAATAAAATACTTTCAGAACTAACAAACTAGCAAGAATGAAATTGATAACCATAGAAAATGAGAAAATTGATACCTTGGTTATTTAAAAACTTTATAGTTGGTATCTTGGTATATGGTAGATATTCTACCAAAGCTTAAAGCATGCACAAAAGAGATGTCTTGAAGTGTTTAGTAATAGTTTTCCTCCGTTTTAATTTTAAAAATGCTCGAAGTGTGGTTAGAATTAGCAAGTAAATGAAAAATTCAGTTCTCATTTGCGTGACCTACATAGAATTCCCTCTTCTGTATTTTCTAATATATTTAAAAATCGAATGGAATGGACTGTATCCTCAAATGAATCACTATCAAGCATACACTTACGAAAAACAGTTTCTCAAAGGATGATGCTTCTACACTTAACAAATCTGGGGTATTGCCTAGGACTAACGGTTTGGTCAGCATGCTACAACACTATCACTTGTTCAAGACATAACTACAAATGACAAAAATGTGCACATGAAGAGACGCACTGTGTCATCAGATTCATCAAACGAAACTGCAGATTCAGTTGGGGGCATTACCAAAATAAAACAAATGAAACTGCAGGTTCAGTTGGCAAGTCCAATTTGAAGGAAAATATTGATTTTAGTAGAATATTTAATGAGTGAGAGATATGACAACTGCCTACTATAACATTTCTGGGGTCCTCTGCTCGGTCCTTAGTTTTCAAATATATTCCTTAGATCTGTCTATGCTGCAAACAGGAAAAAGAGAGAGGACTCCGGACAAAGCTTGCAATCTACAGAGAGAAACAGAAACAGTAAAAAGGAAAAGACACAAATCATTGCAATCTATCAATACTGCAAACATTATTAGGGACCCTGAATTTTCCCTTGACTGCACCAAAGCATATTGTTATAAATGTACAACCTAATCATCATCAGATTTACTTTAAGGGGGCATAAGATACTATCACCACATCTTGTATATCACTTACTTTTTCTTTACCTCCCCTTTTCAGTGGGGTTCACACAAGTTCCAATGTACCTATGATACAAACAAAAATTTGCTGGGGCATGCTAAATAAAACCCATTTCAAATAGATGTAAACAGATTCAGACCATATATGAATAGACTCTTATTAACCGGAAAAAAAAAATATTATATTACCTCATGTATTGAAGGTACTTTGGAAATGAACCTGAACTCAGGAACTCAAAGTTAACTATTAATTTGCAATTTTCCTTTCAAAATGGAAGCCGCATCAAGTCTATCCTCAAAGAAAATGACAACAAATCTGAGAGAAACAAAAGCATCACTGAGCAGACATATAAAAAAGTACGAAGCGATCCTAGGAGCAAATAAGAGAAAACAAAAAAATAGAAACCTGATTCACAAAATTGAAGATTACTACATGTCTCTACATCCAAAATGTGCAAGAAAATGAGAGAATCAGAGAAATAAACACTAGTAAGCAAAGCAATGAGATGAGATTGAAGATTAGGAATCCAGAAGAAAACCAATAATAAGGTGAGGCAGAAAGCATTGCAGTTTGGGAATTAGGTTTTGCAAGAATTCAGAATCAGATGTTAGTCATTTGGACCAGATACCTGGGCATCCATCCATTTGAAAACAAAATAAAAAACAAAAACCTGTTATAAAGATGAATGGACAAGGCTAGTAATCTGGTTTTTTTATGTTAGTTGGATTTGGGTGTAGACTGGGCTTAGCGATCCGGTTAAAATGAACTTTCCTATAGTAAATTACTGTTTTGGTATGTCTACGTTTTTCCTTCTGAAATCTTACACTGCATGCAGGTTTGTAGCTCAGGCCAACTGGGGCAGTCAGTTGATATATATTCCTACTCATTGTAGAATATTAAAAAAAATTAGTATCACATTGCAAAATGTCAATCAAGAGGGAGTCAAAATGAAAATAAAAAAGAGACATGTATGATTTATGTGCTGAATGTATTGGCCTTTCCTGGTTTCGCATGTACATATCTGCATGTCACTTTATTTATCTCCCAATCTTATTCAGAGAACATGCAACTGTTATAAGGTTTGCTTTTTCTCAATCGTGTTTGCTATGCTACACTATACTCTTCCTACCAGTGCTTAAGCACAGAAATGGTTTCTGAGTAATCAACCAATGCACTCTGTTACCTCCTTAGCACCTCCTACAGCCTGTTGATTATGTTGCATTGTTTAATCAACAGCGACACTTAATGATAGAGAATGCTTGTTGTCTAGCAACTGTCTATTTGATCTTGTCAAAGAAACTCAAGAGTTCATAACTTAGTATACACACTTACACAAAACAAAGACTCTATCAATTTATAGTATGAACTAACACAAGGTCACAAAGATACCTACAAACACAATTGTATGCAAGTTAGACATCCTATCATTATAGAAAGTAAACAATTCTAATTTCTAAGCTTTTCTGATCACAAATATACATCCTTAAAAAGAGTCATTTCTAGTTGCATGTGCAAAATTTAAATTATGAACTTGAAGAATACAGCAAAAATCTAGGTTGTGAATAGTACATGATAGCACCGCTATAACAGTGTCAGCTTTGCATCACTGGCCGGCTGCTATTTCAAGCTCGTCACGCTGCATTTTGGTATCGTGGCCATATTGCTATAGCAGTGGAAATCGTGGCTTTTTGCATGCATATTGGACGCTACTTTGAGATTTTTCAAAAACCCAAAGATGTCCTAAACTCTTAATATTGCAGAACCATGTATAGTGTATTTTGGGGGGTTAGGGTCAAAAACAAAAAGGGCTTTAAATGGTTAAAAAAACCGATCGTGCCTCTTAGCATTTTTGGCAACCTCTTTTCTCTCACCTTTTAGTGTTGTGTAACCTTTCAACCCACTGTTCTCTTGTGGCTTTTCAGTGAGTCTCTGTGTTTTCCCCTTTGTTTTGCTACTGTCTGGCAAGTTGTTCTCCTCTCATTTTCCTTTTCTCTTCTTTTGTTCTGGTCTTTTTCTGTGTTTTATTGGTTTCAGTTTTCAGCTATTTTGTTTTCTTTATTTTGTCTAAATTTCTCCTTGTTCAGTTCTAGTTTTAATTGGCCTTTAATGTTTAGTTACTTTAAGGCATTGAGTTAGAGGCTTAAACTTGTTTATTTTCTTGATTTTTGTTGTTATATACTTATATATTTTGCTTAACTAGAAAATGTCGTGAATTTTAGTATTTGGCTTTATTTTATACCATTCATATATAAAGCATAGTTATGTAATTTTTATAAAAAATTTTAGAATAATGTTCATCCTGCTATAGCATTTTTGGAGTCAACCGCTATGCACCACTATCTAAGATTGATAACAATGGCGAAAACATATCCCATAGGTCTGATAAGAACAATAGAGGCAAGCCCATCAAAACCATAAACATCAAGATATATAAACAAAAAGACATTCTGATGACAGCTATCAAACACATTTAAAGTCATCTTCTACCAAGAACAAGGAAAATATAAGGAAGACGATACTCTACAGTTGTAAACAAACTGCACAGCAGACAGTTATGAAATCTGATGGTTGAAATTATGTTTGATATAAATTTTGTCATAACACAAATTTTAATGGCTTGGATCTCTTGCAGTTCATTTGGAACTGAAGAGTACTCACACCCCCTTATACACTGTCCAGCCACTACCCAAACTGTGGAATGGATCAATTTCCAATAACAGAACCACATATCTATTATTTGTTTGTCTAGCAAAATCTGAAAACGTCTTAAGACAGACTTTTATCGCAATGAAATTCCTGAACTAGTTCAACAAAACTGTTTCAAAACACTCCATAAAATTTCAATTTCAAACCTTGTAAGGTTACAAAAACAAAAAATAAAATAAAATGGGAAAGCAGATTGCAAGTTGCAACTACACTCAATCGATCAGGTAGGAGACAAAAATTCTCACAAAACCAGCAGGAATGAGAAGCAACCAGATACCAAAATCCCAAAAACACTAACAATTCAAACCTACTGAACAGTGGCAGGAAATACCTGATAGAGACTTGCGGAAATGGCAGAGAAATGCAATGACAGTGGCAAATGACAATGGTGATGTGTTCTTCAAACCGACAATAGCATATATGGATTCAAGAAGAGCCACTCTCTTGTGTCCTTTGGTCACCAGATTCCATTTGTAGTGAGAATGGACATGAGTTGAAATTTCAAAATTTCGATAAGGGTGCTTTCATCCAAATAATTTTTAACAACCTTCCAAAAAGCTGAAAAGAGAGAGGCACTTGGAAATTAGCTTCAAAATAAGCTCTTTTAGAGCCTCTTCAAAAGCTATAAACAGATTTATAATTTTATCCGAATACTATTTTTGATTAATTAATGCACTTAATCTAGTAGAGAAGCTCTTATGAGCTGTATCCAAATGGGTCCAAAGACCTGTGAAAAGCAAACAAGAGGATTCACTGTAAGAGCTACAAGTTAGCATGACCATTTAAAAGTGCCAACCATTTGCACGCCAATATTTTCTTGCATTTTCAAGGGAACGGGCATGTTTGATCTTCAAAAACAGCTTGTAAGCCCTGTCTGTTTTGTTTGAAGCAAGTAGCTTGTTACTTAGTTTACTATACACTAGCCTGCTTGGGCAGAACCCTTTGTGCAAAGACTCCTCCATAACAAGAACAGCATTTTCGAGTTGTCCTACGTTGCAAAGACCACTGATGATGAACTCATAGACTTCAACATCTGAACTATACCCACATTCTTGCATCTCCTGCCAGATATTTAACAACGTTCCACATTTTCCAACTTTTGAAAGCCGCATAAGCAGTATCTTATAAGCTTCCATTGATATCGTACACCCTAATTTTCTTGCCTTCTTGTGTATCATCAAAGCAGCATACGGTGGACCGTAGCTACACAATTGTTTGATAAAGGAGGTTATCGTCCCAGTAGAAGGCACAACACCGTGCCTTAACATCTCATCAAACATCTGGAGTGCATCCGCCACTTTCCTGGTTCTGAGAAAGGCAGTAATTATTCTAGTATACGTATCAAGATTAGGTTCACAATTATCACTCAACATCCCATTATAATACTTCATACACTCCTCAAAATCTCCAACCGAAACAAAATTGAAAATCATCGCATTATAAGTAGCAACATCTGGCTGGCAATTTTTCTCCTTCATATTACAAAAAGCCTCAACAGCCTCATCCATTCTACCAGCTCTTCCCAAGCCCTCAATAAGAAAACCAAACGTCCTGCAATCAGGACAAAATCCATCATCCTCCATTTCCTTAATAATTCTCTCAATCTCATCCACTCTTCCAAACTTACACCAACCACCCGCAACAACATTATATGTACCAACATTAAAAGGCACCTTCCCTTTCATTGAATTAAAAACAGAATTTGCAGCACCCACATGAGACCGACGACAGAGGCATGACAAAAGCACATTCAACGCCTCGGTATCGCGCTTAACACCAAGATCATCCAAATTTCCAAACACCTGAATTGCCTTAGACACGTGACCAGCCCTAACAAAACTATCAATAACAATAGATAACATGAACAAATCACCTTCAATGCCATTTAATCTCATGTCACATAACACACTCATCATAAACACAAAAAACTTCCTTCTTCCTAGTGCCTTAACAATCACATGGTAACTACCAACATCCTTAGGAACATTTGTTTGTTTAATTGCCCACTTAAAAAACGTAACCATGGCCTCACCACCCAAATTCCCCGAGTTCAGTACCCTAGCAAGAACATTAACGTCCACATCAGCACCAACGTTGGACAAGGCTAGTTCAATTGCGGCTTTACCCTTGAGCTTCTGAAGAAAAACGCCACGAAGTTTCTCTTCTGGAGACAAGAACCCGTCAACGGGTATCGCTTCAGGCTCTGATTCGCGGTGTTTCGACGGGGGATTCTCTGATTTGTAACAGGGTAGCGATAAAAGCTGAGAGATTTGGTCGAGGACGAGGCGTTCGTCAAGGGTGGAATTGAGGCCTGTTTGACTGTGGAAGGGTTGTGGTTGTGGGTGGTGAGACGAGGTTGGAGGAGCGTGGAAAGATGAGAATGGGGAAGATGGGAGGGACCGGAGAATGGAGGAAAAAGGGTGGTTGGGTTTGGCAGTACACACGAGAAATTGGAAAGATCGAAACGCCATTAATTGGTATGGAGAGCTTCACTGCGGGTGGGCAAATTACTGCTACCATGGAGTGTGACCCAACGAGGCACAAAGAAATGGAATCACGTTTTTCCATTTTGAGTAACATTTTTTTAAATTTTTTGTATTAATTCTTAAATTTAAGATTTCCTCTCACAGCCCTGAAACAAATGCATAATTAGTATTCTATTTAAAAAAAAATCAAATTAATATATAAATATATTTACGTTTATACGTAAAAAGTGTTGGCTCGTTAATATAATTCTCATAATAAATAAAAATATATAACAATTGATACATTTAAAAAAGCTCTTATTTGTTATATTTTAAACTTAAAAATTATAGCAGTTATTTTATATAAATAGGCTTATCTCCTTCTACCTGAGCAAGAAATGAAGAGGATCCATACCCAATAAAAACTGTGGGTCCACTTGTCCCTCCATCGTTACCAGGCCAAGATCAAAGCGAAGACATTGGAATCGAAATGTGGAAGCCACAAGACTCTTGCACGGAGTGGCTCAACGATCAAGTTCCTTCTTCTGGTACATATATCTCATTTGGAAGCATCATTGTGTTATCATCCAAGCAAATGGAGAGCATAGCGAAGGCTTTAAAAACCAGAAATCGTCCTGTTTTTTAGGTCATCAAGCGTCGAGAAGGAGAAAAAACTCTGCCACTGCTAGCAGGGTTCATGGAAGAGACCAAAGAGAAAGGCATGGTGCCCAGTGCCCACAAACGAAGGTGTTGGTTTACCCTTCAATAGCGTGTTTCTTATCACATTGCGGGTGGAATTCAATGTTGGAAGCCATCACTACAGGCACGCCCATGGTTGCTTACCCTCAATGGATCGATCAACCCACAAACATTAAATTGATTTCTGATGTGTTACGTTTGGGGATTCGTCCTAAGCAGGACAGTGATGGCTTTGTTGCAACAGGGTAAGTGGAGAGAGTAATTGAAAAAATTGTTGTTGGCCAAGTAGGACTAATATACAATTTTTTATATACATAAAGAATAATTTACAACAGTGAATCCAGTCTAAAAATTAAAATACTATTTAAATTAAAAATATAATTAAAGGTTAAATTAATATATTAATCTATTAACTTTAATGTTTATTTTAACTTTGACATGTACTTTTTTTATATATAATTCTTTTATGTTTTATATTTATTTTAAGTTAGTCCTTTTTAAACAAACAATTATTATAAGTAGCATTGTGATCATACTTAACATTGCCGGTGTTAGTTTTGATCAGGTGATGTACAAGTTTGCAACATAACTTATAACTCACAAGGTAAGAGTTAAATTAATTTTTTGAACAAAAAATAAAATCAAATTTGTAAATTTATGGTTTCTAACATTATCATCTCATCTCCCTTTCTTCCATCTTCATTTGGTTGCCTTAGTGGGAATCAACAATTTGGCCTCCTATCTCCTAGCTTTCAACTGATTCTCCTACAAACTCCTCTCTCTCACACACACATTTTCTCCTTTAAGGAGAAACATAAATCAAAGTTATACTTTTCTCATTTCAATAAATTTGATGTAAATATGTTTTCTTAAAAGAAAAGTCATTTCATTATTTTTTATTCTTAATAAAACTAATAAATAAATTTTTTATTTTTTTTTCTTTACCCCATAAAGATATTGAATAGAATGAATTTTTTTTTCATTAAAATTTAGAAAATGAATGTTTAAATATCCTTCAAAAACAAGTAAAGGAGAGGTTGCACATGATAACTTTATTCTTAGTCCCCTTAAGAGCATTTATATTTTTTATTTAGTTTTTATCTTATTTCCTATTACTCTTTTGTTCTCTATTTTCTTACTTACTTATGCAATTTGTTCCTCCTCTTCATTGTTCTTTTTGGCATTCAACTATATGCCTCAACTAAAGGTGTCCTATGGTTGCTCACTAACAACTTCAACCAACTTCACATCAACATTGTTGTTGTCTAGATTTACTTTATCATTGTTTTGGAGATTAAGGTTATTTGTCATTTATGTTGAAAGTATTTTAAGTGTTCCTACCTTTAAATTGTTTTCTTATTAGTATCACTATACCTGGAGGGGCTATAACTGCTAGTGTTATGCCATGAGTATGATTTTTGACACCCTAACTCTATTACTTTCACTACTTCAGTCATTGTCATTAATATTGTTGTAGTAGTTATTGTATGTTTTTTTTCTTTTTTCTGAATAGTAAGATTTGTCCAAAGATTGGATTGGCACAAATCCTTCTAATACAATCCAAGTCTATTTTAAATCCAATTACACGAAATTATTTTTAAATCTATTTTTAAAAAAAATCAGTTTTTAAATTTAAATTTAGTTTAAAATTAGTTCAAAATATGATTTTGGTTGAAACCAATTTTAAATCTAATATTTTAGGTTAAATTAATTTTATATCTAGTTTTTAAAGTAAAACTAATTTATTGTATTACATTATTGCATTAAATTAGTACATTTTTAAAAAAATTAATAATTTTTATTAATTATATTATACTTTGTAAAACCTTTTATAAAATATTTATTATTATTTTTAACTTATTTTATAAATAGAATTGATGATGAAAATTTGAATATATATATATATATATATATATATATATAATTGTTGAGTTTAATTTTAAAGGTATTAATAAAACTAAAAAATATAATTTAAATATAATAACATTATAGATAATTTTTAAATGTTATTTTATCATAAAAGTAAAAATAATTAATTTTTGTGATAAATAATAAAAAAATATTTATAACAATATTTAATTAATTAATAATATGAAAAATTTATATTGGTAATGTACTAAAATTAATTAAAAAATAAATCTCATATTAATAATAAAATGCTTAAGTATGTATAAAAAAATGTCTAAGCATATATTTATTTTTAAAACAATTTTTAAATTTATAAAAATCATGTGTTATGATTTCTTAAAAGCGCACTACTTTTAAAGATATTAAAATAAAATAAAATTTATATAAAAATTAAAATCAAATAATCTTCTTACCACTCAATATCTTAATATATTAATTAAAAGTAGTAGAGAATAAAAGTTTATTAAAATTTATGTGAGTTAAAATATATTAAAAATTACAAAATAATTACATTATTATATTTTCTTAATAGGAAAAAATTTATAAAAGCACTAAAGCCCTCACTGCACTTTCATTAAATAAATGTCACATTTTAAATGTTTAATAAGGAAATAGGGGGTGAAAATTTTCCAACTCGTGCAAGTACATATTGGCCTAGGTGATTCATTTTTTTAAAAAAAATTTTTTGGTCTAAACTGAGCTTGGTGATCGAGTGAAGCGAAAATCACAAAACATGATGACGGAGATGGAGGAGTCCGGCGGCGTTGTTAGTGACAGTGGAGGCGGGAGCCAGTGGTGTTGGGGTGCGGCCAGCGCTACTCAAATTGGATTGGGTCTGCGTTACTACGCAAAAGGGTATGCAGGTGATTCACGCCACATGCCTTTCAAAGCCTTCGCCGTCGCCTCCCTCTTCGTCGGCGGCGCTGCCTCCGCCACCGCCGTCCTTCTCCAAGCTAACGGCATTCGCAGGGTACCACTCTCTTCTTCGTTCCGTTTTATGTTTTGTAACTTCTGTTTGCGATCTCTTCGGGGATGATTCTTCTTCTTTTTATTTTATTTTATTTTATTTTATTTGCAATGAAATGGGTTTTTTGCTTGTCGATGAAATTGTAGTTTTAGTGGAGAAAAAAATTGATGGGCTTTTGTGATTGGGTAATTATGGTGAGTGAGCTCTTAACACTAGGGGTTTTACAATTGAAACTCCAAACCTGGTCTTAGGTTTGTTGGTTTCTAGTGATGGAAACAGGTTCTGCTTCTGAGCAATTCAAGTTAACAAGGATGTTGAGTAATGTGAAGTGTTATGTGAGTTCTAGAAAGTTTTGTATTAGGAAGTGAAATTCATGTAATGCGTTTTTTTAGTGGAGAAAAATGTGTGATCAGGTAGTCCTGCTGCGCGAATTGTGAAATGGGGTTTTGTCTTGTGTTTAGCTTTTTGCTTTCTTGTCTGAAGAAGTTCTGTTTTCTCAGTAATGCAAGTTACCAAGGAAGGTTGAGCTTGAAAAAGGATAATCATGCTGTTGAAGTTGGAAGAAACTATTGTGTTAAAAGTTACCAAGAAACTATTTTGAGGTTGAATTGGAAGAATTACTTGTTCAATTGTTTAAATCATTGATGGAAGAGAAAAACTATTTAACTTCTGAAAATGCCTTGAACCTGTGATTTACCTATTATTAATTTTTTTTTTTTCATACTTTGGCAGCAGTGCATAGACCATGATGGTTCATTATTCTGCCATGGCTTCTATGGCAATCTAAGTTTATGATAATCCATTCCAGTCAGCTACTCAGCTCTTGATCAATTGTCTGATTCTTGAGTAACAACAGTTGCAAAATTATTGACTAATGATATGATTTTTAACAAAATCTGCAAAATGAACAAGGTGGTTTAATGTATTTAATATGGGCTTGTTATGTTGTGAGTCATGACTCTTGAATGCTTTTGCTTGTTCATTTAAAAGATTCTTTCAAATGCAGGGTACACTTTAGAGAGTAACCTGTAAAATATAAATTGCATACTCATAGTTAGGAAAGATCAACGGTTTGGATATCTATAAAGTAGAGGCCCAATCTGTGTGTCTATAGGAACCCACTGTCTGGATTTTGTCATTGGTGACACAATGACACTACTTCTGTTTCGACAGTACTTACTTTCTTGCATTGTTGCACTGCTTATATTTTCATTTCGTTATTAGAAAACCATATGTAGTACAAAAACCTTTATAGTAACTAGTAATTGGTAGTTTGGTATCTTCACCCTATTGGGACCTCTTAAGTATCATAACGCATAACTTATTGCTTGAAATGTATGATACTAGACATGGTTATGAAAGAAGTTAAGTTGGAAGTTAGTTCATAAGGCATTTGCATTTCATACTTCATCGTTTAACATTTCTTCTTTTGAAAATGGTTCTGTTTATGTTGGAAACTTGGAATAGACTATGGGAAAATGACTAGTGAAATGTTTTATCATAGATGTCAAGAGAACTACTGATGTTCTTTTCTGACTGTAGGATCTGTTTCCCCTTTTCAGTTACATAAGGGGTTATTTGGTTTTAGAGAACATTTTCTATTTTCATTTTTTGTTTTCACTTTTAATTAAAAAAATGTCACTGTTTTCATTTTGTTTCTTGTGCACAAATCTTTGTAAACATTAAATAAAATGAAAACTAGGTGACATTTTTTTATAATTAAAAGTGAAAACAGAAAATGTTTCTTGAAATCAAACGGTCTCTAATATGTCTGCTCTTGATCATTCTCAGATGCTTTATATGCAAACATGAACGTTTTCATGTACTTTATATTATTGCATATAGGTGGAGGATCTCATGGAAGCAGGTGCAAATTTAAGAGCAAAACTCGGGTTACCTCCACGTACACAGAATAAGTAAGCATGTGTTTTTAGTTTATATATAAAAAAAAATGTTTATTTCCAAATTGAATAGTGTGAAATAGTCTTTCTGCTGAAGTTTTGAAATATTGTTTACCATTGGAAAGGGAGAAAACCGAAGGTTGGTGTTTCTGTTCCTGTGTTAAAATTTTGAATTTGATAACAATTGTTCTTAAGGAACTAATTTTTGGATGAAAGTAGAATGTATTAAATAAAACCTAGAAGCATATAATATCCTGAAAATATCAGGAAGCATTTTATATATTCTTCTTTTTAAGTAATTAAAGGATTTAATGAAGGGTATTAAATGCTTTTAAATCAGTTCTCTATGAACATCTGTTAGCAAGTCCCTTAAAATTTAATAGAAATAAAGAGTGAACAGTTGAGATGGATTGCAGAGAGATCTGAAAATATGGGAAATCTTTTTGTACTTTCTTTGAAAACTTGGGAATTTTATATACATGTTGTAATGTGACAATGCATTTGGCACCTTTTGTTGTCAAATGAAACAATCATTAAGATATTTGTAAAATATAATTTGGATATATCTGGTACTCAATCATAACCCATTCCATTCATAGTCATTGATGATATACAATTAGAAGAATATATCACCTTTTATCCCCGTCTAGAAAGTTCTTAATTGCTTCATGTATTATTTTATTAAATTTTAGGACAACTTGGTCTTTTTAAGACTGCCGAGATTAATTCTCAATTTTTATATCGAAGTTAATGGATTCTTAATTCCTTGGAGATCTTCTATGAGATTAAAGTATATTATTTGGATAGGAATATGGATGATTCATGACAAAAAGGTTCAGTCATGTCTTCTTTATTTGGTGGTTTGGGTCCCCGGTGGCTGCAACAATCGCAAATATTCAGGTGTTAGTTTGAAGGGTTGAAGGTTTTATGGGGAACACAACAATCATATGCTTGCTAGAAACATCCAACTAGTAGATTTTCTCAGTTTTGCCCTCAGGTAGCAAAATGCCTAGCCATTTTGGTGCATGCAACTATCCATTGTGCCATCATTTATTTCATTTTTCGTTTAATGGAGTCAGTCAACACTTTTTGTGGTACTTCTATAGTAGTACCATTATTTCACGAATTGTAATCTAACTTCCCCCCCTCAATTTAAGCAAAAATGTTTTTCTCTTCCATTTTAACAGCAGTACCATTATTTCATCCAATTGATTAGCTGCTTGGTGCATTCTTCTTATCTTGAACCAGTTTCAAATATTAACAATGGAAAGTAGAATTATGTGCATCCAATTGGAACTTTCCATTGGACTATTATCTCTGTTAACGAAAATGTTCCTTTAATGACTAAAAAGGAATACCTTTAGGTGTCCTTAGTAATTGAAATATATTTTTAGGATGAATAAAACCTGCTAGTGTTAACTAGGAAAATATGTGTATTTTTTTTTTTCAGTGAGATATCTCTCAGTCAACAAAATATGTGTATTTACTAGAACTCTTTCAAAATTATGCTTCTTGATTAGTCAAAGGCCGAGTAACAGGCTGATTCTGCTTGAAGTAAACGGTTTTATTTTATCCTAATTCCACGCCCCATTAAAAATAAGGAGGCTATTAATATCTTTAGGAATATTGTAATTATCAATTTTTAAGCTCATTTTTATCATATAAGTTTTATTAATCGGATGTAAATCTTTAAATCTTAATCCACCATCTTTATAGGAATATATTTTATCCCAAAAAATTAAGTCACATTTTTTATTGTTTGGAAAAGATTCTAATAAAGTTCCTAGGCAACCTACTCATTTCTTCACAAATACCTAAAGGATAAGATGAGTTTGCATTATATAATTTGGAACGTTAATATTAGCCTAAGCTAAAGTTACTCTGCCGGCAAAGGAAAGAGAAATTGTTTTCCAAGCGAGAGTTTCTTCCTCACCTTGTCCAATAATCCAGCATTGGAAGCTTTATTAGCTCTAAACTTGTGATCTCCTTATGTACATCAATGATATTTGTTGTAGAAAAGCTCGGTTTATATGTAATCTTAAAGAATATAATATTTTTATTAAAAGTAGTAATTTTTTATTAAATTAATATAATTTTTTAATAGAAAATTGCTACGCTTCGATGGTTAAACTAAACTTTTAAGGGTTGATGTTAATATAATTTATTTTATTAATTTTCATATTTTTCATGAAATCAAAAAATTGATTTATATTCACTTTAGTTTTTTGCAAAAATATTTTTTAATGTGTATAAAGATGCATAATAAGAACATATATGTATTTTTTTTTTGTTTAAATAATATTTTAGTTCTTATAATTTTTTTTATTTAGTTCCTATACAAAAGAAAGTTTGTAAATAAAAAAAAATATTTTTGAAATATTCTTTGATGTTAACTTTCATTCAAGAACCATTATCTCATAATTAAATATATTTATTTTATTTTAATTCTCATACATGATATAATTTCTTTAGCGTGATCTTTATAAGTAACAATTTTTATTTTGGTATTTATACAAAAAATAAAAATCAATTATAAGGATCAAAATTAAACAAAAAGTCATAAAGGGACCAAAATGAAAAAAAAAATTGTATGGAGGTCAAAATAAAATTTACCACCAAATACAAGTTAAAAAAAATATTATGGTAATTCATAATAGATTATAAAAGATAATTTAATGATTTTAACAATGTGACGTTGTAGCTTAACGTGAATATAACTATTGCTATGATAAGATAGCATTTGAAGTTTAGGTCAAAAGTATTTTACTTTTATTATTAAAGATTATAAAGAAAGAATGTGAACTAATTTTTAAATGCTATAACTTTTGTTTTTTACTTGAGAGCGTAGTAAAAACTTTTTTTTTTTAAAGAGTTTTGCTCATTCATCTTATAAGTTAGTGTATAATTAAATTTGTTCATACTTATAATACAATTAAGTGCTAGTCTCTAATTTTAATAGGATTTAAAGGATTGCATATAAGTTTTATCATCAATAATCTCTTAAAAATACCAAGCATATAATACTCAAATATTTTTTACAAACACTAACATCTGATGACAATTTTTGCATTCATATTAATTTACAATCACAGTAAGTAAATCATGTTTTATAACCTGTTATAAATTACTATAGTTTCTTTCAACTTGTCTTGATGATGAATTTTATTTTGTCTTTATATATAACACTTTTAACACTTTAATTCTTATACATATTACATTTTTTCATTGTTATATTTAAATATGAGATAATAACATTATATTAAATACGAGCAACAACTATTTTGAATTTTTTTATTTAAGACTTGTTTACAAACTCTTTTTGTGTATATATAAAAAAATTTGAGTTTTGTGTAAGGACTAAAATAGTATTTAAATTTTTTAATTAAAAGTTAATATATTTAATGTATTGATATAATTAAATGTTACAGTTTTTCATAAAAAAAAAAAATTACTTGTCAATCCTTTATTGTTTACACACATTAAAAAAATTATTCATAAATGAATTTTACATGAAATAATATTAAAAATTATCTTAATATTTTAAACCTCTTCCCTTTTTGCACTGAAAAAAAAAACTTATTTTCTTTTTATGTTACTCTAATTGCAATATTCACAAAATGGGGGTTTCTTTAGACTATAAGAGTAGGGATGTTAATTCAAGTTTGATCATTAGTTGAACTTGTTAGCATCTCAAGACAGGTTAGAAGTGGATTTAGGCCAGATTAGGACGTTGTTTGAATTATTTTTTTTCCCCTCCATTTGAACTCTTCTTCTTAACAACTAAGCAACCTCATTTTGATAACCCTAAACTCTTTTGGGTTGGTTACCCCCAGCAACCCAGCTCCTCCCTCACTCTCCCTTGAGTTGCAACCCTCAAGCTTTGCCTGCATAGGCTTGTGGGCCAGCCCACATTTAATCATAAGGGCTATATATTTTTATTTGTTTTTACAAACGAGCTAGCTTTACTCAACTTCACTTTTATGCAAACTAATGATGGGCTTGCCCACTTTAACATATCTATCTTTCACAAATTTAATTTTCGAAATATAAATTAAAACTATAACAATTCGTATATAATAAATTTTCAAAAACTTTTATGGCGTAGTTGATTTTGATGAAAGCATGAAATTAAATTTCATTTCATGGTGAAAAACGTGTTTATTATATTTCCATTAAAATATTCGAAACTATCATATGTTTTAATCGGTTTTCACTTCTATTTTGTGATTTTTGTCCTATCATTTGGATTTAAAGTGATCCTAGTATTTTTAATTGTTATTCAATGAAATATAATTACAAATTTTGAGACAAACACCACCCAAATACAAGCTCAAACTTGAAGTGAAAATCATGTGTTTCAGATAAATGCTTGATCATGAATTTTGGTCGGTGTGATTTTTCAAATGACTTGGAAGGAAATAGGTGACGCCAGTTTCACCACTACGAGTAAGTAATTGGAACTCTGCATCACTAAATGAATGATTTTTGTCGAAAATAGGACGTTTAAGCTGTACATATCCACAGTAATGGACTTCATTTACCGCAGCATCATTTCTGAATGAAGTAAGAGCCACTCCAACTCCTTCCCCTGCAAAAGTTTAATTCAATTACCATTCTACTTCCCATAACTCTCTTCCACACTTCCAATACTTGCTCTCTTCAGAACCGCATAAAAACAATTTCATGTTTTTTTTTTTCTGCCCTATTTTACATCATCACTATAAACAAAAAAAATATTAAATTTAAAAAGCTTAAGGAATAAAATCAATCTTTCTTTAGGAACTCATGTCAAAATTTTGTAAAGATCAAAAACATATTTAAACCTTCAAAAATTGTGTCTACTCATGCTAACTGTTCATGTTAAATATCACAACTAAAAGATGCCTTTTTAGATATATCAATACCTACGAGTCTAACGTTGTAAAACGGAAAATATTTTGTGAACAATTAAAAGTTATCCTTTTGATTTTAAGTATTTTTGAGATATTTGCACCAAAATAAGGAAAGAAAAACAAAACCAATACACATTTCAATGTAAATTTTTACATGATTAAATAACAGAACCGATATAATACGAATTTTCTCATAGTTATATGGACAGAAATTAAATTTTTACCATGTGTAACAAGAAGCAAGTTCTCGGTAGGATATTTATCTGCAAGGTCCTTAATAACCTGCTGAAATCTAGCCCTTGTTTGCAAAAGTAGCTCTTCCCATTTGGGCAACTGTCAAAAAAAGGTTTTCAACAGTTTCAGTAACGTTTGCATGCATATTTAACTGCCAGAAAATTCACAATAAAAAGAAGATGATCTGGTCTTCTATACCTCTTTATAGACCCTTTCTACGTTTTTATCCAGTGTATCAGGTGGGAGCATGGCTTCACACTCTGCTATATCAAAACCCCAATTTCCATCTTTAGGTGCAACATTGAGACGGATAGCCACCCCATTCATCATTTCACATAATCCATACTCAACGGAAACCTGCACTTATGGACGTGATGCATACAACTCAGTAATTTAACTGCTTCAATCAATCACACAGCCCATCAATGTGATTAGTTTTTCTCACAAAATTCATTAGTGAAAATTTCACTTGTGTATTTTTTTGGAAGTTTTGTTTACAGAGAGAAGAAAAGGAATTGAAATGTAAAGAAAGGGAGACAGTAAGAAAATTAATACAAAACTCCGTGAGAGATCTTAAAAACATGTGACTTGGAGTGTTTTGGAGTTTATAAACCCTCCCCTTTCATCCAAGAACTCCTAAACAACAATAAACTTTTCCCTTTCCTCCCATTCCCCAACAACCAACTCTCAAACGCCCAAGGGAAGCTGAACTGATCTTAAAAGTCTCCAAAATCCAAATCTATAAATAAAACAAAACCATTTTTCCCTTCAGTCAAGATGGTTGAAGTGTGACATTAACAGTGAATGCATAGGTTGAATCTCCTACAATGCATTTAACTCCTTTCCTATTTCCTATTTCCTTATTGATAACTAAACTACTCCATGCTGTCTTAATTTTATTTTTACCAAATAATTTTATTAACTTATTGATTAAGTTAATAAGTTATAAGACTTTTTTATTTAAATAATGTAAATTAAAAAATAAATTTTTTATTTAATATTTTTTTTCAAACTATTTCTATGTCTAGGTGAATTTGGCTACGTGACAAAAGTTTTGCTAATATGATCAGTAAAATTGTTGAATTTTAATTTTTTTTAAAATAAATTTTGTCACCTAAAGTGTGAAATATGCAAGATGTTACACTTGATACTATCTTCACAATATCTTTACAATTTTGCCATATGATTAGTATAAAAAATGTGCAACCTTCTTATGATGACACGTGTTATTATATGTGAGTTTCATTGTAAAAATGACATAACTTGTGGAAACCTAACATATGTCACCACGAGCGATGCACAACTTTATGGTGATGACACTTGTCATTGTAAATTGTAAACAACTTTTTGATGATTATACATTATTAGAATGTACAAATAATATATTAAATATTTTCACCTATATATATATATTCTAACATAATTAATAATATAAATATTAACTTTATCATAATAATTTATATTTTTACCTACAAATCATTGTTACATTATAATGACATAAATTTAAATTTATAATTATATTTTTTATACAAGTATCAACTATTAAACAATTTTGTTTTATAATTCAATACAAATAATTAGTACTTCTTAATTTAAAAAAGTGTAAATTACTAACTTAACTACAATACAAAATTGAATTTATTTAAATTTAATAACATGATTAAACAAAATATTACTTATATTTACATACAAATTACTAACATAATATTACAAAATATATTTGATTAATAAATACATAATTAGTAATTTGTGGTAATTAGATTAGTAATTTGAACCTTTGTAATTAAGAAGTACTAATAATTTATATTGAATTATAGAACAAGATTTTTCTAGTTAATATTTTCATAAAAAATAATTATAAATTTAAATTTATTTCATTACGATGTAATAATAATTTGTAAGTAAGAATATAAACTATTATAATGAAGTTGATATTTATATTATTAGTTATGTTAGAAATATATATATACATATATATATATATATATCTACATAAAAATATTCTAAAAATAAATAAATTTTATCATATTATTCATGCATTTCACTAAAATCGTGATAATTCTTAACAAGTTAGGTTATTTTCATAGTAAAACTTACTTAAACAGTGATGTGTCACTGTAAAAAAAGTTACGCACTGATAATTATAACACATGTTATCATAAGAAAATTGTACGCTATTTATGATGAAAGTTCTTTCTAATTTTGCCAAACATATTTTATGTCTCTAGTAACAAAATTTATTTTCAAAAAAAAATTAAAATTCAACAATTTTATTATTTATATTAGCAAAACTTCTATCACGTGTCTAAACTCACTCCAGACAAAAAAATAATTTAAAAAAATATTAAATAAAGAATTTATTTTTTAATTTGCATTATTTAAATAAAAAAAGTCAAGTTATAAACTCAATATTTGTATTAATGAATGAAGTCTATATAACTTTTAAACATTAATCGTTAAAAGAATCAAATGAATTTATACATAAAATTCTTATAATAATTTTTATAGTTTTTTAATAAAGAAATTAAACTATTATTTTTCTCTTTAAAAAACTCTATGATTTAAATCTACTATATTATTTTAAATAATCATTTATTCAAAATCTATTTATCAAAATATCACATTCCACCAAAAATTAAAAAACTCCAAATAATACATAGTAAATCTAGACTTTGAGATTTATAACTCAAATTTTTTAATTGTTAAATTTTTAAAATCTTCCGCTGATTTTTAAGGTTTTAAAACATCATTAAAATTATAGTGAAAAATGAAGTAAAAACGATAAATGAGTGATTTTTTTGAAAAGCAAGTGACAATTAAAAAAAAAAAAAAACAAGTGACAATTTTTTTTAAAAAAATGAAGGACTAAAACATCCTTTACATATAACTTAAAGACTAATTTATGAATTTATTTTTTGTTTTCACCTTCAAAATCTTAATCTCACAGGTTATAAAATCTTTTGAATTTTATCAACTTTCAAAGTTTTGAACCTTTTAAATAACTTTTCATCTTACAAAATCCTCAGGAAAATCTGATTATTTGAGTGAAAAAAATTAAGTATTTGGGAAGCTTATGTGAATAGAAAAATAACAAAAAGACATGATTCTAAAATTAAAAACATGGAGAACTAAATTTGATTGAAAAATATTGGAAAACTGACACTAAAGATTTATCAAATTAGAGGAAAAAAAAACGCTTAAGCTACATATGAGTAAATAAATGACCAGAATATCAAATTAACGAAAATTTGTAAAAAGAAAAGAAAAAAAAATCTTTGCTTTAATATAAAATTGAAATAAACAATTTTTAAAAATATTTCTTAAAATGTTAAGATAAATATGTAATTTTTTCATTTCAAATAAGCATGTTTAATTGAACTTATTTTATAAAATAATTATTTATTTTTGCCAAATTCTTGGGAGGGTTTTTCAAAAATAAAAATTAATCTCAAATTAAATTAAACCAATCCCATATTAACTTTTATGAATTTTTTAAGCCAATAACCATACTGAACAAAACGTCATATTTTGATAAAAAAGAATTTAATGAGAGTAAATAATCAAACAAAATCTGACCTTGACTTTCGAAGGTTCGTTGCTAACATCGTCGCGGGAACCATCGTCGACGGAGGAGAGGGCGGCGATGACTTCAGCGGCGGTCTGGAGGCAGCGGAGGAAAGGTGAAACAAAGACGCGGTGGATGGGGAACCCGAGACTTTGTCGGAGACTCGTACCCGTTTCGAAAGCCCGAACGCGACCCTCTTGGGCCAGTGGCGGATCCCAGGGCCTCGCCGCCGTGGAGGCCCAGGTGGGCTCAAAATTATCGAGGCGCTCGCCGTGCCTCATTACGACGACGTTTTGGTATAAAACGGGACTTTGGTTTTCCATAGTTTGGTTTGCTCTTGAATCCATTTTCACTGAATCTACAAAGAAAGAGAGAGCGTGTTCGGGTTTCTGAAATGACTAGAGAAAATGAAATTGGGTTTTCATTATAAAAGAAAAGAGGCCGTGTAAAGTGGGTTCGTTAATTTTCTCAGAAAGTGTTCCGTATAACATTGCCTCGTCAATTCACTGAACCAAATTTCAAGCACCACAACATGCCAAATTTTATCCTCCAAATTTACTCAGAAAAGTCATAAAAGCTTAGAGCATCTTCGTTTCTATTTTGTTTTCTTTTTTAAAAATTATAAACTACGAGTAAGACTTAGAAATAAAATTCATGCATCTTTTTAATAAATTTTAATTAATAATAAAAATATATATTTAAAACGTGTTAAAAATTATACTTTCACTCCAATTAAATATGGAAATGTTTTTTTTATAGATTAAAAAAGCTATCCTTTTAGGTGTGCTTTTGAAATGAGAATATGTAATAATAATAACAATAATAATAAATTATTTATAGTTTCATTACTAATTTTAATGTTCGTATAAGAAATTATACGAGAAATTTGAATTTTACAGCCTCTATTTTGAATAAATAATGGTTAAAGCTAAAACAAACTTAATGTGTCAAAATTAAACATATAAATCAATTATGTCAAGAGTCGTATAAATTAATTAATTAAATAACTTTAATGATATAATTAGTTAAATTTAATGTAACATATTTTAAAGTTCTTACTAACAAGTATCTTAAAGATAATAACTAAGGAATTACTAAATAATTTTTAATTAAAAATTATATTAAAATATGCATAAAAAATTATGAAAAGAGCGTGCAATATTAAATTTTCTAAAGATATTAATTAGTATTTTTTTATTTATAACTTTTTATTAATCATTATGTAAACAAGATCATAAAAATAAACTACAATGTAAATTGTTTGACAAACTCGGATGCCGAAGTTGAACATGTTTTTTATATCTTGATGAAAAAAAATGATAGAAGTATAAGCTAATTTTACCTAATAAAAGTTTTTTTTAATTATTTTTATATATTTTTTTAAAATTCTAAAAAAGTTTATTTAATAGTTGCTAATTATTAATGACTGAATATGTTACTTTAGACTGATTTTGGGAAAGGAGACAACGAATGTTAAACTAAATGTCATATACATAATTCCAAGAGATTAGTCGAATCGAGGAAAATAATGTCTTGGATGTGATAGGTGCCAGTTTGAACTTTTATTTATCTCTTTAAAGTGTTAAAATTTACTTAACAACAGTTGTGCTACGTAACGTTACTTAATTGTTCAGGTCATAAATTCATGCGAAATTAATGATTTTGCAACAATTTAAAACTAAGAACACCCAAGAAATAAAATTACTAAGGTGAATCTCAACATACCTGTACATAAGGATCGAAAGCCGGTGAGTTCATACCTCTGAAACATAACATCTTGTTATAAAATGGGATAAAATTGAGAAAGTTACGCAGAAAGCAAATGTGAAATTAGGGATTCCAAAAGTCACCTTGAAGCTTTCCTGCAAAATGGGAGCTCTGTTACACCTCGCGTGAACAGAGGAAAGGCGAAAGCAGCGTAATGGAAGCATGATGATGAACAGAGAAGAGAATATAGAAAGAATTGGAATCGAAGAATGCAAATTTGGGAATGAAAGGGTAGAAAGAGCAACAGTTATTGAATATGAATGTTGAAAAAAATTGAACGCGTATGAATTTAAGCTGAAAAGGGGAGCATAGAGTTCGAGGAAGCTTCCTCAAACGCATTCCCTTTTCGTGATGTTGCCGCTCCAAGTCACTTCGTTGACTTTGATCGCTGCTCTCTGCGCGTACGCATCACTTTCACATTAGATAATTCCTCATTTTTCTCATTTTTATTGCCAGCTTCATTTGTTCATCCCTTCCTTCTCATTTTCAGACTTCTTTAGTGTCCAAAATTGTAGGAATATTTGTAACTGCAAATTTGCTTATGCCCCTCCAATTTTAAATTATATAACATCACGCCAATATTTTATTTCACTATATATATATATAATTATATATTTATAAAATTATCATATTTAATTATTTTTTAATGATTTTACTAACGAAGTTCCTTTTGTTATTAGTTTTTTAAGATACATTTTAGTTTTTTTAATAAGTTTTAATTCAAAATGATAGAGAAGATATTACAAAAAAAATTTCCTTCTAATTAATTAAAAATAAGATTATAAGAATTGAATTATTCAAGTTTAGATTTTTTCAACAGGAACAAATTGCATTAGATAACAAATTTTATTTAAATCAATCTAAATTAAATTACAATGTATTTTTATGATTGAATCGGTCAATTTTTTTTTTCTAAAACTTGCAATGCCTAATTTAGTTATTTATTTATTTTAATAGTGTTGGTAAATAGAAAGAAGAGATAATGCAAAAAAAAAAAAAAAGACTAAAATGTAATTTTAGCTACTTGAAAAATCGCACCACTTATCATTCTAGACATAGAGATACTTGTCATCACAAAAGCAATGGAATAAGAACTTAGAGACAAAACTAACAAGAGTCATCATAAGTAAATTTGACACCTAAAATTCATTAATAATCTATTTATAAAAAAATATTGCATTGTTAATAAAATGTGAGACAATTTTTTTTATCTTCATTGAAACTTTTGTAGGTAAAAATAAAAATTGACTTAAACATCAGATACCTTCAATCTTTTTTAAGGAAGTAATTTACATAAAGTTTGCAAACAATTTTACAAATCAAATACAGTACAAAGTCTGAGATTTAGGTGTCACATTGTATTATAACAACAAGATTAAAGTTTATAATCTAATATAATACATAACTCTCTTAATTAATAAAGCCTAATGGCTCACTCTATGTTCTTGTTAATTACCTATTTCATCAAAAACAAATAAATAATAGGGAGTGAGATACAAATTAATATAAGATTAGCTAGAATAATTCAATGAATCATAGTACATTTATCCATTAACAATAACTCAAATTATTTGTAAATAATAAATGCAACAAATTAAAATAAAAGTAGAATAATGCATGTAAGGGCTATGATTCAAAATCTTAATGCATAGATCATTGAATAATTAATAAACAATATAGAGAACTTGTTTAGGGTGATCTTTGTACTTCCAAGAAGTACTCAATCAATAACAAATTAGAACACACTACATTTGATTATGATAATAGTATACGTAAGTTAGTTAATATTATTTAGTATACTCAATAACACTTAAGTTCTATCTTAGGTCACATGTTCTTTCCACAACATCTTGAAATATATTTACAAGTTTAATAGTAAATTATTTAAATAATTAAGAAAGATGAAACAATTAGTTTCCATTGTAATATTTATAACATTACAGTCTATTTGCTTGTGATGGCTTTATAGAAATAAAATTCGAATCATGAACAAGTATGTTGGTTCACATCAATGGCAGAACTTGAACAAAAAATTTGGAATGTTAAATTAACTTTTTTTAGATATAAATTATTTTTTTCTAATTGAAAAAAGAAATAACAATATTCGTCATTTCTTCTACTTAGAACAAATATCTATAATAATGAAATCCAAAAAAAAAATACTATCTTTTACTAGTCATTTCATAAAATAATTATATTTAGTATTAGAAAAATATTTAACATAAAAAAACAGCAAAAAATAGAAGAGAAGTAGAAAAATGCAAAACATTAATTTTATACAAACATCCCATCCCACACTTTCAAAAAAATTATTTTTTTTATGAGGATTATCAATAACCAAGTTCAATACAACTTAGCTGTGAGTAAAAATGTTAACAACTTAACATTGAGCTTGAAAGAAAAATTAAATGAGAGAATAGAGATTAGGAGACCTAAGAGTGGAGACCTTGCGTGCTGTGTTATGAAATAATAGCTTGTAAGAGAAATAAAGTCATGTTACTATTCTTGGAGTAAGAAAATGTGTGGAAGAATCTTATATTTGGAGAGAGAATGAAATTTGACTTTCAAACTTTCTAACAAATAATAATATAATAATATAAATATAATTTAAAAATATGTAAAAGTATATATAACAAAAATTTGAGAAAAGTTTGGAGGACCCATGGCTCCCCCTGTATAAGCAAGATCTGCCCCTAGTTCACATGTAATGTATTTGACACCAAGTGATAAAAGAACATGATTTTCAAATTATGTACATTATTACTTCTTAGTTTTAAAGACATGACTTTCAAGTGAATAAAGAATTATGTAAAGATGAAACTATTTATTTACATCTAATCATCAACTATCAATAATCTCCATTATTGAATAAGTAATACACTTTTACTTTATGTAACATGTGAGTTTGAGTGTTCTTAAGTTTTAAGTTTAAGAGAGAAAATTTATTATTATTGTTAGATAAAAAAATTAAAAGTTTCATTGTATCATGAAGAAGAGTATCATCATCAATTTATAGTAACTTAAGGTTTTTTTATTGAAGAATTAGTTAAAAAAAAATCTTTAATTTTCACTGTTTAATTAGTAACAAACTAGTCAATGCAAAAATTATAAATTCTTTCAAGCATTGGTTGTTATTGATATATTTGCTAAAATGTAATAGATTTTGGATTCAAAAATTTTAAGTTTAAGTTGAGTAAAAAAAAATAATGCATATCTATGCATATCAAAACTCAAAATGAAAAGTATTGCACTAAATATTCAAGGCTTAGAAATATTCTTACGTTCTTCTATATTTTGAGGGAAAGATATTAGAAGTATTAAAAAAATTCAATCTATTGCGTTATGACTGAACAATAACTTGAAAAGATCAAGAATAAGCCTTCATGTTTGTATCTATCAAATCATTCATAATGAATTTGACAAAGATAATGTTATTATAGTAAAAAATAAAATAAAGATTAGTTGTTATTCAAATTTATATAACCACATAGGAAGAGGTACTAATTAGAACCCCTCAACTTTTAAGGGTTCTAGAGAATGCACTTATTATTATTTCCTCTTCTTACACATTTAAGTAACATCATCTCTCCACAACGCTAAAAAATTGATTCTTTATGCATATCTAAGTCAATTATCATGCGTGGTATTTTCTTTAACTATATCTCTATTAAGTAAAAACAAATTTTACCAAAAAATATGTTATCACAATTACTTATATTATGTATTTTGTTTATAAATTATAAAATTTTAACACACAACGTAATCTTAGACAACACCATAATTTTTAGTCAGAAAATTACGTGGTCTTTCTATCTTGCTTTTTTTACAGTGCAATAACATTCAGAAAATGTACAAATTAAGGGCAGCCCCATAAAGTCAATATTGATTCATTTATTTAATGTTAAAAAATTACAAAAATTTTAGAAGAAAAATTGAATGTCTCAAAAAAAAAAATACTTAGCATGATTCTACAAATTAGAACTTTAAAATACTTTATAACCTTTTTGTCTTGTGCATGAATTTTTTATATTTAGTATAAGAAAATATTAAAAATTATATAAATTACATATACTAGAGATAATACTCTATGTTCTAATTGATTATGCATATATTTTATAATTAAAATTATGTGTAAATTACATATTCTCTGATGCTGCAATAATAATTTTTAAAATAATTTTAAACTTAACTCTATAATTATGAATAATATACATCAAATAATAAAAATTTAATAATATTAAATAATTTTAGAATATAATTTATTTTAAAATAACACTTTTATTATGTAATGTAAAAAAATAATAAAATATTAATAATTAATATATATTAATAACTATAAATTTAAGAGATAAAACTCTTAAAATTAAAATTTAAACAAATAAAAAAATTTTAGATAAATTTTATAAATAAAAAAATATAATTATTTATAAAATATATAAAAATTTTATATAAAATAATAAAGGAAAGTTATGTACAAATTTTAATCTTCAAATTTTAAAATAAAATTAACAAAGATATGAACAAAAAATAAAGATATTATAACATGAAAGAATGTAATTCACACATTATTAATTAATTTTAATTATAAAATATATACGTGGTGAATTATAACTGAGAGTATCTTTACTAATATTTTGTTTTCCATATAATAGACTCTCTTTTATATTATAAAAATTAACATCAAGTTATTTATATATTTTTTAACATTATGATTGTTTTTTAAAAAATAATTATTATATCATTAATATTTTTTATTTAATAATGTGATTTAATTTGAAAAATATTTATTTTCATTAATTTAATAGATTATAAGAATATAGATACTTTTAATTTAGTGTTCCTCATCAATTATATATTAAATAATAAAAATATATTGTAATTTGATTTAAGGTGAATCTTATTATGAGAAAAATAAACTAATTTAGTATAGAACTAAAGTTGATTAATTGATACATATTAAAATATTTAATTGAAATAAAAAAATAAATTAAATATTTAGTATATTTTAGTTGACATAATTATGTATGTATATTTATTTATATATAAATTTTAATTTTATTTTAATTTTAAATCTTTATTCAGTATTTCAAATTGAAGATATTACTTTTTTAAGTAAATTAAATTTTAAGATTGATGTAATTCTAATCAATTCTAATTTAAATTTAATTTTAACCTATAATGATTTAAATAATTAATTTTTATATTTTTTTCCTCAATAGGTATTTGTTATTGTGACTTTTTTCAGGTAACTTAACTCAAAATTCCTTTATAATTGGCATAGAGCTAACATAATTATAATTATAAAAAATTACATTATATGTGTTATGAATCCAAATGAGGTTCACATTTATTATAAATTACCATGACATCTTTGGAATAACATGTATATATATGAAAGATTTAGTAATTCTTAAGCACAACAAAAATAATTTCAAGATCAAAGCAAAAGAGATGGAATGCTGTAGGAAAACAACAATAAGGAAAGGAAATGACAGTGACTCATCATCATTGGGTGATGAACAAGAAGTCATGATTGCAAGGCCTATATGGCTAGAGGCACTGTTAACTGAGTCATTATTTGATCATTGTGAGATTCATCAAAGCCATAAGAAGAATAAAAAAATATACTTTTGCATGTATTGTTGCTTGAGCATGTGCTCTCACTGTCTCTCTGCTCACTCCTCTCACCGCATTCTCAAGGTATCATTGCATCACATTCCCAATTCTACTATTACTCTCTGTTTTTATTAATTAGTTGACATAAATACAGAGAATGGTTGCTATTACCAGATTACTCTTAAAACTATATTTCTGAGTGATTAATAATAACGTACAATAAATGAGGATTTTGTCATTCCACAGGTGAAAAAAAGTGAT
This sequence comes from Abrus pulchellus subsp. cantoniensis, assembly GCA_024086825.1. Lineage (NCBI taxonomy): Eukaryota > Viridiplantae > Streptophyta > Magnoliopsida > Fabales > Fabaceae > Abrus > Abrus pulchellus. The sequence continues at coordinate 29,370,742 of CM044050.1, read as the reverse complement.
GGGCACGAAATGGTTCGAAGGAAACATCTAAAAGAACACATAGATTGTTCTGATATTCAGGTACGAAAAATGTTATTTTAAGTGTGTTTTGATTAGAATGAATAGTAATTACAGTGAATTGAATGGCAGCCACTTAGCGAGCGGCACCGAATGATATACTTAAAGCAGAAACCACGGTCAAGGCCATCCATAAGAGGCAATGGCAATGCTCGCTGCACTTGTGGAAGGGTTCTTAAGGAGCCTTTTCAGTTCTGTTCTTTATCATGCAAGGTTTCAAAACAGTTTATATAAATTCATTATAAACCCTAATTATTCCACTAATTAACTAATTCATTATAATTCTGATTTTATATTATTTTTGTAGTTCGGTCTAAGACATCACCTCAATGACGATCAAATTTCAAGGGACACCGTCAACAACAACAACGAGAGCACAAGTGGTTCGAATTCGTGCTTCTCTTTTCGAATCAGAAGAAGAAAGGATATTCCCTGCAGAGCAGCTTCACCTAAGCGTAAACCTAATTGAGTTTTAGTTTGGCAATTTCTGCTGTACTTCCTCAATTAATTAGGGTTAAACTTTTATTTCCTTAACATTCATGTTCCCACATTTACTACATACTATTAGGCTAAATCTTTAATTTCAATTGAAAAACAGGTTCAATAATATTTTGAAGTATTATTACATCAATATTTTGCCTTCTTAACTTTTGATTGTCATCTATATCTATATGTAATGTCATAGTCTATACGAGAGCTTATTAATTTAGCTTAAGACAGCATTAGGTAACTCAAGGCTCTGATTGGTTTGTTTATTTTCTAATTTTCTTTTCAATAAAAATAGAAAATAGAAAAAAAAAAATATGTTCAGTTGGATTTTAGAAAATATTTTTCTTAAAATTATTTTCAAAATTTAACCCAAATTTAAAAATGAAAGAAACTTGTTTTTATTTTCAGATTAAGCACATTTTTAATATTTTCTATTTTTGAAAATAAAACATAAAATGTCAAATCTAACACATATTTTAAATTTAAAAATAAAAAATATTTTTTAAAAATTAAAATAAAGACTAGAAAAAAGAAATATTTCCTGAAACCATTCGAGTAGTAGAGTTCCTATTTTTCATTGTATGTATATTGTTTTAGGATAAACAATCTTAGAAAACGAAAAAAAGTCATATATTTATATTATAAATCAATTGCAAAGGCTAAATTTCACTTCCTTTCATCAAAGTAATGACCATTTTTATCCACAGTAAATTATTATATTTTATGATATTTAATTTCAAAATAATTATATGTATAATTCAATTCTTAGTATATTTTTTTACTTTCTTTTATCCTATTTAACATATTATTTAATTACTCTGAATTCTTTTCTTTTTCCCCCTTTTTATTTTTATATGATATTTCAAAATAATCTATCAATTTTGATTCACTTAGACAATCAGAAAACAATATTAATAATTACTATAATTTTTTAATACTTCCTTGATTAACTTTTAACGAGTACACTTATTTTTATTTTTTTCAGAATATTCAACTAGTTGAAATATAACTTAGATGATTTATTAAACTTGTTAGATAATCTAATATAAACAATTCTCTTTTCTACTTAAAGTTTTTCATTTTATTTATTTTATATGTATCACAATTTAACCTCCTTTTTTGGGCTCTAATTTATCATCGACCACATGTAACATCTTTCTCTTTTATTATTTAATTTTCTTTAAATAATTACATTATTAAAAATATACTTAAGAAATTTTGTAAGAAATTATATAACTTTAAATAAATGATACAATTTGAGAATACACATTAATAAATTTTATCAAATTTACAAAATTCATCAAATTAATGTTTTACTGTTAATGAAATATAAGTACATAAATAAAATGGTACATTAATATATTAAATTAATTATAATTGAGCAGTACTTTTTCCATAATCCTTGACGCGTGTGACTCTAGAACTTAACCATTTTCATTTCTTTTGTTTTATTACTTAAAATATATCAATAAGGGTGAATATTTCTTGCCTACTAAATTTCTTTTATTATTAATTATTATAAAAACAACTAAAGTTATTGTTTAATACCCTATTCTAATTCATTATTAATATTTCACAATTCATATTGACACTCATCACATCCAAGTACATACAATAATACAACCATTAATCAGAATATATATAACACTTCATTCATTATACAAACATTTCTAAGTTGACCTGTATGTCATGATACATGTATCATATCATCTCAATTAATATGTCACAATACATGTGTCCCAGTCACACCCGTTGATGTACTACAACACACATATCATAATCACATAAATCTATTTGTTATGATATATATATATATATATATATATATATATATATATATATATATATATTATAATCATACAAATTTTATATCATTGCTCCTCTATAACACTTTCATAATAATTGTCCCTAAGATCCCTTGAGGACTTCATAGCATGGATAGCTGCTGGTTGACCGATACATCATAGATACACGTGTGCTGCCCTAGCCCCTTTTACCAAAGGTATAGTGATGTAACATATTTTATGTTTACATTTAATATTTTATTTTGATTAATAAACAATTTTTATATGCTTTATTTTTATAGTTTTTACCATTTTCTACTTATTTGAATAAATTGGGCCTATTACAAATAAAAGCTTTAATTTCGTATTTTTGATTATTCTGACCTCTAACTACTCTTTTAGCCATAACTTTTTCTATAGATATCATTTTTGGTTGATTCTAGTTGCATTATATTTTACACATCCAGACCTTCAAAATGCATATATGGATCACTGGATTTGGAGTTATTTTTAATTTTTTATGATTTTTTGAAGTTGAGGCAGATTTGCTGAATATTGTTGCGGGATTCCATTTAGACCCTTTTTATTTAATAATTATATTTAGGCTTTTAGATATTATTGAGGCTCGCATTTTGACCACCTAATTTACACTAATCAGAACCTATAAATAAACTAATAAAGTTCTGAATTTGGGAGTAATTAGACATTTTGAGCTTTTGAGACTAGGCCAAAATAAGAATCCTTATTTTTACTTTCTCTTGAACTCTCTCGTTCTTTTCTTATTCTTACGTGGGTTAAGCATTTTGACGGAAGGCTAAACCTCTCATTCAATCCGCAGAATCCAAATGTTATAGTTTCGACTTGAGTTTTGCGTTAATTGCTCTGAGTTTGTTCTCTTTTTCTCTCCAATCTTAGAATTGTTTATTGCGACCGTGATTGACTTTTTTGTTGTTAGATTTCAAATTAGGACTCGATTGATGCTCTAATTTGATAATTAATACAAAATAAGTTAAATGATTATTTGATTTAATTCATAACTCTATTCAATTAGGTTATTCGATTGAATTAATTATTGAATTGGGTGATTGTTCAAACATGGATTTAAATCTTTAGATATTGTGATAGTCGGAGTTATACACAATTGGTATTCTGTGGATTGATATTTCTTAATTTATTTTTTTACTCACTTTAATTCTGTTTGTAATTTAATTTGATTAATTACAATTTTCAAAACCCCAAAAACCTTATTTGCATTTTTTAAAAGAAAACTTAAAATTGAGTTTGACTGAAAATGTGTCTCCATGAATCGACCTAGATTTGGCTCTATACTACAAAATCTTTAGAAAATATAGTTGTTTTGATAGCGACTCAGCAATCGTCTATCAAATTGGCGCCGTTGCCAAGGATGCATTGTCAGTTTTGATTTATTTTAGGATTTAGTATTGCGCTTTCACTTTCTAATTCGTAATTGTTGTTTTCATCTTTGTTATGTTTCTATCTCTGTTGTTGCAATTTGATATTCTTATTTGTTCGTTTTATAGAGTGTGTTTAATTATAATTTTTGTCAATTTTTTGTTTCGTTAAATTTTGCTATTTTAGTAAATTTTGAATTTTAGATTTTTTTAAATATTAGATTAATAAGCGTATTATTGCACAACTGTGCAATTTGTAGAGATTTTGCATAGATCTTGCAGAGATAAGGAGCAGCGGATAAAAATTCCTCAGATTTTGTTTAGATTCAATTTTTTTAAAAAAATTAAATTTAAAATTTAAATTATAGTTAAGATTTGATAATATTTGATTTAGTTTGTTTTGAGTTCAAAGATAGGATTATTTTTTTTAGATAGATTAGTTTTAAATTTAAATTTTGAAAAAAAAACTTTTTCTAACCAATTTTTAAATTTAAATTTTGAATTTTTCTATTTATTTAAAAAAATTTTGAAAATAAAATTTAATTAATATTTTTCTTTAAAAAAATAAAAAAATAAACTAAAATAATTTTAATTTCTTTTTCTTTTATCACATTTTCTATTGTAATTTATTTGGTTGATTTTTATTTTTATTTTTTTTCTTGCACATTTTTATTATTATTTGATTTGTATAAGGTTTGTTTGTTCTCTCTCACACTACTAATCACGCATAATATTAGCAAGGCCCTATACCCGAGTTTGAGTAAACTTCAGGTTTAGAGGAGTTGTGTAGTGATAGCAATTTGGATGAACGTCCTATTTGTCTATCACGAGAACTTCAGCTAGAGCTTATCTTATCTATAATAAGTCCCTTCATATAGTAGACTACCTACTGATTAAGAATGACTTTATGGAATAGATTTTAGCTTTAGTGACATTTTATCTTTAGGCTTACAAACTATCCTAGGTATGAATGCATGTTGTAAATCATTAGGTTAGAATTCTAGGAACCGTAATAGAATACTGTGGGAGCATATTCTTTTATTATCTCGCTACATTTTTTTAATTATTATTTATTATTATTTGTGAGTTGCAGAATTCATTGATATTATATTATTCATTTTATGCGTGGAGCTGTACAAAATCACAAATTCCATCATTTAGATCACTTTTCTAAATTATTTTTATTTTTATTTTTGATATTTTTTATTTAAATTTTTATTTTACTTTTTTGATTGAAGACAAAAAAATTTGCAAAAAAATAAAATAATATATATATAATTTTTTAAAAATAAAAAATAGTGCAATTAGGTTGACTTTGACTTTGACTTTGTTGATCATGTGGACTTTGACCGATCTACTTTTTGGTGCATGACTAAAACCAATTCTGGTTAATTACTCACATTTGATCCTGAGATACACATTTGGAACAAGTTGAATAGACTTATATTGGAAGGTAGTGTGCATAGTCATTGTAGTGATACCCTTGATACTCTTAATAGTGTTGGTGTGCAATCTAATTGTAAGCATTCTAATTGTGATCATTCTGATATTCTGGCTAATAATCAACATGAAAGAACTCTTAAAGAATTGACTGCACTAGATGTCACATACCAACCATTAGGCATCCAATATTTTGATGTAGATGCTCCATTTGAGTTAAAATCTACTCTAATCCATTTGTTGTCTAAGTTTAATGGTAATGCAAGTAAGGATCCTCATAAGCATCTGAAGGAGTTTCACATAGTCTGCTCAACAATGAAGCCTTAAGGAGTTCCAGAAGACCACATTAAGCTGAAGGCCTTTCTATTCTCCTTAGATGGTGTAGCGAAAGATTGGCTATATTATTTGTGATCAATTGAATTTTTATATACTTATTTTCTCTCATTCCTAGCTCATTAATCCCTTTTTGTACCTAATTAGTTTTAATTGGACCATTTTATGTTGTTCGAATTTCATTTGGGCTTTATTTTTTTTTTCAACATTAGATAAATTCTGACATTGTTTTGGTTTTTGGGTCATATCTTGAGTTGTAGAGCTCATCTCATTGTGATTTTTGATTTGTAGAAAAGCTTAGAGATAGGCCCACAAGTTGTATGAGAGGTCAAAGACCAATTCTGGTGTTAAGAAGCTGATTTTGGGCCTAGAAGTGAACTAAAGCGGTCAGTCATGGATCCTGAGTAAGGTGCAGTATTTGGGCTATATCTCAGTCCACAGACATCCGATTAAGCCCATTCTAGTGGCATTTTGAAGCTGACATCCAAGGATACAATTTTCCTTCAGGTCACCAATCAAAAGGAGGCCGTTTTCATAGTTGAAATAATAGCAGAAAGGGATGAACGGAATTTTTAGGGAGAATTTTTGAATTTAATTTGCTGGCTCTCTCTCCCTCCTCTCTTTCTTTCTTGGCCCCTCTCACCTTTACGAATTGTTTCTCTCCATTCACGGAGGCTTAGATTTTCATCTAATTCAAGGATTAAAAAAGACGTGACACTCTTGAGGATTGGTCTCACATTGGCATAAATTTAATAATAAATTCGATTTCATCTCTTCCTTATTTTCCCCTTTTGCTAATTATACTTTCGAATTGAAGTTATTCATTTGGATTGATGATTATGCATCTGTTTGATTATGTATTATTTGATTGATGTATGTAATTCAGTTTTAAGGAACATGAATTGGATTTTTAAGTTTGAAAATTACAATTAATAGCATTGGTAAATTAAATTAGCACAATTCAATTAGGTTCTAGAGTTTTTTGAATTTTAATTAATTATGTGTTAATCGAATACATGAAGGTTTTCATATGAATGTTGAGTTCGAATTAAGGTTTCATTCAGATTCATTGTTAATTACCGAATTGTTTGTTGATGTACTCTCTTAAAAATTCGGTGATAGATTAGTCATTCTTCTTCTTAATTCTTGGATTGGAATTTTAATTTCTGTTCACTCTTCATTCTAATTATAATTAGTTGCATTTTTTTTTCTTTTACAAACAAACCCCTGTCTTATATACTCTCTAAATAAATTAATTCGTCCTTGTGATTCTTTGAAAAACGACCCTAGTTGTTTACCTCGTACTATAGTAATTAGGTGTATTTTGACTCGTGTGCGACCACTTGTTAATCTGCAACCAGGGTCTATCACTTGCTGGATAGACATGAAGAGGATGTTCCTGGAGAAGTTCGTCCCTACTTCTAGAGCAGCCACAATCAGAAAAGAGATTAGCAACATTAGATAGTTTAGCCAAGAAAGCCTTTATGAGTACTAGGAGAGATTCAAGAAGCTATGCATAACCTTCTACACCATCAAATCAGTGACCAACTGCTTATTCAGTACTTCTATGAAGGCCTTGCTCTAATGGAGAGGAGTATGCTTGATGCAACAAGTGGTAAAGCTCTCATGGACAAGACACCATCTGCAGCCAAAGCACTAATTGACAACATGACAAAGAACTTTCAGCAGTTTAATACAAGAGCCATGGCACCATTGAGAGAGGTGAATAATGTGCAGCAACTAACCCATATGGCAGCAAATTCTAGTAGACTTGAGAGCAAAATTGAGGAGCTCATTACTTTTCTAAGACAGCTAGCTGTTGCACAACAAACTATTCCACAAGGAGAGGTGACCAGAGATTGTCATATTTGTTCCTCTATAAAGCACACCTCAGATTGTTGTCCTTTGCTGCATGATAGTAACCAACAAGTTTCAGTCCATGGAGTTTTTAGTGGAAGACAAGACTAATACAGAGTTTCGAATTTCCAACAACCTCAGAGACAACAGCAGTCGTATAGGTTCCAATACCAATCTTATAATCCTACCTTCAATGATCATCCAAATATGAGATATGGTACCTCTGAGTAGTAGCAACAATAGACTAGCTAAGCAAGTAATAGCTATAGACTACCCTTTATGAGGCAGCAGTAAACACAGCAAACTTCTGAGCCTTCTTTAGAGGATTTGGTCAAACAAATGGCCAAGAGCAATTTACAATTCCAACAGAATATTAATGCCTCTATTCAAGACCTGTAGACACGGATTAGCCAACTTGCTACCACTGTAAACTAGTTCAAGTCTTAAGGTTCTGAACAACTCATTTCTTAAACAGAAGTTAATCCCAAAAACGTGAGTGCCATAATATTGAGGAGTGGGAAGGAGCTGTCAGGCAACTAGAAAGATAAAGAGGTACAAGATGATGTGGACGCAGAGAAGCAGTAAAACACTGAGCAACAAACTACTCCTAGCAGTTCAGAAATTGTGCAGAAACCACCCTTTCCCTTTCTGAACAGAGTGGCCAAGCCAAGGCCACCAACAGACTTTGATAAGGAGCTTTTTGAGACATTCAGAAGAGTAGAAGTGAACATTCTACTGCTAGATGCGATAAAACAAATTTTAAAATATGCAAAGTTCTTTAAAGAGTTGTGCACTAACAAGAGGAGACTAAAAGGGGATGAAAGAGTTAGCATGGGGAGGAACGTGTCAGTCCTCATACAGCCTAATATGCTACAAAAGTGCAAGGATCTTGGCACTTTTACTGTCCCTTGCACTATTGGAAATTCTGCTTTCAACAATGCATTACTTGATCTTGGTGTTTCCATAAATGTGATGCCTACATCAATCTACAGGTCTTTGAGCCTCGACCCTTTAAAGCAAACTGATGTAGTCATTCAATTGGAAAATAGGAGCACTGCATTCTTTGCTGAAGTAGTAGAAGATATACTAGTGAGAGTGAATAAGCTGATATTCTCTGTAGATTTCTACATTCTGGACATGATAAAAGAGTTCAGCTTGCCTACATTAATCCTTGGTAGACCTTTCCTAAAAACAGCAAGGACAAAGATTGATGTGCACTCAAGAATTCTATCCATGGAGTTTAGAGACGATATTGTGCAGTTCAACATTTTTGAGGCCATAAAGCATCCATCAGAGCTGCATAGTGCTTTTCATATAGATATTATTGAAGTTTTAACTAAGGAGCTTTGTACTGATTTTTCTAATATTTCTAGTTGTATATGCACTGTAGGAGATTTGTGTAAAATTTATGTTGAATTAGATGCATATTTAACAGTTGATGATGTTTCATGTGATGTAGCAGCAGGTTTAGAAAGCTCTAGCTTGATGCATGCTGTAGAATTAGACATGTGGCCAAGTCACCATTGGCACTCCCAACACAATGCTCTCAAGCGTTGAATTCCAACCACAATGGGTTAGAAACCCACCAGTTGAAGTGTGGCTAAGGATTTGGGCCTGTGGTGCCCAAGAAGGAACAACCAACCCTTGTTCTTTGGTTCTCTCTAAGAATCCATCTGGTAAGAACTGTAAAGGGTCATCATTTGCAACACCAAGGTAAGCCGCATTCACTGAATCACTAGGTGCTCTCAAAACCCACAAGAATTTCTGACCGCTCAACTCCAATCCCAAAGCTAGCTCATTGAGCTGTTGTTGAGAGAGAGTGCCCCCACTTCCAAAGGACACATACAAAACAGAGTTGGGCCTTTGCTTTTCCAACCATTTCACACACTCTGACTCATTTGATTCACTAGTTGGCCCAGTTTGTACAATTGGTCCAACCAAATAAACAGGGGCATTGATTTTGCTGCTACCTTCGCTCTGTTCTTGCAAAACATTTACTGTACCTTCTTCAATTTCAGAGAAGCTATTAACCAAGAAACCATCAGCAAGTGGGAATCTCTTGCAGCGTTGAAGAATAAGCTCATAAGCAAGACTGGATCGATCTTGAAAATGCTCCGGGAGATCATGGCCTTGAATTGGTATGCAACCCGGAATTTGAATGGCTTCTTTATGATCTTTGTATTCACATGAAACTTGTTCATGTAAAGTTGGCAGATGCAAGAACAGTGAGAGGGTCATGGCAGAAGTAGGGAAGTATATGTAAGAGAAGAGGTGGAACTCTTTTGCTATTTCTAGTGCCTCGTTTGCAAAAGGATCAGCAACTAAAGCAGTTAGAGGCGAGGTTGAACAGAGTGACCGCAACGCGTGGCGGAATGATGGCATGGACTGAGACACTGCAAGTTGTATTTGCACTGCTGGAGGAACATCTTGAGGTAGGTCTTGTTTGTTCACAGGTGGGAGGAATGTGTAGTCTATGTTGGAAGGAAGAGATTGAAGCAAAGTGAGTGTGGCAGGAACAGGTGCATTAATAGTTGGGAAGATGCAAGTCACATGGAAGTGCTGATAGAGATGAAGGAGTCTCTTGCAGAACTCAACAATAGAGGCTTGGTGGCTGAATGCAGGGATTGAAATTACAGCTATATGGGTTGTTTTGGCCATGGAATCTCTGTTTTGGCTTGTGGTTTGGGTTTGGGTTTTATATATGCATATATTAGTATGGATCTCTTCTTTTTGTACAAGCAGGCCAACCTTGACCTGAGATTTGACATTTAGCTATTTAATTGTAGCTTTATGTTGACAGCTATGTATTATATTATATATAATCGATAGCTGTTTGAATGTTTGAAAATCCTTTCTTCCACATATATCATGTGCGTGTCTTATAATGTCTTCATCATCATAAACAATTATTGTTGGATGGCTCGACGGCGAGCATGACCATACATACGGTGGGTCATTGTAGTTTTGTTTAAGGAGCAATTTCTTTTTTCCTTTTTCTTATCATTAAGACCATCCAAAAGCCACTTTGAGACCTAATTCTCGACTAATCCGAGTTAAGGAGGGTAAAACTCGACAAAGTTTATGCAACACATGTCAAAATCTATGAAATTCACAGTAGTTCTTGAAACATTAAACGATTTTTTTTTGTGTCTAAAATGCATATATTTCAAAAAAAAAAAACTTCTGTTTTCCTTGCTTTCTGTGACCGTTAGATTGTGGCTTTTTTTCTTCATAATTTACTTTCAGATTAATCTATTTCAAAAATTTATTTTTAAAATTTGCCCTAATGAAGTCGGTCAAGAAGCCGTTAAATTTTCTAGTGGCTGACAACTTTTGTTATGCTATACGTTACGTTTCACATGCATGTGAGTCGAGGTCTTAGGCTAACATTGAATTGAATAATCGATCTCTACTAGATAACTCACTATTCAGTCATTCTTTAAGTAAATCAGAAATTCAATACCTCTTTAGTCTCATTTCTAGATGAGGGATATAACATCCTCATTTTTTTCTCCTTCCATAAATGCGATTTTCTCTTTTTTATCAAAGATAATTTAATATATTTTATAAAATTTTATGATTTTATTTAAATAAGTTTTGAGATAAAAGTATTTATCTTATTTCATTCAAATAATTTATCGATATGTGTTTGATTTTTTTTTTTTATGGATCTCAATGTTTTGAATTATTTAGAAATCCTATAATTATATTTGAGTTGCAAATGTTATACAAATTAGCAAAGGTGGTGCAATAGTAGAATGATTAGTCTTTAGTCTAGAGTTGGAAGTCTCTAAGTTTAATATCTCTTTCATGGTTTTTATCTTTCTCACGGTCTCTCTCTTCTTCCCCACCACTCACCCTTGCTCTTTGAACATCCAAGCAAGGTAAAAACACTCTTTCATCCTTATTCCTTAGTGTTTTCACCGATCAAAACAAAGAGATGATGTTCTTGCACCTCCTCCATAAAAAAACTTAAAACCTTTCTCATTGCATCCACTGTGTGAGACATTTTTGACCCTCTGAACTCATTTTTCTGCACCCAATAACTGCATATTTGAATTGTACAGTGGAAAAGCTTTCAAACGCAAGTGGTTTCACTCAAAATGGATATTAGATTCATAAGTTGTGATAAAAACAGTGAGATCTCTTCCTTACTCTATGTTTCTATATTTTAGTAGCAAAGGAAGCTACTTTGTTGCTTCTTTGGTCTCCAAACTTGACATGCAAATATTCTTCTGTATTCTTTGTAAAAATACCTTTTCAAAGGTATATTGTGGATCTTAACTTGACATCGTTTGACCTCTCAATCACCTAGAGTACGTAAGTACCTTCATTCTTACATTTTTATGCAAAAATAGTGTAAAGAATAAATTTTCATGCCCCCTGTACTGATCTCCTTCAATCTGAAATTTTGATTTTCATAAACTACATGAAGATAGCTTTTTGATGCACTATCTCAAGGTTGATTTGGAGTTCATTTCACACCTCAACGACTTAATTCCGTAAGTACGATCCAACCAGAATTTTGCTAGTCCAACAACCACTGTTCTTCAATTTTTGGAGAAAATTCATATAAACAAACTGATATGTAACCCTTCCATCTCGTTCCCTTTTTTGTTAGCTTTCCGACACACTTTGCAACTCATCAATTTTACTCTAATTGATCAAAATATGTGTAAAATGGTGAGATGCATGCAAAGTTCAAAGCTCTATAGAGAAAGTCTACGTTTTTCACCTTGCATGCTATCTATTCTACATATTTTACTTGTTAAACCTCCTTGCTTTTAACTTGATCTTATTCCTTCACATAAGACACTTCATTAGCTTTCCATAACCACTTTCAGAGTAAGATTTGGAGCAAAGATCAAGGAGAAAAAATATTTTTACCATGTTACATTCGATTCTAAAACAAAATTATGAAAATAGTGAAAAGAATGCATTTTTAAATCCCTTCTCATCCAACTTTATGAACAGTCATAAACACTTATGAAATCATTGTAATTAGATCTTTCTAACAAGCTATCTTAAGCCCATTTTCAATCTCATTTGCTAAGTCAAAATGTCAGGACAATTGAAAGTCTTATTTAAAAAAATCAACAAACACACTTAGTATTAATGTGAGTGCTGCAACCAATCTGTATTTCCAAAAATTTGAATGAGCACACTTTTATCAACCTCAATGTCTTAGCTTTCAAAGAAAATTGGTTGAACTTGATTTGGATCACAAATTAATGAGATATGCAATTTTTAATAACGTTGTCTCAGAATTGTGTTTTCTCTGCTAACAGTAGCAAAAGTCTTCTTTTTGAACCACTTGCATATGATTTTATTGACATGCATTTATATACTTGTGTTCCATTATTGAGCCATCTTGTGCGCAATTTAAAATCCATTTGATATTTTAACGACAAGCATGAGACAAGTATCTCAAATCTACTAAAACAATCCATGACAACAGAAACACATTTATGTAAAATTGTTATTTAGTACCTCCTGCGTGCTTGGAAAACTATTTTAAGAACATCTCCACAATCCTTAGGATGTTAGCTTTCAAAGCCCTTTTTGTGGAACTCAATTTGGAGGTCATTTCACCTACTTTTGTCCAAAACTTTCAAGTTACCCAATGTGAAATTTTGCAGAAAATATTTTTCTAAAATTGCATGTGGCTACAACTTTTTCTCAATTTCTGGAAAAATATGCATATGAAAAAAATTCCCTAACCATGTTCCTATATTCTAGGTTATATAAGCTTTCTCACAAGCTATTCTAAATTTGAATTGGATTCCATTTACTTCCCCAAAGAACGAGGATAAGTCAGCAACTCATTCTCTAAATCGTGATAGTTTTACCTTTCTAAAGAGCTATCTTGAGCTTGATTTGGACACCATATGACTCAATTACCCTTCATTTGGCAAGTGTGCCAAAACTTGAAATTCTAGATGTTCAGAACTAAGCACCTTGTTATACTGATACTATTTTTAGCTAACAAAAAAATTTATTTGACTTAGTTTAAAACCTCCTCTACTGAGCTTTGTGTTTATTTCCTTGAATGAAAAATGTGTCAGTACCTCACACGCTTCATTCTGATTCTAAACGCCTAAGTTATGGGTTCAATAGCAAGAACCGCTCAGAAAGGATGATTATCGATCCCGTTGAGAAAAATGCGAGTACAACCCAAATGAGGTTGGAAGTGGAGCGTCTTTCCTCACCAAACTGAGTTACTCTCTAAGGTGAGAGGAGAACATTCATATGACTCGAGTTAGGAATTGAGGGACTAGATAAGAATACACTTGATGAAATTATCAATATTTCGTGTGGTTGAAAGCTCTTGAGAATTCCTCTCTCTCTTGAGTTTATAGACATGTATTTGATATTAAGATTGATATGTTTGCTTGTGTTATAGTGGCACATATATATATGTGAAATTATGTGATTGAATACTATGTTAAGCAAAATTTCAAGGTAAGGTTTAAACTCCTAAACTTGATGAATACGAAAGAGAATAGAAATTGTCCTTTACAGCATAGCACTAAGTACACCAAAACTAGCTGAATGAAGTAAACTATAATTGACATATATATTTTATTACCTAGTAACCTTAAACCAAACTATGCTAGATAGAAACACCTAGGCACTTTATTCTTGATAATTTAGAAAATGATATGATCTCTTGACTAGACTGTTGCTTAGGCAATCTAATTAACCACCGAGCATCATAACTTTAAGTTATGCTAAGCTTAATTACACTAATTTATAATTTTATTTTAAACAAGCAAATTAATAATAAGCAAGAAATTGAACAAGCTTAATAGATATTTCAATAATGGGTGAAAAAGGAAAGAGGAAATAAAGCCTTGATTTAGGTTTCTGACCCTTTAGAAAATTTAATTAAATATGGTATAGAATAGAAACAAAATGACTTAGGTTATGTTTGATAAAATACTAGTTATGTTAACTATACCCGTGGATTTAGAAAATAATAATAATACTAAAATCTAAAGTCCTTATATATAGCAAAGTGTCTGATAAAAAGACTGAATGAACTATCATAAGGGAACTTAGACAAACCTAATGTAGGATGTCTATGAGAATAAAATCCATCTTTAGTAGAGATAATTGAGGCACTGTGGTTTTAAATATGCTATTATTTATATATGCATAAGTCTTGCACACATTGTGACATTTGAATATAAATGTGATGATTGCATGATTTTAAAATCTTGTTTGGCACATGTGAATTGATGACCCATAGCTCGTTGAAAGCGTGTAGAAATGCATAGGTAGATAGATTGAGGCTTGCATTGTGATTATGAGACCTTAAAGGGGTGTGTATACATTAATGAGAGTGCTTAGAGAGAATTGACATGTAAGTATAACCACACTATTTAGTCTAGCCACTTGCTTGTCTTGGACCTAAAATTCGTAATAGAACTTTAATGATTGAATTAAGGAAAGCAAATGTTTGCAAAAATCTAACATCTTTTTCAATCATAAGTAATAAACTATTTAGGTGGATAAAATTGGAAATTCAAAGAAAGAGACAAGGCTAGTGAGCTAGGGACCCTTAGTGTGATATGCTTGAAAGCATTAGTATAAGTATATATCAATCTCTTGTGGAAATTATCTTATTAGTTGAACATGGATTGTTGATCCTAGATTTAAAACAACACTTGAGTGTGTGATGTGAAACGAGATGGGATGTTAATCCTAATTTGAATTAGCGCATGTGTGCATAATATAGAGGTTGAGCTCCAAAGAAAAATGAACTATTTAGATGCCAATGGGTGTGGATACCTCTCCCCAGTGAAGGTAGTCACGAGGATATTTTATAATTGTTGTTGGTGAAAGATAGGGAAGACCTCGATGTCTAGAAGATTTAATGGAGTTGGATGACTTACCAATAGCCCTATGAGTGTCCTAGGCCCCGAAACTCTGGCCGTAAGTCTCCACGCGATGCTCCTTTATCTTGACCTTCTCCTGAGGCTTATCATGTTGGTCGAGCTAGATCAGTCGGTGGAGGTTTGAGTCCTTAACATATATGTGAAATATAGGCTGGCTAGTGAAACTCCCAACAACTTCCAATGATAGAGATTGATCCAAGAGTCGCATGAATATAACAAATGATTTTAGGCCAAACCAAAAGTCAGCATATGCATAAGTCCCATGCATCATGGTCTAGCATTGAATTGAAAATATATGAGGTGCCTGCATGTGAATGAATAAAATTATTTATATTATATTGGTTAAGTTGACTTTTGAAAATCAATGTTTTATGTAAGTTTATATTTTCTCGTATTTATTTCTTTCTTTCCTTTCAAGTCCTAACTGCTTTTATGAGTATTTGAAAAGTCTCACCCCTCTCTTTTATTATTTTTTTTGGAATCTTTGATGTTGTGTCCAGGGGCATAGGTTTACTCGAGGATTATAAGAAGATTCTGTAAGCAAGATTACTACAACTAAAAACACAATTGTGTCAGTCGGATCATGGTTGCACAAGGAGATTCCAATACCTGTATGGAATTCCATATGTTAACTAGGGATATTAGAGTTAATGGGTGAATAATTCTTTAATGGATTTTTACTAAATTAGTATGATACTGGTTAAGGATTTAACATTTACCTTGTGAACTAAAGTGGTATAAGATGTCTTATGCCCTGTTCGAATGTTAAGTCAGTCTCTAAGACTACCAAAGAGGAAAGTCTGATAAGTTGCTTGTAACTAAAAGTGTGTTTACTTTATTGGACTATACATATGACAGACTATATGAGAATAATTCACTAAGAATAAGAATCAATTTAGGTTGGGCAAAAAAAAATTGGGTATTTTCATCGCTAGAAAAAGGTCATTACAAGGGGTACCAACACCCTTCCAGCCTCACCTCTGGACGAGGGGTACCAACACCCCTTCGGCCTCACTCTTGGACGAGAGATACCATCATCCCTTTAGTCATATCAAAATAAATTAACAAGTTAATTAAGGTAAATAACTAATAAAGAAAAGGTTAATTATCCAAGCAGTCAGAAGGTTAATCTAGGGCTAACTTATTAAGCCCATTAGCCCAAAATTATGCCTATGAAAGAAAAATAAGAAGGATAGGTAAAAGGGAGACTTCAGAATATTTATTGCATTTATTGCTCTATACCAAATACTTTCTTGACCGTCGGAGTGCCATTGCAAGTATCCTCTCCTATACTGACAAGAAAAATCTAGAATATTCTACGAGGACGTCACAATAGTACGTGATGATAGAAGTTACAGTGAACGAGTGTATCATTTGCAAAAGTACAATGCTATGGTGTTATATTTAAAATTTTATTTTAATAAAATATTTCTATTTAATATTATTATCAATTACTGAGATAAAACTCAACTTTGATTAATAATCCCTAAACATCAAATGCTAGCTGCTTGTGAGGCGCACCACGGTCTTTTTTCTTTTATCATTGAAAAGGGTAATCAGTAAATAATTTCTTATTTGGAGATTCAAGTATCACAACAATGAAAATGACTGTCTCTTATAGATATTTGTTTCCTTGTGATAGTTCAAATTTTTGTACTTAGCAAATTTTTAATAACCCTTGAGATTCCAAAATAGACTTTTAGGCTGAATTTATAATATAAAGTTCAAGTTTCTAAACTTTTTCATTAACTGACATTCTTTCACTGTTATAGCCAAATTGTACAGTTACTTTCTTCTTAACATAGTAACTACAATATTTACTCCACCAAAAAGGTATAACAACCCAAGTCACCATCCTTTAAAGACTTAATCTAATTACTTTTTTAGTCACATAACTTTCTTTAATCGAGCAATCATCTCGATCTTTTGTCCTTTTGATATAGTAACTCTAAATCTTCGATGTAAACACTACTGTTGTCAGTTTTAAATCATACACTAGATACTTTCCTTCACCTGGCCTTGCATGCCTAGTGCATAAGTAATTTCTCTTCATTCTAATTTTGACATTCACAGTGCTTGTACTACATTTCAAATTTCCCTTTTCCTCCCGATCAAACAGATCTAAAATCAATACCAACATCAATCATTTCTCTCATTCTTTATTCTAAATAAAGTTTACTCCTTTCAAGCTAACATCAATCAGTGATGTCATTAGTCAAGAAAATTTTCTTGATTATCTCAAGAGAACGGTTGGCCACAACTACGGTTACTTATTGCTGATGGTCATTCTATCAAGCTAATGATGATCCATATACTTTCTCATGATATCGTCTTCTCTTTCTCAATAAAGTACAATTATTTCTCATAATATTATACTTAGTTTCATGAATCATTTCTACTACAATTTCTTCACCTCAATTAACTCCATTAGTGACGCTACATGGCACAATCGACTTTAAACTAGTTTTCAATACACACACACACACATATATATATGAGGTAATTCTGTTTCTATCTCTTTTTCTATAGAAATTTCTAAAAAATTATGTTCATAACTTGACATACATCCGCATATGAAGAATTTATTTGCAAAAAGAACAACGTTGTAAAAGCTCTAATCTTCCCTACTTTCATTAACCGTTTATTCCCAAAATCTAGGAATATTTGATACATAAATATTCTTGTTTTAGATGAATATGATTGGACTAATCCATTCTCAATATTATGAATTAGGAAGAAATGGCATATAATTCAAATTTATGGATAACATTTATATGAAACTGCTACAAAATAGTCCAAGCATAGATTAAAATAACATCTAGTTTATTATTGGCATCAAATATTACAACATCATGTGATACGGGAGATACATCAAAACAAGATTCTTGTCCGATGAAAGATGTAAAAGATGCACAATTGATTTATCAATAAGATAAACATTATGATATTATACAACCAAGGAGATATAGACAAAATATGAATTCTTATACAATGGAAAGGGATATACAATTCCAGGATTGTACAAAACGTAAATAACTTCACTAACGGTACATATTAATAGTAATTTATTGCATATCCTATTCCGACCACACGTACAACCTGAATTCAATTTTGTAAATTCTTTCACCAAATGAGGTCTGCTACAACGATGGCACTTTATTGAACCCATAGAGATATTAGTTGATGAATGTTTGTTGCTTCTACTGGCACTTTCACTTTTTTGAGACATTGACCAACAATTATTGGCTAAGTGTTCCTTGTTTCCACAATAATCACATATATAGAGAGACATAGGGCAATCTCTAACCACGTGATGTCTCTTACATCAGAAGCATTTAACTTTAACACAAGATTTACTGCTACTACTATTATCAATACAATTTGGCACCCCACTTGCTTGAGTTTGAGTTGTGCTTTGATACAATTTTCTTTGAAATATTTGGGGTTTCTTGTCATGCTTGACAGGTTTTCCTACCTTGTCATCCACTAGTCTGTCTTTCAAGTTAGCTTCATAGACACAACACTTACTCACAAATGTAGGGAATTCACTCAATTGAAGAATATAAACTGCAGTATGAATGTTTGCTCTCAATCAATTCTCAAATTGGACACATAAAGCCTCACCACCTTCCTCATGTTGGAAATAAGGCCAATACTTCATCCATTCTTGAAATTTGGCTGCATACTCACCTATTATCATATTTCCTTGATTCAATTCCAAGAATTCTCTAACTTTCTATCTCCTTATATCATTAGGAGAATAGTTTCCTAAGAAACTGGCCTTAAAAGTTTTCTAAGTAACATACTCATTCTCCTGTGGTAGACTCTGACTCGCAAATCTCCACCAGCCTTCAACTTCTCCATTGAGCATATATGTAACATATTTTACCCTATGCTCTTCATATAACCCATCACTCTAAAAATTTTCTGGACATCAGCAATTCGTCTTTGTGCTTCTTTTGGGTCAAATCATCCTTCAAACTTCAGAGGATGATGTTTGATGAATGCAGATAATCCTTGATATTCTGCTGGTTCCCCACTTCTATCATGCATTAAGATCTCGAATGCTTGTGTCATGTGTGCTAAAATCTCATTGATCGTGTAATGCCCTGAATTTTGTAATATTAATTATTGATAATTATATATATCTAAATGTATATATATATGTGTGTGTGTGTGTGTGTGTGTATGCATGACTGGTTGGGCTGAAATAAGCTAAGTGCTTAAGTATAGGGCGAGATACTGGGCTATTTTTGCTGTAGCGAGAGAGCGACAGTCTGGGGTGCATTTTTAGTTATAGTCTTGTTGTAGCGAGAGGGTCTCGCAATAGCGAGATTCTGCAGAAATCAGAGTGTAGTTTTCTCTGATTTTTTCGCTGTAGCGAGAGGGCGTGTCGCTGTAGCGAGAGTGTCGCAACCAGAAAAGGATTTAAAGGGGGTTAGGGTTCGAGAAGAGTCATTTCACCCTCTCCCTTCGATCCTCTCATTCCTCAAAGCCCTATTCCACCGATTAATTGCCTCCAAAGCCATTTGGGAGCTTGATTGAAGGTTGAATCCATGTGGAGAACGCTTGGAGATGAGTTTTAATGGTTAGGATTTCAGTTTTCCTTTCCTTTCTCTGATTTTGGGTGATTTCTGGGGTTCTCATGAAATTCTTCCATGTATTTAGGCCGAGATCTGTGTGAGGAACACTCCCGTTGTTGACTTTGAGTCTTCAATTCGAGGTAAGGGAGGACTCTACCCTACTCTTTTACGTGTAATTTGTTGTTATTCTATAGAATTTTGTGATGTGGCTGAGTTAGAAGATAGGAAATTACTGAGATATGTGATGTGAATTATGTACTAAAGGTTGTGAATGGGTATGGGCACTCGTGCCGTATAATTGAATGAATATTGTGTGAAAATGTGGGTCCGAGGGCCATGTAATGTGAATGGAAATAGGCTAGGGGCCGTGTGTCTTGAATGAATTGTGGGCTATGTGCTGTGAAAATGAAATGTGGGCCTAGTGCCGTAACTGTTAAATATGGGCTGTGGGCCATATATTGATATGTGTGTGACTGGGACGTGTAACGCCGTTGTAATGTGCTGTGAATGGTTCAACGATATACTAGGAGTGTGGGAGATGAGGACGGTAGAAATACCTTGGGAAAGAGGGAGTGGTGGTGACACCGACTGTGAAACAGGTGCACCACAGGCCACACACTCTCTTCCTGACTAGACCTCTGACCATTACCTTTGTTGAGTGACCTGTGACTGCCCATGTGGTATCCGTGAGGTGGGGGTAACCGGCGACCATTCATGATGTAAATCTGTGATCACAGTGTAAATGTGAGGGTGACTAGCATGCGTATGCATGGGTTCATGAATTGTGTTTATGAATGTGGTAATGCTGCCTGTGCTTGTATTTGTTTAATGTATTGAAAATATGTTGTAGGTGAAACTTTATGCTTAATTATATGTTTTGGTAGTGTAGAGTACTCACCTTTACATTCCTTTTTCAGGTAATCAAGACGATCAGCACCAGATTCAGTAAAAAGGGCGGATGAAAGTGTTATAGGACTAGAATTTTAATTTGAAATTAATGTATTTGAATGGGTCCTGTAGTAGTAACTTGATAGAAATTATAACCCATTTTCTTATTTTAAAAATATTTGATGAAACCAAGGGTTGAGAACCTTATTTGAAATGAAAATTTATTTTATCCCGAATTTGTAAAATTATGATTTATTGAAACTAAATTTAAGGTGTTACAGATTGCTCCAACTTGTTTACTTCTACCCGTATGTTTTAATTAAGATAAAGAATATCATATGTATGTTAGTAAACCTATTGTTCAAATACGTATTCACATACACATTCAATTCAAACACTTCACAAAATCCCTATTTTGGAATATCAAATAGATTATACTTGTAAACAATCATGTTATATTCCTATAGAAAAAGAATACAAGTGCACACCACATACGCAAACTAGTCCAATACGACAAACAAAAGAGTAAGTTGGAGGGAGTTGTTAAGTGCTAAAAATTCATATTCTATCATTAATTTAGCACATTTTTTTTATTGAAATGTAAATAATTCTAGGTATATTTAACTTCCAATTAGATGAATTAATCTAATTGAAGAAGTCACAAGAGTGGTAGTATTTTCTTTTAAAATATCTTTCTTTTGTACAGGATTTGTTGAAATCTGAAATTCAGGGCTACAGCCCCAGAGCCACAGCTACAGCCATGAAAGTGTGCAACAAAAGGAGGATTCTAGAGAGTTACAGTCAAAGCTGTGAATCTGCAGTTACAGCCGTGAGAGAATTGGTGCAAGCCAAAGCTACAACTACAGCGATGAATCCATAACTATAGTCGTGGAGTTAAAATATGTTTGAATTCTCCTTATTTTGAAGACCCATAAAAGAAAAACGTCTAAGAAGTAAAAAAGGCAAAAAAAGCATAACAGATTAGGGAAAAAAGGGACTTTTTGGAGGAAAAAAAAAGGAAGAATGGAGCAACGAAAGATGTGGGGAGGATTGCTTCAGAACGAGGATCGCATCTTCACTTTTTCTCATTGTAATTTCAGTCAGCATCTTGCTATGACCCTCACTATGAGTGACTAATTTCTTTTGGATTGGATTCAATATAACTCCTAACTCAAGTACTTCGTGAGTTTATATAATTTTCAGTTTATTTACTTGAGTATGATTCTATTCTTAATGCTTAATTTGGCTTGATCACCCGGTTTATGACTTTTGGCTTTTGAATTATGTTGAAAAACGCTTTTGAAAACCTGAATTGAATCACACACTTAATAATCACTTGTACTAGGAATAGACTTGGAGTTGTTAGCCACATATATTCAAGTTTTGTTCTTAATGCAAGGTATTAATCTTAAAACATAGAGGAATCATGTTGTAGGATTAATTACTTAGGACTTAATTTTGAGGGGATCTGGTTAAGTTATGTAATGAACGTGGAAGTAATAGAATTGGAATCATATTTATTCAATGAAGATAAAAGAGTTAGAAAGTATATTTGAATCTGATCTTTTCTCGCATAAGATTTTCTACTAAATTTCAATTTGTCGCTTTTATATATTTTAGAATAAATCAATATTTCATCACATTCTTTATATTTTTATATACAAGAAAGG
Source organism: Abrus pulchellus subsp. cantoniensis (assembly GCA_024086825.1). Classification (NCBI taxonomy): domain Eukaryota; kingdom Viridiplantae; phylum Streptophyta; class Magnoliopsida; order Fabales; family Fabaceae; genus Abrus; species Abrus pulchellus. Next base: position 29,348,328 of record CM044050.1, on the reverse strand, counting down.
AAATCACTATTATTACCAAATCTCTGAGGACGATATCAAATTACTACGTCGAAGCTTGGTCTGCTTGCCAAGTGTTACCAAAAAGTTCACCAATAATCATAAAACAAAAACATATTATCATACAAATCAACACAGTACGCCGAGGGTTGGACACTCTCAAACTCAGTCCAAATTGTACAATTCAGAATATATTGCTGGAGTTTATACTCTTGCAGTCTTGAATAAGTTTTCTAGCCTAAAGTTTAGTATTTATACTTTTTCATAGTTTAACACTTAAATTATTCATAGAGATAATAACTTTCAGCCTCATTACATATAAAATTTGAGTAACTTACCTCTAGAACTTCTTAAACTCATTCTTGCTCACAACTTTTGTCATAAACTCAGTTTTAAAGGATTTTAGACAAATCAAAACTCCTTTTTTTACCAAAAATCTATTTTCACCTATACTTTTAAGAAAATTTTATAGATTGATATTTAAAAGAAATCATCTTAGTTTTTCTCCTAATCAATCCATATAAAATGAAATCTAGGGCTTGAGAATAACTCTATTTACTTAAAGAACTAACTTCTTCATGTGGTTCAAAGAGAAACTCCACATCTTGACCAAGAACACTATCCAAGAACTAGAGTTTTTCTTAACATCACCGGTAGATTACTATTATGAGTAGAGAGAATAGAGAAATAAGAATGAGATTTGAATGTTAGGCTTCGGAAACTTACTTAGATCTGAGTGGAATAGACGTTTGAGTTTAGATCTGAGAGTGATCTAGAGGTTTCAAAGGCTTTCTTTGGGAAGCGAGAGGGAGAGAACAGAGAAATCAGAGAAAGAGGGGTGATTTTGGTGAAAAGTAAAATTTTTCAATGCAAAAAACCTTAAATACCCTTCAAACCCATGCATTTTTGCTTGAGTGAGCAGACTCTCGCTTAAGTGAGCACATCCTCGCTTGAGCAAGCTCCTTCTCACTTGAGCGAACAAACCAGATAATAGTTTTTCTAATACTCTCGCTTAATCAAGAATGGGTCTAGAGAGCATCCTGTTTTTGTTGTGACTCCTCGTCTAGGCGACTTGCTGCTCACCTGAGGGAGACCACTTCTCACTTGGGCAAGAGAACAGTTAGGGCAACTCTATCCTATCTGAGTAAGAAGTCATACACCAAAAATCTTATTTTTCCCAAAAACAAGAGAATAAAAGTGAGGGTGTTACAATCTAAATGATGGAATATTCTTTCTAGCATGCACTATTTTTTTCTTTTCTCTTGACTATGGATTTCCTTTTTACAAGTTTGCAGCACTTACTATGCATTATATGATACCTACTCCTTTATTACTGATGACTTGAGCACCTAAAGAGACCTTATCCTAAAATTACTAATCCATTAAATAAGTGAACTTTAAGGTCTAATTCTACTAAATTAGAGATTCATGACACCAAAATTAAAATTCAAATTGAAAACTAATTAGCATGTATTTGTCACATGTCAAAGGTACATTAAGTTTCAGAGACTACTCAATAAACACTTCACTGTGTTGAAGAAAACAAATTAAAAAATTACACAAAGGACACCTTAGTGGAAAGATCCAAATCAAAACAACTTAATTAAGAAAATTAATTTTCCTAAATTGCACCCTATTTTTCCCATTAGCTAGCCAAATGAGTCAGGGTCTATGTTGAAGAACCATCTTTTAGTATTACTTTCTACATCAATTTTTCAGAGCCTTTCTATATTAGTTGTCTTAGAGAGTTGATGTAGAAACTAGATTTAAAAAAAAAGTTATTTTCTACTTCAATTCTTAATTGATGTAGAAAGTAGTGAAAAATTCTGAATTTTGTTGTCTTTAACGTCATAAACTTTGAAAGAGTATAATTTTTAATATAGAATTGATATTTATGCAAATTATATATCTATTTCATATAACTTTTCAAGATCTATTTGATCCGAAAAGGGTTTAAAAAAACTAGATTTCAAAATTTCAACTTTTTCCAATTTTTTTGTTTATTATAATCTTATGTGTAAAGATTTTTGCCATTTGCAAATCATTGATGCTATTAATTTATAACCACAAAGTAAAATGAAAAGTGATGGTGTTCAACTGCATAGTCGCTGGTGGAGGATAGAGAGTAAGAAAGTACATGTCGTATAAATGAGATGAGAATGAAAGAAGAAGGAAAGAAAGGATACAAAGTGGAAGAGAGTGAGGAACACGACCATATACATGAAATTACCAATGTATTCTTTCATAAATTTAACTTGAATTACTGATTTGGGTCTCTCTCCAATCAAGTTTTCCTAGAGATCCAAGGGAGATGTATAAAAGTAGATATCATTCGAAAGATGAAATTTTTCTTGAATTCGAACGGAATAGACATTCGAGCTCAAATTTGAAAGAGATTCGGGATTCGAAAGAGATTTCTCTGAGAAGAAAAGGTGAGAGAATAGAGAAACGAGGAAAGAAGATTGTTTGATGAGAATAATGGAAGTTTCAGCGTTGAGGTCCCTTAAATACCCCTTAGATCCGCGTGTTCACGCTTGAGCGAGCCCTACTCTCGCCTGAGCGAGACCTTTCCTACTTGGGTGAGAAAACCAGACAATAGAATTACTCAATTTTTTGCTATTCTCGCCTGAGCGAGCAGCATCTCGCCTAGGCGAGAGACATTCTTGCCTGGGTGAAAATGGATCTTGAGAGCACCCTATTTTTCTTACGACTCCTTGTCTGGGTGAACTCTATCTCATCTGGGTGAGAGAAGAGTTGGGGCAACTTTATACCATCTCACTTGAGCGAAAATACTCTAGAACGCTTTCTTCTAGAAAGCTCTATCTCGCATGAGCGAAAAACCATGCACCAAATTTTCTATTTTCCATTCAAGGAAAACAAAATTAAGGGTGGTATAGCATGTAATTTTAGTATTGTGTAAGATGCTAAAATCATGCATTTTTTCAAAGAATAAAATCTAATAATTTTTTATAAAATTAAAAATTTTTAAGACTAATTACATGTTATACAAATAATATAAAATAGTAAACTTTTACTCAACATAAAATAGTTATTGTAAAGTAGTCTTTGCAGCTTTGTAAAGGCATGATAAGAAAATGCTCTAGAATTTCAATAAAGGAGTTTCATCATATCACTGTGCATTAATAAAAGATTTAGTTTTATCTTGCTAATAAGTTGAATATAAATTCTCTATAGTTTTAGAAATTGTAGCCTTCAGTCTATTCTTGTTTAAGTCAAAATTCACTTAAACAAAATACAAAAAAAAATAGTTTTTGCTTAAACCAGGGAAATTCGCTTAAATAAAAATAATTTTTTTTACTTGAACAAGGGAAAAGGGTGAGACAAAGCAAAAAAAGAGAGGGTAGAGAACAGAAAAGGAGAAGGAAGAGGGAAGAGTGAAAAGGGGAGAAGGTGGGGAAAAGAGCTAAAAGGAGAGAAGGAAAAGGAAAAGAGAGATAGGTGCAGGGCTAAGTGAGGGATTGAGTAGGATAAGAGGAAGAGCAAGGCTAAGTGGAGGGAGAGGGGCCAAGTAGGAGTGATGGAGAGGAGATAAGAAAGGGGTGAGGGAGAAGGAGAAGGGGAGTTAGAAAAAGAGAAAGAGGATAAAGGATTTGCTTAAACAAAAATAAAACTGAAAGTTACAGTTCTCATGCAAGCTGTAAATAATTCGTTTCCATTCAAGTTAATTTTATATACATTCTATTTATATAAAAATTTATAATATATAATTATTTATAAACTATAAAATTAATTAAATTATTTAATTAATTCATAAATTAATTTAAGTATATTTTATTGTAATACAACTTATAGCAATGTAACTTGCTAGTACTTTACAAAAGCAAACTTTGTCAAAAAGTGAAAAAGGCTGTATACATAATACCCCTAAAATAAATTTAAAAGAGCGTATTATTGTTCAATTTGATAGAGTTGTAGAATTACTTATAAAAAAATAATATAAAAATAAATAATTTTTTATAAATTAAAAATAATTTATCTTCTTAAAAGATAAATAAAAAAACTTTTTAAATAATAAAAAAATTTAAATTATTTTTAATTTATAAAAAAAATTTTATTAATTTTTTATACAAATTTTTTTATAAATGTTTTTTCTCAAAATTTATGCAAACTAAGCCATAAATATTATAAATATTTAGAAAACGTTACCATTCACCAACCTATATCAACTATTTTAAACAATAACATATAAAATAATTTTTAAATTTTTATTTTAAATGTGTTAATGAAAGTAAATTCACGTAATAGGTTAAAATTATATCACGTGTTAGATTTTTACAAATTATGTAATTTTTATGACATAAATTTATTATTAAATAATTTATTATTTAAACACATATCTAAATATTATTTATTAGAATTTTTTATTTACGGTACTCTGAAATTTTTTAAAAATACCACATAATTTATCTTTAAAAAATCACATACAACATGAATTTTAAATTAACTATGAATACATATACCACCTAACTAGCTGCTAGTAAAAAATTTCTACTTTTCAAACAAAAGGTAAAACAGGTGTTATTTGTTCATAATTGATTCATAATTTTAAGTTAACTAGAAGCATGCCTAAAATAGTTAGAAGAGAGAAATCCGTGAAAACAAACAAATTAAAATTCATGTGAAAGGCTTAGTTAAAATTTTAGTGCAACCTGAGGTCGTCCCTGAAAATTTTCCATCTGCATGCCAAATTCGTAAATAGCCCTTGTGGACGAACCATCTTCCTTTAATGCGTTAGTAGCTGTGTCTTTGAGCTTTTCAATTCTTTGGCGAATTTCGTTTCCTTCTGCACCCATCATTAGCCCTTTAATCACCTTAGAAATTTCCCCCTTTTCCGCTATGCCATTCTCATTAAATTTGGGCCTTAACGCCACTTTGAGGTCGTCTGTTAGCAAAACCGCATTCATTCCTTGTTCAGCAAACAACGGCCAAGTTACCATTGGCACTCCCATCACAATGCTCTCAAGTATTGAATTCCAACCACAATGGGTTAAAAACCCACCAGTTGATGCGTGACTGAGGATTTGGATCTGGGGTGCCCAGGAAGGAACAATCAACCCCTGTTCTTTGATTCTTTCTAGGAACCCGTTTGGTAAGAATTGCAAAGGGTCATGATCTTTTGCAGCAACAAGGTATGCACCATCTGCTACATCATTAGGTGGTCTCAAAACCCACAGGAACTTCTGACCACTCAACTCCAACCCCAACGCTAACTCATTAAGTTGTTGCTGAGAAAGACTACCTCCACTCCCAAACGACACATAAAAAACCGAGTTGGGACTTTGCTTCTCCAACCACCTCATACATTCTAACATGTTTTTCTCGCTAATTGGTTTGGTTTGTATGATGGGTCCAACCGGATATACTGGAGCATTGTGGTTGCCACCTTTGCTACTTTCCTTCAAGGCTGTGACTGTACCTTGCTCCATTTCAAAGAAGCTGTTAACGAAGAAACCATCCGCAAGAGCGAACCTCTTGCAACGTTGAAGCATAAACTCATACGCAACACTGGATCGCAAATCTCTTGGAAGGTCATGGCCTTGAATAGGTATGCAACCGGGAATTTGAATAGTCCTTGTGAGATGATCTAGACATTCACGTAAACCTTGGTCATGTAATGTTGGCAAACGCAATAAAAATGAAACTGCCATGGAAGAATTACAAAAGTAAACGTAAGATAAGATGTTGAACTCCTTTGTTATCTCCAATGCTTCATTGGCAAAAGGATCAGCAACCAAAGCAGCGAGTGGCGTGGTTGAACACAATGACCTCAATGCATTGCGGAAGGATGGCATGGATTGACACACTGCGTGTTGGAGTTGCACCACAGAGGGAACACCTTGTGGAAGGTCTTCATTTTTCACGGGAGTTAGGAAAGTGTAGTCAACGTTGGATGGAAGAGATTGAAGCAATGTGGTGGTGGCAGGGATTGGGGCATCAATGGTGGGGAAGATGCATGTCACATGGAAGTGCTGATCAACATTAACGAGTTTCTTGCAGAACTCAATAATGGAGGCTTGGTGGCTAAACGCAGGGGGTGAAACTACTGCTATGCGAATTGTTTTGGCCATGGAAACCCCTTTTGATTCGTTCAAGCTTCTTGTTTGGGAAACATGTATGAGTCTTTGGTTTGCTATATATTCCACTTCCGTGCTGTTCATCATTAAATTAAATTTATTTAATATAATAAATTCTTAAATTAAAAGTTAATGTGGCAAGAGAACGTCCACGTGGGGACAAATTTCACCGTTGGATGGGAAATTGTGTATTATTAGATACGGCGCGGTGTAATGCGTGCAAGCTTGTGGTTTTAGGGACAGACATGTATTGCGGACAGCAATGTTACGCTTGCATATTGTTCAGGTTAAACTAAAACCATTCAATATAATAAAATCTGAAACTAAAAGTTTACGTGAAATGAGGTAACTAAGTAGTACATACACCATCTAATGCTATTGGATATTCTTTTTATGGTCATTCTGACGATGCTAAAGTTTTAAAGCAAAATTTTCAAGTCACCGAAAGTTTATGATTTTGATAAATGATCTCTTTTATTTGATCTTACTATTGTATTTCCTTAAGTCTTTTGTGTATATAAGATGATACATCTAAATAATTAGTAAAAGTCATATAATCAAATAATGGATCACAGGGATATAAGATATTTTAAAAGAAAATAAAAATGACGAAAAAATGTAGAAAATTATTTATATATGTTCAAAAACTAATGATATAAAAAGCACAACTTTTTTAAATCTATGATGCAGTAAAATATGACGTTGACTATGAATAGAGAAGCTTCATCGATAAGAATAATATTATATTAATTTATAAAAGATAAAAGCGTATTTCTCTTATCATCGTTATGCCTTACACTAATACAGCAAAAGATAATAAAGTAGAGACAGAAAATACTTCATATTAGTAAAAGTTTATGCTCTTAAAATTTCATTAAGACTAAAAAACATTTGACAGTGCCTAACATAAACTCAAAAAAAATATTAGATATAAATTGAAGATATTTTCATGTAAAACAAGAATTGAAAGCATGTGTAACAAGGTAAAACATTCGGAAAACTTTCTTTATGCATAATTTCTTTTTATAGACAATGTATTAGTTCGATAGGATAAATGATAATATTTAAAAAGTATTTATTTGCTTAAAGAGATAGTATAGAAAAAAATAATTAAATTTTTATTTGAGTCTAGAGCGTCTTGGATAAGAGTAGTTGGATTATGAGATACCAGTGTACAAATCTCGATAATAACAAAAATTTTGATTGAAGTTAGGGAGTGGATATAGTCCAAAATAAATATATGTGTTTATATTACTTCCCCTAATCTCTTATACGTTTTAAAAAAAATATTTTATAAACTTCTAAAATTTTTAAAAACAAATCCAAGCTCCCTTCTCTTATTTTCAACCTTTTAACTTTAGCTAATATTAACTTTTTGGAGTTGAGCAGATAATACTAAAAGAGATAAATATCATTAAATAAAATATAATTAATCTTCATAATCAACTTATTTTATAAGAAGGATCAGTTTCAAAGTCCCTATTATTGGGAGACAACTATCCATTTTAAAGAAACTAAATGGAGTTGTTTAGTAAATTTATATAATTTAGTCTTTAATGTATCATACAAAATAGGGATCGAATTTAAGGGCAAGAATTGGAATTGAATGTGAATCACGTGATCTATACCAATTACATAAATCATATCATGTTAGTAAGGTGGTAGAGTACCTTCTCTTAATTCATGCTCAATTAGAACATTCAAATCTTATAGAATGATTTGAGCAATTTCAATTTGATTATTGAAAAAATTAATCAATTTGTGTTGAGATTAGTTCTAGGGCGTGAAAAAGAGTATATGAATAGTGATTCTATTTGTAAGGTTGATGAAGTTAGTATTTAGGTTAAGTGATTAACTACAAAATTTCTCAATCACATGAATTTTTTTTTTTTATCATAAATTAATGTTAAAAAGGAGTCTAAGTGATATTATTAAAAAATATTGATGTGACATCTAATTCATGTAACTACACTAAATTAATTGTCTTGTATTTAGAAATGAATATTTCGGAAGTTAAAATTGTGACTTATCCTATGTTAAACAAAATATTTATATTTCTAGAATGAACTTAATATTTTTTAGTGTCGATATTTTTGTTAAGCTTTAAAGATGTCAATATTCATTTGTATTATACTTGTCTATTAACAAAAGTTAAGGTCAAACTTGATCATTTTAGAGAATCATATTCATCACATGTAATTTATAGAGTGAAAAAAAATTATAATATTTTATGACAAGAGTGATATATATCATTTACAGTAATTACCATATAATTTTTTAATATTGTTAATGTAATTAATTAGATTAAAATCATTGATTTGTTACATTATGAATGTGAAATAAAATTGTTTTATTGACATTATTTATAATGATAATTGTGTTATAATGCTTTCATTTGAATTATATTTGTAATGACAAGTTTTAATGTTAATACATAGTGGTGAAAGGTAATGAAAAAGACTTAAGCAATAAATCAATCTATAATTGTAGTTTGAACTAAAATTTGTTATTAAATAAATTTGACGTACTCTCTGAGTTGATCGTATTATATGTAGATTATACAATTTTATACCACCCAAGCGTTGCGCGGGTTATCACTGTTACATGTTTTGAAGTGAAAAAAAACCGCTAATAAAATGAGACATTCTTCGGTAGCCACATTTTTCTTTTTACTGTTACATGTTTTGAAGCTTGTAGCTTCTAATTTTACTACTGTAAACATTTAAATATGGGATAGCGTGTGCCTCAGCAATAAAGCATTAAATAAATTGCAAATAGCGTGGATAGTCATGGGACAGAAACTTAATGCAGAAAGAGGTTGTCTTGGCAAGCCTAGGAATAATACACCAGAAAAGAAGACATCACTCAATAATTACTGTATCTCCCACAATGCTAATATGCGCATACAGCTCGATTCATGCACCTAGATTTATGAGGCTACTTCACTTTAATGGATGCTCAGATTGTTCTCCATACAAGTGCCAAATTTGAAAAGCGCCCTTGTAGATGACCCATCTTCTTTTAACGCATCAGCAGCTGCATCTTTGAGCTTTTCAATTCTTTGGCGAATCCCATTTCCTTCTTCACCCAGCATTAGACCATTAATCACCTTAGCAATTTCCTCTTTTTCTGCTATACCATTTTCATTAAATTTGGGCCTTAATGCCACTTTGAGGCCGTCGGTTAGCAAAACAGCATTCATTTGCTGTTCAGCAAACAATGGCCAAGTCACCATTGGCACTCCCAACACAATGCTCTCAAGCGTTGAATTCCAACCACAATGGGTTAGAAACCCACCAGTTGAAGTGTGGCTAAGGATTTGGGTCTGTGGTGCCCAAGAAGGAACAACCAAACCTTGCCCTTTTGTTCTCTCTAAAAACCCATCTGGTAAGAATTGTAATGGGTCATCGTTTGCAGCAATAAGGTATGCTCCATCTGCTGAATCATTAGGTGCTCTCAAAACCCACAAGAATTTCTGGCCACTCAACTCCAATCCCAAAGCTAACTCATTGAGCTGTTGTTGAGAGAGAGTGCCTCCACTTCCAAAGGACACATACAAAATTGACTTGGGCCTTTGCTTTTCCAACCACCTCACACACTCTTGCCCATTTGTCTTACTATTCGGCCCGGTTTGTATAATAGGCCCAACCAGATATACTGAAGCATTGTTATTGTCGCCTCTGCAATATTTCTGCAGGGCTTTCACAGTATCTTGTTCTATTTCAAAGAAGCTATTAACCAGAAAACCGTCAGCAAGACATAGCCTCTTGCAAAGTTGAAGAATTAGCTCATAAGCAAGACTAGATCGAAAATCGTTAGGGAGGTTGTGGCTTTGAATAGGTATGCAACCTGGAATCTGAATAGCCTCTACTATGGGATCTTTGAAATTGAATATAACGGTGTCGTTTAAGGTAGGCAAATGCAGCATCAGTGACATTGTCATGGCAGAGGAAGAAAAGTATACATAAGATAAAAGGTTGATATCTCCAACGCTTCATTCGCAAATGCATCAGCAACCAAAGCAGCGAGTGGTGTAGTTGAAAGCAGTGACCTCAATGCATTGCGGAAGGATGGCATGGATTGACACACTGCGTGTTGGGCTTGCACCACCGAGGGAACACCTTGTGGAAGGTCTTCATTGTTCACGGGAGTTAGGAAAGTGTAGTCAATGTTGGATGGAAGAGACTGAAGCATTGTGATGGTGGCAGGGATTGGAGCATCAATCGTGGGGAAGATGCAAGTCACATGGAAGTGCTGATGAACATTAACGAGTTTCTTGCAGAACTCAATAATGGAGGCTTGGTGGCTAAACGCTGGGACTGAAACTACTGCTATATGTGTTGTTTTGGCCATGGAGTGGTATTGGTCCTTTCAGCTTGTGGTTTGGAGACATTAAATATATTGTTCACTGCGATATCTTATTATACGTCGGTGTTGTTACCACGCGATGCACGCTTAAAGTAAAGTATTTAATGCAAGTCCTCTTTGCTTTGCTGTGTAAGGAGAAAGAGAGAGAGAGAGAGAGAGGATGTATCCAGTGATAGAAATTACTAGACAGGAAGTACGGTAGAAGAAAGATCTAATGAGAAAGATCAAAATGAGGATGAATCAGTACATGAAAAAGAAAGATTAGAAAATCCGTACAATGTGATGATAATGTTGATGATGATGGAGGCTAGGACACCTCATGGAAGAGGAGTTTGTGGTAGATAATCTAAATGGAGGAACCATATAGCCACTTCGAGGACTTCAATTTATTTACTTAATTACTGCTTGCTTTTTTTTCTTAATTAAGTGAGGTGGGAGTTTAGGAGTTGCATAAGCAAATTGTTCAGTCTAGCAAAGTTGTTCTCTGTACATAATAATCACTTAATTAAGGCTGCTTGCCTTTGTCTCTAACGAGTGCTTTATGTCCCATTTTCACTTAAGTTTATTGATATTCATTTAAGAAAGATAAAATTTGCTTAAATGAGGTAAAATTTGCTTATGCAACCACATGTTATATTAATGTCTTGTTTAAACAAACTTTAGATTCACTTAAGATAATCTATATTCACATTTAAGTGAATATTTTGCTAGCTTAAGCGATTAGGTAAGAATTTGCTTAAAGATTTTGTTTCCATGCAAATTAGAGAAGTATTAGATCTAAAACTTTTATATATGAGAGGGAGAAGCATAAATATGAATCATGTAATTATACATGAATGATTATGTAACTTTTTTTTATAAGATTTAATAATCAAAGTTTATACTTCTTACTCTCACATATAAAAACTAATCTTAGTATATGAATCATGAACACGAAGAGTAGTTAATAGAAATCAATTTATAATAAGAAATTTAAAGAGTGATTAGTGTTGAATCGTTCTCTAAGTTTCAACTACAAGAGTGTTCCTAGTGAACCACTCTCTAAACATCACTTGGAAAGTGATTATTTAATAATCACTATCTAATGTCGTTATTTCAGATAGGTTGACACGTGGAACTGCTAAGGTTTCAACTAAGGTAATCCAGGGACATGAAGAAGAGTCTACTATGCAATACCAAATGATGAAGCAAACATTTTATGCCTAAGAGATATAATAAGTACTTATGTTGCTTGACCATTATCCGTAATAACTTTACAACTAAAGGTATGCATGTAAATTTCTTTAAAATTTTACACAATGTGCATAATTTGTAAATGTTAAATATAAACTCTAGCAATGATTTTAAATTGCACCATCATCAAGTAAAAAGATAGGAAAAGAAACAAGTCACACTAAGAAATCCATTGCTGATCCAAGCAATAAGATAGTTCTGAAAATAATTATGGGTTTTTCATGTCCAAATCCTTGTTCATACACTTTAGATTTTAAGAAAATGTTAGGGTTCTAGTAGAAAACTTAGCATTTTAAAATTAAAATACTAAAGAGAAGTTAGGGTTTGTGATCACTCCCCTTACCTGGAAATGAGTCTCTTAGATTGAGTTTTTTTAAAGATCTAAGGGAAAGACACAACGTCCAAATAGAGAATATCGTCTTAAGGGTTAAGGTTTCCTTGAGTATCACAAAGTATAAAACTTTATCAAATAAAAGGAAGCAAGAAGAATGAAGTTGGAGAACCAAGCTCTAAGAAACTTACTTGGATCTAAATGGTTGAACTTCTAAGGTCGAATTCAAAGGAAGATTGAGATTTACAGGAAGATTTCTGAGAAAAGAGGATGAGAAATAAGAGAGAATAGAAGAGAGGTCGAGTTTTTTGGATTATGATTCAATTTTCTATATTGGAGACCTTTAAATATCCCTTAACTCGCGATATTCTCGCTATAGTGAGAGCTTCTCACTGCAGCAAACTCTTTTCTCGCTGCAACAAAAAAATTAAACAAAATTTTTCTTTGCTATCAAGAGCTCGTTACAGAGAAAAAATCAAACAAAATTTTCTTTTGCTGTCTGTCATTCTAACTACAGTGAGAGAGCGTCAGAAAGCCTAATTCTGAACGTTATTTCTTGCTACAACAAGAGATATCTCACTACAGCGAGATACCCTACACCAAAACTCCTATTTTTCTATGTAAGGGCCACAAAATTGAGAATGTTACAACAATAATTACAAATTACCATGACATCTTTGGAACAACATGTACATATATAAAAAATTTGATATTTCTTAAACACTACAAAAACTATTTCAAAATCAAAGCAACACACTAAATTTAGTGGGTTTGGCGGATTACAGGCCAAAATCACTTTCACATCTTTATCCTGTTATGCCTTTTTTTACTTTCTATTGAAAGGAATATCATCTCCTCTAGCTGCTTGTGTTTCATTTTCTTTTCATACTCTTTAAAGTTCTAATATGAGTTTTGTCATGCTTGATTATTATAAATATAAACTAGTTAATGCTTCTTGTTTCAAGCGTCAAGCTCAATATCTCTTTCTCTTTAGTTTTGTTTACTAGGGTACTCTATGGTAAGGGAAAGAATTTCATGATTTTGAGACTAAGATTAGTCACTTAAGGTTTTTTATTGAAGAGTTTGTAGTAAAAAAAACTTTAGTTTTCACTATTTAATTGGTAACAAACTCATCAGTCAACATCAAAATTATAAATTCTTTTGTGTATTTGTTGTTATTAATATATTTGTTAAAATATATAAGATTTTAGATTCAAAATGTTTAAGTTTATGTTGAGTAAAAAAGAATAATGCATACCCATGGATATCAAAACTCAAAATGAAAATTGTTGCACTAAATATTCAAGACTTTGAAGACAATAAAATATTCATATGTTCTTACATATTTTGAGAAAAAAGATATTAGGAGTATTCAAAAAATTCAATTTATTGCGTTATGGTTGAATAATAACTTGAAAAGATCAAGAATAAGCCTTTATGCCTATATCTATCAAATCATTCAGAATAAATTTGATAAAGATAATATTATTACTGTAAAGAAAAAAAAATATATTAGCTATTACTCAAATTTATGTAACCACATAACAAAGAGGTACTAAAACCCCTCAACTTTTAAGGGTTCCAGAGAATGCCCTTATTATTATTCTCTTCTTGAACATTTAAGTAACCCCATCTCTTTACAATACTGAGAAATTAATTTTTCATGCTTGTCAAAGTCAACTACCATGCTTGGTATTCTGTTTAACTATCTTTTATAGGTAAAAGAAGTTCTACCAAAAATATGTTTATCACAACTATTTATGTTATGTATTTTTCTTATAAATTATAAAATTTTAATACATAACGTAATCTCAGCAGTAGATATCACGTAATCTTAGACCACACCACTCCATTAGACATAGCTGATATCATTAATTCTGAACAGAGCTCACCAAAACCTATTCTTCCTCTGTGGTCTGCATTGCCAATGGTTGCAACAGTGAGTTTACATGATCTCTTGTCTTACCTTTTTTACGGTGCATCTATAACATTCAAAAAATGTACAAACTAAGGGTAGCCTTGTAAAAATAATATTTATTTTTTTAATGTTAAAAAGTTAAAATTATCTTAGAAGAAAAATTGAATGTCTCAAAAAATATCATGTAGCATGACTCAACAAATTAGAACTTTAAAACACTTCATACTTTTTTTTGTCTTATGCATAAATTTTTTTATATATATTATAAAAAAATATTAAAATTATATAAATTATATATATTAGGGATGATATTCTATGTTCTAATTGATTACGCATATATCTTATAATTAAAATTATGTATAAATTATATATTCTCTCATGTTGCAATAATATTTTTTTAAAATAATTTTAACTTAACTCTATAATTATGAATAATATACATTAAAGAATAAATATTTAATAATATAAAATAATTTTAGAATATAATTTATTTTAAAATAACACTTTTATTGTGTAGTGTAAAAAAAATATTAATAATATATATATATATATATATATATATTAATAACTTAAGACTCTTAAAATTAAAATTTGAACTAATAAAAAAAGTTTAGATAACTTTTATAAAAAAAATATGTATTCACAAAATTATAAAAATTTTATATAAGATAATAAAAAAAGTTAAATACAAATTTAAAATGAAACTAACAAAGATGTGAGTAAAAAAATAAAAATATTATAATATGAAAAAATATAATTCGCATATCATTATTAGTTAATTTTAATTATAAAATATATATGTGGTGAATTATAATTGAGAGTATCTTAACTAATATTTTGTTTTCCAAATAATAGACTTTCTTTTATATTATAAAAATTAATATTAAATTATTTGATTTTTTATTATTATTATTTTTTAAATAATAATTATTATTATATCATTAATATTTTTAATTTAATAACACGATTTAATTTGAAAAATATTTATTTTTATTAATTCAATAGATTATAAGACTATACATAATTTTAATTTAGTATTTCTCATCAATTGTATATTAAATAATAAAAAATATTGTAATTTGATTTTAGATAAAACTTATTATGAGAAAAACAAATTAATTTAGTACAAAACTAAAGTTGATTGATTGATACATATTTAATTGAAATAAAAATAAAATTAAATATTTAATATATTTTAGTTGAAATAGTTATATATGTATATTTATTTATATATAATAATTTTTATTTTATTTAAATATTAAATATTTATTCAGTATTTCAAATTGCTGTATATGTGTTATGAATCCAAATGAGGTTCACATTTATTATAAATTACCATGACATCTTTGGAATAACATGTATATATATGAAAGATTTAGTAATTCTTAAACACAACAAAAATAATTTCAAGATCAACGCAAAAGAGATGGAATGCTGTAGGAAAACAATAATAAGGAAAGGAAATGACAGTGACTCATCATTATTGGGTGATGAACAAGAAGTCATGATTGCAAGGCCTATATGGCTAGAGGCGCTGTTAACTGAGTCATTATTTGATCATTGTGAGATTCATCAATGAGGATTAATAATAATGTACAATAAAATCATTTTTCTGAGTGATTAATAATAATGTACAATAAATGAGGATTTTGATGTCATTCCCCAGGTGAAAAAAAGTGATGGGCACGAAATGGTTCGAAGGAAACATCTGAAAGAACACATAGATTGTTCTGATATTCAGGTAAGAAAAATGTTATTTTAAGTGTGTTTTGATTAGAATGAATAGTAATTACAGTGAATTGAATGGCAGCCACTTAGCGAGCGGCACCGAATGATATACTTAAAGCAGAAACCACGGTCAAGGCCATCCATAAGAGGCAATGGCAATGCTCGCTGCACTTGTGGAAGGGTTCTTAAGGAGCCTTTTCAGTTCTGTTCTTTATCATGCAAGGTTTCAAAACAGTTTATATAAATTCATTATAAACCCTAATTATTCCACTAATTAACTAATTCATTATAATTCTGATTTTATATTATTTTTGTAGTTCGGTCTAAGACATCACCTCAATGACGATCAAATTTCAAGGGACACCGTCAACAACAACAACGAGAGCACAAGTGGTTCGAATTCGTGCTTCTCTTTTCGAATCAGAAGAAGAAAGGGTATTCCCTGCAGCGCAGCTTCACCTAAGCGTAAACCTAATTGAGTTTTAGTTTGGCAATTTCTGCTGTACTTCTTCAATTAATTAGAGTTAAACTTTTATTTCCTTAAGGTTCATGTTCCCACATTTACTGCATACTATTAGGCTAAATCTTTAATTTCAATTGAAAAATAGGTTCAATAATATTTTGAAGTATTATTACATCAATGTTTTGCCTTTTTAACTTTTGATTGTATCTATATCTATATGTAATGTCATAGTCTGTCTACGAGAGCTTATTAATTTAGCTTAAGACAGGTTAGGTAACTCGAACCTCTGATTGGTTTGTTTATTTTTTAATTTTCTTTTTAATAAAAATATAAAATAGAAAAGAAAATATGTTTAGTTGGATTTTAGAAAATATTTTTCTTAAAATCATTTTCAAATTTAACCCAATTTAAAAATGAAATAAACTTGTTTTTATTTTCAAATCAAGCGCATTTTAATATTTTCTATTTTTGAAAACAAAAAATAAAATGTCAAATCTAACACATTTTTTGAATTTAAAAATAAAAACTATTTCCTGAAACCATTCAAGCAGTAGAGTTTTTATTCTTCATTATTTTTTCCTGTTTTCTATGCTTTTACTTATTGTCGTTGCGTGTGTAAAATTTTTTATTAGTATATTCAATTATTATAACTTTGAATATGTTTACTTATTTTCTAAAAGTAATTTTTTTATTTATTTTTAAATTAAAAAATTTAATAATTTATGAAAACAATAATTGATATTTTACAAGAAAATAAAATATACTAAATAATTTATTTTGACTTAATATGTTTGATCGCCGCTTTTATATATCTCTATGTGTAGCAAAGAAATTAAAGTCAATTAGTTATATTATAAAAATTATAAAATTAATTAGTCAATTGAATGTTATAAATTTATAAAAATACTTTTTAAAATAAAAAATAAAGTCTACTAGTATTGCATGTATATTGTTTTACGATAAACAATCTTAGAAACGAAAAAAAATCAAATATTTATATTATAAATCATTGCAAAGGTTAAAATTCACTTCCTTTCATCAAAGTAATGACCATTTTTATCCACAGTAAATTATTATATTTTATAAGATTTAATTTTAAAATAATTATACGTATAATTCAATTTTTGGTATATTTTTTTACTTTCTTTTATCTTATTTAACATATTACTTAATTACTCTGAATTCTTTTCTTTTCTCTCCTTTTTATTTTTATATGATATTTCAAAATAATCTATCAATTTTGATTCACCTAGACATAGACAATCCGAAGTTAACAATCTTAATAATTACTATATTTTTTAATATTTTCTTGATTAACTTTTAACGACTACACTTATCTTTATTTTTTTTAGAATATTCAACTTGTTGAAATATAACTTAGATGATTTATTAAAACTTGTTAGATAACCTTATATAAACAATTCTCTTTTTCACTTAAATTTTTTCATTTTATTTATTTTATGTGTATCATAATTTAATTTCCTTCTTTTGGCTCCAATTTATCATCGACTACATGGAATATTCTTCTCTTTTATTATTTAATTTTCTTTAAATAATTACATTATTAAAAATATACTTAAGAAATTTTGAAAGAAATTATATAACTTTGGATAAATGATACAATTTGAGAATATACCTTAATAAAATTTATCAAATTTACAAAATCCATCAAATTAATGTTTTACTATTAATGAAATATAAGAACATAAATAGAATTGTACATTAATGTATTAAATTAATTATAATTGAGTAGTTTTTTTCCCACAATCCTTGACGAGTATGACTCTATAACAGATCAACCAGCTCCATTTTTTTTTTATTACTTGAAATATATCAGTAAGGGTAAATATTTCTCGCATACTAAATCTCTTTTATTATTAATTATTATAAAAGCAACTAAAGTTATTGTTTAATATCCTATTCTAATTCTTTATCAATATTTCATAATTCATATTGACACTCATCACATCCAAGTACATACAATAATACAACCATCGATCAGAACATATATAATACTTCATTCATTATATAAACATTTCTAAGTTGACTTGTATATAATGATACATGTATCATATCATCTCAATTAAAATGTCACAATACATATTTTAAATTTAAAAATAAAAACTATTTTTTAAAAAATTAAAATAAAGACTGAAAAAAAGAAATATTTCCTAAAACCATTCAAGCAGTAGAGTTGTTATTCTTCGTTATCTCTCTCCTTTCTCTATACTTTTACTTATTGTTGTTGCATGTGTAAAATTTTTCACTAGCATATTCAATTATTATAATTTTAAATATATTCATTTATTCTCTAAAAGTAATTTTTATTATTTACTTGTATAATGTATAGAATTTATTAATTTTTTGAAAACAATAATTAATATTTTACAAGAAAATAAATTATATTAAATAATTTATTTTGATTTGATAAGTTTGATTCTTATTTATACATATTTCTAAGTGTAACAAAGAAATTAATGTCATCTAATTATATTATAAAATTTATAAAATTAATTAAGCAACTAAATGTTTAAAAAAATTTAAAAGGGCATTTTTGAAAAATAAATTTTATTTTAAAGTATATTAGTAATGCATGCATATTGTGCTACGATAAATAATATTTAAATGGCTAAAATTTATATTTGTGGGAAATTAACACATGAAATATATTAATTGTTACATATATCTATGTTACAAATAATTGAAAACGCTAAAATTCACTTCCTTTTTATTTAAGTAATAATCATTTTTATTCGCACTTTATTGCAAAAAATTATATTTTAGGATATTTAATTTTAAATTAGTTATATGTTTTTTAATTTAATTCTTGGTGATCTTTTTACTTTCTTTTATCCTATTTAACATATTAGTTAATTATTTTAGATTTTTTTATTTTCTATCCTTTTTTTATTTTTTATGATATTTTTAAATAATTTATTAATTTTGATTAACCTAAATAATTGAATGTTTTTATCTTAGTAATTACTAAATTTTTATAGAATGATATTTTAGAGTTTTTAATACATTTTTATTGCATTTTAATAGGTACATTTACCTTTTTTTTTTTTTTCCTTTTGAATATTCAACTTTTTGAAGTATAACTTGATGATCTATCAAAACTTGTTAATGTAAAGATTTTTTATTTTATTTTTTCTATGTGTATCATAATTTAACTTCTTTTTTCTTATTCTAAATTATTACTGGCCACCTTTAATACAAGTGTTTAAATAAGTCTTTAATATTTCATAGAAAAACACAAAATAGCTACAAAATAACAATGTTGTCGTGCTAACACTATGTGTGATCATATAGAAGTTGTTTTACAATTGTTAAAATATCGCTTGATGTTTGTTATGCTTTGTTTTGTAATACAAACTTAATAAGTGTATTAATTATTTTAACGTGAATAAAAACAATTATTTCCATGAAAATTGACAATAAAAAGCAGTAATTGGCATAAAATAAAAAGAAAATAATTCAATAAACATATTTTTACAATTTTTATGTCACTTAACCAATGAAAAGAACTTTAGCAAAGATGATTCAGAAATGTAAAAATCTAACAATGTAGAATCATGATAAAAATCAAAAAAATATTTCAAAATTATAAGAATAAAGTTAAAAATTATAGTTATAGAATAGATGAAATGTTAATTGAGGATGAAATCACAATGATAAAGGTAGTTAGGATTCATACTTCAACTGTATTCTCACTCATGTATAAAAATCAAGTTTCTAATTCAATTTCAAGATCTAATTACATGATTTAATTCTCTAGTGTGGTAAACCAAATGTCTTGCTATTTTATCCCAATTCTCAGATAAGAAAACTCAATTTCTAAGTGAAATTCAACTAAGAAAATTAGGAATAACAATAATTCAAAGGATCTCATTAATTTCCTCTAATTCTTATATCTAGGGTTTGTGGACAAGTGTACCTATCAAAAAATAATAAAGTAATTATAAAATAAGTTTTTAAAATATCGCTTTATAAAGATTATTTTCAAGTACTAAGAATATTTTAATTCAATTGGTTGAACTTAAGGGATACAAAATTTGTAATAACCTTAATTTATGATTTAGTTTATGTAATAATGTATAAAGAAGGAAGGGAAGTAAAATAATGAATTTCTTTATGCTTATGGTGTGTAAATTTTGAAAGAAAATTTAAAATTTTTGCTTTTATTATTCAACTCATAAAAATATAGAGGTATTTGAAACGATGTACACTAAACCTTTACCAATACATTATAACTTATTAAATAAATTTGTACTTAAACAGTAAAAAAATATACATATAGATATTCAATTTCTAATTAAGATACAAATTTTGATATTTACATATAATAATCTTAAAAATGCATTAGGACACCATTAAATCATGATGCTCTTATTTTTGTAACCATTTTGTGATAATTTATGAAGAATTTAAAACATAATTAAATATTCCTCATCATAATATAACTTACTAAGTAAAATTTGAACAATATTAAATAATTACTTCATTTGTGCTACTAAAATATATAAAAATAATATTTACAATTTATGATCAAAATATATTAAAACTTAAATTAAATAAGGATTTTGTTAACTTTAGCTCTTAAGACTAAGGATAAGCAACTAACAATATTAAATTTTATTAGAAAGAGAAGTATTTATTATATTTTTATAACTTGAGTACAATAACCATGTACTTTTTTTCATAAAATTTTCTATTTATAAACTCAGCCCTAAGGGCTGAGATTAACAAAACTCATTAAATAATTATAAAAGAATAAAAATTGAAGTACATTAGATTCTAACAAACAAATCACTCCCACACCAAAATATATTACAACTTATATATTATAATCACACTAATCAATATGAGACAACTCATAATATAATCATACAATCATTGTGCCATAACCCATATATCACAATTTTACAAGCATTATCCCTAGGATCCTTTGAGATCTTCCATAAGTCACTGGTTAGTTGTAGCAACATACATTCTTGATCCCTCATGTAATCAAACTTTATCCTATCCAAGTTTGAGAGAATCTCTCATATGATGTGTTTCCGGTGAAGATTAGTGACCACTGAATCAAGTAGTTGAGGGGCAAAAATATCTCTTTAGTGAAAGTGATATGGAATGCAAGTGATGCCACGTGAAAACCTGAGGATAAAATGAAGGAAGCATACCCTCATCTTTTCTAAAACTGGTGAATTTCGGGTACAAAATTCTTAAAAGGATGAGAGAGCTGTAATACTCTTTTTTTTCTTAATTGCTTTATTGTATTATTTGTTGTTTATTTTTTTTTTAAATAGAAAGCTTTTAAGTGTTGTTGGCTATAGAGGATCACGCTTAGGCGAGACATGTCTCGCTCAAGTAAGATTGAATTTTCTAGACCAGGTGTTCCAGAGCATTCTCGCTTAGGCAAGATGAGTCTCACCCAAGAAAGAAAGGGTAATGTCGTCCCAACTATCCTCTCGCCCAGGCGAAATGGATCTCGCTCAAGCGAGAAGGAATAGGGTGAATGATGAGTTCTCTAAACTCATTCTCACTCGGGTGAGAATATCAGAAAAAACTTAGAAAACCATTGTTTGGTGCTTTTGCCTAGGCGAGAA
Organism: Abrus pulchellus subsp. cantoniensis; assembly: GCA_024086825.1. Lineage (NCBI taxonomy): Eukaryota > Viridiplantae > Streptophyta > Magnoliopsida > Fabales > Fabaceae > Abrus > Abrus pulchellus. Next base: position 29,326,586 of record CM044050.1, on the reverse strand, counting down.
AGACTTCGCTCAAGCGAGAATGTATGAGTTTAAGAGGTATTTAAGAAAATTTCATTATAAAACTTGCATTACAATCTAAGTTACCTTTTCTCACATTCTCTCTATTCCCCCACCTTCCCTTTCTCAAACTCTGAGTTTCTTTTGAATCCAGACTCAAACATTTGTTTTGATCTTCTCCAAGTAAGTTTTTCGAAGCTTAGTTCTTCAGTCTTCCTTCTTTCTTTGTTTTCTCCTTTCTCTAAAAGTACTCTATTTTGTAATATCTAGGAAAATCGTATTCTCTTGGATGATATCTTCCACACATCTTTTTCTAAATCTTCAAATTTTGAGGTAAGGAGAGTTCTATCCTATCAATAAAATATAGTATATATTTTGTACTCATGAGAGCACTATTGTGTGTTTCTTACTTGCAAATATGTATTTGAATGAGATTTTGATTGTTGTGAAAAGTTAATGATGCATGTTTGACTAATTTGAAGTGATTTTAGTATACTCTTTTAGTATATGTGGTATGGACTTAATGTAACACCCCTATTTTTTATTTTTTATTAATTTTATTTTGTATAATAGTTGTTAATGCATGTTACTTGAAATTAGGAGAGTTTTAGGTGTGTGAGTTATAAAATTTCTTGCTGTAGCGAGATGTGTCTCCCTGTAGTTGTTAATGAGTGTTGTTTGTGATTGTTAATATTTGAGTAGAATATGTTAGAAAACGTGTAAGTGTGTAAGATGAGTCTCTATGTTTGTATGTATATTGAATAGTATAGAGTACGCACCCTTACATTTATTTTTCAAGTAATCAAGACTATCAGCACTGGACAGTGAAGGGATGGATGAAACCGCTATAGGATTAGAAATTTATTTGAACTCTGATGTAATTGAATTAATCTTATAGGAATGATTCGATACAAGTTATAACTCATCCTTATTTTGAAATATTTTAATAAACTATGTACGGAAAAAACTATTTTGAATGAAATTTCATTTTCTCCCATTTAGTAAAATTTAATATTTAAAATTAAATTTAAGATGTTACATTTCTAACTTAATTTTAACGAGAAATCAAATATAAAATGTCAAAAATGGTGGAAACCCAAGATATCTTTGATTCAAACTTAATTGTGGGAAAATTTGCAAAACTTTCTAACTAAATATTGACCATTTGAGAAGAAACTACGACAAGGAAGGGATAGTTTTTATTACACAAAATTTATATATAAATAAGCTTAAGAATAAGAGCATTCGTCCATCATTACAAGTTTTTTTTTCACTCTTTAAACGTAAAACAAGTTCATTTCTAAGGATGTGAAAGCGAGTTGACTTATCTTAACCTACTCTGCTCCGTCTCGCCTTGTAAAAACTTTCTCATAAATAAATTGGCTCATCTTGTTCTATTTTAAAAAATAGGTTAAATTTATTAGTTTAGCCTGTTTAAAGAAAGACTAGCAGTCTAACAAGCTAGTCACCAAAACAAAAACAAAAAAAAGTTTTTTTTATCAATTTATGCAAGTATATAATACTTTTGCGGCAAATTTGATAATCATTTTGCAATTGAATCTAAATCTCACTTCACGTTGATTTGTAAAACATAATATTTCCGTCAGCAAATGAATTGTGACGAGTGAAGCTATGACAAAACGTTTTCGTTACTGTGGCAAACAAAATTTATGACTGAATTTTACACAAATGTGCAATGAAATTGGTCGTGCCAATATTTAATTTGTTCTCTGTAGCGTTTAAGCTTGGCTAGTTATATATATATATATATATATATATATATATATATATATATATATAATCATGCTTGGTGCATTGATCGTGTGACGTGTGTATCTCTGAAAGTGAGAGCCAAACTTTTATCAAGACGATGGAATATTCTTTGTAGCATGCACTATTTTTACTTTCCTCTTGACTATGGATTCCCCTTTTACAAGTTTGCACCCCTCACTATGCATTCTGTGATACCTACTCCTTTATTACCGATGACTTAAGCACCCAAAAGAGACCTTATCCTAAAATGACTAATCCATTAAATAAGTCAACTTTAAGGTCTAATTCTACTAAATTGGGGATTCATGACACCGGAATTAAAATTCAAATTGAAAACCAATTAACATGTATATGTCCCGTGTCAAAGATGCATTACATCTGAGACACTACACAATGAACACTTCACCGGTCAAAGAAAACAAAATAGAAAATTACACAAAAGACACCAAAGGAAAGATCCAAATCAAAACAACTTAATTAAGAAAATTTATTTTCCTAAATCGCACCATAATTTTCCCATTGGCTAGCCAACTGAGATAGGGTCTGTGTTGAAGAACCATCTTTCAGTGCATTAGCAGCAGAATCTTTTAGCTTCCTCATTCTTTCACGCATTCCTTTACCTTCTTCTCCTTCCATAAGACACTTCATGACCTTAGCGATTTCCTCCTTTTCCACTATGCCATCTTCGTTAACCCTTGGCCTTAATGCTACTTTAAGTCCATCCGTTAACATCACTGCATTCATCCTTTGTTCAGCAAAGAGTGGCCATGTTATTAGGGGCACTCCCTCTTGCACACTCTCCAGAATCGAATTCCAACCACAATGGCATAGGAACCCACCCACTGATTTATGACTAAGGACTTGAACTTGAGGTGCCCACAAAGGCACAACCAAGCCTTGCTCTTTAGTCCTTTCCAAAAACCCATTTGGTAGGAACTGCAAAGGGTCCTCATTTACAGTCTCAAGGTAAGCAGCACTAACTGAATTACTTGGTGCTCTCAAAACCCACAAGAACCTTTGACCACTCAATTCCAAACCCAAAGCTAGTTCATTGGTTTGGTCTTGAGAGAGTGTTCCACCACTTCCAAAAGAAACATACAACACTGAACTAGGTGGCTGGTTGTCCAACCATCGTAAACACTCATCAGCATCCTTGTTGGACCCTTTCTGTGTAATGGGTCCCACAGGGTAAACTTTGATCTTGTTATTTTCTTCCTCTTCCAATGCTCTTATAGCACTTGATTCCATTTCTAGGAAGCTATTGATCAATATTCCATCAGCTAAAAGCATTCCTTTGGCACGTTCAAGAAAAAGCTTGTAAGTTTCGCTCGATCGATCTTGGGTTGGAGCTGGAAGATCACTCCCCTGTAGTGGAACACAACCTGGTAACGCTATAGGTTCTTTTAAGTCTTTGTACTCACCTGAAATTTGCTCATCTAGTTTTGGCATTTGTGAAAACAGCGACAGTACCATAGCTGCACCAGGGAAGTAAATGTAGGACAAAGCATTGAACTCCTTTGCAAAATCCAATGCTTGAAATGCAAAAACATCTACCATCAAAGCAGTTACAGGGGCTTTAGAGGACAAGGATTTTAGGACCTCGTGTATTGATGGCAGCGAGAAAGTAATAGTGAGTTGGATTAGGACCCCAGGGTATGCTCCTTGGGGTAATTGGTCTTTGTTAATTGGAGGAAGGAAGATGAAGTCTATGTTTGAAGGAAGGGTTTTAACGTAGGCTTTGGAGGAATCTGGGGGTGACCCAAGTGAGGGAATGATGCAAGTGACATGAAAATTTGGGTGATGCTGCACAAGTCGCTTGCTAAACTCAACTATTGGAACTAGGTGGCTAAAACCAGGACTCGGAACAATAGCTATGTGAGTTGCTTTTGCCATGGAATCACTAGTGTGGATTATAGATGTTGCCTGTTTATGAAGCTGGGTTTAAGACGATTTATATAGTAACCCATTCGCTAGTTGGATGCAACAGGGGATGTATAAGAGGAAAAACTTGTTTTCCCTTTGTTCTTTTCACATAACTTTCAAAGAGAAGTTTCGTCATGACGTAATTGCTTATGCAGCAAATTAAAATCGCATGTACGATTTTTCATTTGTTTTGTCCCTTCTTTTAACCTTAGCTTGAAGTGGCATCTTCCCAACTCAGCGGGTTATTCGTTGCTTTTTCGTTCGAATGCTTTGATTCTTCATCAGCCATTTATAATTTAGAAAATGTTTTGCCATAGAAATTGGAAAACAAAATAGTTGCATGTATTTTTTAACGTATATTTTTTTGTGATGTATGCATATATTATTATTATTATTATTATTATTATTATTATTATTATTATTATTATTATTATATAAAATTAGAATATCAAAGATAATTATAACGTAGTCATAGGCTTTCTCGAAGACATACTCTCTCGAGATAAGTTATCATACTTGCTCTTAATTTTGTAAGAATTAATAATTTTTTTTTTTGGTAAATCATCCTCTCAAATCACAACTTTCAATTAGACAAGTTAAGGAGCAACTCGCATGACAAGTATTCATTGACTACGAAGAAGATCTAGCAAAATATACAAAGTACTAATCCTTATTTCTTTCTATCATGAACTTTTAAGCTGAGGCCTACACTTTAATTTACACTAAGTATTTCATCTGGATTGTGAATTAACTTGTTTTTATTAAAAATAAAATAACAATTTATTATTAGATAATTCTAATATTTTTTCATTTGGACAAAATCAATAGCATAATTTTAATTAAAACAAATTAAAAATAGTTTTCAAAATGACCCTTAAGCTAATGAATAATTTTATAATGTGACTATATTTTACAAAACACATGATCCATTATGCAATATCTGAAGACAACTTTATCCAATTAAAACAAAATAATATTGAATGCCTTAAAGTCATAGAATTACATATTACTTTGAAAAATCATCATGTCTCAGCTCTAAATGACATTGATCACTAACATAGTGGTCTCAACGTCAAGCTTAAATTTGATTATGATACCTTAACTCCAAACGATAACAATTACCGACATAGTGATCTCAACAAAATTGAATACAAAATTACAAATATGCCTAAACTTTAATATAGTTTTAGTCTATAGCAACACAATAACTCTAACAACACTGAATTTTAAATTTAACAATTGATATAATAAATATGCATGTATATACAAAAATATATGATAAAAGATTATCCATTGTTCAAAATAAAGAATACATGTCAATCAAACATAAAAGTGTTCAAAATGAGAGGCCTAACATGATAAGAAAATGACATAACAAATAAACTTCCACTAACTAAAAACATCAAGGGAACTCACTATGCCCATGTTCTCAACATGTCTTTTAAAGACAATAGGCCTAAGTCCTTTGGTCAAGGGATCAACTAATATGAATCTATGTCAATATGATCTACCATTATAAAATTGTTATTCATAAGACCTCTAATAGTCAAATATTTCAATTATAAATGTTTGGATTCATTAGAAGTCTTGTTACTCCTTGTATAAAACACTACATTATTGTTATAATAGAAAATTCTCAATGGCCTAGCAATGAAGTTCGCAATATGAAATCTTATCACTAGATTTCTCAACCAAATAACATGAGTAACAACAACAAAACAAGCAATGAACTTTGTCTGAATGGTAGAAGAGACAACAAGAGTTTGTTTCTTACTCCAAGATATGACACCTCCAGCCAACATGAAGATATATCTTAAAGTCAATTTTCAATCATCATGGCACCCATTAAGATATGAATTGATGTACCTCACAATCTTCAAGTTATTAACTCTTCTATACACAAGCATATGCTTTTTTATTTTTTGTAAGTACTTTATTACTTTATTAGCAGTTATCCAATGATCATTCCTAGGATTTGATTGGTATATACTCAAAACATTGACTATAAAAGTGATGTCAAGCCTAGTGCATACCTAAGTATACACAAAACTCCCAAAAGCATTCCTAAAAGGTTTGTCATTCATTTCCATGCGCTCAATCTCATTCTTTGAACATTGATCTTTGTTCATTTTATCCCCTTTGACAACTGAAACATCTATGGGTTTACAATTTTAGATATTGAATCTTTACAAGACTCTATCAATGTAAGCTTTTTGAGATAACTCAATTGTATAATATGATCTATCTTTATGAATCTCAATTCCTAATGTGACGCTCTTAATTTATAAATTATTTATCATTTTAAGTAAATTATTAATTAAATCTTACTTAATCGTAATGTGGGAAAAACTTACCAATGTTTTAGATTTTTTGTTTCTCGTCAATCATTCTATGAAAGTTTAACAATACTCAAAATAATGAAATTTAAAATATAATTTAACATTTTTCATCATAACATAACTTACGAAATAAAAATAAAATTTTGAATAATAGTAAATAATTAACATATTTGGTATTACTTAAATACATGAGTTCAACATCCACTTATGATAAGCAAAATACATTAGGACTTAAATTAAATAATTATAAGGTCAAAACATTTCAAGTCCTAATAAGCATATCATTCCCACACCAAAATCCTGAGAATATGATCCTAGTCTGAATGAATTAATCTTCACTTCCTGAAAATATAAGTAAGGATAAATCTTCTCATCAACGCTAAAATAGAACTGAATAATTGATTTAATAATTACATAACACATCAAATAGAATGATAATCATATGAGTAATATTATAATACATACACTAAAATCATACCATTCAATATGTATACAATATTATCATAATCAATTATTATCTATTGAGGTTTTTCATATGTGTGGATAGTCGTCAATTAGCCATCATAATACGGATATAACGTTTTAGGTAACTCGAGGCTCTGATTGGTTTGTTTATTTTCTAATTTTCTTTTTAATAAAAATATAAAATAGAAAAGAAAATATGTTCAGTTGGATTTTAGAAAATATTTTTCTTAAAATCATTTTCAAATTTAACCCAAATTTAAAAATGAAATAAACTTGTTTTTATTTTCAAATCAAGCGCATTTTAATATTTTCTATTTTTGAAAACAAAAAATAAAATGTCAAATCTAACACATTTTTTGAACTTAAAAATAAAAACTATTTCCTGAAACCATTCAAGCAGTAGAGTTCTTATTCTTCATTATTTTTTCTCGTTCTCTATACTCTTACTTATCGTCGTTGTGTGTGTAAAATTTTTCACTAGCATATTCAATTATTATAATTTTCAATATATTCACTTATTTTCTAAAACTAATTTTTATTATTTACTTGTAAAATGAATAGAATTTATTAATTTTTTGAAAGCAATAATTAATATTTTACAAGAAAATAAAACATATTAAATAATTTATTTTGATTTGATAAGTTTGATTCTTATTTATACATATTTTTAAGTGTAACAAAGAAATTAAAGTCATCTAATTATATTATAAAATTTATAAAATTAATTAAGCAACTAAATGTTTAAAAAATTTAAAAGGGCATTTTTGAAAAATAAATTTTAATTTAAAGTATATTAATAATGCATTCATATTGTGCTATGATAAATAATATTTAAAAGGCTAAAATTTATATTTTAGGGAAATTAACACATGAAATATATATTAATTATTACATATATCCATGTTAAAAATAATTAAAAACGCTAAAATTCACTTCTTTTTTATTCGCACTTTATTGCAAATAATTATATTTTAGGATATTTAATTTTAAATTAATTATATATTTTTGAATTTAATTCTTGGTGATCTTTTTACTTTCTTTTATCATATTTAACATATTAGTTAATTTTTTTATTTTTTTATTTTCTCTCCTTTTTTATTTTTATATGATATTTTTAAATAATTTATTAATTTTGATTAACCTAAATAATTGAAAGTTTTTATCTTAGTAATTACTAAATTTTTATAGAATGATATTTTAGAGTTTTTAATACTTTTTTTATTGCATTTTAATAGGTACATTTACCTTTTTTTTCTTCTTCTGAATATTCAACTTGTTGAAGTATAACTTGATGATTTATCAAAACTTGCTAACCTTACATTAACAATTTTGATTTTTACTTAAAGTTTTTTTATTTTATTTTTTCTACGTATATCATAATTTAACCTCTTTTTTTTTTACTCTAAATTATCGTTGATCACTTCTAATACAAGTATTTAAATAAGTCTTTACTATTTCATAAAAAAACACAAAATAGCTATAAAATTTAACAATGTTACCGTGCTAACACTATTTGTGATCATATAGAAGTTGTTTTACCGTTGTTAAAATATCACTTGATGTTTGTTATGCTTCGTTTCTTAATACAAACTTAATACATATCGCTTGATGTTTCATTATGCTTCGTTTCATAATACAAACTTAATAAGTGTCTTAATCATTTTAACGTGAATAGAAAAATTTTATTTTCATGAAAATTAACAATAAAAAGCAATAATTGGCATAAAGTATAAAGAAAAATAATTCAATAAACATATTGTTCCATAATATAATCATACAATCATTGTGCCATAACTCATATATTACAATTTCACAATCATTGTTCCTAGATCTCTTGAGATCTTCCATAAGTATAGATAGTCACTGGTTAGCTATAGCAACATGGATACAACATATGCCAACATACATTCTTGATACCTCTCATGTAATCAAACTTTATCCTATCTAAGTTTGAGAGAATATCTCATATAATGTGTTTCCAGTGAAGATTGGTGACCACTGAATCAAGCAGTTGAGGAGACAAAATATCTCTTTAGTGAAAGTGATCTGAAATGCAAGTGATAAAGGAGACATCACGTGGGAACCTGAAGATAAAATGAAGGAGACATACCCTCATCTTTTTAAGAACTGGTGAATTTTGGAGACAAAATTCTTAAAAGGGTGAGAGAGTTATAATACCCTCTTTTTCTTAATTGCTTTATTGTATTAGTGATTGTTTGATTTTATTTTTAAATAGAAAGTCTTTGAGTGTTCCAGATCATTCTCGCTCAGGCAAGATGAGTCTCGCCAAGGCAAGAAAGGATAATGCCGCCCCAACTGTTCTCTCGCCTAAGCGAGATGAGTCTCGCTCAAGCAAGAAGGAATAGGGTGAGTGAGAAACCTTTTAGACCCATTCTCGCTTAGATGAGAATATCAAAAAATGCTTGAAAAATTATTGTTTAGTATTTTCACCCAAGTGAGCTGAGTCTCACCTTGGTGAGAGAGGACCTCGCTCAAGCAAGAATGTGTGAGTTTGAGGGGTATTTAAGAAAATTTCATCATAAAAACTTGCAATACAATTTAAGTCACCTTTTTTCTCATTCTCTCTACTCTCTCATCTTCCCCTTTCTCAAAGAAACCGTTTTTGGACCCCCAAGTTTCTTTTGAATCTAGACTCAAACATTTGTTTCGATCGACTCCAAGTAAGTTTCTTATAACGTAGTTCTTCAGTCTTCCTTCTTTCTTTGTTTTCTCTTTCTCTAAAAGTACTATATTCTGTAATATCTAGGAAAAGCATAGTCTCTTGGACGATATATTCCACAAATCTTCTTCTAATCATTTCAAGATAAGGATAGTTCTATCCCATCAATAAAATATAGTAGATATTTTATAATCATGAGAGCACTATTGTGTGTTTCTTGCTTTCAAATATTTTTTTGAATGAGATTTTGATTATTGTGAAAAGTTGATGATGTAGGATTGGTTGACTTGAAGTGATTTCGATATACTCTTTTAGTGTATGTGGTTTGGACTTAAACTTAGAACCCTAAACCCTAAATCTTCATTTCAAGATAAGGAAAGTTCTATCCTATCAATAAAATATAGTAGATATTTTATAATCGTGAGAGCACTATTGTGTGCTTCTTGCTTGCAAATATTTGTTTGAATGAGATTTTAATTGTTGTGAAAAGTTGATGATGTAGGTTTGGTTGACTTGAAGTGATTTCAATATACTCTTTTAGTAATGTGGTTTGGACTTAATCTTGAAATGCTTTACTTTATGCATGGTTCACGTAACTAATGGATGAGAATGAGTTGAAAGAAAGAGTATTACGTGTAAAAATTATGAAATAATTAGTGTGAATAGTTACAGAAATATACTAGCGGCATAGAATATGAAGCTAAGTGTGAAAATATAGAAGAAATATGGAGTGGTGAATAACATTCGCTTGTGTATACATAATCTATTAAGTGCGAATGCATGACATGGTTTTACACTCATTTCCTGACTAACATTCCTGACTATATTTTTGTTAAGAGGCTGTATATTGTATACGTTGTATCCATATGCAAAGGCTAAGTGACGACTATTTATCTATTTGTGTAAGACCTTATGAAATGATGAGAAAAACTAATAATTGTGATCACAATATATGAGAATGTGCTTAAACAAGAGAAAGAAATGTATTGAATATGTAATGGAAATATATTGTATGGTGACATTTTGATGTGCTTTTATTATTTTATTTAACATTGTGCTAGAATGGAATTGATTATGTTTTAGTGATGAATAATGAACTCATCCTTACAAATGTTTTCAAGAAAAAAGGATGGCAAATATACAAAGACTCATTAGGTTGTTAGAATGGTTTATAAATAATAGGCTAAATTATATAGCTAGAGAGTGACAATGGCTCTGTCACTATAAATTTGCTACAAATAATAATAATGAACCTGATAATGTTTTATATTGGAGATGACAATAGAGTATAATATTACTTTTGATTACCCTATTAAACATAGGATTCACCATACACTTAGTTTGTACATATGTCAAGGAACAAACGTCGGATGTCGCGAACTACGTGTACACTTTTCATGACCACGACTAGATAGGAAGACTAGATACTTTTATCCGAGAGCTGGTGACAAGCACTGAGATTGTTGCTGACACTAGAGACCTTGGTGCTTATGAAGATCTGACACCGGAGGAGCTAGCGGAGATAGATGATTGGTTTAGGAACAATGATTAGAAACGTGTCTTAGTGTTTTGGAGTGGATATTGATTGCTCTTTGGACTTAGATTATTTTGACATTGTACGTATGTAAACTAAGTTTTAATGTATTTTGATAATGACCTATAATTATTAAACTTTTACATATAAATAAACTACAACTTACGTATATTTCATTATTGTTTAATGTAAATTTATTCATTAAAGTATGATTTATCTTTTGTGTTTTTGAATAACTATGAATATTCTTGTAAATTGAATCATGCGAAGAAAGTTTTGAATTTTATTACATTTTTATATTACATATATAATAAATTCATTTATTTCCTCTAGCTCATTATAAATTATTATATAAACTAAATAAGAAATTAAGTGTGTCACACTTAACCTACATCGAATTAAAAAGACTAAAATTTAATTTAAGTTCAAAATTTAAAGTTCAAATTTTACATTTTGTTGAACAAGTTTGGCCAACTCATATTTTCAACTCTATATCAAAAATACATGAATAACTAATTAATTAAAAATCTAACAAAGAGAACTTTTCTTCTTGCAACTATTTTGATTAATTCAAATTGAATTTATTGTAAGTGCTTATCTTAATTTTTAGATATTTAAAAAATAATATAATAAAATCCAACACAATGTACTAGAATTTTACTGACTAGTAAAATAAAAATGAGTTATTCTAACAAGTATCTTAATATATTAATTCAAAAAAAATTTAAATAAGTTATTAATCTCTAGAAATATTACTTAGTTTTGGTTTAGTTCGTACAAAAAAATTTTGATGATTTAAGCTACTTAATCTATAATTGATAAATCATATGCTCTTTTACTTTAGGAGACAGTGTAATCAAGTTTTATCGCTAAATTTGTTTTAGTTTATTTGATTATTTTATGAATTAAATTTATTTTTAATTTTTATAAATATCACTTAAATTGATATATTTGTAATTTTTTATTAATTTAAATATTTTAAAAGTTATAACTTTTATTCTAGTCTATATATTAATTATCATGGAGCATGAATGAATCAATTAAGTAAAAATTATTCTAACTTAACATGTAATCTCAAATTCAAATATCAATGAATGCTATTATTGTAGTTTTCATAATGATCTTACTCACTTGGTATAAGATTGTTTTTACAAGAAGATATATATAGTCTAAACAAAAACTGTAACACTTTACATTTCTCCATCTTAAATATATTGATTTTATAAATTTTTAGAAAGAATAACTAACTTTTTCTTATAACAATTAATCAAAATTTTCAGAGATAAAACATTTCATAACAGTTAATTTGTATACAAACAAATTTAAGAAAATAACTGCATGAAATATATTACAAATTAATATATACATATAATTACTCATAACATATCAAAATTTATAACAGTTCATGCTCATTCCCACATACTGAGGGTTTGAAACTATTCGTCTATATCATGTCAGCCTTTAATTTTTGCTAAGTCCTCAATAATTAATTCATCATCCTTTCCAAGATAGGCGTCACCAGAATCTGTCACCATTTCTATACTAGAAAATCTGTCAAATGTATAACTATTAAGTCTTTCTAACAAACTGTGATCATGATAAGTAAATACATTATTCATAATCCGAGAAAGCTTATTCTCTGGTATAGATAAAAACTGAGAGACTGATGAATTTGACCACTGGTCGAAAAATCAAAAGGAACTGCATAATGATAGACTACTTCTAATGTGTACTCTCTATCACTTCCAAAATATACTGTGAAATGTAAATGTACAATACGTCTATATTTCCTAAATATATAATTTAATCTACTACTAGCATAAACATCTGCTATATAAATCCACATGGGATGTGTTGTCATTATTGCTATCTGCAGAGTGGTATAAGGGTGAGTAACTATTCTACCTTTCAAATATAACGCAATTGCATCATATCACTTATTACCATAATTGTAAATATGCAATAATCATCACTTCATAGCATGTATTAATTATTCTCTTCCTAACATACAAATTAACATAATTTCAATATATTTTTATTATTCCATTTCTAAATACGCACTTTCAGTGCACTGTGATCACAGTCATTTGATACCTCCAATAGTTTTTGAGGTCTTATTCAATCATGTAAATAGTTCCCAGTTAGCTCATACAATACGAATACAACGTATGCAATTACGAGTCTCTTAGCAAAGACATAGTCAGGAGTCAGAAAATAAGTGTGAGGCCATGTGGCCCATTCGTACTCAACAATAATATGTGCACAATCGTGAATATTACTCACCACCCTACATTTTTCTAAGATTTCCTTATCATCTTTGGACTCTATACCTCTAGTGTATCTCTGTAACTGTTTACACCAATCCATTCAACTTTTTTATTCATTTCCCAATTCTATCATAAAGTCATGCTTAATAGCAATTTCTGACCAACCTCCAACCCATGGTCTCAATAACCACATTATTCAATAAATCATCGATGATTTGTTCATCATATTCAAATATTTTTCAACAATAAAGTCATATCACATTCAATATATTCCTCTCATATAATCAAAACTAGTTTCATCATAATATCATGTTTACTCATCATACATTTCATATTTACATAGTAAAATCAATTAACTATGACATCAAACATATTCATATTAGCAATCTTTCTTCATTATTACCTATTATTCATGCATATATCATAAAAATGCTATATAAACATACTCTCCTAAGCTCAACATATAACCTAGAATATATAATGATAAAATACAGCTCTCTGTACCTTATAATGAAGATCTAAATGAAGATTGATGATGAAGAACATCATAAAATAGCACTTATACCTATATAACATGAATTTGTTCCTTAAGAACAAGATTCAAAAAAAACGAACGGTAAAAATACGATTAAACTTAGGAAAACTTACTTAGGATCGTGTAAAATGATTCTACAATCTTAAATTCAAAGAACAATCAAGGTTTTGAGGAGTTTTATCTGAAAAGGAGAGGTGAAAGTTGAGAGAAATAAAAGAGAACATGGTAGGAAAATATGATTTTTCATGCAGAAAAACCCTTAAATGCCCTCAGAATCACGATATTCTTGCTACAGTAAGTCTTTCTCGCTACAACGAGATATTACTCGTAACACTCCTCGCTACAGCGAGTCATTTCTCGCTCTAGCAAGACTCTCTCGCCATAGCAAAAATATCAGACAAAATTACACTTTGTTTTCTACACTTTTCGCTACAGCGAGGAATCTCTTGCTACAACATAAGCGCTCTAAAATATTTCATTTTGTTACATTGAGAGCCTTACAGTTCTAACACTTTACTACTTTTTCTAATCTCTTTCAATATATGTAAATTTAACATAATCATGTAATTATGAGATATATATAAAAATAGAGATTTAAAAAAAATAATATTCTATCTATTAACTAGTAACTATTTAGGTAGAACTTATATATATTATATGGTTATCTAATAATAATATTGTCATAATAAATGAAACGTGAGTTATTTATCTTCAATCCATCTTAATTATTATCTCATTCAATGCAAGTTAGCTTCTAAACATTAGTAAGTATAGTAACGTTGTAGCACGACAAGAAAATAAATAAGCTTATACAATGAAACCTTTAATATTTAATTTAATTCATGGCAAGTACATAATAATAGTTTCTCAATAATAATTCTCCTCGTACCTTACTAGGGGACTACTACATTAAAATAACATATCACGTCACTGATTAAAAAATGTTTTTGATATCAATATTAGTATGAACAAAATTTAGGTGTACTTTTTAAAATATTTTTAGTATTATTTTTTAATTAAAAATAGAATGTTACCATAATAACCTATAACAACCTCAATTGTCAAATTTTTAAAAAGTTAAACTCTAATTTTAATTAGAAATAATAAATTATATATAAAAATTGTAGATAAGTTTTTTCCTATCATTGCAAGTATCTAAATCTTAAAAATAATTGTTCCACACATTGATATGATGTGACACATATGGTTAGCAGAAGAATTAAAACAAAAATAAAATAAAAATTATAGGTACCTGAACCATCCTTTTTTTTTTATAGCGACTAAAATTTAATTGAATGATATTTGTAATGATTAGTAAATTTATTCAAGACTTAAAAGTATTAAATATATCATATTTAATCATTTTATTTATTTAAAATTAAATATTAAATAGTTTTTATATTTTTAATGAAAAAATGTTAAATTGATCTTCAAAGATTTGAATCATTAAAATATATTTTTAAAAATTTAATTTATCATCAAATTAGTTATTTAAATATCTAAAATTATCACCATATTAATTTTTACAAAATATTAAAGTGGTAAAAAGAATAACTTAATAATAAACTAAATCTTTAATGAAATATTTAATATTTTAATTATTAGTTCTTGCAGTGGAGTAAAATAGTAATAGTACTCATTTAAATACAAAATAACGGAAAATTAACGTGTTAACAATTAAAATACTTGAAGGTTCAATTAAGTGACTCAACTTTTTAGATGACTTATTCGATGACACTTTCATCTTTTAATTAAATAAGTTAAGGATTTTATCTACTTTAGTATATTAAATATTTTAAGAAATATTTTATTTTATTTTATTTTTTATAATTAAGCATATATTAGCATTTGCTAATAAAAGAACAAACATCTCATTAATAATAGTAATTATATGATCATATTGAATTACAAATTTTTATTCATCCCTCATAAGGAAAATAAGTTAGACTCTACCCATTAAAATTTATGATTTAACTTTTTTAAAGCCTAATATAATTTGACGTATTATGTGATATTTTTAATTTAAATTTTTTAAAGACTTAATCAATTGAATAAGTAACGCTTGAAATTAAGAAAAAATCTATTAAATCTATTAAAATGATTTATTTAAAACTCATAAAAGTTATAATAATATATTAAATAATTTTATATCAAAATTATAATATAATATTATATTAAATAAATTAAATTTTTAAATGAATAAAATTTTAAATTATAAACTATAATTCTTTTTATTAAGGTTAAAAAGTGTTTCTATCACTATTGTTTGATATGTTTTGTACGCATAATATTGATTTATATTTATGCTATCTTGATTACATATTTTGATGAAATAAAAATATATAATTTTATTAATATATTCAAGATGTTAAACTATTTTTTTATAATTTATTTAAATATAAATTTTATTAAAATTTATAAAAACATACTTATTTAAATATTTTAATACATATTTATAAATAAACATAATGGCTTATTGAAAGTTTTAATACAAAATATATCATTAAAAAGGCTAATACTAAAACAGTCTTTTAAAAAGACTAATAGAAAGCATGATAGATAATTTAATTTATCAGACTTACGCTTTAAAACTATTAAATAGATCAAACTTATTCATTCAAAGCCTAATTTAATTTAATTTATTTTTATTTTTAATTATCTCATATTGAATAAAATAAAAGAAATTTTTTTTGTTATGATTATAAATTAGCAAAACTAAATAATCAGTGTTAATTAAAAAAATTACAAATATTTTAAATAAAAATAGATTGATTTTAGCTGTACAGAATGTAATCAAGAAAATTATTTTCTAACAATAAAAAAGGACAACGAATTTTGTTTTTCAATTCTGAGACATATATTTTATATGCGCATACAAAAAGAATTAAAAATAAAAAATACAAAATAATATCACATATAATATTAATATATGAACGTTCA
Source organism: Abrus pulchellus subsp. cantoniensis (assembly GCA_024086825.1). NCBI lineage: Eukaryota > Viridiplantae > Streptophyta > Magnoliopsida > Fabales > Fabaceae > Abrus > Abrus pulchellus. The sequence continues at coordinate 29,310,133 of CM044050.1, read as the reverse complement.
TATGGTAAAATTAATTATTATCAGTCGATCCATTTATGCTTATTGTTCAGTTTTTTGTTTCTAAAAATTCGAGTTTTAGGATTGAGTGGTTCCATTGAGAACCAACTACTTGTTTTTTCTGATTTCTTGGAGCGGTTGATCAGTCTAATTCTTAAAATAATGTAAAGGACATCGTAAGTATCCATCTACAGACTACAGGTGCCACCATTTGAATCATGTTAATTTCGTGTCTGTATCTCTGCAAAAACATAGTAGAAAACCAAATACAAGGTAATTAAGAAAGAATAAATCTTAAATCGTGATAACCACAAAAACTAATTTTTATCTAAAAAGGAAGACTTGACTTTCACATTTCATCACCAATACCTAATAACAAAGGTTGTTATGAAAAAGACATGTTTGGGCAGGATCGATGTTCTTACAATGACACACAAAATTGGAAATTAACGAAATGTTAAAATACTCATGTTTGAACTCACATCACCACTTCATTTCGTCCACGGCAAAACATTACTACGTGGTCTCCTACAAATTAATCTATCTATATTATTTTTCATAAAACAATGACAAACGTTCACATATATCACAATATGTATTTACCAATCCCTCACTTACACTAATAAATGATGATACACTAAACAAATACACAGTATTGCCATATAAAAACACCATCAATCTTCCCAAAAATCATCAACCTTCAATCCATGGAGAAGCAAACCCACATAGTGATTGTTCCTAGTCCTGGGTTCAGCCATCTACTTTCAATCATTGAATTTTCCAAACGTTTAATCCACCACTCCAATGGCTTACACGTTACATGCCTCATTCCCACACTTGGGTCTCCCTCTGAGCCCTCCAAAACCATCCTTCAAACCCTCCCTTCAACCATTCACTCCACTTTTCTTCCCTCAATTCATTTCAATAACATACCCGAAGACACTCCAATAGCAGTCCAAGCTCAACTCACAGTGACTCACTCTCTTCCCTTTATCCGTGATGCGTTGGAGACCTTAAGTTCAAGCTCGAACCTTGTTGCTATTGCTGCTGATCTTTTTGCAAGTGATGCTCTTACTTGTGCAGAAGAGTTCAACATGTTGTCCTTTGTTTACGTCCCGTCATCAGCTATGACACTGTCTTTTTGCTTGTATCTACCAAAGTTGGATCGAACAGTTTCTTCTGAGTTTAGAGACCTAAAAGAACCCATTGAAATTCATTGTTGTGTTCCCATCCATGGGAGAGATTTACCGAAACCCGTTCAGGATCGAACTAGCCAAGTCTATGAGTTGTTTCTTCAACAATGCAAACAACTCCATTTAGCTGATGGGGTCTTGGTAAACAGCTTCAGAGGTATTGAAGCAGGGCCTATAAGAGCATTGACAGAGGAAGGATATGGGTACCCCAGTGTTTATCCGATTGGACCAATTATACAAAAAGGATCAGGTGATCTGAGAAATGGGTGTGAATGTTTAAGGTGGTTGGAGAATCAGGTAACCAATTCAGTTTTGTATATTAGCTTTGGAAGTGGAGGGACACTTTCACAAGACCAACTCAATGAGCTAGCTTTGGGGCTGGAAATAAGTTGTGTTGGGGTATCAACGCAATGCGGAAGACTGGATCGAATTTAATTGGAAATGAAGAGAAGGAAGAGAATAATGAAGACAAAATTTTAACGTGGGAAAAACTTCAAATCGGAGAGAAAAAAAACCCACGAACAACGACGAGCAAAATAATTCCACTATGTAAAAGGGAGAGTACAAAAAATCCTCTAAAATTATGAGGACAAAGAGTAATAAATCACTCTATTTTTTTCTCTCAATAAATACTCTCTCAGAATAGAATAAGAGCTACAAAATAACACTCTCAAATTTCTTCTTCTGATCAGTGAATGATCGATTTCAGTGTGTCATTCAATCGTTCCTACACTGAGTATTTATAGGCAAGGTTTTGTGAAGATTTTCAATATTGCTACAGTAAATTACTGTAGCAATTTTGACAAAATATGATCGGTGCCTACCAAATGCAAAAATCAAAATCGGTGCCTAACTTTGCAGGATTAACGAAAACTGAGACACCCTTTTTGACTAACAATCTCCACCTTGGATCAGTTTTGATAAATTGCTCGACGTCATTTTACCCCGAAGGGTGTTCAAGTACTGTAGAGACCAACCAAGTCCAAAAAATGTTGGAACTTGGCCTTTGGAAGAGGCTTAGTAAGCATATCAGCTGGATTCTCAGCTGTATGAATCTTCTGAACAACGACTTCACCCTTAGCAATAATTTCTCGGATAAAATGATGTCTCACATCAATATGTTTTGTCCTATCATGGTAGCGGTTATTCTTGGTCAAGTAAATAGCACTTTGACTATCACAAAACACAGTAAGAACATCCTGTGTAAGACCAAGTTCATTAATCAGACCTTTAAGCCAAAGAGCCTCTTTCACACCCTCTGTTGCTGCAACATATTCAGCTTCATCGTAGACAATGATGGAAGAGACCGAAGCCGAGCTTTCCAACTAATAGCACGATTCTGAGAGTAAATATGTAACTAGAAAGAGATCTTCTTTTGTCAAGATCGCCACCATTATCCGAATCAACAAAACCTGTAACTTCAGTTGTTGCATGATTTCTATCGAATACCAAGCCAATATCAGAAGTACCTTTGAGATACCGAAAAATCCATTTTACAGCACTCCAATGATCCTTTCCAAGATTATGCATATACCGACTCACCATGCTAACGGCATATGCTAAATCAGGTCTAGTGCATACCATAGCATACATAAGACTGCCAACAGCACTAGCATAAGGAACGCGTGACATACGCTCCATGTCTTCCTTTGTCTTAGGACAAAGATCAGATGATAACTTGAAATGTGCAGCAAGTGGAGTAGAAACAGGTTTGCAATTAGTCATATTAAACCTGTCAAGCACTTTCTCAACGTATTTTTGTTGAGATATAAATAATTTACCAGCTTGACGATCCCTGCAAATCTCCATACCAAGAATCTTCTAAGCTGCACCCAATTCTTTCATCTCAAACTCATTATTGAGTTGAATTTTCAATTTCCTGATTAGAGACTTGTTACATGATGCAATCAACATATCATCAACATATAGTAACAAGTATATGTAAGATTCATCAGGAAGTTTTTGAAAATAAATACAGTCGTCATATTGACTTCTGCAATAACCTTGCCCAATCATAAAGGAATCAAACCTTTTGTACCATTGTCTCGGAGCTTGTTTGAGTCCATATAAAGATTTCTTCAATCGGCAGACAAGATGCTCCTTACCAGGAACAATAAATCCCTCAGGTTGCTCCATATAAATTTCTTCTTCCAGCTCTCCATGGAGAAAAGCTGTCTTAACATCAAGTTGCTCTAATTCCAAGTCAAATAAAGCAACAAAAGCAAGCAAAACACGTATAGAGGTATGATGAACAACAGGTGAGAAAATCTCATTAAAGTCAATACCTTCCTTTTGGCTGAAGCCTTTAACAACCAATCGTGCCTTGCATCTAGGATCTTCAATCCCAGGAATGCCGTCTTTCTTCTTATAGACCCATTTGCATTTCAAAGGCCGTTTGCCTTTGGGAAGTTCTGTTAAACTCCAAGTACCATTCTTATGAAGACTTTCAATTTCTTCATTCATAGCCACTAGCCATTTTGAAGAATCAGCACAAGAAACAGCCTCAGTATAACTGGCTGGTTCAATGTCATTATTTATTTCTTGTGCAACAGATAATGCATATGCAATTAAATTATCATCATAGGCATAATTTGCATATCTTGCTGGCTTAGTAATCGTCCTTCTTGGTCTGTTTTGGGCAATTGAATACTCCTCTTCCTGCGGCTGAATTGGAGAAGTGGTAATCTCATCAACATCATCATCACCACAAATATCAGAGTTAGACTCATTGATAGAAGAAGATGGAACATCAACATTAGGAGTTGTAGATTTTAACTCTAACTCCACCTTCTCGCTAGTACCCTGCAAATTATTAGTATCAGTAGAAGAAATCACAGAAGATTGTTTTCCAAAAGATAATAAAGCATCCTCGTTAAAAGTCACATCTCTACTGAGAATTAATTTTTGTGACTTAGGATTCCATAAACGATATCCTTTAGATTCAGATGCATAACCAAGAAATATGCACTTAATAGCTCTTGGAGCTAATTTGCCATCATTGACATGTGCATAAGTAGGACATCCAAAGATTCTCAAATTAAAATAATCAACAGGATTACCCGACCAAATTTCTTCTGGAATTTTGAAATTAAGTGATAAGTGCGGAGAACAATTAACCAAGTAACAAGCAGTTGATACTGCCTCGTCCCAAAATTCACGTCGATGCCATAACCCAGCATTTGAGAGCATACAACGAGCTCTCTGAAGTAGAGTCCTGTTCATTCGTTCTGCAACACCATTCTGCTGGGGTGTTCTTGGAATAGTTTTATGTCTAGCAATTCCATGATTTGCGCAGAACTCATTAAATTCACCGTCACAGAACTCCAATCCATTATCCGTTCTGAGCTTCTTGATTTTTCTCCCTGTCTGGGTTTCAACAAGAGTTTTCCATTTCTTAAAAGTGGGAAAGGTCTCATTTTTATACCTAAGAAAATAAACCCAAACTTTGCGAGAAAAATCATCAATAATAGTCCTCATATAACGGCGTCCTCCATAAGAGGGAACTTTAGAAGGCCCCCAGAGATCAGAGTGAATATAATCAAGAATACCCTTTGTACGGTGAGTTGCAGTAGAAAAACTTACTTTTTTCTGTTTTCCAAAGACACAATGTTCACAAAACTCCAACTTACCGATACCTTGATTACCAAGGAGACCTTGCTTGCTCAAAAGATGCATGCCTTTTTCACTCATATGGCCCAGGCGCATGTGCCATAACTTGGTGACATCATTATCAAGCATAGAAGAAGATACAGCTGCTGAACCTGTCACAACAGAACCTTGCAAGAAATATAAAGTACCAACTCGGTTACCTTTTAACAAAACAAGGGCACCTTTTGATACCTTTAGGACTCCACCTTCAGATGAAAACTTGCACCCAAGAGATTCAAGGGTGCCAAGAGAGATGAGATTCCGCTTTAATTCAGAATAAAGCGAACATTAGTCGTGGTCCTAACAACACCATCATGAGCCTTGATCTGAATAGTACCTATTCCTTCAACTTTGCATTGAGTATCATTAGCCATCAAGACAATACCACTATTAACTGGTTCAAAAGTGGTAAATAGATCCCTATAAGCACACATGTGGTATGTGCATGCAGAGTCAAGAAGCCACTTATTTTTACTTCTCTTGTCAGAAGAGACAATAGATGCCATAACATCTCCATCGTAATCGGTCTCAATATTAGCAGCTTCAACAACAGGTTGTTTACCTTTTTCTTTCTTTTGTTTATTTTCTTCTTTTTCTTTAAGATAAAACAATCGAAATATCATGCCCATATTTTTTGCAATAACGACAGGTAGTGTTAGATTTTCGTCCCCTAGATTTGGATCTACTCTTTTTGTGACTAGTATTCCCTTTAACTTGAGTTCTACCTCTAACACTTAGACCCTCACCCTTGTCCTCAGAATGAATTTCAAGATCAAATTTTTCTTTGGACAATAAATTAGATTTAACATCTTCAAAGGATAAGGTGTCATTATTACCATACAACATAATTTCTTTGAAGTGTTTGTAGGTAGAAGGTAAGGAGACAATCAACAAAACAGCTTTATCTTCATCATCGATTTTAATATCGATATTTTGCAGATCCATAATAATAGAATTAAACTCATCAAGGTGAGATTGAATGGGAGTACCTTCTATCATACGGAACGTATATAATCGCTCCTTGAGACGAAGCTTGTTGGCGAGGCTTTTAGTCATATATAAAGTTTCCAACCTTAACCACAATTCCGCAGCGGTGGTTATGTCGGCCACTTCACGTAGAACCTCCTTGGACAAGCAAAGTTGGATTGCTGAAAGTGCCTTTTCATCCAACTCGTCCCATTGCTCATCAGTCATGGAAGCCGGTTTTTTTAATTTTCCATCTAAAGCTTTCTTTAATCCGTTCTGAGTTAGAACAGCTCTCATTTGGACTTTCCAAATAGAAAAGCTAATCTTGCCATCAAACTTCTCAATGTCAAATTTTGTAACGGTTGACATTTCCAATTAAATAACTGCTCTGATACCACTTGTTGGGGTATCAACGCAATGCGGAAGACTGGATCGAATTTAATTGGAAATGAAGAGAAGGAAGAGAATAATGAAGACAAAATTTTAACGTGGGAAAAACTCCAAATCGGAGAGAAAAAAAAACCCACGAACAACGACGAGCAAAATAATTTCACTATGTAAAAGGGAGAGTACAAAAAATCCTCTAAAATTATGAGGACAAAGAATAATAAATCACTCTATTTTTTTCTCTCAATAAATACTCTCTCAGAATAGAATAAGAGCTACAAAATAACACTCTCAAATTTCTTCTTCTGATCAGTGAATGATCGATTTCAGTGTGTCATTCAATCGTTCCTACACTGAGTATTTATAGGCAAAGTTTTGTGAAGATTTTCAATATTGCTACAGTAAATTACTGTAGCAATTTTGACAAAATATGATCGGTGCCTACCAAATGCAAAAATCAAAATCGGTGCCTAACTTTGCAGGATTAACGAAAACTGAGACACCCTTTTTGACTAACAAGTTGTAAGAAATTCTTGTGGGTTTTGAGGGCACCGAGTAGATCTGCCAATTCTGCTTACCTTGATTCTGAACCTGATGATCCTTCACGATTCTTACCATGTGGGTTCATTGAAAGGACAAAAGAACAAGGTTTGGTGGTTCCCTCGTGGGCACCTCAAGTTCAAGTCCTTAGTCATAGTGCAATTGGTGGGTTTTTAAGTCATTGTGGATGGAACTCTACCCTTGAGAGTGTCATGAATGGTGTACCTCTTATAGCATGGCCACTATTCGCTGAGCAGGGAATGAATGCAGCTTTGTTAACTGAGGGCTTAAAAGTGGCACTAAGACCTAAAGCTGATGAAAATGGTTTGGTGGAAAGAGGGGAGGTTGCTAAGGTTGTGAGAAGACTACTACAGGGTGAAGAAGGAAGGGAAATTGGTAAAAGAATGCAAAATTTGAAGGATACTGCTTTGAAAACTCTGCAAGAAGAAGGGTCACGTACCAAGACTTTAACTCAGTTAGCAGTCTATTTGATGGGTAAATAGGAGCGTGAATGAGCTTATGTAATTGACCTTTTGTCCCCTCCTTTCTTTTGCCTTGTTTATTTGTTTTGGACATCATCTGCACAAGTAAGGATTTTAGCAGATTTTGGTAGGTACTGTGGATTTGACAATAGAAAATGAAATTAAGAGTGTATGGTTATTATAATTCAAATCCTTATCATCTTATAGTTTTCTTGTCAATTTGGGAAGAAAAAAATTGATTTGATAAACAACATTTTGCTTTCTTTCTCTTTTGATACATACGATACCAAATAAAATTAAGGAAGTGATTTTGGAATGCATGTTTTTCTGTTTTTACTAACTTTTTCGGCAAAACTTTTCAAAACAAATAATATTATAATGATTCTTTTATGGAAAAATGAATAAAATAAAATTTACTTCTCACATTTATTATTGTAATTCAAACAAATTTCAGCTCCTTTTTTAAATCAATAATATCTATGATAAGCATTATAGATATATATTTTTCATCTTGAGATGGAGTTCTAGGATTAAAAACTAGTCGATATGACATAGTTAGTGATTTTAGTTTTTCTGGTAATTTCTTTTATGTTGTATATATACATTATTGTTCATTCTCAGATGATGAATGCATATGTAACTTAATCCCTTTTGTGCTTACTATTGACATTAATTTTCTAGTGCAAGGTATCTAATAGGGATGAAAATTGACATTTTGAAATTTTTTCTACACCTATTTCTATAGAACTCAAGTATAAGATGAGGAGTTATGTAGAAGGTGGTGAGTAAGAGGATGTCGTGATCTGGACATCTAATTTTTTGTCTTAATCAACTAAGAATACGTAGTTATGAGTGGCTCACTTGTCACTTTCATCTTATTGAGCATTGCAGGAAAAAATAAGTTGAGTTTGGGGTGATCTTAAACTTTTAGAACATATTCAACGTTTGGTTTGTCTTATTTTTCACAGGAGCCTTTTCAATAATATTTTTCATATTTCTTGTCGTTTTCTTTTATTTTTCTTATTATATATGCTCGATCGATAGTTGAGGTGACAATTTTATATTGCCTCAAAGATTGCTATATATCCTTTAGGATTTGGGAGATACTTTTTTACTCCTAAGAATCTCTATTTCTTATTTTATTTTTTTAATGTTTTATGGGGGGATTAAACTTCATACTATTTGTACTTATGGTCTTCTTTTTGCTTCTACTTGCTAGTAATATTGTTTGGCAAGAGAGGAAAAATCTTAATTCTACCAACACTATTCAAGATATTTATAAGGTACAATTTATTTCTTGAAAGCTACTAAAAGAACAAAGTATATTTAAATTAAATGCAGGTGGTAATTCTTTTGAAAATCAGCATAGTGTTGGGTGGGGAAGTGTTCATGGGAAAATGTACTTAAAAAAGTAATAAAATAATTTTAAAATAATTTTTCAAAATAATTTTTTTTAAATTTATTTTTAATTACTAAAAATTTCTTAATTTAATTGTTTGAACTTAAAAAAATATAAAATTAAATAAAATAAAGATTTAAATATGAAAGCAATTAAAAAAATTACGCTATATCTGACAATAAACTAATAAAAAAATTTAGGATATATGATTTTATCTCTACAATTCTTTATATTTATTGTTAGATGAATTCTAATTTTAGTTTTCCTATGATTGCTAATCACTCATACTAATTTTATTAACATAGTCATGTAATGTTAACCATCTTTTCTCTAAGTTATTAGCTCCAATAGTCATGTAAGGCAAAAGAAAGAGAAAGTATACATAATCTACTTTACTTACGAGCTGTTAATTTAATAATAATTGAAAGATAAGAATTAAGTTTGGTTTATTGAATCTTTTATCTCATTTTACCCTATAAATCAATTAACTATATGTTGTATGGCCGCCTACAATATAAGTAACTATGATATGTTTAAGAATTGTCACTTATAAACATACAAATACAATAAAATAAGGTAAACACCAATTAAGAAATATATATAAAATTATTATTAATCACAAAGATTCCATAAAATCATGTAAAAGATTCACCATATCTTTAGTTATAAACATCATATAAAGTAATACTAAACAAATCTATAGATATTATTCGTAAATACAAAATAGAGAAGTCTCCAATAGAGGAGAGATAAAGAGAACTCTTGATCTCAAAACACGCTCCCAAAGTTCCAATAGTCGTTAGCGATTGACCAATACTAAGATTGAATATGTTCAAAGGTGAGAGAAATAGAAAAAAGATATCAAGATATAAAAAAGAGATGTCTAAGTTGTTGTCCTAAAGCTTCTTTATCAGTGTTTCAAAACCTTAATATTTCTTCAAATGTGAACTTCTAGCAGATAAGTACAATCGTACATGTGACCTGAAAATACCTTTGTGCTGACGGCTAGAATATAAGTGTGTTGACTATGACAAATCTCTAATTTTTAATCAATTTTGATTTAAAATACATCAAAAAATTTAATTATGTTCTTTAATATTGAATTGCACAATTAATATATAAATTAGCACTACGCCACTAGAAATGAATTTTTAAAGCGCTAACTTAGATAACAGTTAATAAAAACTGCTTTGTGAGCTCCTTAAGGTCTTATAAAGTAATTATCATATATAAATAAATATATAGACTACAAAAACATAATACAAATTTATTAAGAAACATAATTAGAAACTCTATTGAAAAATGGTCTGTGAGCTCCTGAAGGTCCTATGGCATTTCCACCGTTGTGAATGATAAATTGTATACTATTTTATAGGGTCTAATCTAGCTTAAAATATTAGTATTAGAAATATTATTCGTGAATTTTATTCTAAACTTGACTTGTCATTTATTAATAATAGTGTTTCTACCCGTATGTTACTGTAATGGATGCTATTTAATAGATTTTCTTTCTATACAATTCTTTTTATCACACTTTCTTAAAAGGGCAATTTTGCTATTGATTGGCCTACAAAATATGGTACTTCTATATATCAATCTTTTGTTTAATGAAGTTATTATTGCCTCAGCCATTCAGCTTATTTGTTTGCAGTTTTTCTTTTTACGTTGTTAATTTTCTCTTGATAAAAAAAAATGAATAATGTTGTTAGTAATAAAATTTAGCTATGGCTTTTTAATAAGTTATTTGGAGAATATTTTTAAAGAAAAAGAAATGAAAGATAATTTTTATTTTTAAATTTAAAATATTTTATAATATTTACTATCTTAAATAAATTATTAATATATTATGCTTCATAAATTATTTTATAATTTTAATTTTAAAGATTATAAAATTAAAACATATTAATTTAAGATAAAGTACTTTCTCTATCTAATTTTTTTCTCTATCCTTCAAAATTCCTTTCTCAAATATTATTTTTAAGTATTTTTATATTTTTATTAAAATAAATTTTTATTTTGATCAAAGATCCATATTATTGTTATTATAAGTTACTAAAGTTATTTATAATTTTGGTAAAAAAAAATTAACAAAAAATAGTTTAGAAAATAAATTGAAATTTTGTCTATTATCAATTTTTTTTAATTTAAACTACTAAAAATAATATTATATGTGACACCATGTGACGAGGTAGATCATTTCTATTTATATTTTTACATGTTATATAATAATAATAATAATAATAATAATAATAATAATAATTATTATTATTATTATTATTATATAAATTATTTTATTATATTTTTTATTTATTTTCTTTTCTTTTATTCTCTCTATATGTATGCACCTCAAGTACAAAAATAATATAGTATTATATATTATATATAAAAATAATATATATTGAAATATAATATTTTAAAAAAATATAAAACATGAAACTTAAAAGTTGTTATTTATGACTTTTTGTGTAAATATAATAATTTAATAAATAAAAAAATAATAAAATATAAAAAGATCATAAGTGACAATTTTATAAAAAATTGTGAAAATAAAAAATTAATATTAGTAATATGTAAAAATTTTTCATATTTTTATAATTTTACTAAAAATATTTGATTTGACCAGGTCGCCTAAATGTAGTGGATGAATTTATTATTGAAATTTTTTATATATACAAAAATTCAAACTCAAAATCTTACTTAAGTAATACTAAGCTGTCATTCAAATTAACATTCATCAATTAAAAAAAAATCTCTTTTAATATCCTCGTTAAATGTGGATAAAATATTTTCTCTTATTAAATTTGGATTCATCATTGAATTGTTGAAAATATTAATTTATGTTTTATTATTTTAATTGCGATTGAATTAAAGTTGATTAGTAATAATAATATGTATTTTTATATTATGTAATATATCAAATAATGAAATAATATAATATTATAAAAAAGTTAAATAAACTTTTAAATTACCATATAAAATTTTAATCAATATTTTTTAATATCAGAGATTATATGGTATTTTTAACATAAAGAACTCATGATTAATTATGATTGCAAAAACACCACATGCAAAATTCTTTCGGGCTAACATAAACTACAAATAATGAATAAAGACTAATATTATTATATTAAGCCCTTTATACCTAAAATGAAAAACAATCTATAATCTCTAACCATAGAAAAAAAAAATCGTAATGGCCAGTTTAATAATAGCGATAACAGCAATAGTTTATGTAAATATTGTGTATATATGTTTATTTAAATTTAAAATATTTTAGAAGAAAGTTTTAAAAGAATGAAACTGAAATGATTGGTTCAAGCCAATTTTCTTTTATTTATCCAATTTTTTTAGATTTAGGTTACCTAAATTGGTTATCTAATTAATTCTTTAACTAACTGATTGAAAGGATTGGTTCCAACGAACTTTGAAAATAATGATGAAAAGTGATTGGGGGTATGGATTATGGTGTTTTTTTTTTGTTTTTGTTTTCCTTTTACTCTATTTATTTTAGAGAGTAGTTTTTAATATATTTTGTTGTTAAGCCTCAATAAATTTATTAATAAATACTTATAAAAGTAAAAAATAAATTAAAATTAATTTATCCATTTTACCTTTTAGAATTTCTCACTTAATTTTTTTAAAGGCTAAATTATGTAATTTAATTTTAATTTTAGAAAATCAATTTATTTGATCACTTTAATTTTTTTTTATAAATATTTACTAATAAATACATTAAATTAAGCTTAAATGGTATTTCTTTTTATTTTTCTTTGAAAAATAAAGAAAAGAACTACTACAACTAACAGAGAAAAGACCCACTAATAAATATGTGGTTGTGGGTATAAAAAACCGTTGTGAAACAATCTGTGAATGTCTAACACCTACTACAACTAAAAGTAATAACATTGGGCACGCTTGCCTACGCTTTTAATTATTACAATGACTCTAGCAAAATTTAAAATTAATCTCATTTTACTTAAAACAAAATAGTAAAAAGTTATTTTGATTCGTGAAATTATAGTTTTTTATAACTTTAATTCTTAAAATTAAAAATTAATCTTTAAAATTATTATAAATTAATAATTTTTATTCTTAAAAATATACATTGACATCCAGTAATTTATTTCTTAAAAATATAAAAAAATTAATTCTTAAAATTATAAGCATCCATTAATTTAATTCCTAAAATTATAAAAAAAATTAGAATAGATTTGTTTTCTCTTTTAAAAAGAGTTCTTATTTTTTTTAAAATATAGTATAAATTTATACTATATTTAAAAAAATTAAAAAAATTCCTTTTAAAAAAGAAATCAAACACACTCTTAGTCTCTGTAACTATAAACACTTGTCAATTTATTTTTTAAAATTATAAAACAACAGTTTTAGTTTCTAAAATTATCATAAACTAATCATGACTCTAATAAAATTACAATTATTTGTCAATTTTATTTCTAAAAATACGGCAAAGAAATTTTAGATTTTAAAATTATAAAAAAAATTCACAGTTTCTCTAATAATCTCTATCAAATTTGTCGAATGATGTGTCAGATTTAATATATCAAGTGTCAATGTGGTACTTCCTTGAATACTTTTGTTATTATTAACATAGCTATATATTATTAAAAGAAAAATAAGAAAAAAATGTGTTGCTCCCGAGACTATTCATTTCTCTTTCACTTCAACTTCATCTAAAAATTAGTTTGCAAATGAGACTATTGGTTTCTTATATATATTTTTCTATTCTATTTTTATACAATATCTATGGTGATTTGGTATTATCTTTAATTTTATGTAAAAAAGATTTATGACTCTGCTACTAAATTTTATATTAGGTATGCATCTAACAAAAATAATTAGATAATTATTAATAATTTTATATACCATTTTTATCATTATTTTAAAGACTAAATTAATAGTTATATAAAATTCAATAACATATTTAACTTCGCATTAAGATATAGATGAATCTATACTTACTTTAATGCCATTAATAGTAGTTTTTCTTTGAATCTATATTTATTGCTTTTCGAGCGTGTTTTTAAATACACGTTAAAATAAATAAGTTTTTAAAATGTTAAAAATATTTTTTTTTTAGTTTTAAAGACTGAAAAATCAGTTTATTAAAATTCTAGGAACAAATATTTTTTTTATAATTTCATAAACTAAAATTATAAATACTTAGAGCTTTGAGTTCCAAAATAATGCATTACTCCGTAAGAAAAAGCTTACGTTTGCTCCTACATCACGCTATGTTTCTTCAACGGCAAAGACATTACTACTTACTATCCCACGTAATTCTATTTAGTTTATTATTTTTCATTAGATTACTCTACGGCCGACCTAAGAGTTACGCCCCTAAAGTACATAATTTAGGTTTCTTCCTATTCAAGTGCTTAATTTTTTAATTTATGTAATTCAAATATAATAATATTTTATAAAATACTGTTAATAATCACCGTTTTATAAAAAATTTTAAAATATTACTTGATGGATAATATAATTAGAGGTAATTATTTTACAAATATAGACTTTTTAAATAATTATAAAATAAATTCTTTATCTTTAAAATTAAGCCTTATATTTTTATTAAAAAATCTCTCATAATTAAATTTCTTAAAAATTTAGTTGACTTTCGCTTAAGGTGAACGAAGCTTTGCCCACAGCTTAGTTATTAATTTCTTTCCCAGTCCCAAGGTTTTGCTGAAGAGTAAAGATCCAACCACACACACACACACACACACACTGTTACTCAAAGTTCTGAAATTGAATTGAAAGTGATTCCCATGGAGAAGTCAAGGCACATAGCGATTGTAGCCAGTCCATGGTTCAGCATTCAAGCTTCAATCATCGAGTTTTCGAAACGCCTCATCCAACGCTCCACTGACTTGCACGTTACGTGCCTCATTCCCACACTCGGTTCTCTCTCTGATGCCACCAAAGCCATCCTTCAAACACTCCCTTCAAGAGTAACCATCACTTTGCTTCCCCCAATCCTCTACGGTGACCCACCGCAAGGGACTCCAAAACCACCTCTGTTGTTCGGGTAAGGATCAAACTATTGGATTTCTCTATTCGTTAAAATGGTGTATCTATTTTTATTTTTATTTTTCAAAAATAAAGTTTAGATATGATGCGATAGATTCGATAAAATATAGTTAGATTTATCAAAATTAATTCAGGAAATAACTTCTTAATTAAAAACTTGTAAATTTTTAAAAATTATTTAAATATTTATGAAGTAGAAAAAGTATTATGATGATAGCTAAATAAGTAGTATTAAGATGTGACTTCCTCAAAAGTTCTCATATTGCATTTCTTTTTAAACTCTCTAAAAGTAAATAAATAGATAATATTCTTATCTATATGACTTATAATCAATTTGATTCAAAGAACTTTTTCCATATGACTTATATATCATAAAAAATAATATAAACTAATTACACATGTATAATTTCTTTTTTTTAGTGATTGAAGTATTGAAATCCGTGGTGTTGTTCATTTTGAAGTATCCATTTAACATTTAACACAGGCACACAGTGACTCGCTCTCTGCCATATATCCGCGATGCTTTACAATCAATAAGTTCAAGTTCAAGCTCAAGGCTAGTTGCTATGGTTGTCGATTTTTTTGCAAGTGATGCACTGATTTGTGCCAAGGAGCTAAACATGTTGTCCTTCGTTTACTTCCCATCATCGGCTATGACACTGTCTTTCTTCTTACATTTTCCAAAGCTGGATCAGACTGAGATCAGAGACCTATCAGAACCCATTGAAATACCTGGTTGCGTACCCATTCTTAGCAGAGATCTACCAAAATCAATTCAAGATCGAACTAGTCAAATGTATGCATTCTTTCTTCAACGATGCCAAAAACTACATGTAGTTGATGGGATCATGGTTAACAGCTTTAAAGACATTGAAGAAGGACCTATAAGAGCGTTGAAAGAGGAAGGAAGTGGCTATCCCAGTGTTTATCCGGTTGGACCAATTCTCCAAAGTGGATCAGGTAATGACACAACAAATGGGTGTGAATGTTTAAGGTGGTTGGAGAATCAGGTACCCAATTCAGTTTTGTATGTTAGCTTTGGAAGTGGAGGGACACTTTCACAAGACCAGCTTAATGAGTTAGCTTTGGGATTGGAGATAAGTGGTCAGAAATTCTTATGGGCTGTGAGGGCACCGAGTGAATCTGCCAATTCTGCTCATCTTAATTTTGAAAATGGTGACCCTTTAAGGTTCTTACCAAATGGGTTCATTGACAGGACCAAAGGACAAGGTTTGGTGGTTTCTTCATGGGCACCTCAAGTTCAAGTCCTTAGTCATAATGCAATTGGTGGGTTTTTAAGTCATTGTGGATGGAACTCTACCCTTGAGAGTATCATGAATGGTGTACCTCTTATAGCATGGCCACTGTTTGCTGAGCAGGGAATGAATGCAGTTTTGTTAACTGATGGCTTAGAAGTGGCACTAAGACCTAAAGCTGATGAAAATGGTTTGGTGGAAAGAGGGGAGGTTGCTATGGTTGTGAGAAGACTAATAGAGGGTGAAGAAGGAAGAGAAATTGGTAAAAGAATGCAGAAATTGAAGGATGCTGCTGTTGAAACTCTCCAAGAAGAAGGGTCATCTACGAAAACGCTGATTCAGTTAGCAGTCTATTTGATGAGCAATTAGGAGTATAAACTTGTGGGCATCGTTATGTTTAGTTACCTAATGATAAACATGAGTGAGGATTTGTGTCTATTTAGAAAGGTAGTGTGTATTTGACAGTAGGTTGCAACTGGTAGTGTTAATGTATTTTGCCATAGCTCCTCTTCTCTTGATTAGGATGGTTGCATTTTGTAAGATGTTGATTAAACACATAATTTTATGCTTAAAATGTTAATTTTCAGCATTCTGATAAGTTTTAGAACAAGCACTCGGTGCTTGTGATTCTGCTCACTTCTGAAGTCCTCCATTCCCTGCAGTTGATTAAATACCTAGTTAGTAGTTACACAACAATCAACATCTTAATTGGTACTTTATTCTTGTCAATGCAATTGTTTCTTTCCTTTTCTTGGTCAGGTATAGAAAATCCAAATTGAATTTATTTTTTACATTAAACTAAAGGCTACTCCTGACCGATGCAAGGCTTCTGAGATTCATAGAACTTGTATACTGCTCTTGAATGAATACTAATTTTCTATAATTTGTCAAGGGTATCCATTTGGAAAATTGAATTCATTAAACATGTTTTCTTTTTCAACTACAATAAATTATACTAGATTTATTAAAAGTAGCCACAAGTTTAATATATGGGATGTACTCATCTCGGTTCTGTGCTACGTTGTTTTAGTTTATATTATGAAAAACTTCAATAGTACACAATAAATTCCAGAAATTGTTCTCCTATGGCATAATCATTAAAAAAGCCTGGGGGTTGTAATTGCTTATTATTCTTGCTTTTTTGGTTGCTGGTGCCTGATATGGTGACCTTTCAGGCAACACAACACCCTATTTAAACTGATCTAATAGGGAAAAAAATTAACGCATTTAAATCTGACCACTTAAGTAAGGGGCTTGGATATACATTAGTGTCAAAGTTCCTCAGTCATTTGTGAAGGTTGATCAAGTATTGCTGTCATATTTAATTTTGGAGCCAAGATCGGCTCATGTATGAGACTGTTAAAACAGTCACTTTTGGAAAAACCTGACAAAAATGGTGTGAGTTAGGTCATGGCTTATGCGTAGTGACGAAGTATTTGGTCACCAATTATTCTTTTAGGTAGTGCTTTTAAATATTTTTAAAAGTAAATGTATCGTCGTTAAACGAGTAAAATTACAGTTGTTTTGATTTACTTATCAAATTGAACATAAATTCCTAAAAGAAACTGAATACATATTTTGATAATTTCGAAAGATTAATCAAGTGGAGGAAGATAAATATCATATTTGAATGACCGTAGGTATGAATTTTACTTATTGTTTTACAGTAATATAAAATATAATTTTTTTATAAATAATTTTTAAGTTCAAGAATTTTTTCTATTTCAAAATTGGACACGCACTCTTTGTATTTTCCTTTTAAAGAAAATATATATTTTCAATATACTATTAATATGTTAAGTTGTAAATAAGAAATAATTAAATTTAATAACAAATTATTTAACCAAACTTATAACACAAAAAAAAAATAAACGATTTTAAAAAGGTATACATTACAACAATATACTCACAAATGAGCTTGGGTAAAGCCACGTCAAGTTAGAGAAAAAGATGATAAAGAAGATAAAATAAGGTGGAAATCTTAGGTGAATGAAATGATTTAAATTTTCTGCAGTTTTGACATGAATATTATCTGTAATTTAAATTTGCTTAAATAAATTATTTTGTTTAAATGAAGTAAGCAAAAATTATTTTTGTTTAACAAAAAATTCACTTAAAAGAATATAGAAAAAAGTAATTTTTAATTAAGAAAAAAAATTGCATAAACTAAAATAAAAAAATATTAAAATTTCATATTCTTTCTCAGTAAACTAAGAAAATTTGAGAAACTTTTGTTTCTCATCAATAGCTACCTAACATGTATCTAATATGATATTTGTTGGTTTGTAAAGAAAGTAAGACTTTTGAGATTAGTACAAAACTTAATGCTTCTTCTTTTCGAAAAATCATTCATAAGAAATATGAACACAATGCTCATAAGTGTGTATTCTTTTTTCTTCTTCTTTTTGTGTTTAAATTCACTCCATATGTTGTTATAGCCAAAAATAATATTTTGAATTGTTTTTATTTTCTATTAAATCTAACCTTAGCATTTATATTTGGCGATTTTGTTCCACTATGGTGGGGTTAAATTTTAATATGTTGTTTCTAAAGTAAGTTACTGTGAAACAAGCAGCTTAAAGTATTATTCATTTCCTAACCATTATATAGACCAATAAGTTTAACAATATAGCCTAAGATATAGGAAACAATATACAAGAAATTGCAGGACAGAATAATAAACTAATCCTATTTTATCTTATCTTATTTTAATACTCCCTCTCAAGTTGGAGTATGGAGGGGAAAGATACCCAACTAGGATATGAGAAACTGGAATTGCTTTTGTCCGAGCGCTTTTGTTAGAAGATCTGTAGGTTGGATAGAAGTGCGGATATGTTTTATTAAGATTGTTTTGTTCATTAGATGTTCTCGAACAAAGTGGCAGTCGAGTTCAATATGTTTTGTGCGTTCGTGAAACACAGGGTTGGAGGCAATATGTATTGCAGATTGGCTATCACAGTATAAATTCATTTCCATGGAGTGTGTGATGCCTAGGTCCTTCAAGAAACCTTTGACCCATAATAGTTCAGATGTAGCATTCGCCATCGTACGATACTCTGCTTCTACTGAGGAGCGAGAAATAGTGTGTTGCTTTTTAGATTTTCACAAGACAGGAGAGTTCCCTAGTGAAATAATGTTGCCCGTGATGGATCTCCTAGTAATCGGACAGCTTGCCCAGTCCGAGTCGCAATATGCACGTAGTTGAAAATTACAGCTAGAGCTCAGGAGTAATCCCTGCCCTGGATTTCCTTTAATATAACGCAAAACACGCAACACAACATCATAATGTTCTTGTAATGGGGTTTGAAGAAACTGAGAGAGTGTGTGCACTGCATAGCTTAATTCTGTTCGAGTAATAGTGAGATAAATAAGACGTCTGACTAGGTGTCGATACCTTGTTGGATCACTGTAAGGTGGGCCATTAACAAGAGCTAACTTATGATTTTGATCCATAGGAAAATCACATGGTTTGCATTCGAGTAAACCACATTCTTTCATAATGTCCATTGCAAATTTTCGTTGGCTTAAAAACAAACCAAAAGAACTTCGAGCAAATTCAATACCTAGAAAGTATTTAAAGTTGCTAAGATCTTTGATCTTGAACCATGATTGGAGTGAAGTTTAACCCAAGCACAAGCAGAAGTATTGTTACTAGCCAAGATGATGTCGTCAATATATACTAGAACCACTACAAATTCATCTTCATGAGTGAATGTGAACAGAGTGTAATCGACTTTGGATTGTTTAAAGCCATAGCTCAGAAGTGAATCTCTTAGTTTTGCAAACCAGTTTCGTGGTGATTGCTTCAAGCTATACAGGGATCGACGCAGTTTGCACACTGAACCTGTAATACCACTATTGAAACTCGGAGGAAATCGTATGTACACTTCCTCTTCAAAGTCTCCATGAAGAAAGGCATTGTGTATATCTAGTTGAGAAATATGCCATCCTTTTGCAACAACAATAGAAAGAAGAATACGTACACTAACCATTTTTGTGACAGGGACAAAAGTTTCATTATAATCCTCTCCCTCAATTTGGTTGTTGCCAGGAATGACCAATCTGGCCTTATAACGTTTAATAGAGCCGTCAGAATGATATTTGATGCGAAAGATCCACTTACATGGAATCGCCTTCTTACCAGGTGGGAGAGGAGTGACTACCCATGTTTGATTATCCTCAAGAGCTTGAATTTCAAGCTTCATGGCATTTTGCCATAGTGGGTCCTTCATCGCTTCTTTGAATGATCGCAGTTCTATATTGCTACTGTTGGCAACAAGAAGGCAAAAATAAAAGTTGGCAGCACTTTGTTCTCTTTAATCTTTCTTTGTTTTCTGCATATTTTCAAATGAATTGTTACAAGTATTTATAGGCAAAATGTTTGCCTCTTCAAATGCCCAAAAATAAATCATGATGCCTATTAAATAGGTTTGTCACCCATATTTCTTGATTATGCCACTCATGCCTAAAACCATTAATACTATTCTATGAATACCAAACAACAAAAATAAACTTCCTAATTTAAGTTTTCCAACAAATCTCCCCCTTAAACTTAAATATTCTTCCCATCTCTCATTCCAATCAGCCTTTTACAACTCTCCAGTAGTGTGGTTGGCAGTGGCTTGGTGAACACGTCCGCGGCTTGAGCTCGGCTTTCAACATGCTCCAGCTCGACCTTTCCTTCTCTGACTTGTTCTCGGATGAAATGAAATCGGACGTCGATGTGCTTGCTCCTTCCGTGATTAACCGGGTTCTCTGCCAACTCAATCGCCAACTTGTTATCAACTCGGATCACAGTCCCTTCGTCTTGGATCACTCTCAGATGCCTTAGAAGATTTGGAAGCCATACGGCATGACATACGCTCCAGGAGGCTGCCACATACTCTGCCTCGCAGGTCAACAAAGTTACAATGGGCTGCTTCTTTGACAGCCAAGTAAAAGCCGTATTACCGAGTAGGAATACATAACCTGAAGTACTTTTTCGGTCATCAACTTCACCACACCAATCGCTATCCGAGTAACCCACTAGTCGGTAGTCATTTGACTTTGAATAGAAAAGACCAAGTGATAGGGTTCCTCGAACATATCTCAGAATTCTCTTCAAGGCCTTCCAATGGGTATAACTCGGATCTTCCATGAATCTACTCGTTATCCCAACACTTAGCATAAGGTCGGGTCTCGTACTTGTAAGATACCTCAAACTACCGATTAAACTTCGATATTTCTTGGGATCAGCTCGTTCTCCTCCATCAAATTTTGAAAGTTTCGTGCCAGGTTCCATTGGAGTTGAAACTAGGTTACAATCCTCCATTTTGAATTTCTTTAGAATCTCAAGTGCATACCTTTCTTGAGATATGAAGATCCCTTCCTCCGACTGCTTTACCTCTAACCCGAGAAAATACTTCATCAGACCCAAGTCTGTCATCTCAAACTCCTTTTTCATTACCTCCTTGAACTCCTTAATCAATTTTGCGTTGTTTCCGGTGAATATGAGGTCGTCGACATAGAGAGCGACTACCATCATATCCTTTTCTGTTTTCTTTGTGTACAAGGCATGCTCGTACGGACATTGCTCGTACCCGTTTTTCTTGAAATACCCATCAATTCTCTCATTCCAGGCACGAGGAGCCTGTTTCAGCCCATAGAGGGCTTTTCTCAATCACAGCACCTTCTTCTCATCCCCTCTCTTCATGTACCCGAGTGGTTGCTCGACGTACACCTCCTCCTTCAGCACTCCATTTAGAAAGGCCGACTTCACATCCATCTGTAGAATCGGCCATTGGTTCTGAGCAGCCAATGAAATTAGAAGTTGGATTGATTCCATTCTCGTGACAGGAGCAAATACTTCATCAGAGTCGATCCCCTCCTTTTGCCTATAGCCCTTCACCACAAGTCGAGCCTTATAACGCTCAACCTCTCCCTCAACATTCATCTTCTTTTTGTACACCCATTTTACTCCAATGGGTCGAGCTCCTTCAGGAAGGTCAGTCAGCTCCCAAGTTTTGTTGCGTTCAATCGCCTCGATCTCCTCATCCATGGTTGTTCTCCACTTCTCATCTTGGACAGCTTTCTCAAAACTCAAGTCTTCAGAGTCGGCTAGAAGACATATAATATGAACTTCATTTGTAGTGTCATATATTTCCTGCAGACTTCTCATCCTGGGCTGTTGTGGCTCGGTTTCTTCATCTGAGGACTCGGTGGTTGTTGCTGTTGAAGGCACAACAACCTTCGAGCTAGTTTCTTCTTCGGCCGGGTTACTCCAGCACCATTGCTTTGTTTCCTCCACGTGAACATCTCGGCTCACCACCCCTTTCTTGTTAACAAGATCAAACAATTTATATGCTTTAGATTTTCCATCATACCCAATAAAGATGTACTTCTTGCTCCGATCTTCTAATTTTGTCCTGTGCTAACTTGGTACTTGCCCATAGACCACGCTATCGAACACCTTCAGATGAGAGGCACTCGGCTTCATACCATTCCAGATCTCCTGAGGTGTCTTCTCGCATAGCTTTGCATGTGGACATCTATTTTGCACATAGGCTGTGCACTGCACCGTCTCTACCCAAAACTTCTTCGGCATATTCTTCCCTTTCAATATAGATCGAACCATATCGAGAATGGTTCGGTTCTTTCATTCCACTACACCATTTTGCTGCAGAGAATATGGGGCAGTCAAGAAATGCCTTATCCTATGTTTCTCGCAATATTTGTTGAACTCAACAGAAGTGAACTCGCCTCCTCTATCAGATCAGACTGCTTTGATGACTTTGCTTGTTTCTTTCTCCACCATCACTTTGACTTTCTTGAAAGTTTCGAACACTTTTGACTTCTCCTTCAGAAAATAAACCCACGTCTTCCTCGAGAAATCATCAATCAAAGAGACGAAGTATCTCTTACCACTGAATGATTATAGAGTTATCGGCCCACACAAATCGGTATGGATCAGTTCGAGTTGCTCCTTTGCTCGGTACTCAGAGATCCTTGGGAAAGAAGTCCTTGTCTGCTTCCTGATCATACATTCTTCACAGAACCTCTTTTCAAATTCCATTTTAGGCAGTCCGAGCACCATCTCCTTTTTCACCAGCTCATTCAACCCACCGAAGTGAAGATGACCGAACCGAAAATGTCACTTCATGGCCTCATCCTCCATATCAAGTTGCATGCATTTATCTTGAATTATTTTCAGCTCAAGTTTGTACATGCGATTTTTTTGCATTTCTACCTGCGTAATGAGCCTCCGGAGTTTATCCTTCAGTTGTAGTTTTTGGTCCTTCATCAGAATCGAGTACCCCTTCTCCATTAGTTGTCCCATGCTCAGTATGTTGTTTTTGAGATTAGACACGTAGTATACATCTCTGATCTCTACGATTCGCCCATTTCTCTGTTGATACCAAATTGTTCCTCGGCCTTTGACGGCTACTTTCGAAGCATCGCCGAAAGAAACAGATCCGGACTCTACCTTTGAAAGTATTTTGAATAAGCGCTCGTTACCACACATGTGGTTACTTGCGTTGGTGTCCAAGTACCAAACTAAGTTATCAAAATAGCTTGGTTTGACCTCGCTTTGTGGAATATTTGTCACCAGCAACAATCCTTCATCTTCTTCCTTGGCAAGGAAGTTTGTTGGTTCCTCCTTTTTCTTCTCGAACCTACAATCTTTGGAAATATGACCCAACTTTCCACAGTTGTAGCATTTTACTAAGTAACAATCCTTGGCAACATGCCCATACTTCCTACAGTTATAGCATTCAATATTGTTGTTTGTGATTGTCCGGCCACCCCAAGCCTGACCTCGGCTATGCCAGTTCTGTTGGCTGACTCGCTCATTTCCTCGTCCTCCTCTTCCTCTACCACCTTGGCCTTTGCCTCTTCCTCAACCTCTGGTACTCTGAGAATAGAACACCTTCTCCTCTTTTATTATCGCCTTCGCCTGGAGAGCCTGTTCAAGGGACCCCCCCTTCTTGTTTTTCCTTCTCTGCTCATGCGCTTCCAGGGACCCAGCAAGCTCTTCAAGGGTGAGCGTTGATATGTCCTTGGACTACTCTATTGCGCACACAATATTATCGAAATCATCTGTCAATGACCTCAGAATCTTTTCAACAACTCGGTTTGATGAAAGACTCTCACTATTCCGATTCAGCTTGTTCACCATGGTCTCCACCCGAGTAATGAACTCGGATACGCTTTCGGACTCTTTCATCCTCATGTTTTCCAGCTCGCCCCTAAGGGTTTGAAGCCGGACTTGCTTCACCCGTTCGTCTTCTTTGTTTGCTTTTTCGAGTGTATCCCATGCTACTTTGGAAGATTTTGCGTTGGCTATCTTTTCAAAGTCAGATTTGTCGACAGCTCGGTATAACAGATACAGAGCCGCCTTGTCTTTAGCTCGAACGACCTTCAACGTATTTAGCTGGGCATTTGAATACCCATCTGTGTTCGTCGGTTCCTCATACACAGTCTCGACCACGTCCCAGTTATCTTGGGAGCCAAGAAGGGCTTTCATCTGCACCTTCCAGTTGTCATAGTTGGCGCCTTTCGTCAACTTAGGTAATGGGATGCCATTGGTTAAACCTGTCATTTCTCTCACATGTTTACACTCAACTCACACACCTCACAAAGCTCTCGGTCGCTTCTCTCTCTCTCGGCCAGTGCACACCGCGACGTTCTCTCTTGAGGCTGGTAGGTTTTCTCACGCTTACCTCACATATAAGCTCTGATGCCAATATGTTGGCAACAAGAAAACAAAAATAAAAGTTGGCAGCACTTTGTTCTCTTTAATCTTTCTCTGTTTTCTGCATATTTTCAAATGAATTGTTACAAGTATTTATAGGCAAAATGTTTGCCTCTTCAAATGCCCAAAAAATAAATCATGATGCCTATTAAATAGGTTTGTCACCCATATTTCTTGATTATGCCACTCATGCCTAAAACCATTAATACTATTCTATGAATACCAAACAACAAAAATAAACTTCCTAATTTAAGTTTTACAACAGCTACTAACAGCCGCTAAGAAATTTTGATGTTGTAATGAGAAAATATTATTAGTAACATAGTTTTTAATAGGATAGAGAATACCTGGAGAACAATTGGAAAGAGCATTGATAGAAGTGGGTGTAGTAGCTGTGCCACAATGATAATCTTTTAGATGTGTTGGTGGGCAATGGGACCTGCTGGATCGACGAGGTTATGCAGAAGCTTGTGGTAGAGAAATAGTGGTGCTCCTCCTTTCCTCAGGCTCTCGTGATGGGGATGGAACATTCGAGAAATGTGGTTCTATTTCATACGGTTCATATATGATTGTAGGTGGTGTAGTGGCTTGTGTAGAGAGTGTCTCAATTGAATTTGGTGCAAATGGAAAGGTGTCCTCAACAAAGGAGACATCGCCTGACACAAAAATCTCTCTAGTACTTAAATCAAATACCTTCCATCCTTTTTTATTTGAAAGGTAGCCCACAAAAACACATTTTCACAATCGAGCAGCAAACTTATTAGTTGGTTTAGGGAGTAATGTACCATAGCATAAGCATCCAAGGACCCTAATATGATCATACTTAGGTGGCTTGTTGTGAAGTATTTCATATGGAGTTTTGCCTTTGAGCAGCTGTGTGGGAATTCTGTTTATCACATGAGTAGCCGTGAAATGCATTCACCCATAAAGTAACAGGAAGTTGTCCGTAAAATCGCAATGCACGTGCTATGTTGAGAATATGGCGATGGCAGTGTTCAACTCTACCATTTTGTTGTGGCGTGTATGCACATGACAATTGTTGCAGGATGCTGCGGTTTTCAAAGAAACCTCGTAAGGAAGAAGTGAGGAAATCACCACTATTATCAGTTTGAACCCGTTTAATCATGATATTGAATTGTGTGTGTACCATTTTAATGAACTTTATTATAGCTGGGTATGTTTCACATTTATCACACAGAAGATAAACCCATATATGTCTGGTGAAGTTATCTAATATAGTAAGAAAATAATGTGCACTAGTGTAGGAGGCATGTCTATATGGTCCCCATAAATCAAAATGAATTAAATCAAAAAGGCATAAACCGTGTTTATTATTTATTGGAAATGAACAACGTGTTTGTTTGGCTTTATGGCACACATCACAATCTATTGTTTTATTAGAACTAGAAACAAATGGTAGAAAAGATAGACATTGCTGAGAAGGATGGCCCAGTCGTCGATGCCATAAGCTTGAAGAAGAATCACATTGAACAACCATTGCCGATGTGGGTTGACTCAGCATATACACCCCTTCATGCTCAACACCCTGTCCAATCGTCTTCCTCGTATGCTGGTCCTATAGAAAACAAGTGAAATCAGTAAACACGGCAACACAATTGTTTCGATGTAGCAATTGAGAAATGGAGATCAAGTTGCATGTAAGCGACGAGACGTAGAGAACATTAGTGATTAATAATGTGGAGGTTAGTTTAACATCCCCACACTTGACTGCAAAAATATGAGCCCCATTTGGTAAGACTACTGAGCAAGGAGGAATGGTGCAAATGTTAGACAAGAAGGCAATACTTGTCATATGTTGAGATGCACTGTTGTTGAGTAGCCAATAATGGTTAGAGGACACCATGCCTGATAATTTTTCAGTGGAAGCTTTGGAGGAAGCAGCAATGAACATTAACTGTTGCAACATTTCAGGAGTGAAATCATTGATCGTCAAAGGTTTGGATGAGCCTCATTCGTTAAAGAGAGCACCTGATTGAGTTGCATGAGTAGAAATTACAGGTGGACATCTTGAATTGGATCATCCTCATCCTTGACCACGACCAGTAGAAGTGCGATTGGGGTGGCCATGGAGTTTATAACATCGTGAGACATCATGGTTTAGGCATTCACAATGGGTGCAAGAGATCTGCGATATAGATGAAGTGGTGGATGGCTTGGTCGTAGCACAACTGATAGCTTCAGTAGGCATTTCAGAAGATTGAATCATTGTATTATGTGACTCCTCTTGAATGACCATGGCAAAAGCCCGATTAATAGTGGGAAGTGGGGTGGTATTGATTATCTGAGTGATAAGACTACTGTAGACAGTGTGGTTGAGACCCATAAGGAATTGATAGAGCCGATCATTTTCTTGTTCGGTATCAACAGATTTTTTGAATGCACAATTATCACCTGTGGTGCAAGCATTAGATGTGTGACTGGATTCTAATTCATCCCATATGGATCGAAGCTTGGTGTAGTAATCAGTAACAGATGAGCCATTTTGCTTCATAGTTGCAAGGGAAGCTTTTAAATGGAAAATTCGATGAATGTTAGCTACAACAAAGCGATCCTTGAGATCATCCCAAAGCGCTCTGGTCGTCTCAAAGCACTTGATGTATGACTGCAATTGAGGGTCAATAGTATTATGGATCCAACTATTAATCATAGAATTACATAAAGGCCATGCATATGATTCGTCACAGGTTTCATCAATGGGTGCAATGATCGTGCCGAGAACAAAACCTGTAACACCCCAATTTTGTAATGTTGATAAATTATATATATATATATATATATATATATATATATATATTCATATGTATGTTGATTTACTTGATAGTGATGTAAATATATGTATATGACCCTATTATGATATGAGTTTGTGGCTGGAATTAGACTGAAGGAAAATAGGCTAAGTTTTGGTGCAGGGCATTCTCGCTGTAGTGAGAGGACCCTGGGTAAAAGGCATGCATCTGTCGCCTTCTCGCTGTAACGATAGAGCGACAGTTTGGGGCGCATTTCTGGGTGCAAGCTCGCTATAGCAAGAGGGTCTTGCTGTAGCGAGATTCTGCAAAAATCAAAGTGCAGTTTTCTCTGAATTTTTTGCTGTAGCGAGAGGGCATGTTTAGGACCTTTCTGCAACAAGAATATCTCGTTGTAGCGAGAGTGTCGCGACCAAAAGAGTTTTAAAAAAGGGGTTTGGGGTTTGAGAATTCATTTTTCAAAATCCGAGTGTGGGTCTTCAATCCAAGGTAAGGGGAAAACTCTATCTTACTCTATTATGTGTGATTTGCTGTTAATTGTTGAATATTGTGATGTAACTGAGTTAGAGGGTAAGAAATTGTTGAGAAATGTGATGAGGGCCAAGTGTCGTGAGATGTGAATATTATGTGTGTTTACTCGAAATTGATGAATGTGAATTGTATGCTAGATGTTGCATGATAGAATGAATATTGTGAACAAATGTGGGTCAAAGGCCGTGTGATATAGATGAATATTAGTTATGTGCCGTGTAATATGAAATGAATATGCGCCTAGTGCCGTGTATTTAAATGCAATGAGGGCTTTGTGCTGTGTGTAAGCATGATTATTGCATGTATGAATGAAATATGTGTGAATGGGTGTGTTAGTGCCGTTGTAATGTGCTATAAATGGTTCAGTGATACACTGTAGTGTGAAAGATGAGGACGGTAGAAATACCTTGCTAAAGGGAGGAGAGTGGTGGTGACATCGACTGTGAAACAGGTGCACCATGGACCACACACTCTTTTCCTGACTAGACCTCTGACCACTACTTTTTCTGAGTGACCCGTGACTGCCACGTGATATCCATGAGGCAGGGGTAACCGGCGACCATTTATGATATGAAGCTGTGATCACAGTGTCACAGTAAGCGTGGCAGGCGTGCGCATGCACGGGATGGTTGTCATTATTTGTATTTATGAATGTGACATGCTGTGAATGTTGTGAGTGCATCAGTGTTGCACTGGAATGAACTATGTGATAATGCTGCCTGCAAATATATCTATGTAATGTGTTAAAATGATTTGAGGTGAGACTATAGTTATTTGTGTGTTTTGAATAGTGTAGAGTACTCACCCTTATATTCATCTTTTAGGTAATCAAGACAATCAGCACCGAGTTCAGTGAAGGGACGGATGGACTGCTATAGGACTTAGATTTTATTTTGAAAAATGTTGTAATTGACTAGTCCTGTAGCAATTATTTGATATTAATTTGTAACCCTTCTCTTATTTCGAAATATCTTATGAAAATTTGGTTATTCGAATTTGTGAAGTTATTATTTAATTGAAATTAAAGTTTAGGTGTTACAAAACCAAATTTGTTCTTGGCTTTCAATGCATTATCCATTAATTTTGCCCAATTTTCATAGTTGGATTGCCCACGTAACAAAACAGTAGTGAGAAGAACACCAAGGTAATTAGAGGGATGAAGATAAAATGGTGATTTTGGATCGGAGATTTTGAGAGGCTGATTTGTGGAAGTCATGATGGAAAAAAAAAGGGGAAATGATGCAAGAACGTTAGGCTCTTATGTCATAAAGGAAGTTGTTATGAAACAAGCAGCTTAAAGTATTATTTATTTCCTGGCTATTATATAGACCAATAAGTTTAACAATATAGCCTAAGATACTGGAAACAATATACAAGAAATTGCAGGAAAGAATAATAAACTAATCCTATTTTATCTTGTCTTATCTTAATAGTTTCAATGATATGAGTTTTTGAAAAATGCATTGTGATATTTGAAATTTGAATTGTTCAAAAAAAAAATAGAAATCATAAAACTAATAATGAGTAGTAAGTTAAAAATGTCCTTCATAAATTGCACTTCAAGATAATCAAGATGTCATAGTTTACATAGAAAGAAAATAATTTTTTATCACGATTTTAGCTTAATCAAAATTTTTAAGTAAAAATCACATTTTGTTAAATTTGATTAAGTATATTTTTTTAATTTACGCAAAAATTACTTGCTCACCTTTGAAAAAATTAATTTACTTAAACGAATTTAAATTGAAAGATTGTATCATTAAAATTTTGAAAGATTTATATCCTACAAATTAATATGCAATTAGGTGCATATGAACTCACATTATCACGTCGTGTAATTTTTAAGTTATATTTAAATAATTTAAACATAAAAGACAAAGAAAAAGAAATTAATTAATAATTATCAAGTAAATAATAGTTTGTCAATAACAAAAAAATATTTATTTTATTAAAAGGCCTTTAATTTTGTCATAATTTCTTTTATTTCATAAATAATATTTTTTTAATTAAACAATATTTTATCTGTTTGAAGAGAAGAAAAAATAATCTCAAAATTTATTTAAATTTAAATATATTTACATTTTAGATATAATTACAATTAATAAATGTTCCACATTTTATTATTATTATTTCCTTATCGTTAAAGAATTACTTCAACAATTATTAATACATTCACACTCTTTAAAGCATTTACTTGAATATTTCATAACACTCTAAAAAGTGTATAAGAAAAAAAAAATAGATACTCACTTAAAGTATTTTTTACACTTGAAACAGAAGACTTAAAAGTTAATTTAACATTGATCTTCTTCCTTTACAAACCTAGTTAATGGGTGACTTATTTCAAAATTTTTTTATTTCAACTAACTCCAACAATCTTCACCTTGGTTGAAATAAACGCAACTCTTGGTTTTGTTGTCTTCACTGATAACCATAGTTCAAAAAAATTATCATACTCCATTATAAAAAGTATATTGTACACCCTACGTTAATATTAGTCAATGTTTGTATGCTATCATTACACACCTTGCAATAATATTAATCAATGCCTATGTACGATCATTATACACCTTGCATTAATGTCAACCAATATCCATGTGTTATCACTATACATCTTACATCAATGTTAACTTATGCTCGTGCATTATCATCATGATAAATGTAACACCTTAATTTAACTTTTCAAATAAGTAAATTTTGCAACAAGTGGGAATAATAAAATTTTTATTAAAAGGGTTTCCAATACATAGTTCAATAAAGTATTTCAAAATAAGAATGGATTACAAATTTTGAATCAAATTATTGCTACAAGACTAATTTAAAAGAGGTCTCACTGTAGCAAGAGGTGTCTCGCTATAGCGAGAAATGTCTCTCTGTAGCGAGAGTGTCGCGAACCTAGGGTATTTGAGGGGTTTAGGGTTTGAGAAATTCATTTTCACCTTTTTTTCTCATCCCTTCTTTGATTTTGTTGACCCTAAATTATTTTTCACCGATTAAATTGTCTCCAAAGTCGTTCATGTGTTAGATTGAAGGTTGGAATCACGTTTAGAAGTGAGTTTAAAGAGTTAGGGTTTATGTTTTTCATTCTTACGTTGTTCTCCTCAATTCTCATGGGGATTTTCCTTATATTTAGGACAAAAATCTATGTGGGGAGCATTTCCATTGTTAATTTTGTGTTAAGATCTTCATTCTGAGGTAAGGAGGGACTCTATCTCATGGTGTATAAAATTTATTTATTTTGCTATGTGTTACAATGTAGTTGAGATAGATTGTAGGTAAATGTGTGGAATGACAGAAATTCTCAGTAATCATAATGTGATGGATTGTGGGTGTTGTGTGTGTGTGATTGAGTGACTTGATTGCAATAGGATTGTGATAGAAATTAGGATTTGAATGTAATGTGATTGAATATATGAGCGCATGCCTTGAACACTATGAATAATTGAGAATGAATACTATGAAATAAGTGAGAATGTGGATGAATATGTGTGAATGACATGTTGGTTGTGTTTGAAATGTTGGAAACTATGAATGGTTATAGGGATACACTAGAGTGTGGAAGATAGAGGTGGTAGAAATACCCTGGACGGTAGAAATACCTTGGAGAAGAAAAAGTGGTAGTGACACCAATAGTAAGTGTGGGTGTATAATAGGTCACACATTCTCTTTCTGACTCAGCTTTTGACTAATACCTTTGCTAAAAGACCCGTGATAGCACACATTGTATTCCTGAGGCGGGGGCTAACCGGAAACCACCCATAATGTGAAACTGAGTAAGTCCCTAAGGTTGAGGGCATTAGAAAAATTGTGATTACAGTGCTACAGTGTGTGTGACTACGTGTAGTGAGCGCACCTGTATATGAATTGGAATGAAATGTTGAAAAGTATTACTGCGTGTCTGTTGATGCTTGATATGAATTATGTTGGTAAATATGTGAAATGTGCAAGGTGAGTCTCTGTGTTTTTGTGTGATAGTGTAGAGTGCTCACCCTTAAGCTTATTTTTAAGGTGGCCAAGACGACTACCAGGCTCAGTGAAGGGATGAATGAAAATGCTATAGGACTTAAAAAATTATTCTTTTGAAATTAGAATGTATTAATTAAGTCTTGTAGTAATAATTTGATTCAAACTTGTAATTCATCCTTATTTTGAAATACTTTGATGAAATCATGGGTTGAGAACTATTTAAATGAAAATTTTATTATTCCTATTTATTGTAAAATTAATTATTTTAAAAATTAAATTAAGGTGTTATAATATACCATGTCTGGGAGTCTTGAACAAAATGGTATAGTCGAAAGGAGTAATAGAACATTCAAAGATATGATAAGAAGCATGATGAGTATATGTAACTTGCCAGAATATTTGTGGGGTAGAGCCTTAAACTTTGAACAAGAAGAAAACTTAGCTTGAATGATTGTGCAACTAAGGTAAAATTTTATAATCTATTGCAAAAAAAGACAGACTCCAAAACAAGTCATTGCTTTTTCATTGGGTACTCGTATTGAGCTAAACAAAGTAGGTTTTCTTGTTCTGCTAATAAGAAGAAAATAATAGAGTCCATTAATGTCAAGTTCTTGGAGTTTGATGTGGAAAATCTAGTTATGTCATTAAATGAGACTTAGGTTTTAATTGAGCTAAAGGATGTAAGTTCTTTTGTTCTAGTAATAAGAAGAAAATAGTATAGTCCATTAATGTCAAATTCTTGGAGTTTGATGTGGTAGATCCAATTATGTCATTAAATGAGATTGATGTTTTATTGCCTCAAATTGAAACTTTGCCTCTACCTATAGCTATTATTGAAGTTCCAATAATTGTTCCAGTTGAGACTGAGATTTAAATTGTTCAAGTTAAGAATAAAAATCTAGTTGAGGACGCAATAGCTCCTTATGCTCATGATATGTTTGATCCTCCTACCATGATGGAGGTTCCAAAACCTATGCAGCCAATTGCATAAATTCCATTGAGAAGATTAAGTAGAGAGAGTGGATATGTGTTAACTGTGTTATGATATGAATAAGTGTGAAGGAATATATGTGAATTAATTGAGAATGTTTGACTAGTAGTTGAGTTGGAATTGGATTGAAAAATTGGCTAAGTGTGTGCTATAAGGTGCTCTCGCTGTAGTGAAAGGCTCCTCGTTGTAGCGAGAAGGCAACCGAAGAGGGTGCATTTCTAGGTACAGTCTCGATGTAGCAAGATGGCCTTGTTGTAACGAGATTCTGCATAAACTAAATTGCAGTTTTCTTTGAGATTTTCGCGCGAGGTGGCTCACTGTAGCGAGAGTATAGCAACTAGAGGGATATTTGAGGGGTTTAGGGTTTAGAAAATTCATTTCCCATTCCTCTTTTCAAAATCTCTTTGATTCTCTTGACTTAAAATCTTATTTCACCAATTAAATTGCCTCCAAAGTCATTCGTGAGTGAGATTGAAGATTGAAATCATGTTTGAAATGCTTGGAGGTGAGTTTTATGGGTTAGGGTCTCAATTTTTGTCTCTCTTCCTTATTTTCTCAGTTTCTTATAGAGATTTTCCATGTGTTTAGGATGAAATCTGTGTGGGAAGTCTTTTTATTGTTGATTTATGTTGTGGGTCTTCATTTTGAGGTAAGGGGAGACTCTACTCTATCTCTTATGATTAGAATTTATTTGTATGATTATGTTTGTGAATGAGAATGATTAGAATGTTGGAATATGAGTGTCTTAATGAAAGTGACTTTATTGTAGTGAGATTGCGGTGAAAAAATTACGTAGATTATAGTGTGATGAATATTAAGCATAATGTGTGTGAAATATTAATTTGATTATCATGAAGTTTTGTAAGGAATTGATGTTTAAGTGTAATGTGATTGAATGTGAGCATACATGCCATGTGTGAGATTGAATATCATGATGTGATTGAGTATGTAGTTGAAATGCTTAGACATGCCATTGATTGATGTTGAATAATGTGAATGGTTGAAAATATATGTGAATGACATGTTGGATGTGATTGTGACGATGTTTAGAATGTTGAAAGCTATGAATGGTTCAGTGATACACTGGGGTGTGAAAGATAAGGGCGGTAGAAATACCTTGGGAAAGAGATAGTAACAGTGATACCAATAGTGAGTGTAGATGCACCACAGGCCACACACTCTCTTCCTGAATCGGCCTCTGACTAACACCTTTGCTCGGGGGCTCAATACCGCACATGTTGTATCTGTGGAGCAGGAGCTATCCAGCGACCATCCATAGTATAAACTAACTAAGTCCCTAAGGTTGAGGACATCATAAATCTGTGATCACAGTACCATAATGAGCGTGACTACGACCAGTGAGCGTACGTGTATATGGATTGATTGATGGTGCAATGAGTGCACCTATTTATGAATTGGTTAATGATGAATATGTATTATTTTACATTTGCTTTATATGTGATTTGAATAATACCAGAAAAGTGTACAATGTGCAAGGTGAGTCTCTATGCTTGTATATGATAGTGTAGAGTACTCACCCTTACATTTATTTTTCAAGTAGCCAAGACGATTAGCACCAGACTCAGTGAAGGGATGGATGAACTGCTATAAGGCTTCGGATTTTATTTTGAAAACATGATGTAACTGAATTAGTCCTGTAGCATTTATTGATATAAACTTGTAATCCCTTATTATTTTCAAATGTTTGGTGAAATTTTGTGATGAAAAATTATATTTAAATGAAAATTTTATTATTCTCATTTTTGTTGAAAATTAAATTAAGATGTTATAAAGACAACATGCTATTAGTTACGACTTTGTTTATCTCAATGAAGGTGCACATGACATTTGAGACATTATTTATCCAAAGAACTATTGAGAAGTTGTATCCTGCCCATAACCTAAAATTTAGAAGGATGTAATGAATGAAGAAATGTAGTCCATATTAGTTAATGATGTGTTGGAGCTTGTTGACTTTCTTAAGAATTGTAAGACAATTGGTTATAAATATGATATCAAAATGAAGGACTCAAAAGGTAAAATTGAAAGATTTAAGTCAGACCAGTGGCAAAGAGTTTCACACAAAAGGAAGACATTGACTTACATTAAACTTTTTCATTTGTTTCAACAAAAGATTCCTTCAAGATCATCATAGCATAAGTTGCTCACTTCGATTTAGAGTTATACCAAATGGATGTGAAGACTACTTTTTTGAATTGTGAGTTGAGTGAGATAGTATACATGTAGCAGCCTGAGGATTTCTATATTGAAAGTAAAACAAATCTAGTTTGGAAATTAAAATGGTAATTTTATGGCTTGAAACAGGCTTTTGTGGTACTTGAAATTTAGTGAAGTGGCGACTTCAAGATCAGTGGGAGAAAATTCTTCTTTCTTGTGCTAAATATGGATGATATACTGTTAGCTTCTATTTTTTTTGCTTCTTTTGTGTTAGGTGTAACACCCTTATTTTTAGAGAAAGTTAAAGGAAGAATGAGATTTGGTTATTGTTTAACTTGATGAACTAGACAATAAATGTTTTATTGTCTCTTAAATGATTGGAATGTGTTTTTATAAAAAATATATGATTTGAACTGAGTTTTGAGGTGTCTGACCTTTGGCATGATTTGATTAATGTATGATGAGAGTGGAGAAATTTCACTATAAAAAGATTAGTGTGGATAATTACAGTAATACACTGAGAGTGTAAAAAATGGAGCTAATTTTGGAAATCTAGGAAATTATAGTGTGGTAAATGCTATTTGTGGCTGTACGTGATTACGAGATCGAAAGCATCACAGGTTACATACTTATTTCCTGACTATATTTTTGCAAAGGAGTTGAGTTTACACACGTTGTATCCGTTGTATCCGTGTTATGATGGCTAATTGACGACTATCCACACATATGAAAGACCTCAATAGATAATAATTGATTATGATAATATTGTATACATATTGAATGGTATGATTTTAGTGTATGTATTATAATATTGCTCATATGATTATCATTCTATTTAATGTGTTATGTAATTATTAAATCAATTATTCAGTTCTATTTTAGCGTTGATGAGAAGATTCATCCTTACTTATATTTTCAGGAAGTGAAGATTAATTCATTCAGACTAGGATCATATTCTCAAGATTTTGGTGTGGGAATGATATGCTTATTAGGACTTGAAATGTTTTGACCTTATAATTATTTAATTTAAGTCCTAATGTATTTTGCTTATCATAAGTGGATGTTGAACTCATGTATTTAAGTAATACCAAATATGTTAATTATTTACTATTATTCAAAATTTTATTTTTATTTCGTAAGTTATGTTATGATGAAAAATGTTAAATTATATTTTAAATTTCATTATTTTGAGTATTGTTAAACTTTCATAGAATGATTGACGAGAAACAAAAAATCTAAAACATTGGTAAGTTTTTCCCACATTACGATTAAGTAAGATTTAATTAATAATTTACTTAAAATGATAAATAATTTATAAATTATGAAAAAATAATTTATAAATTAAGAGCGTCACATTAGGGATTGAGATTCATAAAGATAGATCATATTATACAATTGAGTTATCTCAAAAAGCTTACATTGATAGAGTCTTGTAGAGATTCAATATCTAAAATTGTAAACCCAGAGATGTTTCAGTTGTCAAAGGGGATAAAATGAACAAAGATCAATGTCCCAAGAATGAGATTGAGCGCGTGGAAATGAATGACAAACCTTTTAGGAATGCTTTTGGGAGTTTTGTGTATACTTAGGTATGCACTAGGCTTGACATCACTTTTATAGTCAATGTTTTGAGTATATACCAATCAAATCCTAGGAATGATCATTGGATAACTGCTAATAAAGTAATAAAGTACTTACAAAAAATAAAAAAGCACATGCTTGTGTATAGAAGAGTTAATAACTTGAAGATTGTGAGGTACATCAATTCATATCTTAATGGGTGCCATGATGATTGAAAATTGACTTTAAGATATATCTTCATGTTGACTGGAGGTGTCATATCCTGGAGTAAGAAACAAACTCTTGTTGTCTCTTCTACCATTCAGACAAAGTTCATTGCTTGTTTTGTTGCTGCTACTCATGTTATTTGGTTGAGAAATCTAGTGATAAGATTTCATATTGCGAACTTCATTGCTAGGCCATTGAGAATTTTCTATGATAACAATAATGTAGTGTTTTATACAAGGAGTAACAAGACTTCTAATGAATCCAAACATTTATAATTGAAATATTTGACTATTAGAGGTCTTATGAATAACAATTTTATGAAGACCAAACCAATGAACTAGCTTTGGGTTTGGAATTGAGTGGTCAAAGGTTCTTGTGGGTTTTGAGAGCACCAAGTAATTCAGTTAGTGCTGCTTACCTTGAGACTGTAAATGAGGACCCTTTGCAGTTCCTACCAAATGGGTTTTTGGAAAGGACTAAAGAGCAAGGCTTGGTTGTGCCTTTGTGGGCACCTCAAGTTCAAGTCCTTAGTCATAAATCAGTGGGTGGGTTCCTATGCCATTGTGGTTGGAATTCGATTCTGGAGAGTGTGCAAGAGGGAGTGCCCCTAATAACATGGCCACTCTTTGCTGAACAAAGGATGAATGCAGTGATGTTAACGGATGGACTTAAAGTAGCATTAAGGCCAAGGGTTAACGAAGATGGCATAGTGGAAAAGGAGGAAATCGCTAAGGTCATGAAGTGTCTTATGGAAGGAGAAGAAGGTAAAGGAATGCGTGAAAGAATGAGGAAGCTAAAAGATTCTGCTGCTAATGCACTGAAAGATGGTTCTTCAACACAGACCCTATCTCAGTTGGCTAGCCAATGGGAAAATTATGGTGCGATTTAGGAAAATAAATTTTCTTAATTAAGTTGTTTTGATTTGGATCTTTCCTTTGGTGTCTTTTGTGTAATTTTCTATTTTGTTTTCTTTGACCCGGTGAAGTGTTCATTGTGTAGTGTCTCAGATGTAATGCATCTTTGACACGGGACATATACATGTTAATTGGTTTTCAATTTGAATTTTAATTCCGGTGTCATGAATCCCCAATTTAGTAGAATTAGACCTTAAAGTTGACTTATTTAATGGATTAGTCATTTTAGGATAAGGTCTCTTTTGGGTGCTTAAGTCATCGGTAATAAAGGAGTAGGTATCACAGAATGCATAGTGAGGGGTGCAAACTTGTAAAAGGGGAATCCATAGTCAAGAGGAAAGTAAAAATAGTGCATGCTACAAAGAATATTCCATCATCTTGATAAAAGTTTGGCTCTCACTTTCAGAGATACACACGTCACACGATCAATGCACCAAGCATGATTATATATATATATATATATATATATATATATATATATATATATATATAACAAGCCAAGCTTAAACGCTACAGAGAACAAATTAAATATTGGCACGACCAATTTCATTGCACATTTGTGTAAAATTCAGTCATAAATTTTGTTTGCCACAGTAACGAAAACGTTTTGTCATAGCTTCACTCGTCACAATTCATTTGCTGACGGAAATATTATGTTTTACAAATCAACGTGAAGTGAGATTTAGATTCAATTGCAAAATGATTATCAAATTTGCCGCAAAAGCATTATATACTTGCATAAATTGATAAAAAAACTTTTTTTTGTTTTTGTTTTGGTGACTAGCTTGTTAGACTGCTAGTCTTTCTTTAAACAGGCTAAACTAATAAATTTAACCTATTTTTTAAAATAGAACAAGATGAGCCAATTTATTTATGAGAAATTTTTTACAAGGCGAGACGGAGCAGAGTAGGTTAAGATAAGTCAACTCGCTTTCACATCCTTAGAAATGAACTTGTTTTACCTTTAAAGAGTGAAAAAAAACTTGTAATGATGGACGAATGCTCTTATTCTTAAGCTTATTTATATATAAATTTTGTGTAATAAAAACTATCCCTTCCTTGTCGTAGTTTCTTCTCAAATGGTCAATATTTAGTTAGAAAGTTTTGCAAATTTTCCCACAATTAAGTTTGAATCAAAGATATCTTGGGTTTCCACCATTTTTGACATTTTATATTTGATTTCTCGTTAAAATTAAGTTAGAAATGTAACATCTTAAATTTAATTTTAAATATTAAATTTTACTAAATGGGAGAAAATGAAATTTCATTCAAAATAGTTTTTTCCGTACATAGTTTATTAAAATATTTCAAAATAAGGATGAGTTATAACTTGTATCGAATCATTCCTATAAGATTAATTCAATTACATCAGAGTTTAAATAAATTTCTAATCCTATAGCGGTTTCATCCATCCCTTCACTGTCCAGTGCTATAGTCTTGATTACTTGAAAAATAAATGTAAGGGTGCGTACTCTATACTATTCAATATACATACAAACATAGAGACTCATCTTACACACTTACACATTTTCTAACATATTCTACTCAAATATTAACAATCACAAACAACACTCATTAACAACTACAGGGAGACACATCTCACTACAGCAAGAAATTTTATAACTCACACACCTAAAACTCTCCTAATTTCAAGTAACATGCATTAACAAATATTATACAAAATAAAATTAATAAAAAATAAAAAATAGGGGTGTTACATTAATTCCATACCACATATACTAAAAGAGTATACTAAAATCACTTCAAATTAGCCAAACATGCATCATTAACTTTTCACAACAATCAAAATCTCATTCAAATACATATTTGCAAGTAAGAAACACACAATAGTGCTCTCATGAGTACAAAATATATACTATATTTTATTGATAGGATAGAACTCTCTTTACCTCAAAATTTGATGATTTAGAAAAAGATGTGTGGAAGATATCATCCAAGAGAATACGCTTTTCCTAGATATTACAAAATAGAGTACTTTTAAAGAAAGGAGAAAACAAAGAAAGAAGGAAGACTGAAGAACTAAGCTTCGAAAAACTTACTTGGAGATGATCAAAACAAATGTTTGAGTCTGGATTCAAAAGAAACTCGAAGTTTGAGAAAGGGAAGGTGAGGGAATAGAGAGAATGTGAGAAAAGGTAACTTAGATTGTAATGCAAGTTTTATAATGAAATTTTCTTAAATACCTCTTAAACTCATACATTCTCGCTTGAGCGAAGTCCTTTCTCGCCTAGGTAAAAGCACCAAAGAATGGTTTTCTAAGTTTTTTCTGATATTCTCACCCGAGTGAGAATGAGTTTAGAGAACTCATCATTCACCCTATTCCTTCTCGCTTGAGCGAGATCCATTTCGCCTGGGCGAGAGGATAGTTGGGACGACATTACCCTTTCTCTCTTGGGTGAGACTCATCTTGCCTAAGCGAGAATGCTCTAGAACACCTGGTCTAGAAAATTCAATCTCACTTAAGCGAGACATGTCTCGCCTAAGCGTGATCCTCTATAGCCAACAACACTTAAAGGCTTTCTATTTAAAAAAAATAAACAACAAATAATACAATAAAGCAATTAAGAAAAAAAGAGTATTACAGCTCTCTCATCCTTTTAAGAATTTTGTTCCCGAAATTTACTAGTTTTAGAAAAGATGATGCTTCCTTCATTTTATCCTCAGGTCTTCACGTGGCATCACTTGCATTCCATATCACTTTCACTAAAGAGATATTTTTGCCCCTCAACTACTTGATTCAGTGGTCACTAATCTTCACCGGAAACACATCATATGAGAGATTCTCTCAAACTTGGATAGGATAAAGTTTGATTACATGAGAGGGATCAAGAATGTATGTTAGCATACGTTGTATTCATGTTGCTACAACTAACCAGTGACTTATGGAAGATCTCAAAGGATCCTAGGGACAATGCTTGTAAAATTGTGATATATGGGTTATGGCACAATGATTGTATGATTATATTATGAGTTGTCTCATATTGATTAGTGTGATTATAATATATAGGTTGTAATATATTTTGGTGTGGGAGTGATTTGTTCGTTAGAATCTAATGTACTTCAATTTTTATTCTTTTTATAATTATTTAATGAGTTTTGTTAATCTCAGCTCTTAGGGCTGAGTTTATAAATAGAAAATTTTATGAAAAAAAGTACATGGTTATTGTACTCAAGTTATAAAAATATAATAAATACTTCTCTTTCTAATAAAATTTAATATTATTAGTTGCTTATCCTTAGTCTTAAGAGATAAAGTTAACAAAATCCTTATTTAATTTAAGTTTTAATATATTTTGATCATAAATTGTAAATATTATTTTTATATATTTTAGTAGCACAAATGAAGTAATTATTTAATATTGTTCAAATTTTACTTAGTAAGTTATATTATGATGAGTAATATTTAATTATGTTTTAAATTCTTCATAAATTATCACAAAATGGTTACAAAAATAAGAGCATCATGATTTAATGGTGTCCTAATGCATTTTTAAGATTATTATATGTAAATATCAAAATTTGTATCTTAATTAGAAATTGAATATCTATATGTATATTTTTTTACTGTTTAAGTACAAATTTATTTAATAAGTTATAATGTATTGGTAAAGGTTTAGTGTACATCGTTTCAAATACCTCTATATTTTTATGAGTTGAATAATAAAAGCAAAAATTTTAAATATTCTTTCAAAATTTACACACCATAAGCATAAAGAAATTCATTATTTTACTTCCCTTCCTTCTTTATACATTATTACATAAGCTAAATCATAAATTAAGGTTATTACAAATTTTGTATCCCTTAAGTTTAACCAATTGAATTAAAATATTCTTAGTACTTGAAAATAATCTTTATAAAGCGATATTTTAGAAACTTATTTTATAATTACTTTATTATTTTTCGATAGGTACACTTGTCCACAAACCCTAGATATAAAAATTAGAGGAAATTAATGAGATCCTTTGAATTATTGTTATTTCTAATTTTCTTAGTTGAATTTCACTTAGAAATTGAGTTTTCTTATCTGAGAATTGGGATAAAATAGCAAGACATTTGGTTTACCACACTAGAGAATTAAATCATGTAATTAGATCTTGAAATTGAATTAGAAACTTGATTTTTATACATGAGTGAGAATACAGTTGAAGTATGAATCCTAACTACCTTTATCATTGTGATTTCATCCTCAATTAACATTTCCTCTATTCTATAACTATAATTTTTAACTTTATTCTTATAATTTTGAAATCTTTTTTTGATTTTTATCATGATTCTACATTGTTAGATTTTTACATTTCTAAATCATCTTTGCTAAAGTTCTTTTCATTGGTTAAGTGACATAAAAATTGTAAAAATATGTTTATTGAATTATTTTCTTTTTATTTTATGCCAATTACTGCTTTTTATTGTCAATTTTCATGGAAATAATTTTTTTTATTCACATTAAAATAATTAATACACTTATTAAGTTTGTATTACAAAACAAAGCATAACAAACATCAAGCGATATTTTAACAATGGTAAAACAACTTCTATATGATCACACATAGTGTTAGCACGACAACATTGTTAAATTTTATAGCTATTTTGTGTTTTTCTATGAAATATTAAAGACTTATTTAAACACTTGTATTAGAGGTGGTCAGCGATAATTTAGAATAAAAAAAAAGAGGTTAAATTATGATACACATAGAAAAAATAAAATAAAAAATCTTTAAGTAAAAAACAAAATTGTTAATGTAAAGTTAGCAAGTTTTGATAGATCATCAATTTATACTTCAAAAAGTTGAATATTCAAAAGGAAAAAAATAAAAAGGTAAATGTACCTATTAAAATACAATAAAAAAGTATTAAAAACTCTAAAATATCATTCTATAAAAATTTAGTAATTACTAAGATAAAAAATTCAATTATTTAGGTTAATCAAAATTAATAAATTATTTAAAAATATCATAAAAAATAAAAAAAGGAGAGAAAATAAAAAAATCTAAAATAATTAACTAATATGTTAAATAGGATAAAAGAAAGTAAAAAGATCACCAAGAATTAAATTAAAAAACATATAATTAATTTAAAATTAAATATCCTAAAATATAATTATTTGCAATAAAGTGAGAATAAAAATGATTATTACTTAAATAAAAAGGAAGTGAATTTTAGCGTTTTCAATTATTTGTAACATGGATATATGTAACAATTAATATATTTCATGTGTTAATTTCCCACAAATATAAATTTTAGCCTTTTAAATATTATTTATCGTAGTACAATATGCATGCATTACTAATATACTTTAAAATAAAATTTATTCTTCAAAAATGCCCTTTTAAATTTTTTTAAACATTTAGTTGCTTAATTAATTTTATAAATTTTATAATATAATTAGATGACATTAATTTCTTTGTTACATTTAGAAATATGTATAAATAAGAATCAAACTTATCAAATCAAAATAAATTATTTAATATAATTTATTTTCTTGTAAAATATTAATTATTGTTTTCAAAAAATTAATAAATTCTATACATTATACAAGTAAATAATAAAAATTACTTTTAGAGAATAAATGAATATATTTAAAATTATAATAATTGAATATGCTAGTGAGAAATTCTACACATGCAACAACGATAAGTAAGAGTATAGAAAAAGGGGAGAGATAATGAAGAATAACAACTCTACTGCTTGAATGGTTTTAGGAAATATTTCTTTTATTTAGTCTTTATTTTAATTTTTTAAAAAATAGTTTTTATTTTTAAATTTAAAATATGTATTGTGACATTTTAATTGAGATGATATGATACATGTATCATTACATACAGGTCAACTTAGAAATGTTTATATAATGAATGAAGTGTTATATATGTTCTGATTGATGGTTGTATTATTGTATGTACTTGGATATGATGAGTGTCAATATGAATTATGAAATATTGATAAAGAATTAGAATAGGGTATTAAACAATAACTTTAGTTGCTTTTATAATAATTAATAATAAAAGAGATTTAGTATGGGAGAAATATTTACCCTTACTGATATATTTCAAGTAATAAAAAAAAAATGGAGCTGATTGATCTGTTCTAAAGTCATACTCGTCAAGGATCAAGGGAAAAAACTACTCAATTATAATTAATTTAATACATTAATGTACAATTCTATTTATGTTCTTATATTTCATTAATAGTAAAACATTAATTTGATGGATTTTGTAAATTTGATAAATTTTATTAAAGTATATTCTCAAATTGTATCATTTATCCAAAGTTATATAATTTCTTTCAAAATTTCTTAAGTATATTTTTAATAATGTAATTATTTAAAGAAAATTAAATAATAAAAGAGAAGGATATTCTATGTGGTCGATGATAAATTGGAGCCAAAAGAAGGAAATTAAATTATGATACACATAAAATAAATAAA
Source organism: Abrus pulchellus subsp. cantoniensis (assembly GCA_024086825.1). Lineage (NCBI taxonomy): Eukaryota > Viridiplantae > Streptophyta > Magnoliopsida > Fabales > Fabaceae > Abrus > Abrus pulchellus. Next base: position 29,265,913 of record CM044050.1, on the reverse strand, counting down.
ATGAAAAAATTTAAGTGAAAAAGAGAATTATTTATATAAGGTTATCTAACAAGTTTTAATAAATCATCTAAGTTATATTTCAACAAGTTGAATATTCTAAAAAAAATAAAGATAAGTATAGTCGTTAAAAGTTAATCAAGAAAATATTAAAAAATGTAGTAATTATTAAGATTGTTAACTTCGGATTGTCTAGGTGAATCAAAATTGATAGATTATTTTGAAATATCATATAAAAATAAAAAGGGGAGAAAAGAAAAGAATTCAGAGTAATTAAGTAATATGTTAAATAAGATAAAAGAAAGTAAAAAAATATACCAAGAATTGAATTATACATATAATTATTTTAAAATTAAATCTTATAAAATATAATAATTTACTGTGGATAAAAATGGTCATTACTTTGATGAAAGGAAGTGAATTTTAGCCTTTGCAATGATTGATAATATAAATATTTGATTTTTTTTCGTTTCTAAGATTGTTTATCGTAAAACAATATACATGCAATACTAGTAGACTTTATTTTTTATTTTAAAAAGTATTTTTATAGATTTATAACATTCAATTGACTAATTAATTTTATAATTTTTATAATATAACTAATTGACTTTAATTTCTTTGCTACACATAAAGATATATAAAAGCGGCGATCAAACATATTAAGTCAAAATAAATTATTTAGTATATTTTATTTTCTTGTAAAATATCAATTATTGTTTTCATAAATTATTAAATTTTTTTAATTTAAAAATAAATAAAAAAATTACTTTTAGAAAATAAGTGAATATATTCAAAGTTATAATAACTGAATATACTATAAAAATTTTACACACGCAACGACGATAAGTAAAAGCATAGAGAACAGGAAAAAATAATGAAGAATAAGAACTCTACTGCTTGAATGGTTTCAAGAAATAGTTTTTATTTTTAAATTCAAAAAATGTGTTAGATTTGACATTTTATTTTTTGTTTTCAAAAATAAAAAATATTAAAATGCGCTTGATTTGAAAATAAAAACAAGTTTATTTCATTTTTAAATTTGGGTTAAATTTAAAAATAATTTTAAGAAAAATATTTTTTAAAATCCAACTGAACATAGTTTCTTTTCTATTTTATATTTTTATTAAACAGAAAATTAGAAAATAAACAAATCAATCAGAGTTACCTAACCCTGTCTTAAGCTAAATTAATAAGCTCTCGTAGAAGACTATGACATTACATATAGATGACAATCAAAAGTTAAAAAGGCAAAACATTGATGTAATAATACTTCAAAATATTATTGAACCTGTTTTTCAATTGAAATTAAAGATTTAGCCTAATAGTATGCAGTAAATGTGGGAACATGAATGTTAAGGAAATAAAAGTTTAACCCTAATTAATTGAGGAAGTACAGCAGAAATTGCCAAACTAAAACTCAATTAGGTTTACGCTTAGGTGAAGCTGCTCTGCAGGGAATACCCTTTCTTCTTCTGATTCGAAAAGAGAAGCACGAATTAGAACCACTTGTGCTCTCGTTGTTGTTGTTGACGGTGTCCCTTGAAATTTGATCGTCATTGAGGTGATGTCTTAGACCGAACTACAAAAATAATATAAAATCAGAATTATAATGAATTAGTTAATTAGTGGAATAATTAGGGTTTATAATGAATTTATATAAACTGTTTTGAAACCTTGCATGATAAAGAACAGAAAAGGCTCCTTAAGAACCCTTCCACAAGTGCAGCGAGCATTGCCATTGCCTCTTATGGATGGCCTTGACCGTGGTTTCTGCTTTAAGTATATCATTCGGTGCCGCTCGCTAAGTGGCTGCCATTCAATTCACTGTAATTACTATTCATTCTAATCAAAACACACTTAAAATAACATTTTTCTTACCTGAATATCAGAACAATCTATGTGTTCTTTCAGATGTTTCCTTCGAACCATTTCGTGCCCATCACTTTTTTTCACCTGGGGAATGACATCAAAATCCTCATTTATTGTACATTATTATTAATCACTCAGAAAAATGATTTTATTGTACATTATTATTAATCCTCATTGATGAATCTCACAATGATCAAATAATGACTCAGTTAACAGCGCCTCTAGCCATATAGGCCTTGCAATCATGACTTCTTGTTCATGACCCAATGATGATGAGTCACTGTCATTTCCTTTCCTTATTATTGTTTTCCTACAGCATTCCATATCTTTTGCGTTGATCTTGAAATTATTTTTGTTGTGCTTAAGAATTACTAAATCTTTCGTATATATACATGTTATTCCAAAGATGTCATGGTAATTTATAATAAATGTGAACCTCATTTGGATTCATAACACATATACAGCAATTTGAAATACTGAATAAATATTTAATATTTAAATAAAATAAAAATTATTATATATAAATAAATATACATATATAACTATTTCAACTAAAATATATTAAATATTTAATTTTATTTTTATTTCAATTAAATATGTATCAATCAATCAACTTTAGTTTTGTACTAAATTAATTTGTTTTTCTCATAATAAGTTTTATCTAAAATCAAATTACAATATTTTTTATTATTTAATATACAATTGATGAGAAATACTAAATTAAAATTATGTATAGTCTTATAATCTATTGAATTAATAAAAATAAATATTTTTCAAATTAAATCGTGTTATTAAATTAAAAATATTAATGATATAATAATTATTATTATTTAAAAAATAATAATAATAATAAATCAAATAATTTAATATTAATTTTTATAATATAAAAGAAAGTCTATTATTTGGAAAACAAAATATTAGTTAAGATACTCTCAATTATAATTCACCACATATATATTTTATAATTAAAATTAACTAATAATGATATGCGAATTATATTTTTTCATATTATAATATTTTTATTTTTTACTCACATCTTTGTTAGTTTCATTTTAAATTTGTATTTAACTTTTTTTATTATCTTATATAAAATTTTTATAATTTTATGAATACATATTTTTTTTATAAAAGTTATCTAAACTTTTTTTATTAGTTCAAATTTTAATTTTAAGAGTCTTAAGTTATTAATATATATATATATATATATTATTAATATTTTTTTTACACTACATAATAAAAATGTTATTTTAAAATAAATTATATTCTAAAATTATTTTATATTATTAAATCTTTATTCTTTAATGTATATTATTCATAATTATAGAGTTAAGTTAAAATTATTTTAAAAAAATATTATTGCAACATGAGAGAATATATAATTTATCCATAATTTTAATTATAAGATATATGCGTAATCAATTAGAACATAGAATATCATCCCTAATATATATAATTTATATAATTTTAATATGTTTTATAATATATATAAAAAAATTTATGCATAAGACAAAAAAAGTATGAAGTGTTTTAAAGTTCTAATTTGTTGAGTCATGCTACATGATATTTTTTGAGACATTCAGTTTTTCTTCTAAGATAATTTTAACTTTTTAACATTAAAAAAATAAATATTATTTTTACAAGGCTACCCTTAATTTGTACATTTTTTGAATGTTATAGATGCACCGTAAAAAAGGTAAGACAAGAGACCATGTAAACACACTGTTGCAACCATTGGCAATGCAGACCACAGAGGAAGAATAGGTTTTGGTGAGCTCTGTTCAGAATTAATGATATCAGCTATGTCTAATGGAGTGGTGTGGTCTAAGATTACGTGATATCTACTGCTGAGATTACGTTATGTATTAAAATTTTATAATTTATAAGAAAAATACATAACATAAATAGTTGTGATAAACATATTTTTGGTAGAACTTCTTTTACCTATAAAAGATAGTTAAACAGAATACCAAGCATGGTAGTTGACTTTGACAAGCATGAAAAATTAATTTCTCAGCATTGTAAAGAGATGGGGTTACTTAAATGTTCAAGAAGAGAATAATAATAAGGGCATTCTCTAGAACCCTTAAAAGTTGAAGGGTTTTAGTACCTCTTTGTTATGTGGTTACATAAATTTGAGTAATAGCTAATATATTTTTTTTCTTTACAGTAATAATATTATTTTTATCAAATATATTATGAATGATTTGATAGATATAGGCATAAAGGCTTATTCTTGATCTTTTCAAGTTATTATTAAACCATAACGCAATAAATTGAATTTTTTGGATATTTCTAATATCTTTTTTCTCAAAATATGTAAGAACATATGAATATTTTATTACTTTGAATATTTAGTGCAACAATTTTCATTTTGAGTTTTGATATCCATGGGTATGCATTATTCTTTTTTACTCAACATAAACTTAAACTTTTTGAATCTAAAATCTTATATATTTTAACAAATATATTAATAACAACAAATACACAAAAGAATTTATAATTTTGATGTTGACTGATGAGTTTGTTACCAATTAAATAGTGAAAACTAAAGTTTTTTTTTACTACAAACTCTTCAATAAAAAACCTTAAGTGACTAATCTTAGTCTCAAAATCATGAAATTCTTTTCCTTACCATAGAGTACCCTAATAAACAAAACTAAAGAGAAAGAGATGTTGAGCTTGACGCTTGAAACAAGAAGCATTAACTAGTTTATATTTATAATAATCAAGCATGACATAGAACTCATATTAGAACTTTAAAGAGTATGAAAAGAAAATGAAACACAAGCAGCTAGAGGAGATAATATTCCTTTCAATAGAAAGTAAAAAAAGGCACAACAGGATAAAGATGTGAAAGTGATTTTGGCCTGTAATCTGTCAAATCCACTAAATTTAGTGTGTTGCTTTGATTTTGAAATAATTTTTGTAGTGCTTAAGAAATATCAAATTTTTTATATATGTACATGTTGTTCCAAAGATGTCATGGTAATTTGTAATTATTGTTGTAACATTCTCAATTTTGTGGCCCTTATATAGAAAAATAGGAGTTTTGGTGCAGGGTATCTCACTATAGTGAGATATCTCTTGTTGTAGCAAGAAATAACGTTCAGAATTAGGCTTTCTGACGCTCTCTCACTGTAGTTAGAATGACAGATAGCAAAAGAAAATTTTGTTTGATTTTTTCTCTGTAACGAGCTCTTGATAGCAAAGGAAAATTTTGTTTAATTTTTTCGTTGCAGTGAGAGAAGAGTTTGCTGCAGTGAGAAGCTCTCACTATAGCGAGAATATCGCGAGTTAAGGGATACTTAAAGGTCTCCAATATAGAAAATTGAATCATAATCCAAAAAACTCGACCTCTCTTCTATTCTCTCTTATTTCTCATCCTCTTTTCTCAGAAATCTTCCTCTAAATCTCAATCTTCCTTTGAATTTGACCTTGGAAGTTCAACCATTTAGATCCAAGTAAGTTTCTTGGAGCTTGGTTCTCCAACTTCATTCTTATTGCTTCCTTTTATTTGATCTAAAAGTTTTATACTTTGTGATACTCAAGGAAACCTTAACCCTTAAGACAATATTCTCTACTTGGACGTTGTGCTTTTCCCTTAGATCTTTAAAAAAACTCAATCTAAGAGACTCATTTCCAGGTAAGGGGAGTGATCACAAACCCTAACTTCTCTTTAGTATTTTAATTTTAAAACGCTAAGTTTTCTACTAGAGCCCTAACATTTTCTTAAAATCTAAAGTGTATGAACAAGGATTTGGACATGAAAAACCCATAATTATTTTCAGAACTATCTTATTGCTTGGATCAGCAATGGATTTCTTAGTGTGACTTGTTTCTGTCACGACCCCTTTTATAAAGGACCGAGAACATTGTTTCTACACCACATACTTATTTAAAAATAGGTAAATAATAGAGAATATAAGTATAAAAATTCACTTCTCATTCAAAGTAAAAAATGAAGTTCCTTACAACAAATATCCAACAGATCAACATAATATTACATTTAGTTTATAATATTCAAAATACCAAAAAAATTATAATACGTGACTCCCTCGACATGAGGTCTCATATATAAAGAAAAAGGACTTTGATGCATTATTACTCAAATCCAGCTCCTAACTTTTCTTCACTGGCCCCTCAGCCTGTGAAGTAGATGCAACACCTGCTACATCTGCTCACGTACCACCGTACGATCATCGCAGTACACACGCATACAACGACATAGAAAGAAATGCAAGGGTGAGCTTACCAAACATAAAATAAAATTATATATATAGAGAGCAAAATATTTCTCACAAAGAATAACCCCATGCATTTCCAGCCCATCTAATGCACAAGCATGAAAATGGCTTCCAACTGGTTTCACGACCTAATTAATCCGGAAAGGAACCGAGCGGTCAGGAGCGACCCATTCCGTATCTGGATCCAGACGACAAAGACAAGACTCGGCATGAACTTACCGTTACATGTCTACCCACCTAAACATGTAACTCGGCTCTATAATGATGCACAACATATATCTCAGCATGATGCACGCCACCAAAATTATTTTAACAGCTCAACTACGGCAAGTTTATAATAGATCAGCCAAAATCTCAGCATTTTAAACTAATTAACAACGATTCTGACTTAGAAAATAGCTTTTATTCAATAGATCAAACAAAATTATATCAAAATATCTTGAAATAACATATTAAACCGTTCAAAACATAGTTCATAGGTTAAAGTAAACTCCCCTTACCTCAGAAAGATGATTCACACTAGATCTACCGAATATTACTTGATTATAACAAAATTCACTGAAGATTCAGCTTTAGAACGGAGTTTCTCCTAAGAACACCATGAATTTCTATAAGAAAGAGAAGGAGAAGAGAAACGAACGGTAAATCTAGCTTCAAACTTAAAGAAACTTACTTCCAATCCTTCAGAATAGATGTAGAATCTCAGATCTGGCGAGAAATCTAAGTTTAGGAAGGTTTAGTATGAGAGAAATGGTGGTTTACGGCCTTAGAACCTTTGAGAACCTTGGATAGAGGTGAAGAAATGAAAATTTCGTGTGAAGCCCCCTTTTTATAGAAAATTTTCGAAATTTACGGTTCACGCCGAAATTTACTGTTCATCGTCGGAAACACTGTTCACCGCCTTACTGTTCATACACGGTTTGTACGCGGTTTGCACTGTTCACACGCGGTTTGCACTGTTCATACGCGGTTTGCACTGTTCACACGGTACTGTTCACTTTTTTTTTTTTTTAAATAATTTCAACTCCATCTAAATATATTCCAATACCAAATAATCCTTCAATTAACATTGAACAAGTATAAAATATTATAGATTACTCAATAATAAATTAGAAGCCTGACAATTCTCCCCCCGAAAATAAATTTTCGTCCTCGAAAATTTCATTCCCCAGAGAAAAGATGAGGATACAACTCTCTCATTCTTTCTTCTAAATCCCATGTGGCATCACCAGTTATTTGGTCCCAAACAACCTTTACTAACCGAATAGACTTACCTCTAAGTTTCTTAACTCTAGTTTCCTCGATACGAGCAGCTGGGACCTCCACAGACAAGTCATCTCGTAACTCCATAACATCAGGCTCAATTACATGAGACAAATCTGGAACATACTTCTTTAACTGCGACACATGGAAAACATTATGTATTCCAGACAACTGAGGTGGTAACGCTAATTGATAGGCTACTGGTCCTCGACGATGTAATATCTGATACGGTCCTATGAACTTAGGTGTTAACTTCTTGGCTCTTAAGGCTCGCCCCACACCCGTAGTGCGTGATACTCTTAAGAATACATGATCACCAACCTCAAATTCTAGGGATCTTCTGCGTCGGTCGGCATAAGATTTACGTCGACTTTGGGTAGCTCTTAGCTTTTCTCTAATAAGTTCAACTTTCTCCTTAGTTTCTTGCAGCATTTCAGGTCCAACCATCAAATGTACTCCATCTTGGAACCAACAGATAGGGGTTCTACACCTTCTACCATACGAGCTTCAAATGGTGCCATATCTATACTCGAATGATAGCTATTATTATAAGTGAATTCTACCAAAGGAAGCATATCCTCCCAATTACTCCTCTCGCTCTACAATGCAAGTCCGCAATAAGTCTTCTAAGGTCTGAATAGTACGCTCGTATTGACCATCTGTTTGCGGATGGTATGCATAACTCAACCTCAACTGTGTGCCCATAGATTCTTGGAAACTCTGCCAAAACTGGGAAGTGAACCGAGGATCCCTATCAGAGATAATACTAGAAGGTACTCCATGCAACCTGACAATCTCTCTAATGTACAATTCTGCTAATTTTTCCAAGCTAAAGGTCATGTTAATTGGCAAGAAATGTGCACTCTTGGTTAGCCTATCAACTATGACCCACACTGCATCATGATTCCTAACTGTTCTAGGTAGATGAGACACAAAGTCCATAGTCACATGGTCCCACTTCCACTCTGGAATTTCCATCGTTTGTAACTCTCCTGGAGGGCTTTGGTGCTCCGCTTTTGCCTTTTGACAAGTCAAGCAGGCTTTAACAAACTCAGCTATCTCTCGCTTCATGCCTGGCCACCAAAACATCTGCTTTAAATCTTGATACATCTTGGTAACACCAGGATGAATGTTGAGACTACCCTTATGTCCTTCTTCTATAATTGCTCTCTTTAATTCAGTATCTCTAGGGACACAAACTCGACCTTGACATCTGAGAATACCATCAACACCTTTACTGAAACCCTTTGTCTTATCTGTCCCTAAGAGAAATACAATCCGACATAACATTGGATCCCACAATTGTTTATCTTTAATTTCCTGTAAGAAATTATTAGTCACCACAATTCGGCTACAACTAATCTTTTCGGGTGATAAGTTCATGATGAATCCACTTTTTATTATATTTTTACTTGCCTTTTTTATGCTTTTTGATAGAAAAAAATGGACTTGGATAGTGAAAATAATATAGAAATCACATTTTGAATAAATATCATAGGTTTATTAATTTTTGGTTAATTTACATTTAATTACATAGATATAGATTGCAATTTTAATTATCTTGATGATTTTTGCAGAATGCCCAAGTTAAATTTGAGAAATCCTGGTCCTTAGATGGAAGTTGCCCCCAAAGTATCCACTTTGAGGAGCAAAAGTGGCAACTCTAGAAGCTCCAGGGATGCCAATTTGGTTGCATGATGCGCGTGGTTACTATGGGCTCTCATAGTAGCTACGCGCATCCAAAGTAGTAACTTTGAAGAGCAAAAGTGGCAACTCCAGAAGCCCCTGACGCTGAATTTTTAAGCCTTCCTGCGCGTGGTTACTATGGGCTCTCATAGTAGCTACGCCCATCCAAAGTAGCTACTTTCAGCACAAAAAGTAGCAACTCCAGAGAAGCGGCATTCATTCCATCCTGCGCGTGGACACTTTGAAGGCCCAAAGTGGACACTTTGGTGTCATGTCATCCACTATAAATAGATTTTAGGAATTAGGGTACGGGACACTGGACACTTTTACACAATTTTTCTTTGCCAAATTAGGATAATTTTCTTGCAACATTGGAGTCTTGGGTGACAGCCAAGGATCCTCTATAGGTTTTGATTTCCAATTTCTTCTTTGATTGTTGTTGAATTTACCTTAATGATATTTACGTTCTTGCATTTCTCACTCTCATTTGTGAAGCCCATCCATATGGAGGGCTAAACTTTCTTGTAATTTCTAGTCAATGCACATGAATCTTGAATTCTTGGGATTAATTGCAATACAAATCTTTCTTTTCTTGAATTTATTAACCCCAATCTCTGAATGAAGTGGAATTTGCATAAAGGGAACATTGATTAATGAACCCTAATTTACCTAACGAAATTCTAATTCAAAATTGCTTAATTTTGATTAATCCTTAAGATTGCTTAATCTTAGGGATAGAGATTGGAGCCCATTAAGATGCTTAATTTTAATTGGGATGTTAAAGTTAGTCTTCGCTTGTTAGATTAACTTAATTCAAGGGAAAGAAAGGGGATTATTGAATCATTTGAGAGAATAATGATAGAACTCATTGCTTGACTAGGAATTACTCATTTTAATTGATTGAATTTCACTAGTTTACACTTTGCTCTTGATTAAAATCTGGAAATTGACAAACCTCCCCCCCAATTTACTTGCTTTAAAATATATGTTCACACTTGTTCGATGTTTGTTCTCAACCAAAAAAAAAAAATTCCTTGGAGACGACCTAGGACAACACCCTAGTACTACATTCATTTCTTTGCATATTTGATGAGAATTAATGACAATCTTTTGCATGACGAATAGCTCAAATTTCGTTCCATCAGTCCACATGTATGTTCAGGTCTCGGAATTGTTCTACCAAAAGGGTTTCACTGACTCTTAGGGAGAATGCCTGAACCACATTCCTACTTAATGCATCGGCCACCACGTTAGCTTTTCCTGGATGGTATTGGAGCTGAAAATCATAATCCTTAAGGAATTCCACCTAACGTCTCTGCCTCATATTTAACTCTCGCTGATCAAATAAATACTTCAGACTCTTATGATCACTATATACATCAAACTAAGCTCCATAAAGATAGTGTCGCCACACCTTCAGAGCAAAGACTACAGCAGCTAACTCAAGGTCATGAATCGGGTAATTTTGCTCATGAGTTCGTAATTGACGAGATGCATAAGCTACCACTCTCTTATCTTGCATCAACACACATCCCAATCCCTGATGAGAAGCATCACAGTACACCTCAAACGGTCGACTAGTATCAGGGAGAATCAACACTGGCGAAGAAGTTAGTCTCTGTTTTAACTCATTAAAGCTTTGTTCACATTCCTCAGTCCACACAAAGGGTTGATCACGGCAAGTTAACCGTGTTAATGGTGCAGCTATCTTCGCGAATCCCTCTATAAATCTCCGGTAGTAACCTGCTAGGCCCACAAAACTACGAATCTCTAAGGCTGTCTTCGGCCTTTCCCACTGCAACACCGCTTCAACTTTGGAAGGATCAACTGCAATTCCTTTAGCTGAAATAACATGACCAAGGAACTTCACTTCCTCTAGCCAAAACTCACACTTAGACAGTTTAGCATACAACTATTTTTCCCTTAAAACATTAAGTACAGTCCTCAAATGCTCTTCATGTTCCTCTGACGAACTAGAATAAATTAAAATATCATCAATAAAGACTACCACAAATCGATCCAGGAAAGGTCTAAAGATCCGATTCATGTAGTCCATAAACACAGCTGGAGCATTTGTAACTCCAAAAGGCATCACTATATACTCATAATGACCATATCTAGTGCGAAAAGCAGTCTTAGGAATATCTTCATCCTTCACTCGGATCTGATGGTACCCAAACTTCAAATCAATCTTAGAGAATACCTTAGCACCTCTCAGCTGGTCCATCAAATCATCGATTCGCGGCAATGAGTACTTGTTCTTAATTGTCAACTTATTCAACCTACGATAATCCACACATAATCTAGAACTTCCGTCCTTCTTTTTCACCAAGAGAACTGGGGCTCCCCAAGGCGATACACTTGGTCTAATCATCTGTTTACGCATTAGATCCTCGATCTGCTCCTTAAGCTCAATTAACTCTTTTTGCGCCATTCTATACGGTACTACGTACAACGGCTCGGCTCCAGGAATCAAATCTATAGCAAACTCTACCTCTCTACGTGGAGGTATTCCAGGAATATCCTCTGGGAAAATCTCAGGGAATTCTCGTACTACTGGTATTGACTGAAGGCTTTGCTCCACTTCTGCATTCATAACTCCCAACAAAACAAAACAAAATACTCCCTTACCTAAGGATGTTTCTACTTGGCGAGTAGAAATCAATTCTACACAATCTTGCTGCTCAGGAAAGATTAAACACCTCCGGCCACAATCAATTAGCACACGATTGGCAGTTAGCCAATCCATACCCAGGATTACATCTAACCCTGACATCGGGATACAAATAAGATTTACTTTGTATCTTCGTCCCTCAATTGCTATGGGACACCTAACACAAACCGTCGAAGTCTTAATTGAACTTAAAGTAGGTGTCGATACTACTAAGTCACATCCTAGATCGCCCACCGGTAATCCTAAGTTTCTCACACAATTGTCCGCAATAAAAGAGTGTGTGGCTCCAGAATCAAACAACACAGAGAGAAGTACTTGCCACAGCCTCCATGGCGTGAGCCATTTGGTTCACGTCAACAGGAGGAGGAGAGTTTGCAACAGATTTTCTCGGTCTAGCCATCCTAATATATAGACTAGCTTAGATTACTAATGTTTAACACATTCAGCAATACCACCACATAGCTATATTCACATATTCAGCTTACAGTAATATATTCATATTTAGTATGTCATAACAATTTAATCAATTTAGCACTGAGCACAACGTCATATCAGCATTTCAAACAACATAGCAAACACATTTATCTCAGCAATCATGTACAATATTAGCTTAACAACCTATTATTCACGTAGCATGAATCGCCTATAGCTCACCCAGTATCATATACCAAAATTTTCTACATCTCGTCGTGTCTGAGAACTGAGGTGATCAAGCTCGTTCCCTCACAACTTGATGAATAGAAATTATGATATATGATTCACAGCTAAAACTTATATGTCTAATATGCACAACTGACGCCTAACAACCTCACCCCGTAGGTTTACCTAGACCATGCTCTGATACCACTAAAATGTCACGACCCCTTTTTATAAAGGACCGAGAACATTGTTTCTACACCACATACTTATTTAAAAATAGGTAAATAATAGAGAATATAAGTATAAAAATTCACTTCTCATTCAAAGTAAAAAATGAAGTTCCTTACAACAAATATCCAACAGATCAACATAATATTACATTTAGTTTATAATATTCAAAATACCAAAAAAATTATAATACGTGACTCCCTCGACATGAGGTCTCATATATAAAGAAAAAGGACTTTGATGCATTATTACTCAAATCCAGCTCCTAACTTTTCTTCACTGGCCCCTCAGCCTGTGAAGTAGATGCAACACCTGCTACATCTGCTCACGTACCACCGTACGATCATCGCAGTACACACGCACACAACGACATAGAAAGAAATGCAAGGGTGAGCTTACCAAACATAAAATAAAATTATATATATAGAGAGCAAAATATTTCTCACAGCAATAACCCCATGCATTTCCAGCCCATCTAATGCACAGCATGAAAACGGCTTCCAACTGGTTTCACACCTAATTAATCCGGAAGAGGAACCGAGCGGTCAGGAGCGACCCATTCCGTATCTGATCCGTACAGACAAGACAAAGACAAAGAAATCAAGATGAACTTACCGTTACATGTCTACCCACCTAAACATGTAACTCGACTCTATAATGATGCACAACATATATCTCGGCATGATGCACGCCACCAAAATTATTTTAACAAATCAACTACGGCAAGTTTATAATAGATTAGCCAAAATCTCGGCATTTTAAACTAATTAACAACGATTCTGACTTAGAAAATAGCTTTTATTCAATAGATCTAACAAAATCATATCAAAATATCTTGAAATAACATATTAAACCGTTCAAAACATAGTTCATAGGTTAAAGTAAACTCCCCTTACCTCAGAAAGATGATTCACACTAGATCTACCGAATATTACTTGATTATAACAAAATTCACTGAAGATTCAGCTTTAGAACGGAGTTTCTCCTAAGAACACCATGAATTTCTATAAGAAAGAGAAGGAGAAGAGAAACGAACGGTAAATCTAGCTTCAAACTTAAAGAAACTTACTTCCAATCCTTCAGAATAGATGTAGAATCCCAGATCTGGCGAGAAATCTAAGTTTAGGAAGGTTTAGTATGAGAGAAATGGTGGTTTACGGCCTTAGAACCTTTGAGAACCTTGGATAGAGGTGAAGAAATGAAAATTTCGTGTGAAGCCCCCTTTTTATAGAAAATTTTCGAAATTTACGGTTCACGCCAGAATTTACTGTTCATCGTCGGAAACACTGTTCACCGCCTTACTGTTCATGCCGAAAAATACTGTTCAGGGCATTATTCACGCCGGAAAACACTGTACACGCGTACTGTACACGCACTGTACGCGTATGTGACGTCACCGATGACGTCGTGATCATTACATACGCGGTTGGCACTGTTCATACACGGTTTGTACGCAGTTTGCACTGTTCACACGCGGTTTGCACTGTTCACACGGTACTGTTCACTTTTTTTTTTTTAAATAATTTCAACTCCATCTAAATATATTCCAATACCAAATAATCCTTCAATTAACATTGAACAAGTATAAAATATTATAGATTACTCAATAATAAATTAGAAGCCTGACAGTTTCTTTTCCTATCTTTTTACTTGATGATGGTGCAATTTAAAATCATTGCTAGAGTTTATATTTAACATTTACAAATTATGCACATTGTGTAAAATTATAAAGAAATTTACATGCATACCTTTAGTTGTAAAGTTATTACGGATAATGGTCAAGCAACATAAGTACTTATTATATCTCTTAGGCATAAAATGTTTGCTTCATCATTAGGTATAGGCATAGTAGACTCTTCTTCATGTCCCTGGATTACCTTAGTTGAAACCTTAGCAGTTCCACGTGTCAACCTATCTGAAATAACGACATTAGATAGTGATTATTAAATAATCACTTTCCAAGTGATGTTTAGAGAGTGGTTCACTAGGAACACTCTTGTAGTTGAAACTTAGAGAACGATTCAACACTATCACTCTTTAAGTTTCTTATTATAAATTGATTTCTATTAACTACTCTTCGTGTTCATGATTCATATACTAAGATTAGCTTTTATATGTGAGAGTAAGAAGTATAAACTTTGATTATTAAATCTTATAAAAAAAAGTTACATAATCATTCATGTATAATTACATGATTCGTATTTATGCTTCTCCCTCTTATATATAAAAATTTTAGATCTAATACTTCTCTAATTTGCATGGAAACAAAATCTTTAAGCAAATTCTTACCTAATCGCTTAAGCTAGCAAAATATTCACTTAAATGTGAATACAGATTATCTTAAGTGAATCTAAAGTTTGTTTAAACAAGACGTTAATATAACATGTGGTTGCATAAGCAAATTTTACCTCATTTAAGCAAATTTTATCTTAAATGAATATCAATAAACTTAAGTGAAAATGGGACATAAAGCACTCGTTAGAGACAAAGGCAAGCAGCCTTAATTAAGTGATTATTATGTATAGAGAACAACTTTGCTAGACTGAACAATTTGCTTATGCAACTCCTAAACTCCCACCTCACTTAATTAAGAAAAAAAAGCAAGCAGTAATTAAGTAAATAAATTGAAGTCCTCGAAGTGGCTATATGGTTCCTCCATTTAGTTTATCTACCACAAACTCCTCTTCCATGAGGTGTCCTAGCCTCCATCATCATCAACATTATCATCACATTGTACGGATTTTCTAATCTTTCTTTTTCATGTACTGATTCATCCTCATTTTGATCTTTCTCATTAGATCTTTCTTCTACCGTACTTCCTGTCTAGTAATTTCTATCACTGGATACATCCTCTCTCTCTCTCTTTCTCCTTACACAGCAAAGCAAAGAGGACTTGCATTAAATACTTTACTTTAAGCGTGCATCGCGTGGTAACAACACCGACCTATAATAAGATATCGCAGTGAACAATATATTTAATGTCTCCAAACCACAAGCTGAAAGGACCAATACCACTCCATGGCCAAAACAACACATATAGCAGTAGTTTCAGTCCCAGCGTTTAGCCACCAAGCCTCCATTATTGAGTTCTGCAAGAAACTCGTTAATGTTCATCAGCACTTCCATGTGACTTGCATCTTCCCCACGATTGATGCTCCAATCCCTGCCACCATCACAATGCTTCAGTCTCTTCCATCCAACATTGACTACACTTTCCTAACTCCCGTGAACAATGAAGACCTTCCACAAGGTGTTCCCTCGGTGGTGCAAGCCCAACACGCAGTGTGTCAATCCATGCCATCCTTCCGCAATGCATTGAGGTCACTGCTTTCAACTACACCACTCGCTGCTTTGGTTGCTGATGCATTTGCGAATGAAGCGTTGGAGATAGCAAAGGACTTCAACCTTTTATCTTATGTATACTTTTCTTCCTCTGCCATGACAATGTCACTGATGCTGCATTTGCCTTCCTTAAACGACACCGTTATATTCAATTTCAAAGATCCCATAGTAGAGGCTATTCAGATTCCAGGTTGCATACCTATTCAAAGCCACAACCTCCCTAACGATTTTCGATCTAGTCTTGCTTATGAGCTAATTCTTCAACTTTGCAAGAGGCTATGTCTTGCTGACGGTTTTCTGGTTAATAGCTTCTTTGAAATAGAACAAGATACTGTGAAAGCCCTGCAGAAATATTGCAGAGGCGACAATAACAATGCTTCAGTATATCTGGTTGGGCCTATTATACAAACCGGGCCGAATAGTAAGACAAATGGGCAAGAGTGTGTGAGGTGGTTGGAAAAGCAAAGGCCCAAGTCAATTTTGTATGTGTCCTTTGGAAGTGGAGGCACTCTCTCTCAAGTCTCAACAACAGCTCAATGAGTTAGCTTTGGGATTGGAGTTGAGTGGCCAGAAATTCTTGTGGGTTTTGAGAGCACCTAATGATTCAGCAGATGGGGCATATCTTATTGCTGCAAACGATGACCCATTACAATTCTTACCAGATGGGTTTTTAGAGAGAACAAAAGGGCAAGGTTTGGTTGTTCCTTCTTGGGCACCACAGACCCAAATCCTTAGCCACACTTCAACTGGTGGGTTTCTAACCCATTGTGGTTGGAATTCAACGCTTGAGAGCATTGTGTTGGGAGTGCCAATGGTGACTTGGCCATTGTTTGCTGAACAGCAAATGAATGCTGTTTTGCTAATCGACGGCCTCAAAGTGGCATTAAGGCCCAAATTTAATGAAAATGGTATAGCAGAAAAAGAGGAAATTGCTAAGGTGATTAATGGTCTAATGCTGGGTGAAGAAGGAAATGGGATTCGCCAAAGAATTGAAAAGCTCAAAGATGCAGCTGCTGATGCGTTAAAAGAAGATGGGTCATCTACAAGGGCGCTTTTCAAATTTGGCACTTGTATGGAGAACAATCTGAGCATCCATTAAAGTGAAGTAGCCTCATAAATCTGGGTGCATGAATCGAGCTGTATGCGCATATTAGCATTGTGGGAGATACAGTAATTATTGAGTGATGTCTTCTTTTCTGGTGTATTATTCCTAGGCTTGCCAAGACAACCTCTTTCTGCATTAAGTTTCTGTCCCATGACTATCCACGCTATTTGCAATTTATTTAATGCTTTATTGCTGAGGCACACGCTATCCCATATTTAAATGTTTACAGTAGTAAAATTAGAAGCTACAAGCTTCAAAACATGTAACAGTAAAAAGAAAAATGAGGCTACCGAAGAATGTCTCATTTTATTAGCGGTTTTTTTTCACTTCAAAACATGTAACAGTGATAACCCGCGCAACGCTTGGGTGGTATAAAATTGTATAATCTACATATAATACGATCAACTCAGAGAGTACGTCAAATTTATTTAATAACAAATTTTAGTTCAAACTACAATTATAGATTGATTTATTGCTTAAGTCTTTTTCATTACCTTTCACCACTATGTATTAACATTAAAACTTGTCATTACAAATATAATTCAAATGAAAGCATTATAACACAATTATCATTATAAATAATGTCAATAAAACAATTTTATTTCACATTCATAATGTAACAAATCAATGATTTTAATCTAATTAATTACATTAACAATATTAAAAAATTATATGGTAATTACTGTAAATGATATATATCACTCTTGTCATAAAATATTATAATTTTTTTTTCACTCTATAAATTACATGTGATGAATATGATTCTCTAAAATGATCAAGTTTGACCTTAACTTTTGTTAATAGACAAGTATAATACAAATGAATATTGACATCTTTAAAGCTTAACAAAAATATCGACACTAAAAAATATTAAGTTCATTCTAGAAATATAAATATTTTGTTTAACATAGGATAAGTCACAATTTTAACTTCCGAAATATTCATTTCTAAATACAAGAAAATTAATTTAGTGTAGTTACATGAATTAGATGTCACATCAATATTTTTTAATAATATCACTTAGACTCCCTTTTTAACACTAATTTATGATAAAAAAAAAAAAACTTCATGTGATTGAGAAATTTTGTAGTTAATCATTTAACCTAAATACTAACTTCATCAACCTTACAAATAGAATCACTACTCATATACTCTTTTTCACGCCCTAGAACTAATCTCAACACAAATTGATTAATTTTTTCAATAATCAAATTGAAATTGCTCAAATTATTCGATAAGATTTGAATGTTCTAATTGAGCATGAATTAAGAGAAGGTACTCTACCACCTTACTAACATGATATGATTTATGTAATTGGTATAGATCACGTGATTCACATTCAATTCCAATTCTTGCCCTTAAATTTGATCTCTATTTTGTATGATACATTAAAGATTAAATTATGTAGATTTACTAAACAACTCCATTTAGTTTCTTTAAAATGGATAGTTGTCTCCCAATAATAGGGACTTTGAAACTGATCCTTCTTATAAAATAAGTTGATTATGAAGATTAATTATATTTTATTTAATGATATTTATCTCTTTTAGTATTATCTGCTCAACTCTAAAAAGTTAATATTAGCTAAAGTTAAAAGGTTGAAAATAAGAGAAGGGAGCTTGGATTTGTTTTTAAAAATTTTAGAAGTTTATAAAATATTTTTTTTAAAACGTATAAGAGATTAGGGGAAGTAATATAAACACATATATTTATTTTGGACTATATCCACTCCCTAACTTCAATCAAAATTTTTGTTATTATCGAGATTTGTACACTGGTATCTCATAATCCAACTACTCTTATCCAAGACGCTCTAGACTCAAATAAAAATTTAATTATTTTTTTCTATACTATCTCTTTAAGCAAATAAATACTTTTTAAATATTATCATTTATCCTATCGAACTAATACATTGTCTATAAAAAGAAATTATGCATAAAGAAAGTTTTCCGAATGTTTTACCTTGTTACACATGCTTTCAATTCTTGTTTTACATGAAAATATCTTCAATTTATATCTAATATTTTTTTTGAGTTTATGTTAGGCACTGTCAAATGTTTTTTAGTCTTAATGAAATTTTAAGAGCATAAACTTTTACTAATATGAAGTATTTTCTGTCTCTACTTTATTATCTTTTGCTGTATTAGTGTAAGGCATAACGATGATAAGAGAAATACGCTTTTATCTTTTATAAATTAATATAATATTATTCTTATCGATGAAGCTTCTCTATTCATAGTCAACGTCATATTTTACTGCATCATAGATTTAAAAAAGTTGTGCTTTTTATATCATTAGTTTTTGAACATATATAAATAATTTTCTACATTTTTTCGTCATTTTTATTTTCTTTTAAAATATCTTATATCCCTGTGATCCATTATTTGATTATATGACTTTTACTAATTATTTAGATGTATCATCTTATATACACAAAAGACTTAAGGAAATACAATAGTAAGATCAAATAAAAGAGATCATTTATCAAAATCATAAACTTTCGGTGACTTGAAAATTTTGCTTTAAAACTTTAGCATCGTCAGAATGACCATAAAAAGAATATCCAATAGCATTAGATGGTGTATGTACTACTTAGTTACCTCATTTCACGTAAACTTTTAGTTTCAGATTTTATTATATTGAATGGTTTTAGTTTAACCTGAACAATATGCAAGCGTAACATTGCTGTCCGCAATACATGTCTGTCCCTAAAACCACAAGCTTGCACGCATTACACCGCGCCGTATCTAATAATACACAATTTCCCATCCAACGGTGAAATTTGTCCCCACGTGGACGTTCTCTTGCCACATTAACTTTTAATTTAAGAATTTATTATATTAAATAAATTTAATTTAATGATGAACAGCACGGAAGTGGAATATATAGCAAACCAAAGACTCATACATGTTTCCCAAACAAGAAGCTTGAACGAATCAAAAGGGGTTTCCATGGCCAAAACAATTCGCATAGCAGTAGTTTCACCCCCTGCGTTTAGCCACCAAGCCTCCATTATTGAGTTCTGCAAGAAACTCGTTAATGTTGATCAGCACTTCCATGTGACATGCATCTTCCCCACCATTGATGCCCCAATCCCTGCCACCACCACATTGCTTCAATCTCTTCCATCCAACGTTGACTACACTTTCCTAACTCCCGTGAAAAATGAAGACCTTCCACAAGGTGTTCCCTCTGTGGTGCAACTCCAACACGCAGTGTGTCAATCCATGCCATCCTTCCGCAATGCATTGAGGTCATTGTGTTCAACCACGCCACTCGCTGCTTTGGTTGCTGATCCTTTTGCCAATGAAGCATTGGAGATAACAAAGGAGTTCAACATCTTATCTTACGTTTACTTTTGTAATTCTTCCATGGCAGTTTCATTTTTATTGCGTTTGCCAACATTACATGACCAAGGTTTACGTGAATGTCTAGATCATCTCACAAGGACTATTCAAATTCCCGGTTGCATACCTATTCAAGGCCATGACCTTCCAAGAGATTTGCGATCCAGTGTTGCGTATGAGTTTATGCTTCAACGTTGCAAGAGGTTCGCTCTTGCGGATGGTTTCTTCGTTAACAGCTTCTTTGAAATGGAGCAAGGTACAGTCACAGCCTTGAAGGAAAGTAGCAAAGGTGGCAACCACAATGCTCCAGTATATCCGGTTGGACCCATCATACAAACCAAACCAATTAGCGAGAAAAACATGTTAGAATGTATGAGGTGGTTGGAGAAGCAAAGTCCCAACTCGGTTTTTTATGTGTCGTTTGGGAGTGGAGGTAGTCTTTCTCAGCAACAACTTAATGAGTTAGCGTTGGGGTTGGAGTTGAGTGGTCAGAAGTTCCTGTGGGTTTTGAGACCACCTAATGATGTAGCAGATGGTGCATACCTTGTTGCTGCAAAAGATCATGACCCTTTGCAATTCTTACCAAACGGGTTCCTAGAAAGAATCAAAGAACAGGGGTTGATTGTTCCTTCCTGGGCACCCCAGATCCAAATCCTCAGTCACGCATCAACTGGTGGGTTTTTAACCCATTGTGGTTGGAATTCAATACTTGAGAGCATTGTGATGGGAGTGCCAATGGTAACTTGGCCGTTGTTTGCTGAACAAGGAATGAATGCGGTTTTGCTAACAGACGACCTCAAAGTGGCGTTAAGGCCCAAATTTAATGAGAATGGCATAGCGGAAAAGGGGGAAATTTCTAAGGTGATTAAAGGGCTAATGATGGGTGCAGAAGGAAACGAAATTCGCCAAAGAATTGAAAAGCTCAAAGACACAGCTACTAACGCATTAAAGGAAGATGGTTCGTCCACAAGGGCTATTTACGAATTTGGCATGCAGATGGAAAATTTTCAGGGACGACCTCAGGTTGCACTAAAATTTTAACTAAGCCTTTCACATGAATTTTAATTTGTTTGTTTTCACGGATTTCTCTCTTCTAACTATTTTAGGCATGCTTCTAGTTAACTTAAAATTATGAATCAATTATGAACAAATAACACCTGTTTTACCTTTTGTTTGAAAAGTAGAAATTTTTTACTAGCAGCTAGTTAGGTGGTATATGTATTCATAGTTAATTTAAAATTCATGTTGTATGTGATTTTTTAAAGATAAATTATGTGGTATTTTTAAAAAATTTCAGAGTACCGTAAATAAAAAATTCTAATAAATAATATTTAGATATGTGTTTAAATAATAAATTATTTAATAATAAATTTATGTCATAAAAATTACATAATTTGTAAAAATCTAACACGTGATATAATTTTAACCTATTACGTGAATTTACTTTCATTAACACATTTAAAATAAAAATTTAAAAATTATTTTATATGTTATTGTTTAAAATAGTTGATATAGGTTGGTGAATGGTAACGTTTTCTAAATATTTATAATATTTATGGCTTAGTTTGCATAAATTTTGAGAAAAAACATTTATAAAAAAAATTTGTATAAAAAATTAATAAAATTTTTTTTATAAATTAAAAATAATTTAAATTTTTTTATTATTTAAAAAGTTTTTTTATTTATCTTTTAAGAAGATAAATTATTTTTAATTTATAAAAAATTATTTATTTTTATATTATTTTTTTATAAGTAATTCTACAACTCTATCAAATTGAACAATAATACGCTCTTTTAAATTTATTTTAGGGGTATTATGTATACAGCCTTTTTCACTTTTTGACAAAGTTTGCTTTTGTAAAGTACTAGCAAGTTACATTGCTATAAGTTGTATTACAATAAAATATACTTAAATTAATTTATGAATTAATTAAATAATTTAATTAATTTTATAGTTTATAAATAATTATATATTATAAATTTTTATATAAATAGAATGTATATAAAATTAACTTGAATGGAAACGAATTATTTACAGCTTGCATGAGAACTGTAACTTTCAGTTTTATTTTTGTTTAAGCAAATCCTTTATCCTCTTTCTCTTTTTCTAACTCCCCTTCTCCTTCTCCCTCACCCCTTTCTTATCTCCTCTCCATCACTCCTACTTGGCCCCTCTCCCTCCACTTAGCCTTGCTCTTCCTCTTATCCTACTCAATCCCTCACTTAGCCCTGCACCTATCTCTCTTTTCCTTTTCCTTCTCTCCTTTTAGCTCTTTTCCCCACCTTCTCCCCTTTTCACTCTTCCCTCTTCCTTCTCCTTTTCTGTTCTCTACCCTCTCTTTTTTTGCTTTGTCTCACCCTTTTCCCTTGTTCAAGTAAAAAAAATTATTTTTATTTAAGCGAATTTCCCTGGTTTAAGCAAAAACTATTTTTTTTTGTATTTTGTTTAAGTGAATTTTGACTTAAACAAGAATAGACTGAAGGCTACAATTTCTAAAACTATAGAGAATTTATATTCAACTTATTAGCAAGATAAAACTAAATCTTTTATTAATGCACAGTGATATGATGAAACTCCTTTATTGAAATTCTAGAGCATTTTCTTATCATGCCTTTACAAAGCTGCAAAGACTACTTTACAATAACTATTTTATGTTGAGTAAAAGTTTACTATTTTATATTATTTGTATAACATGTAATTAGTCTTAAAAATTTTTAATTTTATAAAAAATTATTAGATTTTATTCTTTGAAAAAATGCATGATTTTAGCATCTTACACAATACTAAAATTACATGCTATACCACCCTTAATTTTGTTTTCCTTGAATGGAAAATAGAAAATTTGGTGCATGGTTTTTCGCTCATGCGAGATAGAGCTTTCTAGAAGAAAGCGTTCTAGAGTATTTTCGCTCAAGTGAGATGGTATAAAGTTGCCCCAACTCTTCTCTCACCCGCATGAGATAGAGTTCACCCAGACAAGGAGTCGTAAGAAAAATAGGGTGCTCTCAAGATCCATTTTCACCCAGGCAAGAATGTCTCTCGCCTAGGCGAGATGCTGCTCGCTCAGGCGAGAATAGCAAAAAATTGAGTAATTCTATTGTCTGGTTTTCTCACCCAAGTAGGAAAGGTCTCGCTCAGGCGAGAGTAGGGCTCGCTCAAGCGTGAACACGCGGATCTAAGGGGTATTTAAGGGACCTCAACGCTGAAACTTCCATTATTCTCATCAAACAATCTTCTTTCCTCGTTTCTCTATTCTCTCACCTTTTCTTCTCAGAGAAATCTCTTTCGAATCCCGAATCTCTTTCAAATTTGAGCTCGAATGTCTATTCCGTTCGAATTCAAGAAAAATTTCATCTTTCGAATGATATCTACTTTTATACATCTCCCTTGGATCTCTAGGAAAACTTGATTGGAGAGAGACCCAAATCAGTAATTCAAGTTAAATTTATGAAAGAATACATTGGTAATTTCATGTATATGGTCGTGTTCCTCACTCTCTTCCACTTTGTATCCTTTCTTTCCTTCTTCTTTCATTCTCATCTCATTTATACGACATGTACTTTCTTACTCTCTATCCTCCACCAGCGACTATGCAGTTGAACACCATCACTTTTCATTTTACTTTGTGGTTATAAATTAATAGCATCAATGATTTGCAAATGGCAAAAATCTTTACACATAAGATTATAATAAACAAAAAAATTGGAAAAAGTTAAAATTTTGAAATCTAGTTTTTTTAAACCCTTTTCGGATCAAATAGATCTTGAAAAGTTATATGAAATAGATATATAATTTGCATAAATATCAATTCTATATTAAAAATTATACTATTTCAAAGTTAATATTTAATATAGTTTAAAATATCTTGAAATGTTATTGTTTAAAATAGTTAATACAGGTTGGTGAATGGTAACGTTTTCTAAATGTTTATAATATTTATGGCTTAGTTTGCATAAATTTTGAGAAAAAAACATTTATAAAAAAAATTAGTATAAAAAATTAATAAAATTTCTTTTATAAATTAAAAATAATTTAAATTTTTTTTATTATTAAAAAGTTTTTTTATTTATCTTTTAAGAAGATAAATTATTTTTAATTTATAAAAAATTATTTATTTTTATATTATTTTTTTATAAGTAATTCTACAACTCTATCAAATTGAACACTAATACGCTCTTTTAAATTTATTTTAGGAATATTATGTATACAGCCTTTTTCACTTTTTGACAAAGTTTACTTTTGTAAATAACTAGTAAGTTATATTGCTATAAGTTGTATTACAATAAAATATACTTAAATTAATTTATGAATTAATTAAATAATTTAATTAATTTTATAGTTTATAAATAATTATATATTATAAATTTTCAGGGACAACCCTTAAACTAAACTAGCCTTATAAATCAGGTTGCACTAAAATTTTAACTAAGCCTTTCACATGGATTTTAATTTGTTTGTTTTCACGGATTTCTCTCTTCCAACTATTTTAGGCATGCTTCTAGTTAACTTAAAATTATGAATCAATTATGAATCAAATAACACGTGTTCTACCTTTTGTTTGAAAAGTAGGAATTCTTGACTAGCAGCTAGTTGAGTGGTATATGTATCCTAGTTAATTTAAAATTCATGTTATATTTGATTTTTTAAAGATAAATTTTGTGGTATCTTTAAAAAGTTTTAGAGTAACATAAATAAAAAAAATTTGAATAAATAATATTTAAAAATTATTTAAATAATAAATTTATGCCATGAAAATTGTACAATTTGCAGAAATATAACATGTGGCATAATTTTAACCTATTAAGTGAATTTACTTTCATTAATTTTAATAACATAATTAAACCAAATATAATTTAGATTTAGATATAAATAATAACCACATTTAAAATAAAAATTTAAAATTCATGATATATGTGATTTTTCAAGATAGTTAATAAAGGTTGGTGAATGGTGATTTTTTTTAAATGTTTACAATATTTATGACCTAGTTTGCATAAATTTTGAGAAAAAACATTTATAAGAAAAAAAAGTATAAAAAATTAATAAAACTTCTTTTATAAATTAAAAATAATTTAAATTTTTTATTATTAGAAAAGTTTTTTTATTTATTTTTTAAGAAGATAAATTACTTTTAATTTATAAAAAAAAATTCTTTTATAGTATTTTTTTCTTTTATAAGTAATTTTACAACTCCACCAAATTGAACACTAATAGTTCTTTTAAATTTGTTTTTAGGCGTATTATGTATACAACTTTTTTCACTTTTTGACAAAGTTTGCTTTTGTAAAGTACTAGCAAGTTACATTGCTATCAGCTGTATTACAATAAAATTATATATTTGAATTAATTTATGAATTAATTAAATAATTTAATTAATTTTATAGTTTATAAATAATTATATATTATAAATTTTTATATAAATAGAATGTATATATAATTAACTTGAATGGAAATAGATTATCTATAGTTTGCATGAGAACTGCAACCTGTAATTTCATATTTGTTTAAGCAAATTCCTCATCCCTTTCTTTCCTTCTAGCTCCTCTCCTCCATTTCCTCCACCCTTTTATCATCTCTTCCCCCTCACTCCCACTTGGCCCCTCTCCCTCCACTTAGCTCGCTCTCCCTCTCCTTCCAATCAATCCCTCACTTAGCCTCGCATCTACCTCTCCTTCCCTTCTCTTTCTTCTTTTTCACTCTTTCCTTCACCCTCTCCCCTTTCTTTATTCTTTTCTGCTCTCCCACCTCTCCCTTTCTGCTATCTCTTGCCCTTCTCCCTTACTCAAGCAAAATTTTTTATTTTTATTTAAGCGAATTCTTCTAGTTTAAGTGAAAATCACTTTTTATGTATTTTGTTTAAGTGAATTTTGGCTTACATAAAAATAGACTACAAGTTGCAATTCTCGCTAAAACTATAGAGGATCTAAACCCAACTTAATAGCAAGATAAAACTAAATCCTTTATTAATGCATAATAATTTGATGAAACTTTCTTTATTGAAATTCTATAGCATTTCCTTATCATTCCTTTACAAAGCTGCAAAGACTACTTTACAACCACTATTTTATGTTGACTAAAAGCTTACTATTTTATATTATTTGTATAACATATAATTAGTCTTAAATTTTTTTATTTTATAAAATATTCTTAGATTTTATTCTTTGAAAAAATGCATGATTTTAGCATCTTTGAAAAAATACTAAAATTACATGCTTTATACGAGAATCAAAATTGAGTAAATCAGGAGTAAATCAGGATTATATGTCATAGTTCAAAGGAGACATAATAATTATATATGTGACTTGATGAAAGGTGGAAGTCATTTTTTAAGCGATTTCAAAAGATGAATTATTAACATTGACACAATGAGTGAAAATGAGCAACCTTGGACCAACATCCTTGAGGAATACAATGTTTCTGAGAATAATTGGATGGAATAAAAGGAAAATAGGCATCATGTTACATGAAGGAAGTGTTCACACTTGGAATGTGAAGTACAAAACTAAGTGAAAGTGTAAATTTTGATTTTAAGGCTTTTATGAAGTCTTAACCTTAATACAAATGGGTAAAATTTACACACATACTATTTTTAGCCTTTTCAGACAAGAGTTTGCATGTTTTTTGCCTGGTGCATATAAAAAAGGAATGAATCTTGCCTTTTGTTTAAACATGCCATTACTACGATAAATGGAAATGAATCATAGATAGTATCATTTAATCATACCTCAAATTTTATATGTTGCAATTATGAAACATCTAGCATCCTCTGTTCCCATGGATTTAAGGTTTTTGAACCAAATGATGTTCAGGTTGTGCCTAAAAAATACATTACTAAGGTATGAACAAGAAAAATTCGTTCTGGAATTATACATATGTCAAAAAAGAATAGAGGATTAGGGGGATCCTAAACTTTCTATCACAAAACAATACCGACAAGTAACTTCTAAAATGATTAGACTCGCATCTGAAGTATCTAGTTTAAAATAATATTTTAATTGGTAGATGAATGTGTAAGTGCGATGTAACACTCTACTATTTAAACCCTCAATTAGAGAATTAGTGATTTTTTTTTACTAATAATCTTCCCCTCATACATAATAACAATGTATTAAACCATTAATTGTAAAAATAAACTTTAACAAACAAATTTTAAATAGCACATTTCAGAATTTCGTCATTGCATAAAGTATTTAAGGTAAACTTTCATAAATATTTAGATATCCTTTTAGAATAATACAAAGGGAAAAATGGTTAGTAAGTTTCCCGCATTGCACAACATTGTTTATTGGGGAACTCAATTACCATTTCACCTATCAACATAATTACATTCATATAAAACATTAGTTACAGTTCTTCAAAATAATAAAAGCAACACTGGAGATGACTTCCTACATAGCAGCATAACTAATAAAAAAGAGTGGCTTCTACCCGGTACCATAAATATCTATGTAGAACAAAATGATACCTATGACTAACCTTTGCCACTATACAAAAAAACAAAGTAATATTGGTCCTACTCTGAATCCATATCTTCAGACTGATCAGTGTTTAAAGGATCATAATCCTCTAGAATATCAATATCCATTTCCTTCTCCTCAGTTGGAGGGGGAATTCGTGGTGGTATGGGCTGAAAAGGATTATTATTATCTAAGTCAAGGGTTAGTCTAGTCCTTATGGTAATAGGGACACCACCTCCGAGTCCTGCCGCTCTCCTAAAAAATATAGTGAGTATGCCCGCAAAAGTATGGGTGTGTCTATCACAATTGTGCTGCCATCGATGTGGCTCCGGGCTAATGAGCCTAATCGTCATATTCATTTGGTGTGAAATCAAGTCCAATGAATACCGCAGGTACAGATAAAATAAAGAAAATAGAAACAACGATAGGGTGAGCCACAGTTCATACATCATGTTAAAATCAAACATCATAAACATTCACAGATCAATCGCATTCCAAATGAATGATGATGATGATGCATGATCCTAGTTCGTTTTTCTAAGATGTCCATGCATGTAGGCCCGAATCATTTCTTAAATCAGTGCTGGGGTAGCCAGGAGTTGACACTACTAGGTATGGAAATCCACCCACAGAATTGTTGAGACTCACGCTCAAATATGAACCTAGTAGCTGACTGACCATGATATAAGGCAAGAGCACAGTCAGGTATAGGAGAATTTATATAGTGGGATCCTGACAACAGGTAGCAAGCCTGAGCCTTTTAGGCCTTCCAACCACTACCCTTCCTATCCCCAAGTCCTCCCTCAGGGTCTCCCCATCGTATTCCCAGAGTCCATAGTCTCTGATTCCCTATTTTGCACAAAATACCATTTTCAGATGAGTAATATATGAGTTCCTAAGTGGTTTTTCTTAAAAAAATCTCATATTCCTAAATTCCTAAATTTGTTGGAGAATGATTAAAAAAATTTCTAATTCTAAATATTTTTCAAAATTTTGACAGACTCTCTCCTGTAATACAGACTTCCCAAAATTTTTCAAATACATGTTGCAATCAGAAAACTTCCCAATACAGTTTATAAAGGTTCTCAATCCATCATCCAATCATTTCAATTTATTTTCATTAAGCTTTCCCGTGAAAAACCACCATGCACATAAATGCTCATTCAAAGACAATTCATATCATATAACACAATTTATGTCTTAATGAATTATCAAACATATATTTCCACCACCAAACACATAAGCAAACGATTATCAAAATTAAGCATATAAGGAAATCACAATCATCAATCATAACAAAATTTAGACAATTTCAACAAATAAGGGTAAATAAGTTTATGATGTAATCCTTACTATATAGCTCACCCCTTACCTGTTACGTCCATGTTTGTTCTCTCTAACGCTTGAAGTTGATTTCTGGTGAAATCTATACACGTAATGAAACGCTAGTTAGAACCTTATAGTTCTTTGATTTTATCTCGTGGGAATTTAAATTCACT
The DNA here is from genome assembly GCA_024086825.1 of Abrus pulchellus subsp. cantoniensis. Lineage (NCBI taxonomy): Eukaryota > Viridiplantae > Streptophyta > Magnoliopsida > Fabales > Fabaceae > Abrus > Abrus pulchellus. The sequence goes on along the minus strand of CM044050.1, from coordinate 29,236,562 downwards.
TTGTTTTGTTAATCCATTTTTAGTCATATGTTAAGCTCACATTTACGTCACACTTAACATAAAAAAATCATCCTAGTTGGTACACACTTAGAGTAGGAAGAATTCTAATAGCGAGCATGAACAAGGTTCAGTACTTTGGAATTTTTTAGAGTTATATAGACTGTTTTGGCATGAGGTTAAAGCACAAATTTCAATAACGTAATTATCTACAATATTGATGTAGAGGTCAAAGTCTAATTCAAGATAGATTGTATAATAAAGTTGATCAAAGTCATGACAGGAAAAATTTTGAGCAGATTGCACAAGGTTCAGTATTTTTGTCATAACCCAAGATATACTTAATATTTTAACATGAGACCAGTTTCTAAATTTCAAGGATTTATGTATCTACAACTTTTATGAAGGAATTAAGTTCAAATACCCTATATAATAGTGCCAATTTTCAGGTTACAGTGGCTATTTTTGACAGGGATCAACTACACTAACACTCTAAACATACCTTAGTAATCTGGCCATATCTCATGCTACACATAAGATATTAACATGAAACTAATTTCTAAATTTCAGGCATACAATTTCCTACAACTTTTATGCAGGAGTCAAGTCTTAATTTTACACTCATAAGTCTCAGTAAATCAAAATTCGTGGATGTTAGAACAGGGCAACCTCCTAAGGTGATAGCTAGAACACCTGTTAGTAAAATGGACATAACTTGAGTTACAAATATCCATTTGAGGTGAAACCAGTGGATAAATTTCAAGTATTAAAAGGGATACAACTTTCATGGAGACATAAACTCCTAATTCAGTCCATACAAATCCCAGAATTTAGTGAACAGTGACCTACAAATTTGGGTTCTTAAGTTTTTAGCTCAACTACTTCTAATCCTCCATTTCAAGCATGATTCTAGTATCCTAGATGTAAAACCACAACAATAAAAGAAAGATAACACCCTTCCCATTCCCATTCAAGCTCATCCAAGTAAGAAGAGAAAATTAAATAACACTATTTTAAAAAAAAATAAAATCATACAAGTGTAGAAGAGGATAAGAGTAACAAGTTTACCTCTTGAAGCTTCTCAAGAAAATCAAATTTTGGCCCTCAAAATCAAGCCTGAAGGTGAGTGTATTTGAGAGAAAAATGTAGAAAAATCTTACGAAAGCTTGTAGAAGAAAAAGATGCATTCTCTCTCCCAATCACTTTTTAAAAGTAAAAAATTTAATTACTTTATTCTTTATTCTTTTTTTTTTACTTAAAATTTTCACTTTTGCAAATGTGTATTTCTTTTTCAGTTTAACAGGTAGAATTTTTTTTTAAAAAATAGTAAAATATTTAGAATAATACTGGGATAGTTATTAAAATTTTAATTTACTCAAATTGCTCTCGGATCGATTCGTTTCTTATTTGCTTATTAGACATACTTAAAAATAAATTTTAAAATTTGTCAAATTTCATTGTAAAAATTTACTTTCCTAGATCTTTCTAATATTATTAGGCTATCGTAAAATTTTTAAAATTTTACAGCTTTATTTGCTATAGAATTGGATTCAATTTGAAATTTTATTTATTTTTGCTAAGATTCCTGCAAAATAGGCCAATTTTAAGTAAATCACAAATTATCTAATGAATATAAAACTCTAAAGTCACATTAACTAATTCCTAATAATTTTTTTTTTAATTTTGACAAAGGTTCTATCAAAATTCAGCAGAGCAAGGGTACTAAGAATTAGGATGTTACATGCGATGTCTTGTCAACTCACACAACTTCAATTAAATGAAAAAAATAGTGAGAGTCACAATGATGAGGTCCCTACATTAGTCATCAATGATGGTACACAACCAAAAAGTTTCAAGCACTACCCAAGCATGAAGAGGAATAGGTATAAATGATTTAAAAGTTAGGTTAAGCTACAAGGAAAAAAGAAAAAAATGGTTTAATAAGAGGTTAATCCCAACGATAAAATTTTGAGGTACATATATTAATGCATTTATCAATAATATTAAAATTTATCCATTATTATTTGTGTTGTGTGTAATAATTTGTTAATATTTTAGGAATATCAACCCACCCCTTCTCAATCTTGCGATATCCATTGTTTGACACCTCCATCTTATCATTCCCCTCACACTTTCAACAATCAATTTAGTTTTACTACATTATTAACGATATATTTAGAAACATAAAATTACAAACTTATTTTTTTTATTTAATTGTAAAATATTTTATCTAAATATCTTTCTTTTCGTAGGAACCTTTGGATGACACAACTCATTCAATCGTTGATCAACCTTGAGAAATTTTGTAGCTTCTTTGTACTTTGTACATTGTAAATGTAATTTCTAATATTATCTGATGTATATAATATTTTGCATTTACTTCTGTTATATTTTGGCTTTGATGACCACTTTCTGATTTTTTTTTAAAGTCTACAATATTCGCTTAAGTGGACAAATTTTGCTTAAACTAACATTATTTACTTAAGCTATTTCGCATTCGCTTAAGCTATTTTGGTCATGCTTAAGCAAATATGAATTTTGAAAAAAAAGGTGTTCTCTATCCAATTTTTGCTTTAGCAAATACCAATTTCACTTAAGCTATTTCTATTTCGCTTAACCAATCCAAAATTAGATTAAGCGACTTTTAGTTGCTTAAGTGTGATGCATGATCATGAATTATGGCTCTCTATCCAATTTTCACTTAAGATTATCACTACTCACTTAAGCGAAGATTCACTTAAGCCTTCTAGATTCGCTTAAGTAGTTATTTTAAATATCTTCCTCTACTTAGTCTAAAAATCATTTAAGCTAAAGTTTCTTTTGTGCTTAAGCCATTCTATTATATGCTTAAACGAACCTATTTTTGCTTAAGCGAAAAATGAATTAGACGTCTAGTTCCTGCATAAACTGGAGACAATCTGGATTCGTCCAGGGCACCATATTTTAGGATTATAGCCTTGTTGTTCTTTCATCTACAAATGTGGCAATTTACTAGTAGTTTTTTCTTCAACAAAAATATCTTCACCAACTCTTCGAAGATATTTAGGTGAGATGGTTCAATAGAGGTGATTCTAACATACTCTTATTTGTTATATTTGTTGCATGAAATAAAAATATATTTTTTCAAAGTTTGTAAACATTGTGGATTGTTGATTAAAATTGGGGTTAAAAATGAAAGACAAAAAATCAATAAGACAAGTAAAATCTATGAAAGAATACATTGGTAATTTCATGTATATGTTTGTGTTCCTCATTCTCTTCATCTTTGTATCCCTTTTTTCCTTCTTCTTTCATTCTCATCTCATTCATAGGACATGAACTTTCTTACTCTCTACCTTCCACTGGCGACTATGCAGCTGAGCACCATCACTTTCTATTTTACTTTGTGGTTATAAATTATGATTCATAGCCTCAATGATTTGCAAATGGCAAAAATCTTTACACATAAAAATATAATAAACACAAAAAATTAGAAAAAGTTAAAATTTTAAAATCTAGTTTTTTCAAACCCCTTCAAGATCGAATAGATCTAGAAAACTTATATGAAATAAATATATAATTTGCATAAATCTGAGTTTTATGTTAAAAGTTATACCCTTTCAAAGTTTATGATGTTAAAGACAACAAAATTCAGAATTTTTCACTACCTAAGTTTTTTCAAAGTTTATGATGTCAAAGTTTAACATGATAAAACCCAAAATAGCTACTTGATTATCAATGTTAGTTTTACACTTTTACCTTTTTTGTGTCATATCTATTAATCCTTGTTGTTGCAATTCTTAACTTTCTCACCAATTAATTTTAGCCATTCATTTTACATCTAAAAATATCAATGGCTTAAGCTTAATTACACTTTGCTTATTGAAAAATATTGCTTTCTTCAATGTTCACTTCATGCAAGAAATGGGAGGACATTAGAATCACCTGTTTAATAGTCGTTATTTTAAAAAAAGTAAAGATGTCCAATTGGAGCTCATTGGTTTAGCAAGAAGACAATGAAAGGATAATTTTCTAGGGTGATTCTAATGTCCTCCCATTCACTTTCATAAGCAAGAATTTTAACAAAGTAATGTTTTTCATAATAAGCAAATATGGTTAATTGTCAACCATTAATCTAATTTCATGTTAAATAAATAGTTATAATTTAATGATTTTTAGGTAAATATTTTGGGAATAATAGGTTAATGAAGGGTAAATTGATAAATTGTCACTTCTCTTCCTTCGTCTCTTTCTTCTCAACCTCTTTGTAGCTCCTCCTATTTTATCTCTCTCCTTTCCTCCCAACCTCTATTTCCAACTATTTTATTCTCAAAACAAGCAAAGTTAAATAATTATTATTGCTACCTTGGTATGAACTTCATTTGGGTTGGGTAAATTCATATTTGTTGATGTTGTTGAGAGTGAGTTGGAGTTTTGTAGTGAGTGAATTGCTCAGAGTGAGTCATGGGCGATTCAGATATGATAGATGTAGAAAGTAACATTTTTTACATCATTAGTTTCTATATTGGTTCTCTTAGAGCACTGATGAAGAAAACAAATTTAAAAAAAATGCTACTTTCTAACGTAAGTTCTTCAAAGAACTGATGTAGCAAAATATTTTAAACTTTGAAGGGACAAAACTTTTAACATAAAACTTTGATTTACGTAAATTATATGTTTATTTCATGTAGCTTTTTGAGATCTATTCAACCAAAGGATGTTTGGACAATCTCTTTTTCCAAATTTCCAACACTTCCTAATTTTTTAGTGTGGTACAGAATTTATTGGTGCCTATTAAGAAAAATATTGTTGAAAAATGGAAACAAAAATTTTAGCGGAATCTAATATCCTTAAAAATGTAAGTGGTGACAATATATAAAACCTTACATAAATAGAATGCAAAAAACAAATTAGAATTTTAATAAATTATAAATTTCTTTGACTGACCAAAACAAGAATATTGACTAAGTCTTAACAATGGCAAAGCTCTAAACTTGCGGACTAATATCTATCAAGACTAATTGATGGTGTTCCACGCAATGATTTTAGGGCAATTGTTGAGGATTGGAGGGTTGTTGAGTGTTGTAAGGAGGATTACAATGTTTATAGGATGGAAATGTGGTTCAATTTTTTATTATTTTTTTGGTTATCCATTGAGGCACTAAGACCCACGAAAACTAGCCAACAAGGCAAGGGAAAGCAAGACCATAAGCCTCCTTTCTAAGAAATATAACAAGACTAGGAGGAGGAGATATGATGGGATGGAATCTGGAACTATGATCATGACCAATACTAGCAAGGTGATTTGCACTCTGATTTGTTTCTCTAAAGATATGGAAGATGCCAACTATATTAGCCATCTTGGCAAGGTCACGAATGTCTCTAATAAGAGGAAAGAAACTATGGGAGGTGTCACAACCCATCCTGGCAAGATGCACTGCTACCTTGGAATCCATCTCAATCACAATATGTTAGAGATTGCGAGCCTTGATGAGTTTGAGGCCTTTAAGTAACCCCCCAAAGTTCTGCTTTAATTGTAGAGCATGTTCTAATCTTGCAAACAAATCCATACACAAATCTACCTTGATCAACACAGATAAATCCTCCACAAGTAGCTTCAAGATGAGTACCAGAGACTAAATCATCAATATTGAGTTTTAAGAGGCTGGTAGTTGGGAGACTCCAAGAGATAAGGGTCTCAGATTTAGAGGATCTTTTCAAGATCCTTTTAAAGGAACTATTGAGAGGATGACTCAACATTGCATAGTCTATAGATCAAAAAATGATGTTCTGGGGAATGGAAGAAGAAGACTTGAATATGCGATCATTCCTAGCATTCCAAAGCTGCTAAGCAATCATGCCAAATAGCATGCTCCAATGCAATTCTTGCATTTTGATGCTCCCATTAAGATTAGCTTTTAGCCATCTATGAATTCCAAGGCTAAAGAATGCCGCGAAAGAATCCTACAATACAAAAGAAGACCAAACAATATTAGCAAGGGGGCAATCCATGAGAACATGCATTACCGTTTCAGTGGCATCATGACAATAGTCTTAACTATCATTGTCAGAGAAGTGACGCTTCTTCCTTTCCTCATTTGTAAGGAGTCGATCATGGGAGACTTTAAAAAGGAATGTCTTGATCTTCTAAGGGTCTTCCCAATTCCAAACACTGTTGAAGATATTATCTGGGGAACTATCTTCCTTGAAGCCAAGAAGGGAATTGAAAGCAGACTTAAAAGAAAATTATCAATTACTTGTGAAGGACCAAGAAGGAAAATCTTTGCCTTTGGAGTGATGAGGCACAAGATAGCTAGCAATCAAAGATATAGTTTCTGAGTTGACATGTTGATCCATAAGATTCCAATTCCAAGAATCATTGAGACTATAAGTGGCAATAGGAATATCCTCCATATCATGAGGAATACCTATGGGAGCCAAGTCTTCTAGGGTGAGATTATTAGTAACCTATTTAGTATACCATAATTTTGTAGTTTGACCATCCCTAATGTTCCACTTAATATTAGAGATCATATGAGGCCAAGCTTTACAAATCCTTCTCCAAGTAAGTGAAGCATTCTAAACCACTATGACATAAGGACCCTAGCCCAAAGAGAGTTAGGATTGGTGATGATCCTCTAACCTAACTTCATCATCAACATCAAATTAACATCTCTAAGCTTCCTGAAAGTCCACCCTTATCCTTGGGAGAGCATATGGTATCCTGGGATATAAGGTGACACTTTCTCTTCTCATATGCAGAGCCTTATATGAAATTTTGACACAACTTATCTGTTTCAACATAAATACTGAGAGGAATAAGATGTGTTTGCATGACATACGCCAGGATACTAGAGATAAAAGATTGAGCGAGAGTGATACGACCAGTCATAGACAACGAATAAATTTTTCAATTAGAGAGCTTTTTCTAGATTTTGTCTAGGATAAAAGACTAGGCATGCTTGTTGGGATGACCCATATGGATATGAGCTTCCACATAGGTAACTAACTTTGTACTGATAGTAAAACCAAGTTGACTACCAAGAGAATGAGTCATCTGATTGTTGACATTTGGAGAGAAAAATCATTTTAGACTTGTTATTGCTCACAAAGAGGCCAAAAGCCAAACTATAATTATCAATGATAGACTTTACTGCCTAAACTTGGTCTTTAGAAGCCTTTAATATAAGAATAATGTCATCTGCAAAGAAAATATGAGATATGAAGACCATTTCTACAAAAAAAAATAGGGGTTTCCTGTTATTATTATAAACATTAAAAGTAATAGCATGTGTGAGATGCTCAAGGCACAAAACAAATAAGTAGGGTGAAAGAGGGTCTCCCTAACAAAGTCCCCTAAAAAGGGTGAAAGTCTTAGAGGTGTCTCCATTCCAGTTCAGAGAAAAGAAGAGGAAGTGGTGTGATGAATGGATTTTTCGTTTGCAAAAAGATTTGTTGCCTATCTTATCAAAATACGAAGAATTTTTACGTAGTCTAAAAGGCAAGCCTAGGTTGTCTCCAATGACTTTGGTTAGTAACATACATTGAACATGTTGTAAACATTTACTATGAAAGTAATTAAAATGGGAGTTTTGTGTGATTCCAATTTTAACGTAAAAACAAATAATGAAATTAATGAGTTCAATAAATGAAATGCACAATCCTTAGTTTGTTCATGTGATTCTATCCCTATTCCTCTCAAGATTCAATACTTTTCCTCTTCTTCTGAATTAGGGTAACTCAACAAGCGAGAATTAACCTTAAAACCCATACGAATTTAAGTAAATTACATAGGCTCCAACTCTTTTCCCCAAGATTACGTAACCTTAGAATTTAACTTAGGATTAAGCAAACTAAGTTAAGAATTTTATTAAAATAAATTAGGGTTAATTAAGCAATGTCTCCCTCATTCAACCATTAATTCAATTCAAAGAGTTGAGAAATGTAAATTCATGAAGGAAAAGGAATTATATTGACATTCATACCCAGGAATTCAAGAATCCATGAATTCACTAAGGATTACAAGAAAGTTTAGCCCTTCATAAGGATGAGTCTTACAAATTCAAGATAAAAACAAAGGAAATTCAATATCATCAATGCAAGAATTAAAGAAAAATGAAGAGAAATTGTAAATCAAACCCTAAGATTGGTCTTGGCTGTCACCCAAGGATCCTAAGCTCTGCAAAAATTCTCCCAAAGTGGTAAAAGAATATAAAGTTATGAAAAAGCTTCGTACCCTAATTTCTTAAATTCTATTTATAGTGTAGAAATTTTCACCCATAGTAACTATGATAACGTACAGTGCTCCATAGTAGTTACTATCGCTCCATAGTAGCCACGCGTAAGTCTTGTGATTTTGGCCTCTGTGGAGTGTTTACTTTGGTATCAGAGTGATTACTTTGGCTGCTCTAGAGTGTCTACTATGGTTCCATAGTAGCTATGCGCAAGTCTTATGCTTTTGGCCTCTCTAGAGTGTTCACTTTGGTATTATAGTGATTATTTTGGCGGCTTCAGAGTGTCTACTATGGTTCCATAGTAAGCACGCGCAGCATTTCTTCAAACTGGGTCTCTGTAGTGTCTATTATGATTTCATAGTGATCACTTTGGTCTGCTCTTCTGGATCTAACTTGTTGTAGTGTTCACTATGGGATCCAAAGTCATCACTTTCATCTCAAACTTTCTCAATTGCTAAAAATCCATAAAAAAAAGTCTAGAAATCCCTACACAATTATTCAAATGATCAAAATTGCAAACTATATCTATGTAAATCAATATAAATTAACCAAAAATTAAGAAACCTATGATATTTGACCAAAATTATGTTTTTATGTTATTTACACTTTCTAAGTTTACTTTTTCTATTAAGAAACATTAAAATGACAAGTAAAAATCTAATAAAATGTGGATTCATCATGGTGCAAATCATAACCATATTAGAGAAAAATCCTCCAAGACCGGCTTTGATAAGGGTATCTTACACAAAGTCCTATCTTAACTTGTCATAGGCCTTTTCAAGATCAAGCTTGAGAACCATATATTCGTTGCAACTTCAAGAGAGTGCATATTATGAACAACTTCCTGAAGAATGATGATATTATCAATGTCTTGCCTCCCTAGGACGAAGCTACTTTGGTTAGGAGAAACTAGCTCTGGCATAACATGTTTTAGTCTATGAGTGAAAAGCTTAGTAATGATTTTGTAGCTCACATTACACAAAGAGATGGGCCTAAAGTTACTGATATGTTCAGGAGTGTCCACCTTCGGAATAAGGGTAATTGGGGTGTGATTGACCTCCTTAATTTGAGATGGGGCAACAAATATACTTTGAACAAAGCCTCTGATCATAGGATGAAGATGTTTCTATTGGGATTTGAAGAATAGAACATGTAGACCATCAACGCCTAGCCGTTGGTGTAAGCCAGCCCTTGTCAAGTTGTCTAATGATAAATCCACATTTTACCATAATTTTTAGTATAATTTTGTTAATAAATAAGAGTTAAATAGTAAATAAACTTGAAAATATCATAAAAATTGCATTAATATTCATAATTGTATAAATAGTTTTAATTTTTAGATTTTTAGTTCAATTCTGAATAATTTAACCTAAAATGACTTAATCCTTGTACAGAAGTTTGAGTTGAGAATTTGAGTTGAAGATTGAAGTGAAGAAAGTAAAGGAATTGATCTTAAAAGATGAAGAATCAAGTGTTATGTGTAGGGCGTAATCACTCTGAGTACATAGAGTGAACACTTTGAAGAAGAAAATTCATGAAGATTAAGAGAGTAGCTATGCAGTGAGTGCGTAGCCACTTCAAGTATTCAGAGTAGCTACGCAGTAAGCGTGTAACCACTTAAGTGCTCAGAGTAGCTACGCGTGAGGATCCTCCCATGTAGAACACTTGCGCATAGACACTTCAACCACTTAAAGTGTCTATGTAAAAGTAACGAAATTTTAAATATCACTTCTAAGTGTCAACTTTGGATGATTTGAGTTCTTAAATCAGTTTTAGAATCTTCTAGAAGACCTTGGAGCTAGAATTCTCAAAGATTAATGTGTAGAAAGGAAAAAGGCGAGAAAAACCTTATAAATAGAAGTTAGAGGTTCAGAAAACTTACTTTTGGTTCATTTTTGTTATTTTTTACTTTGTAATTGTTTTAACTTCCAAGGAAAGTCAGAGAGAGAGAGATAGAGAGCTACTTTCAAGCTTCATTGCTAGAGGAATCAGTGTGAAGATTGGGTCTTGGAAGATGTTCTTCTACTTCTTGTCTTCTTCTTCTCTTACTTCTATTTTTCTATTGTAATGTTGTTCTAAACTTTTTTGGTTAGGGATCTATGAATCCAGATTTGATGTTGTGATATAATTGTGGATTGAATGTTGAGAATTTAATTGAATTGAGTATGTGATTCTGTTCTTAATACAGTTGTGAACTAATCCTTCATTTAATTGAATTTAGAGGATTTTTCATCAATTGAAATTGAGGTTATTTCTTATATCTGAATCATATTCCTAGGTTATTGAGATCATAGGAATAAGTATCATAATCTAGTAATCCTATAATTTTCAGAACTTAATGCAATATTTGATTGAATTTTACCTAAGGAATTAGGGAGGTTGAATTAGGTATTAAGATCAATGAGACAAGGAATTGTCCTTTGGTTAAAGAAGTAAAATTGATTATCAATCAATTAAAACTCTCAAGAGTTCAGAACATGATTACATTGTAATTGAAAATCTGATGAAGTGATCCCTAACTATTTTCCATATAGCATTCTTAATACAAAATTCTTATTCTATTTTTACAGCAAGTTTATTACCTTTTATTATTTTTATTTCTTACTTTTACATGTTACAAATCTCTCAAATGAATTGCTTTGCTCAACTAATTGTTAAATTGTGAAGTGGTAATTGAAATAAGATCCTTGTGGATGATACTTGGGACTCATATTGAATTCTACTTTTTATTACTTGCTACAACTACCTAGTACACTTACTATTTAGTATCTCTATCAAATTTCAAGTAACATCTAACCTGTTTCCATCCCTATTTGTGAAAAGATTCTTATAATTATTGGTTTTTTTTTTTGTGTGGGGTAGGTGCTGATTTTTGCTATAGAGGAATATCCATATTAGATGAGGGTGGGTCCACAAGACGCACAAATATTAGTGCTAGATCATCATTTATTTCCAAAGGTTCAGAATTGATTTTTGTTTGCCTTGACCCATTAATTTGCTGCGACATCTTAGGAATGCTAGAATCAAAATTATTCTCACCTGAATTATTATTTAAAGCAGCAAATCTCAAGTCATTATGTTTGTGCAAGATCTTGGAATCACCAAAATTAATAGCGCTATTTTTGGAGGATATTACATGCTACGTGACTTTTTTGCGAGCATCCACATACCAAAATAATGAGACGATAATTCTATAACTGTAAGGGTGTTTATTTTCCTCCATATGTATCGCAGCTTCACCATGAGTTTCTGTCATTTTAACTTTCTTCGTACTACGTGAGATTTGATCATGTTCCTATATAAAAAGTTTTTCACCTTAGGTGTTGTCATTCAGAGAACTTTCCATTAGATGTGATTATTTCTATTAAAATGTGATTCAATTTCAAATATGTCGTTTTAGGATTGACTCTCATGAGCATAAAATTGCACTTCATAATTTTTTGTCATTTTTCTAAAATTTATTTAAATGAATTTAAATTTATTTAAATGAAAAAAATTAGACAATTCAATTTTCATTTAAACTGGAGAAATTAAAAGAAATCTTACTAACTATTACTCTAATTATACCAATTAAAAAATATATTAAAATTCTATTAAAAATTTATTAGAAAATGCACTTAAAATAACTATGTACAAACTTAATTACATTTTTATTTCCTATAAAAATAATATTTGTGATAAATTTTTTAAAAGAAATTTAAATTTCAATTCCTAAATTTATTAAAAAATTAAAATTTAATTTCTCCCATCAACTATGGGTGTCCTTACCTACCTTTAATTTTTTAAGTGATGAACGGGCCTATGGAAAATTATCTCATATTTTTTAATATTTTATTATTTAAAATTAATATTTATAAATGAATCTCAAGAAATAGATTTTAAATATTTTCAACAAAAGTTTGTTGAAACTCTAATTCGTATTCCTTGGAGCGCCTTCCATCAAAGTCTTTTACGACAAAGTCAGAACAGTTTTTGAAGACATTCCATTAACAGGACGGGCAATACTTGATGTTTGAACATAGCTTCAGCAGAACATATTGTCACAAAATACTGCGAGTGAAAAAAGGTTACAACGGTGGAATCGAGTAATTTCTACGATTCCCTCTTTTCAATATTCAGTTATTCACACTTCGTTGCTATAAAATGGGGCACAAGAATGCTATTTGTTGTAGAAAGTGCAATTTTTTCAAATTAAAATTCATCCAATATCAACTCCACCCTATGCTCTAGAGCTACCACCATGATCCCTCTCAACAAGGGTCACAGGGTCTCGAAATCCTCTACTACACTTAGGACAAAGTGGTAACTGAGGACAACTTGGCACCACATTGTGGGCATTTTGCTCCACTTGACCCTGCTACGGCTGTGTCCCGCGCTATCCCTTGATGTCTGCCAGGTTGATTCCACCGCTCAACTTTGACATGCCAGCCTCAGCTGAAGCTCGAATGTTAGAAGCTGCATTAAGAAAGCTTGTAGTCCACTTCGATGATGTTGAGGTTGAACTTGAATTGGGTTTGGACTCCTCTTTTCTGCTCCTATTCGAAAGACTCGTGAACGAAAAACTTGGTTTCCAACTTTTTAGGCCCAGGGCATTTATGATCAGGTCCATACCGATGCTTCAAACAAATGTCCACATTGCAGTTCCTGCACTTAATTGTGTTTGAGAATTTTTAGTACCACGTCGTTTTACTGACAGACAATGAGGAGTAACCTTTCCTCCATACATTCTTTTATGTCCAACAATTGAAAAGTAAAAATAAATAAGAGACAGATCAAACAAAACCAGAACCACTTCAAGGTTGTTTGGAAATTTATTAAATAAAACTAACTAATGACATGATAATTAAAAGCCTCTGAAATTGGCAGCCACCACTGAAAGATTCTTTGTGGATGATCCATCTTCTTTTATGGCAATAGCGGCAGCATTCTTCAAATGGTCCATTCTTCTTCGAATTTCCATGCCTTCTTTACCTTCCATCAACTCTCTCACTACCTTAGCAATTTCTTCTCTTTCAGCCAACCCACTGTCATTAACTTTTGGTCTCAGTGCCACTTTTAGACTATCAGTTACCATTGCAGCATTCAGCCCTTGCTCAGCAAACAGAGGCCATGCTATCATTGGCACACCCTGCACAACACTTTCGAGCACTGAATTCCAACCACAGTGAGAAAGGAACCCCCCAGTTGAACTGTGACCAAGCACTTCAATCTGAGGGGCCCAAGAAGGGACAACCAAACCATGCATCTTGGTTCTCTCCAAAAAACCCTCTGGTAAGAACCCTAGAGAGTCCTCTATTGCAGCATCAAAGTAAGTAGAACAGGTCACACTGCTAGGGGCTCTCACTACCCAAAGAAATTTTTTACCACTCAATTCCAACCCAAAGGCTAATTCATTGAATTGATCTTGGGAAAGTGTGCCACCACTTCCAAACGACACGTATAAAACAGACTTGGGTTCTTGCTTATCCAACCATGTCAAACACTCCAACCCGTTTACATGACTGACTGACCCATTCTGAATTATGGGTCCAACAGGATAAACCATGGGCTTCCCTTTGACCTGTTCCTGCAAAACTCTAATAGCCCCTGATTCCAATTCATGGAAGGTATTCACAAAGATGCCATCAGGAACATGAAGTCGTTTAGCACGTTCAAGAAACCTCTTGTAACCTATGCTAGATTGATGTCGAAACGGAGGAGGGAGATCTCTCCAAGGAACAGGTACACACCCAGGAATCTGAATAGGATCTTGTGGGTCTCTAGACTCAGAAGAAAGTATCTCATGTAGCTTTGGTGAGTAAAAGTAGCCAGAAAGCAACATAGCTGATTGAGGAAGGTATATGTAAGACAAGAGGTTGAGTTCCTTAGCAAAATCCAAAGCTCCATTTGCAAAAACGTCCACAACCAAAGCTACAACCTTTGTTCTAGAACATAAGGACTTCAATTCTTCCCTTATGTAAGGCAAAGAGAGATTCACTGAGAGTTCAATTTGGATTGCAAGGAGAGATGGATCAGGCACATGATCAAGAGTGACGGAGGGTAAAAAAATGGAACTTATGGAAGATGGAAGGGATTGAAGGTAAGTTTTGGAGGAGATGGGGGGGGAGCCAACAGAGGGAATGATGCATGTGACATGGAATTCTGGGTAGAGATGAAGGAGGCGTTTGGAGAACTCAAGAATTGGAACCAAATGAGTGAAGCCAGCACTAGGAACTACTGCTATGTGCGGTTTCTCCATTGGATTAAACGGGATTTCGATTAGAAACCAAGATTTGTTAACAGAGGATATGTTGTATTATATAAGGCTCTGCTTTCTCCATGATTCCCATTCTATTTTGTCGTAACCTTCTTGTCTTGTTTGCTAGTCTCCTCCTTTCCTTTAATACGGTGACTATGAGAGTGTTTTATGTAATCTTGAGAGGGTTCACACCGGACTTTGAGTTTGAATTTGCGATTAAAAGAATTCATTGTTTGATAGGTTTTATAGAAATAGAAATAAGGTTCTTTTTTCTAAATTATAAAAATCTCTTTTTTTTACAAAATTACAAAAATATTTTTTTTAAAATTATCATCGGTGATTTTTAATTTCTTAATACTTTTCAAAAAAATTACTATTAATGATTTTGACACTATCACTTTTTTTATCTTTTATTTTTCAATTTATGTACTTATACTAATAGCAATTTTTAAACTTCATTTTCAAAATTTTTTTAAAAATATCATATTTTAGTATATATAATTTTTAAATATCATATATAAAAAAGTACTTCTAAAAAAATGCTATCTTTTATAAATATTATGTTATTATTAAGTAAATTGACATTTTATTAGAGATGGAGATTTCTATTAATCTCACTCTTGAAAAAATTTATTTTTGCATTATTTTCTTTTACTAAGTTTGTTGTCTAAAATAGACAAATTTTGTATTCTTTTTCTAACATGACTCTAGCTTCCTTTTTCATGTCTTAATGATTTTTTTCTTCCTATAATAAAAAAAAATCAAATTGGGTCCACTGTTATAGGATTCAATGTGTGTGTTTAGACAAAAACATTAAATTTTTTAATAGGGTTACTATTTTTCATAGAAAAAAAATATTATTGATGTCCTGTGTAACACTCTTATTTTTATTATTTATTAATTTTGTATTATATGAAGATTATTAATACATGTTGTTTGAAATTAGAAGAGTTTTATGTGTGTGAGTTGAAGGATTTCTCACTACATTGAGATGTGTCTCGCTGTAGCGATAAAAGTCATCTAGAAATCAGGCTCTCTGAAGCCTTCTTGCTGTAGCAAGAATCTCTCGCTGTAGTGATGAACTCTTACTCTAACTAAAATGACAGATATCAAGGGATAAAATATATTTGATTTTTTTTACTGTAGCGAGAGAAGAGCTCGTTGTAGCAAGAAGCTATCGCTACAACAAGAAACAACTCGCTGTAGCAAGAATGTTGCGAGTTGAGGAGTATTTAAGAGTTTTTAAGTTGAGAAACTTATATTATCCAAGTTACACAACTCTTCTCCATTTCCTTTAACCTCTCTCCTCCTTTTACTCATAAAATCATTGAAAAAACTCTAATCTTTCTCTGATTCAAGCTTGGGAGTTCACTCTTTATACTCTTTTGTAAGTTCTTGAAACTTAGTTTTCCATTCCCTTGGTTATTTGGGGTTCCCTAGGCAGCAAGAAATGCCACCTTATTGGTTGGCAGCATATATGCAAATCTAAATCTGAAAATTGGTTGGGCTTTGAGGACCTTCATATGCTAAATAAAGCTAATTTAATGAAGTTATGTTGGAGATTAGTCAATTCTCTTTTTGATCTTTGGACTAAAATTCTAAAGCATAAATATAACTCTAACCTTAATGATAATAAAGGTTTCATAAGACCCTGTAAAGAATCCCATCTCTGAAAAAACTTCATAATAGTTTGGCCTCAGTTTGCTAAAGGCTTGGGTTAGTTGGTTAAAGATGGTTGGTCTGCTAAATTTTGGACTGATTATTGGATTCTTAATTGTGATAAGTTGGTCAATCTTGCTGTTGTTCCCATTTCTGAGTTGGATTTGGACTCCCCTGTAGCCTTGTTCTCTGCTAGGGGACTTGGAACTGGGAGAAAATTATGTATGTCCTCCCTAACTTAGTTTGTCGATCAATAGCTTAATTTAATCTTCCTGTAAGAATGAATGGTTCTGATTTTGTTTACTGAAATTTATCTAATAATGGTGTTTTTACTCTTAAATCTGCTTATAATTTGCTTTCTTAATCGAATTCTATTGCTAGTAACTGTCAAAATTTATTTAAAAGTGTTTTGAGTTGAAAAGGGCCTTCTAAGTTTGTCTTTCCCCTTTATAAAATTACCCGTGGTAAACTCCTTACAAATGAAGAGAGAGTTAAGAGAGGTATGTCTGAGTCTTCTACTTGCCCTATGTGTGGAGAAGGTCTTGAATCTCTTATGCATGCTTTAAGAGACTATCATTTTACTCAATCAGTTTGGAATCACTTTATTATCTTAGACCAATGGGTTCAATTTTTTAGCTTTGGTGTGTCTGCTTGGCTTTTTTCCAACTTATCCAATAGTTGCATGAGAAACTTATATTATTGGCCTATGCTATTTGGTATTCTTATTTGGCATATCTAGAAAGATATGAATGAATCTATTTTTCAACATCACTCAGCCTTGCCTAACTCTCTAGCTCATAAGGCTTTATTTGATACTGTTTACTTTTCTGGTTGTTACAGGGTTAATTCTTTGGCCTTGTCCAAAGCAATTGATGATCATAGGAAAGTTAGATGGATCTATCCTCCTACTAACCATCTAAAGCTTAATGTTGATTAAGTGGTCTCTATGTCTAGTGGCTCTGCTACGGGTGGAGGTCTTATCTGTGACAGTCATGGCAACTTTATTACTAGGTTCTACAATAATCTCAGTCTCTGTTTCCCTTTGGCTGCAGAACTTTGGGGCCTCTCTAGAGGTCCAGCTTGTTATGCAAAGGAAACTTTGTTCCATTTGGATAGAAAGTGATTTTAAGGAGGCTTTATCTCTCATCTTATGTGTTCAGCCTTCTTCTCACCCTCTATATTCTCCAATTTCTTGTATTAGAAATTTTTTAAGAAATATAAATTTTGTTAAGTTTGCTCATGTTTGTAGAGAAGCTAATTAAAGTGCAGACGCTTTAGTTAAGATAGGGTTAGATCTCCTATCCTCTTTCATCAATTTGAGGACTCTCCTCCCTCTTTTTTTCCTTTTTTAAACTTAGACGCTTGTGATTGTTAGTTTTCTAAGCCTTTTGTTTGAAGTTTGTTGTGTGTGGGACTGCTAAATCTTGTTTATAAAAAAAAAAATTTGAGTCAACCGATAGTAATGAATATAAATACAGTCAATTTAACTATATAAATATGAGACAAAAAAATTAAATGTCAATTATGAATTGAAAAGTGAAATGTTAATTAATTTGTTATTGGAGTGCAGTTTAAACGTCGTGTATTAAGTAACTGGTTGAATTGCATGAAACTTCCCTAGAATCTGTTCATTTCCTTCAAATTATTCATTACCTTTCAAACCGGCATCAAAGTCAACTCTTTCGTTCTCACCTCAAATCATTCAAGTCGATGTTTCAATGCCCTTACAAGTGCTTTATACAGCTTTGATGATTCTTGCAATATAAGTAAACAAATCTTCAAGATAATATAGTGTCATTTATCATCGTTGATTTTTGAAGGGTCAAATCGTAATTCACTTACTCTTGGTCTACCCCTTATGTCTATAAAACTTCGTTTATTAAGTCAATGTAATGATATTTAATTTACGTTTTATAAAATATCTACTAACTATTTCTTTTTGGAGTACTAAATTCAAATAAAGAAAAATATAAGACAAATATCTAAAATTTACAATTATGAAGACTAAGCATAAATAATAAAAAAAATATAAAAACATTATCTAAACATAAAAAAGATAACAAAATAAAAAATTAATTTTAAACGGTATATAAAATCATTAATCTAAAAAGATTCTGATCGAATTCTTGCATTTTATTTAAAGAAGGAATAGTAGCTTTCTTTGTAACTAGGAAGCAAGTTTTATGAATAGTAAGGGTACGGGTATATATTTTAAAATTAAAATAAACTTTACAAATAAAGCTTAAAAACAGAAAAAATTATTTAATTATATAAATATATAACACATAAGATTTAAATTTTAGAAAGTTGTGAAATAAATTATTTAAATCAAGATACATGATCTTTATTGATATTGATTTAAAATTTTAAAATTAAAATTAGTTTAATTAAAAATAATCTCTATATTTAAACTGTGAATACTAATTCTTGAACAAGAGTATTTTTAAGAACTAAACTAACTTATTATTCAATAATTTGTATAACATCTTTTTCAAATTAAAAAATTAAAAAATAAATGATGTGATAAAAAATTATAATAAATATTTATCATAAAATATTTTAAACCTTTCTATTTTATAACACTATCATAATCTTATTAGTCACGACGCATTTTAAAATGCTACAATTCAAACATTTGACCCAATTGGTCTCACTATTGGTCTATTGGACGTCTTGTCTAAACCTCATATTTATTAATTCTAATATTTGTTATTTTTAAATAAAAAAATATTTATTTTAATGGGCCAAAATCGTCTCCAATATAACGTCAGTGGACCTTTTCTTAGGTAAACGCATGCCGTTGAAGAAAAAGAAGAAAGTTGTAATTAACGATTTTTGAAAAGTTAAAAAATGGATTTAAAATTGAAATTAATAATTTTTTTGGGTAAGTACTGATAGGATAACAAAAATTTAAAAATTTCATAAATTGTTATTGACAATTTTATAAAAAAATTAAAATTTATTGGTAGTAATTTTTCTAAAATAATAAAAAAAATTAAAATAAAAAATATTCGTGATAATTTTTAAAAATTATAGTACCAAAAACAAAACGTCATTGATATAATATTTTAAAAATTTTCATATTTTTATAATTTTTCTGAAATATTCAATTATTTTATTTTATTCATATAAAAAAACAGAACTGAAAGTAATTCATGCCAATTTCTTCTTATTTTATTTTATTTTATTCGTGACGCACGCCAAATTTGAATATTCCATATGCATCATAAGCAAAAGACAGCCGCCGATGGTTAGCTTCTTGTACTCAACGATTTGGTATATAATTTGTGACTAAATATTTTTTAATAAAAATATTTTTAGTATTTTTTTAATAACCTTTATAATTTGAAAAATAACCTCTTTTAAAAAGCATTTAAAATAAAATAAAACTCATTCAAGAAACTAAAAAAAAAATTATAAAAAAATTTGAATTTTTAAATATAAAATAAGATAGAGATATAATAAGAGAACTTTTACATTCGCTGGTATGAAATAGTTTAATTAAACACATCCTTACAATTTTATAATATACAAATAATAAAATAATTTACATACTGTGCTTAATCATTATATGACTTTAAAGAAGTATTTCTGAATTGTTTAAAATAGCATAAACATAAGAAAATATTTCTATATTTTATTTTGAAAAGACAAATGTAAAAAATCCCCATGTAAGGAATACAAAATGATGTAATTCGACAGGTTCCTTATAAAATTATAACATGGTAGAATAATTTACACTTTTATTATAAATCCTTTTTTTATTTTGCTATATTATTATAAATCCTTTTATAATTATTGTTCTTATCTTTGACATTTTTGAAAAAAAGAATAATGTACTTGAAAACATTTTTTATTTGTGGGAGCACTTCATAAGTGATACATTTTGAAATATATTGTTTATAAGAAAAAAGGTTGCTTTCATTATTTGCAAAACATACTTAAATTATTTTAAAAACTATATTATAAAAAAATAAAATACACAGTAACTATAATGATAAAACGTACAATACAAGTAATAAAGAAAAGGAACCAAAATTTAGGTTCTGGATTCAGTACAGTAATTGCGCCGTCTCGTTAAGTAATTTTGTATTTTTGCTTAAGTTCACACATTTTTGCTTAAGCAAAAATATAAAATTTTACCTAAATACACGGTGCAATTCTCGCGTCGACTGCACTGAATCCTAATTCCAAAATTTAAGTTGATGTATTTAATTATTATATCTATAATTATTATTATTATTAAGAAGAATGTTAACTTCAACTTTTAACTATGAGTTTAAGTAATTAATAGTAATAAAAAATTATTGTAAAAAAGTATTTTTTATTTTTTATAAAAATTACTACTTTTAGATATTTAATTTTAATTTTAACTAAGAATATGTATGAGTTAGATTATACTGGTTTTGTGCATTATTTTTCTTTACCAAACGCAAACCAACTCAACCATGTGTGGGTTGGATAATCGGATTGACAACTATAATAACAACCTTGGTAAGTGTTTGAGGGAAGGGAAGACATCACATGACAATGAGAGAAGACCAATAATAGAAGATAGGTCAGGGTTAAAGTTTTAAGTAAAAAAAGACAATTATATAAAAAAAAATCTATGGTGATTAATAATTAATCCATCTAACAAAAAGTGCAATAAATTTTTTAAAAATAATAACTAATGTAAAAAAAATACTTTTTTTATTAAATAAAATTTGAACTTATGGAAAACTTATAACTTTTAAAATGAATTAATTTTTTAATAATAGAAAATACATCAATTGCAGAACACTAAAAGATTCTAATACGCTTAGTACACTTATTTTCAATAAAAATTATAAAGTATAAAAAAA
Source organism: Abrus pulchellus subsp. cantoniensis (assembly GCA_024086825.1). NCBI lineage: Eukaryota > Viridiplantae > Streptophyta > Magnoliopsida > Fabales > Fabaceae > Abrus > Abrus pulchellus. Next base: position 29,215,611 of record CM044050.1, on the reverse strand, counting down.
ACACTAAAAAATATATTAAAAAAAGAAAAAATAGGCAAAATTTTAAAATTTTAAAATTTTACAAAAATCTTTAGTCCAAACTCTGTTAAGTGTTATATTCATACGTTATATTGTCTTAATCTTAATCGTAAAGCCTGTTGTGTGGTGTTGTTATAAGTAAATTATAATAAATTATTTATATAAATTAATTTCTTCACAATATAATAAATATAATGTGAATATATAATTTTTTAAAAGTAAAAAATAGTAAAGCTTTTTTCTATTTTTAAAAACATTTTTTCTTTTTAAAAGTACAAAATAATTAAATTTTTTATTAATTTAAATTTTTGTAGTTTTTCTTAAAATAAATTTTTTAAAATTATTTTTAAAAAATATATTTTTTAAAAATTGAAAACTAAAAGAGAAACAAGCTCTAAGAGTTTGTTTTTTTTATTTTTAAAAGTAAAAAAAAAAACTGTTTGTTTACATAATTTTATTTTCATTTTTACAAATATATTTTTTAAATATAATTTTTAAAAATTGAACCAAAATAAAAGTAAACAGCCCTAAAGATAGTAAACCTTAAACATAAGGTTAATGAGTAGAATAGCAAATTTTGATATTAAGTTAGGAAAAATAATATTTTAAGAGTTAGAAATAGAATTACAAAATTATTCTTCTCGTAGAGCTTATCCTGGTAAATAAAGTAGAAGAAATACCCATATTTATCCACATGGGAGGTAATTCAAGCTTTCCTCCATGTGAAGAAATCTAATTAAAATTAGTACAAAAGTAAAATATTTATATTTTTAAAAAAATTTATAAAGTATTCATAAGATTTTATTTTTTTTACTATCATTTATCATTTTATAATTATATAATTTTTCCTTAATTAGAATCTAACTCTAGTGCCCATTTGAAGGAGAAGAACTCAGCCTTTTTCTCATCTAATTTTAAGATAAAAACATTGCCTCAATCATTACAAAACATGGAACTAAACCTTACATTAAGGAAAACTTGCCAATGTATTTGTAAGAGGTGGAAAAGGTGAAGAAAAATCTATAACAAGTAACCTTGATTCGGCATGAAGGTTACTTGGCCACACGGAATGCTAGTTAATGTGACTTGTTATTTTTCATCATTATATTTGGTTAGAATCTTATGCTTAGTTAAAAATCAAACTTAGAATGCAATAAAGGGTTAGCCAATTTAGTTACAATCCAATAAAAAAAAATTAGAATTAGTTTAGTTTAGAGTTATAAACCTTACCTTAAATTAGAACTCTACAATCCAATTTAGATAACTTGCTATCTAAAAATTATCATAAATGATAGGATTTGGTACCCTCTAAAGTTATAAAATAAAAAAATTTAACTTTTTAAATAAAATGATTGTAGAGTTCTATTAATCATGTTAGAGTTAATAGAAATTAATTAATAATAAATACTAATTTTAATTGTATTTTATGTTAATTAAGGACTAAATAAAAAATAAATTTTACGAACTAAAAGCAAATTTTAACATTTTCTTAGAAATTAAAACCATATTTAACCGATAATATTTCTATACTAGCGTTACTAAAATTAGTATAACTTGAGCGTATATAATTATTATGTTGACATGGTTATATATGCATATTATCATCTTTGTATAAATAACACTTAGAATATATCATGTGATGTTTATATATATTTTTGTCTTTATCAAATATGAATTATCAAAACTAAGGCAAGGACGGGAGGCCACGACTCAGAAAAAGAAGAGGGAAAAAAATCACTTCAGTCAACGTTTGAGAGTTTAATTATGTCCAAAGAAGATGTTAGTATTTTACGATGTTATTAAAAATAATTATCTTTTAATTAATCGTGTAAAAAATTATTTATTTGATTCCTTAAAAAAATTGAATCTTTTTTATTTTGTAAAATGAAACTATATGTTTTCAATAAGAAAAGATTTGTAAAATATTTTTATATTTTTAGTAACCTTTTGAAATAAAAGAACTGACAAAAATTAAAATTATTTGAACATGATAGATTTTTATTTCCACTCTTACATATTCTCGGTTATAATGAAAAATAAATTTATGTAACTCTTAAAAGAAAGTTTTTTGAAAAGTATTTTAATTTATAAAAACAAATGAAAAAAAATCAATTATCAGGCAGTTAAAAAAACTGAGAAGGTGCTATAAAATTGGAGAATAATTTGAAATTCGAATTGTTAGGTTCAATTTTTTCCTGCCATTATTTTAAAATAATTTAAAATATTAATTATTTCATAAATACAAAGAAATTGATAATTTTTTGGGGGGCGTTTATGAGAAATGAAAATTTTCTGGTTATAAGATATTTTGCTTGAAGTGAGGTTCTCAAGTTGATTGAAGTTTGTTTTGAGCTATTATGGTCAGAAAAAATAAGGTGAACATTTATTGCTTCTTCTCATAAAATAACGTGTGACCTAACTTTGACTAAAATTTATATCAAGGACTTTAAGGAAGTTCATTTTTCGACAAGTTCTCATGAAATTATAATGGCCAAAAGAAACACTGATTTCTAATAAAAAGGAAGTGACTTTTTTTTACAAGTTTCATTAAAAGATGATGGTTAAAGAAAACATAAAATTTTAGTCAAAGTGAAGAAGCATATAATTTTAGTTGAGAAGACAAATTTTTGACTATTTTTCACAAGAAGCTTGTGATCAAAGAAATATGATTTCTAATCAAAAAGTGATATTTCGATAAGTTTTTGGTAGATTCATTAATAGTTTGCACATAAAATGGCAACGTATAAGGATGTCAAAAGTTAGTAAAAAAAAAAAGAATATTTTAAGATGTTTTTAAAAAATATTGTCTTCATTTATTAAGGTTAAGAATTGGTCAAAAACTACATCGTCAAAGAAATTGAATTAAACTATTTTTAAATGAAGAATTTCATGTCCAAAGGTTTTAAAGAAGATGGAAGAATTGTGTTAAAATGTCAAATGCATTAAAAGCGGTTAGATATGAAGACAGGAGACCAAAATCATGGGTATTACATGGTAACAATTACAAGTAGACATTGAAAGCAATTATATTATAAAACGTGTTTTAGGAAGTTATGTTGTATTTGCTTATAAATAGAATTTCAAAATATAGTTTAGAGGTTACAACTTTTTTTACTTAGATACGTACGCTTAGTAACTCAAACATGCATGTTAAATCCACCGAAAAAGAGATCAATAGTATTTTATCTTGTTAGAAGTTATACATTTATTTTTATTTGCAATGCGCTTTTAATTCATTTGTTTTCCTAATCTTTATCACTTTTTTCAATTATTTTGTATTGTTAATCTTTTATTGTATTTTTCTATAATTTTTCTTCTTTTTCTCTTTTTTTATTTCGTAATTTATTTATGATGTTATTAATTAATTTTCTTTAAAAATATACTATAAAAAACTCGTTAAAAAAATTAAAAAAAATTAATCACATATTGCTCTTTTATCTATTTGTTTACTAAAAAATTTATCATAAATACATGGAAACAGTAATCCTAATATTTGTAAAAATTAATATAAATAATATATCTATGATATATTCTAAAAGTTAAACTCATAAACAATTGTTACAGATTTTATTTTCTTTTTATATTTTGAATTTCCCTTTAAAATTCGACCCTATTTCTCACAACTAATGATTGAGTTTCATTATATTTTTTATAATTAACTGAATTATCTGCACTAGTTTTAAATTTCTTAAATGAAATAGTAACTAAGTGAATAGAAGTGATAAAGATCTGGACAAAATTTAGTTTCACATTATTTTTTAAATTAATTATATTAATATAAATTTTAAAAATATAATATTATAATAATACTATATCTCATCAGGTGGAATAAGACTTAGTTAATGTTGTTGGTTAAAACATAATATTATAAATAATTAATTATTACATCTTTAAACCGACAAGTATTTTAAGAAATAAATTAAAATTCCAAATTATGACATTAAAAGTCTTATTCGAAATGTTATTTACTCGTTATTTGAGCCCGTAATTTGGTAGGACAATGAAATTTCAGAAAACAATGAAATAAGTCAATGACTTGTAATACAAAACAAGAAAATGCAACAAAAATAAAGACTGAGTTAATTGAAAACATAATCGAAATGGTCATTCTTTTAGCTAACATAGAACACGCAACAAGTGGAACTAAATTTCTGAAGATGATTTGTCATTACAAACTCCTGACAACTTGTTCCATGGTGGGGCGAGAACGTGGGGATGTAGTCGAACAAGAAATTATTACCCTTGCAATTGAAACCACCTCCTTAAGAACACGATTTTTAGGATGAGGAAGACGTTGGTCTAACTTATCCATCAATGACATGTTGTCAAATGTTGAGTCCATAACAATCCATGAAGAAGATACAACATCTCGAGGGTGCTTTCCAAAAAGTATTTCCAATCCTAATATCCCAAAACTATACACATCGCATTTTTCATTTACTTCCATTGTGTATGCAAGTTCTGTAGGTAGCAAATAAAACAAGTTATCATGTTCAAAATAATATTCTAGAATCAAACATAAAATGTAGATAAATATTGTTAGATTATTATTATTAGTATATATATATATAAAATTTTTCGTTGTGCATTGAACACATGGATTCTATTTTATGTCACTCATTTTCTCTTCATCTCAATATGATATCTAGAGCCTAATGAGGGATAACCCTAGTTCGTGTCTTTCCAGTGGACCCACTGTCCATTGGTGTCATTTTTTTTTGGAAACTGTCTCATTTCGGTTTCCGATCTACCCATGTCGCTGTGTTATTTTTCTGGCACCTTTTTCCCTTTCCCTCTCTTTTTCTGCCATCACCGCGCGCTGCGAATCCCACCGTCGGACTCACGCCATCCATCTGAGTCAAACGCCACCAGATTCACGGCCATCGGAGTTGGGACGCGCTCTCACGCGCAGTTTCTTCACCGGGCGTTCTCCTCTGCCAGTCGCCGTTAGCCACGCGTCCAGCCGCCGTTCTGGCCACCCTCGCCCCGCTGGACTTGCCTTAGTGTCCTCTATCCAGATCTGGTCTTTGCTTGTGCATCTCAAGTCTGGTCTTTGTAGGTTCTTCCTGTTTGGACTTTTTTTTTTTTTTTTGTGGCTGTAACGCCCCAAATTTTATAATATTAATTATTGATAATTATATAAATTTAAATATATATTCATGTGTGTATTTTTAGATATATGTTGTGAATATGTATGTGTATGTGTGTGTGTGTGTGTGTGTGTGTATGCATGACTGGTTGGGCTGAAATGGGCTAAGTGCCTAAGTACAGGGTGAGATACTGGGCAGTTTTCGCTGTAGTGAGAGGATTCTCACTGTAGCGAGAGGGTCCTGGGAGAAATGACTGAAATTGTCACTTTCTCGCTATAGCGAGAGAGCGACAATTTGGGGTGTATTTCTGGGGACAGTCTCTCTGTAGCGAGAGGGTCTCGCTGTAGCAAGATTCTGCAGAAACCAGAGTGCAGTTTTCTCTGGTTTATTCACTGTAGCGAGAGAGTGTATCGCTACAGCGAGAATATCTTGCTGTAGCGAGAGTGTCGTGACCAAAAAAGGAGTTAAAGGGGGTTGGAGTTCGAGAAGAGTTATTTCTCCCTCTCTTTGAAATTCCTTTGATCCTCTCGTTCTCAAAGCCCTATTCCACTGATTGATTGCCTCCAAAGCCGTTCGAGAGCTTGATTGAAGGTTGAATCCATGTGGAGAACGCTTATAGATAAGTTTTAATAGTTAGGGTTCTGTTTCTCATCCCCTTTTCTCTGTTTTCGTGGTTTCCTTGGGTTCTATAGAGTTTCTCCATGTGTTTAGAATGAAATCCATGAGGGGAAGCACTTCTTGGTGGATTTAGCGTGTGGGTCTTCAATCCAAGATAAGGGGGGGACTCTATCCTACTCTTTTGTACATGAATTGTTGTTGTTTTGCTGAATATTGTGTTGTGGCTGAGTTAGTGGGTAGAAAATTGCTGAAAAATGTAATGTGGGTCAAGTGCCGTGATGTGTGAACATTATGTGTGTTGACCCAAAATTGATGGATTGTATGTAAATATTGTGTGATAGAATGAGGGCATGTATGCCGAGTGTTGTGAATGAGTATGAGCCCTTGTGCCGTATATTTGAATGAATATTTTGAAATATAGGCCCAAGAGCCGTGTGATATGAACGATAATTGTAAGCTGTGTGCCATGTATAAGCATGATTACTGCATGCATGAATAGAATATGTGTGTATGGGCGTGTTAGCACCGTTGTAATGTGCTGTGAATGGTTCAGCGATACATTGGGTTGTGAAAGATGAGGACGGTAGAAATACCTTGGGAAAGAGGGAGTGGTAGTGACACCAACTGTGAAACTGGTGCACTACGGGCCACATACTCTCTTCCTGACTAGACCTCTGACCACTATCCTTGCTGAGCGACCCGTGACTGCCCACGTGGTATCCATGAGGCGGGGGTAATCGGTAACCATTCATAGTGAAAATCTGTGATTACAGTACCACCGTGGATGTGGTTAGCGTGCGTACGCATGAGATTATTATTAATTGTATTTTTTAATTTGAAATATTGTTGGTTCCGTGAGTGCATTGATATTGAATGATAATGTTGCTTGTGTTTGTTTCTGCATAAATGTATTGAATTTGACTTGGAGGTGAGACTCTATGCCCAGTTATGTGTTTGGTAGTATAGAGTACTCACCCTTACATTCATTTTTCAGGTAACCATGACAATCAGCGCCAGACTCAGTGAAAGGGGTGGATGAAACTACTATAGAATTAAGATATAAATTTGAAAAATAATGTATTTAAAAAGGGTCTTGTAGTAGTGTTTGATGAAGATTGTAACTCTTTTTTCTTATTTTGAATTATTTGATGAAACCATGGGTTGAGAACTTTATTTGAAATGATACTTTTATTATCCCGAAATTGTGAAATTATTATTTAATAAATATTGAAAAAAAGGTGTTATAGTGGCTGTTTCTCTCTCCAACAGTTGACCTATGGCTACTCCTACTGCTACTAAGTCTGATACTCCTATCTTCATTAACTATGTCAATGTCTCACTCTATATTGACAAGTTAGATGGCAGTAACTATGACACATGGGCCTCTGATATCAAGCTCTAGCTAAAGGGTCAGGATTATCTTGATCATCTTACTCAGAAGGCTGATTCTATCGCCGAAAAAGATCGCCTTCACTGGTCCAAAGTTGATGCTCAAATTTGCAGTGTTCTTAAGTCGACTACTCATCCTACCTTGAAGCAGATATTTCGTGCCCATGAGATTGTGCTGGGGTTTGGGAGCAAGTTAGGGTTCTTTACACCAATGATACTCAACACCTCTATGGTGTTTGCCAAAATCTCTTGAGTATCATTGCCCCTAGACGTATTGATGGATCCATGGCTGAGTACTTGGGCAATGTTCATGGTCTTTTACATGACTTCAATGAATTCCTGCCCCCCACCTCCACTCCTACTCAAGAACTGGAGCAACACCAAACTTTCTTTATGTTTATGGCATTATATGGGCTCCCAAACGAGTATTCTTTGGTCTGTGATCAGATTTTGGGTTCTTCGACTGTGCCCACTTTGACCTCCACTTCGTCAACCTTGTTGCGTGTACCGCCCAAGTCATCCACTAACATACCTTCTTCTGTCACTCCTATCGACTCTTCAGCCTTAGTATCCCAGCATGATGACTGTAGCAGCTCTCGCAAACCAAGCAAGGGTTGTTACAGGTGCGATCATTGCTACAAATTGGGCCACACTATTGACAGGTGTTTTGCATTGCATGGTCGCCCTTCGCGGTCTGCTAATATCGTCTAGGTTGTTCCCTCTGTGTCGTCTGATGCTGCTGCCCCTTCATCTGATCATCCAGTACCACCAGCTATTGTCAAGGACTTCCCTTAAATGGTATGAGGATTGTTAGGCCTCTGGTTTCACTACTTCTGTTGCGCACACAGGTAATTCCATTGCTGGCCTCACTCATTCCACCTCCCTTGGTCCTTGGGTTCTTGATTCTGGTGCCACCGATCATATTACTGGTAATAAATCCCTTTTCTCTACCCTTTCCACCTCTAGTTACTTACCGTCTGTGACTTTGGCCAATGGTTCCCAAGCCCCATCCCATGATGTTGGTAGTGTCCACCCTCTTCCTTCTCTCTCCATTGATAATGTCCTTTACATCCCTGGGTCTCCATTTAACTTATTATCCATTAGTCGTCTCACTTGTTCTCTTGATTGTATCATTTCTTTTACTAAATACTTTGTTTTCTTATAGTATCAAAATTCGGGACAGATGATTGGCGCCAGATGTGAGTCTCATGGCCTTTATCAGCTTCGTACTTCTGCTCATGCTGGCTCGATGGTGGATTCTCCCCTTCTCATCCATGCTCAGTTGGGTCACCCTAGTCTTGCCAAGCTGCAACAACTCATATCAAGTCTGTCTAAGTTGTCAACTTTGTCGTGTGAGTCATGTCAATTAGGAAAACATAGCCGTAGTCCATTTCCTAGGAGTGTCAATAACAGAGCTTCGTCTTCTTTTGCTTTAGTTCATTCTGATATTTGGGGTCTGAATCGTATTAGGTCTACTTTAGGATTTCAGTATTTTGTTACTTTCATTGATGATTATTCTCGCTGTACCTGGTTATTTTTAATAAAAAAAATTGTTCTGAGTTGTTTTCTATTTTTCAATCCTTTTATTATGAAGTCAAAAATCAATTTGGTGTTTCTATTCGTGCTCTCCGCAGTGATAATGCTCGTGAGTATCTCTCCCATTCTTTTCAAACATTTATGGCTTCTCATGGTATTCTTCATCAGACCTCTTGTGCATATACCCCACAACAAAATGGAGTTGTAGAATGCAAAAATAGACATCTCATTGAAACAACTCAAACTTTTTTACTTCATGGTCATGTCCCTCAACAATTTTGGAGTGATGCTGTTCTCATTGCGTGCTATCTCATAAATCGCATGCCCTCCTCTGTCCTAAACAACCAGGTCTCTCACTCTATATTATTTCCTCATCAGCCTCTCTACCCCTTACCTCCTAGGGTCTTTGGGTCTACGTGTTTTGTTCACAATCTTAGTCCTAGTCTTGATAAATTGTCAACTAAGTCCCATAAATGTGTCTTTTTAGGCTTCCCTCGGTCTCAAAAGGGGTACAAGTGTTTCTCACCCTCTCTTCATAGATATCTCATTTCAGCTGATGTCACTTTCTTTGAGTCTTCTCTCTACTTTGAGTCTAATTTCTCACCCTCTGGGTCTGACTTGGTATCCCACACCTTTTGTCTTTCATCCCTCAAACATGCCTATTGTGCAGGATGATCCACCACCTCAGCCACCTCTACAGGTTTATCATCGTCGGCAATATCCACGCCTTCTAGACGAGCCGCCTATTGACTCTCCTCTGGAGCCCACTCCTTCGTCCCCTCCAGTTCCACCTCCTGAGTCTGATTTCCCTATTGCACTTCGTAAAGGTATATACTCTACTAGTAATCTTTCCCCTCATTATGTCACTCCGAGTTATCACAGGTTATCCCCATCCCATTATACTTGTCTCTCTTCCATTTCGTCTGTGTCTATTCCTAAAATTGCAGGTGATGCCTTAGCCCACCCTCGTTGGAGACAAGCTATGATTGATGAGATGTGTGCTCTTCGGAACAGTGGTACTTGGGATCTCGTTTCTTTGCCTCTTAGGAAATATGTTGTTGGTTGTAGATGGATCTTCACAATGATAGTTGGCCCTGATGGCATAGTTGATCGACTCAAAGGTCGATTAGTAGCCAAAGGTTATACTAAGATATTCGGGTTAGGCTATGGTGACACTTTTTCTCTCGTTGCTAAGATGTCTTCTGTCAAACTATTTTTAGCCATGGATGCTATTCGTCGTTGGCCCCTCTATCGGTTAGATGTCAAAAATGTCTTCCTTCAAGGTGACCTACTAGAGGAGGTTTATATGGAGAAACCTCTTGTTTTGTTGCTCAGGGGGAGTCTTCAGGCTTGGTGTGTCGTCTTCGCAAATCTTTATACGGTCTTAAGTAGTCTCCCAGGGCTTGGTTCGGTAGATTTAGTATAGTATTTCAGCAATTTGGTATGACTCAGAGTGAGGCTGACCACTCTGTGTTTTATCGCCATTTAGCTACTGGGTGTATCTACTTGGTGGTGTATGTTGACGACATTGTCATTCAGGTAGTGATCACCATGGCATTTCCCAGATAAAACAACACCTCTGTCATCATTTTCAGACTAAAGACCTTGGCAGACTAAGATACTTCTTGGGGATTGAGGTAGCACAATCCAAGAATGGAATTGTAATTTCTTAGAGAAAGTATGTATTGGATATTTTAGAGGAGACTTGGCTAATGAATTCCAAGCCTGTTGACACACCTATGGATCCAAATGCTAAACTTCTACTAGGTTAAGGGGATCAACTCTTAGATCCTGAGAGATACAGGAGACTGGTTGGAAAACTAAACTACCTCACTATCACTCGTCCAGACATCTCTTTTGCAGTTAGTATGGTAAGTCAGTTTCTTAATTCTCCTTGTACAGGTCATTAGGATGCAGTCATTCGCATTCTAAAATATATTGAAGGAGCCCCAGGAAAAAGTTTGTTATATGAAGACAATAAACATACTCGAGTTGTGGGATACTCAGATGCAGATTAGGCAGGTTCTCCTATTGATAGGAGATCCACTTCTAGATATTATGTCTTTATTAGTGACAACTTGATTTCCTGGAAAAGCAAGAAGCAAAATGTGGTGGCAAGATCAAGTGCAGAAGCAGAGTATAGAGCTATGGCTTCAACTACTTGTGAGCTTATCTGGCTCAAACACTTACTTGAAGAACTGAGATTTGGGAAGGTTATACAAATGTCTCTCATTTGTGATAACCAAGCTGTCCTTCATATTGCCTCTAATCCAGTATTTCATGAGAGGACCAAACATATTGAGATAGATTGCCATTTCATTAGGAAAAAGATTTCATCTGGAAACATTACTACTCAGTTTGTTAATTCCAATGATCAGTTGACAGATGTCTTCACCAAATCATTGAGGGGTCCTAGGATTGATTATATATGTAACAAGCTTGATGCATATCATCTATATGCTCTAGTTTGAGAAGGAGTGTTAGATTATTATTATTAGTGTATCATATGATAGATATGGGCTTGGGCCTATCACTATGTATATTTGTAAATACACTTATCTATATATATATATATATATATATATATATTATTCTCCGCTGTGTATTCAACACACGGATTTTACTTTATGTCTCTCGTTTTCTCTTCATCTCAACAAATATGAAGTAATTGTTTTAACAAAGAAATCTACAAAACTCGTGTGTATCCTCAATAGTGTAAAGAAAGGGAATTCACCTGGAGCAAAATATCCAAAGGTGCCAGCGAATGAAGTCCTATTAATAGAATTAGGATTTAGCAGCCTAGCTGTACCAAAGTCTGAGACATGAGCAGCGTGTTCTACATCCAAAAGAACATTCTTGCTTGATATATCACAATGAACAATTGGAGGTGAGCAGTCATGATGCATATAGCATAAAGCATTAGCTACACCTTTAATGGCATTCACCCTCCTATTCCAATCAAATGCAATTGCTCGTTCATCATCTTGCAAAATCTTATCCACACTGCCATTCTCCAAAAACTCATATACCAAAAATGAAAACCGTGAATGCAAACAAAATCCACATAACTTCACAATATTAAGATGTCGAATTTTTGTCAAAGCTTGGTTCTCACTTTTGAAAGCTTTTAGATTTGACATTTCTGCATTTGGTACTGAATGAAGCTACTTCACAGCAACAACTTGACCAGTGGACAACACTGCTTTGTAAACACAACCGTGCCCTCCAATCCCAATAAGATGTTTGTTGTCAAACTCCTCTGTGCCTTCTATAATATTCTCATATACCATTTTGCCATCAGAACTCCATATTGCAAATAGATTTTCAATTTGTGATTCCGCAACTTGATCTTTTTGGCTACTTTGTCTTTGGTGGAGACAACAACAAACTCTAGAGGTTAACAATGCTAGTACTGTTATCAGAATGCCCAAAGCAAGAAATAGGATAAGAATCTTACAATTGTAAGATTTGGTTCTTGATGTTGAGCAAGGCACCAGGCCAGAGACATTACCACACAAGCCTTTGTTATTTCTCAAAGCTTCAATTGTTGCATTGTGGAAGGCAAGAGTGTTTGGAAGTGGGCCCGCCAATTGGTTGCATGATATGTCAACAGATGTCAAGCTTACCAACTCAATAAAGCTAGTGGGAATGGTACCGACAAGATTATTGTTTCAATTGTCCAAGCATTTGGTATTGATCCGCCCAAAATGTTTCCACTAAGATCAAGATTTTGAAGAACATGAAATTGGCCAAACTCAGTAGGAATTCTTCCCCTAAATTTATTATGATTCATATTTAAGTGCAATAACTTAGGTAACCTTCCAAGTTGTTTTGGTATGCATCCACTTAAATTATTTGCTGCAAGCTCCAACGTATCAAGTTCCTGCAATGATGCTATTTGTACAGGAACATCTTCTGAAAAATGATTGTTGCTCATCATGAGTTTGATCAAAAGAGTTAAGTTACCCAAGTCCTTTGGAATTTTTCCAGAAAACTGGTTTGAAGATAAGTCAAGTACATGTAAGTTTGTTGCCTTGCCTAGTTCTGGTGGTATTTCACCTGATAAATCATTGTTGGAAATCTTAAGGCTTGTCAGGTTACAACACTTTCCCCAGTTTGGTGAAAGATGGCCATAAAAATTGTTCTCACTCAAATCAATGAAATACAAGTTGAGATACACCCCAAAAGCATTCTTTATATTTCCAGTTAGTTGATTTTGTGAAAGATTAACTCTTCTGAGGCTGGAGCAATTCTTCAAACTGCTTGGAACTGGACGTCTGAAATGATTATTATGACCACTGAATCTTTGAAGGTTGTGACTAATGCAAATGTTATGAGGTAAATGACCTATGAAATTATTATCCCTTAAAATAAAAATTTCTAAATTGGTAAGCATGTTCATTTCCATTGGAAGTTTTCCACCAAGTTTGTTGTAGAACAAAGCTAATTCACTGAGCCTTGTCAAATTTCCAACAGAGGAAGGAATTGGTCCAGAGAGTTTATTTTCGAAAAGCATAATAGATTCCAAATTGATCAAGTTACCTATAGAAGGTGGTATTGGCCCAGCAAGGTTGTTGTCCAACAATTGGATTGTGACAAGAGAATAAAGTTTTCCTATTTCATCAGGAATGGAACCAGAAAGATAGTTTACAAAGAGGTAAATAAACTCTAATTTGCTTAGATTTCCAATTGTAGAAGGGATATTACCAGAGAGAAAATTGTAAGTCAAATCAAGTTGATACATATTTGATAGCATTCCAATTTTAGGTGGGATAGAACCAGAAAGATAATTCTGTCCAAGAAATAAAACTTTGAGGTTGCCTAACTTTCCAATCTCAGCAGGAATTTGGCCAGAAAAATTGTTTTTAAAAAGAATTGGGGTTGTTTGATTTAGTTTTGCTTTTCAGTTTTTAAAAATTACATTTTAAAACAATTTTATAAAACTGTTTTTAAGAAGAGAATGAAAATAAAGTTTGTTTGGTAATTTAATTTTTAAAACTATTTTTAAGATGAGAAAATAAGAAAACTTGTTTGATAAATTTATTTTTAAAAACTAAAAAAAGAAAATATGTTTGATTTTATTTATTTTTTATTTAGTATTTTAAATTATATATATATATATATATTTGATATTTAATTTTAGTATTTTTTATTTAATTAAATATATTTTTTATATTTAAAAGGAAATATTAAATTAAAAAATTATTAAAACATCAAAATTTAATATTAAATTAGAGTAATACTTGCAATGCAAAGAGTTTCATAAATTATGAAAATTATAAAATAAATTAATATTAAACTAAAAAATAAATTATGTAAATGGAATGGTTCATATCTTTATCTAGATCCTTGTGGTTTGACTCCTATACAGGTTTGAAATTCTAAACTTTTAAAGCAAAAAGATTAAACAGATAATGTTTATTTTATTGTTTGCTTGCGATTTCAGTCTGAATCACTCTGGACTTTAATGGAACAGTACTGTCTTAATTTTAAACTGTTAAAAGTTACAGAAAAAAGTAAAGTTGTATTTCACTTCTATGATTGTATTTCCTGTAACTTTTATTTAGTCTTTGACAACTTTAAACGGCTATACAAAGGTAAAGAACTCATCAAATGGAATAAGATAGTAATTACAACAAATACATCATAAGATACAGTAAAAATTTTGGGAAGAAGGAACTAAATTTGCAAAAGGAGAGAATTTGCCCGTCTATTGAGGTGGTATGTTTATCATATCTAGAGATCAAATTCAAAGTTGATATGCAGTCTATGATTGAGCTCATCAGCTTGGATTATATCCCTCCCTTACCCTGATTCTACTAGTTTTAGAGTGCTCTTTTCCATTGTTAGTATTACTCAGATAGCATCAATCAAATCTCAATATAATATCTTACATGTCTCTTGTTCAATCAATATAATATAAAAGTTCAAAATTTATTTATACTGATAAAATTTAGCTATGCTAATAACATATTCAATATGATTGCAAAAATTAAAAGAATGTCGACAATACTAAAAACACTCATACAAATGTTAAAATTTTAAAAATGCTCAATTGCTGATAGTACTTCATTTTCAAACACTACCTTTATTTCATTATCTTCAATCAAACATTCAGAAAAAGAGAAAAAAAAATGTAAGAAGAAAAGAACCAAACATAAATTTTTTTCCCCAAATATGTTGATGCTTGTGAGGAAGAATATAAATGAAAATCAAAATCAAGAATGGTAACAAAACAAAAATCCAAGATAAGAAAAGGAAAAAAACTTAAGAAAAAACAATGATGATAGTTTAAGAGTGCTGAGAATGTGACAAAATCGTAAAGTTATGTTAGACTTTCCAACCTCCAAAGTTCCTCAGGGACTGGACCAGAAAGACCACTTTGAGGAAGATATAGGATCTCTAACTTCTTTAACTTAACTATTTCTTGGGGAATAGATCCATTAAAGTCATTTAGTCCAAGTGATAAATACTTTAAGTTGTGCAAATTCCAAAACTCATTTGGAATGTTGCCAAAAAGTTTGTTGTCATGCACATCTAAAAGTGACAAGAAGGATAGCTTCCCTATAGAAATTGGGATAGTCCCTGTGAGATTGGCTTCTTGAAGTCTAAGCTCTCTTAGATTGCTCAATGTACCTATTTCTTGAGGAATGGGACCACTCAAATCATTATTAGCCAAATTTAAAGAATAAAGACTCACCAACTGTATTATTTCAAATGGAATTGTTCCAAAGAAATAATTATCACTGAGATCAAGATGGGAGAGTTTGGACAACAACCCAATTTGGGGAGGAATATGTCCGTTTAAGGAGTTATGGCTCAAATTTAGAGTGAGGATGTTTGAAAGTAATGAGAAGTTGAGACTGTGAAGCATACCTCTTAGTTCAATATTTGTAAGATTTATGTTGGAGACAGATTTTGACTCATCACATTCAATTCCAAGCCAATTGCAAGAGCTATTCCCTGTCCATGAAGATAGCACAGCCTGGCTTTGGTTATCAAGGTTGCCTTTCCACTTCAATAAAGCATTTGCTTCTCTATTTGGTGATGTGGACGAAGCTGAGAAAGCTGTAATGGAAGAACTAACAGTGTGAGTTGAGGAGATCATTACTAATGCACAAAAGAATATCATACGAAGGAACCAAAATGGTTAATGCTTCATGAACCATAGTGATCCAAATACAAACACCATGGCAACCGTAGGATGAATTCTAAAACAATTAGTGATCAGAGAAATTAATGCTTGTGAAATACTTGTTTTCTTTGAGAAAGATGTTTATGTTTGTGGAACGATGCTGCGAGTACTTATAAGCAGAAAGTTACTTGCGCAAGTACAAAGTAAAAGTAAAAATTGCCCGCTATTTTGTTTTTAAACGTATCATCTACAATATTATTTTTAAAAGATAAAAATATTGTGAGAAATATAAGAAAATATGGACACAGATTAAAGAAAAAAAAGGATTTCTTTAAAAATATTTATTTTGTTAAAATTAATTTAATTCTTTTTATGAGGCTCCTTTTAGAAAATTTTATTGATCCTTTTTATACAGTGCTTTATAGTTATTAGCAAGCATTTATTATATTTTTTTTTTCATTTTCCTTCAACAATTAAAGTTAGTGAAGATTTAAATTAAAACTAAGAAGAGTAAATATTAATAGTATAGTTAGGCCAATAATATTAAATAAGAGTAAAATTGTAGTTATATTATTTTAAAAAATATCAACAAATTTTAATTAGGTATTTGCTCCGGTAACTGCATATTTAAGAGTATCAAATGCTCCTCCTACGTAGACTAATATTATTGATTAATTAACTTCAAATTTTTTAATTATAATTTATTTTTATTGTAAAAAAATCCTTTAATATTTATCTTAATACAAAAAAAGTTTAAAAAAATGAATTGATGGCTAATGTTCTATTTCTTCCTTCTCGTTCAAGCTTTTGGATTATTTTTTTATTATTAATATAATTGATTTTCTAGTTAAATTCTTTAATGATGTTTATTTAGTTTTAAAATGTTGAGATATAACTTAATTCAAGAAAAAAATATATTTGGAATTACACTAACATAAGAAATTCAGTAATGATAAATGGTACACTATAATTGCATATTCACAAATTATTTGAGTAAGAAAGATTCATGATCAAAATAGGAAGATTTATTGAGTCTGTAACAAGAATCATAATATATGATTTAGGGCTCATCACACCAGAAAATTTGCAATGTGCCTGAAAATGAACAATGAATAATGTTATATTCAAAATTGCATATAAAGATAAAAATAAAGTTTGCAATCTTAATTTAAGATCTAGAAAAGAGAAGTTAATAAATAATGTTAAGTTTTAAATCTTAAATTAAAGGATTATTTAAATGAGGTGTATAAATGTTCTTTAGACCACCCTTTAAGCATTTATTTGAATCTTAGTAACATGTAATTTTAACACAGGTTATGAAATTAAAAAATAAGTTGTTTCATGAAAAATATAATAAAATTATATTAAAAATTACAAGATCTGTTGATAACATATTTTATAAATTTTAAAATTTTAAGATTAATATATCATCATGTATCGTTTCAAAACTTTTACAATAGGAGCTTGCCATCAATATTCAAAACATCCAATGAAAATAGATATGTTACTTAAAGTTTTGTTTACAAGTTAGACATAATGAAGAAAGAATTTGAGAATTTTCAGTTCTTATCCAAAATTCTCTTTTTTTCTTTCTTTATCCCGTGAATGGGTTTGTTTCATGCGATGAGACAGTGATGGCACAGTTCCCTTAGTAGCTATGGGGAAGAAAGCCTTAAAATGTTTGAATTGTAAAACACGAATATCACGATCAAGCCAAAGTTTAATCAATCCTTACTAAAGATAACTAATTAATTTTTGGTGCGACACATGGAGCTATAATAATTACATGTTATATTTGAATTTAATATTCGTTTCTTTAGAAATTTAGTCATATTTTCTGAAATTAATTTTTAATATATTTTTTTCACCTATTATTCATTGTATTTCTTTCATTATGATGCTTCAATTCAATTAAATAATGTTTAGTAGTATATTTTTTATTTTCTAAATACTACCTTTCATCCCCTTAATAAGAGACATTTAATTAAATTACACAATTGTTAAACCTAGTTGGTTTCCTTTAATTTTTTAAAATAAATAAATTAAACTTTTGATTTCTAGTTTTAGCTATGTGCAATTTTTATTCTATTTAGACATTTTTTTAAATTAAGTAAATCTCTCTATTTTTAATATTATGCAAATTTAATCCCCTTACATTTTTTTTACTTTATTTTTTTCATCCAAATTAAATTTTTAAGGGTTTGTAATGAATTTTGAACAAATAATTTTAAGAGTCAAAAGTGTAAATCTTTATGATCAATTGATAAAATTTAGAGAATTTTACAATTTATAATATTAAAATTTGAAAAAAATAAATTGTTTTTAAAAATTGAGTGAAATTTACACAATTTTAAAAATAGAATGACATAATTAGTTAAAAAATATATTGAGCGACTAAAATTACATAAATCTCAAATTAGAGAGATAAAAAAATGTAATTAAACCTTTAAAAATATTTAACGAGATAATTTTATTTTATAAAATTATAAATTACCTTATAAAAGAAATCATTCGAAATTCTAAAAGATGCTTCGTAAAAATATCAAAGGAAATGATTTATTGTCATTTATTTAAAAATTTAACCCTTTTAATTTTGATTTACTATGCATCGTTTTCATATTATATCAATATAATTTTATTTTAAAATTAGCCTGCAGATTAATCAAAATTATTTAATATCTCGTTCATATTAATTAGAAATCAACGTAAAAAATATTATTATATAATTACGTTTTTATAATTATTAACTTTTAATAAAATTTAACATAAATAATTAAAATAATATATAATTATTATTTAATAGTTAAGTTTACAAAATTTACATTTTGCATAATATTCTTTTAAAATATATATAGGCATGTAAAATGACTTTTGAAAATTTAATTTAAGGTTTTGATTAAGTAATTTTATTTTTATACTCCACTTTTTTTGTATTTAAGAAATAGTCACGTGACTTTATTTTTATTGTGCAATGACAACAACACTTTAATCATTGTTTTTTTCTACATTTTCATATTTATGTTGAATTGTAATTTTTTTAAACGTAATATTGCAGGTTAAGCTGAAAAAATTCACTGCCAATTCATCTGTGCTCTCAGTAGCACCTCCATGTTTTAATTAACTATACATCATTTATCATTTATCATTTTTTCGTCTGTGAAGAAACCTCAGTATCCATTACTCTCTTCATGATAATTGAAATAGAAAAACAGCCTTATTTCTTTTAGCAACAAAACTGAGGCGGAATATCTCATCCAATCACTGTTAAAATTTGATCTATTCTAAAAGTTATTCCTTTACAAAAAAAATGGAGTTTAATATTTTAATATATAAAGATTAGTATATTAAATTACTTAACATAATACTTCATTGTAAACTTCACAAAAAAAAATAATAAAATTACTAGTTAATATTTCTTCTCTTTAGCTTTTAAAAAATATATATTAATTGTTATCTTAGTTTGATGTAGTACGTTTATAGGCTTTTGATATTTTTTATTAAAAAATACTATTGTATTTTTTTTCTCTCTAACTGTAACACTTTTATTTTTTTTTTCATTGTTACACTTTTTGTTGCTTTAATATATTATGTGTGTGATTTTGGATTTTAAATTTTTTAAAGCTATTAATTATGTTATTATACTATTAAAATTAAGAAAATTTTGTCTTTTTATCTATTTTCTTTCTACATCTATCAAATTATTACTTATAATCCAAATATCTGATGATTGATGATTAATTTATAATATTAAATAATTTAAAAGTTTAAGCAAATGATTTAAAAGGTTTGCAATTTTTAATGTAAAAATTTAATTGAGTAAAAAATTAATTTGAAAACCTGAATTTATGCATATATAGTCTGAAGTCCAAAGTTTACCAAAAATATAATTGAATCATTTTGTATGCTTATAATAATAAATAACATTTAAGCATAACAATAAAACTTTAAAAGAAATAAAAGATTGCTTGGAGTTTATACATAGTTAAAAGTATTTAATAATATCACATCCAAACATGTAAAATTCTTACCATCCAAACATAAGATTAGTATAGGTTTCTTTCATGCCAACGGATACTCATTTCACCGTTTTCTTGGGTAGCATTTGATTACTGTCTCTAGACACTGGAGATAAAGATACTCAGATAATAAGGACAAAGACGCTAATGTCCCTTTTTTTAGGAAGTATATCGATGTCCTTTAAATTTGTGTTCCCTGTGTCTTTTATGTCTTTATCTCTCCAACTAGACATTAGCCAAACATAATACACGTACCTTCTTGTCTCAGTCTCAGTATCTCTGTCCCACAACTAAACACTGCCTTGGCTACGGAGAAGCAAGCTTTAAAAAGTTTGAATTAGAAAAGTGGTGCTACACATGAATATCACGATCAAGACCGTGCGTGAAAAATGAGTTTGAAAGGAAAAATGTATATAAGTATCCATGTCAGGGTGAGTGAGGACATTCGGCTTCCACGTGATTGTGGGAACATGTGTTGCACAATAGAATACAATGCAACATGTCTCTGCTATTGGCCTAAGAGGAGAGACAACAAGAGCTGAACTAGGAGTCATTAGCGGTCCATTTTCAGGCTGTTTTTCTTCAATACCTATTTTTATATCATTTATTTTTATCCAACTAATATTTTGGGTGCAACGATTTTAGGTTACAGTTTGCAGATATATATGAGTGGTATCATATATACGGTAATGAACTTTTTGGAATAAGATCAATTTTTTGGACTTAATAAAAAAATATTTTCAAATTTTAGTTATTTTTATAAATTAAAATTTAAATGAGTATAAATAACATTGGAAATTGTGCATTGATTATAAGAAAAATAAAATAAGCTTTAACCTACTCCTATTAAACTATTAATATATTACACATAATTCAATTCTATTAATACATAATCATATCATAAATATACAAAAATTGACATGTATTAAAACTTAACATAGTGATAGAATGATCTTTTGAATGAATTATGTTGAAATCAAAGAGTCATCATTTCAGGAACATTCATTCACCTCATAAAATTTGCAAAATAGATTTAGAATATATGTTTAATAGTTTAAACATTCAAATCTATGATAAGTTTGGAGATTAAAATAATCAAATTAAGTTACCTTCCAAAAAAAAGAAATGTTTACTAGGTTACTTCATGCATTGCAGCAACACTCCTATTTAAGAATCAAAATATATCTCTAACAAGTAATAAGAGTCAATTAATCATAGTCATGAATCCACTATCTAGTAAGATAATAAAAATACAAATTCAATGAAAATTGGAGTTGGAATTTACCTTCAATCAATTAGACAATTCCTTTGTATACATACAAATGTAGTGCATATTTAAAAATAATAAGCCTTTTTTTCTGCATACATACAAATTAAAATTGATTATATTTTTCATTTAAAGTTTTAATATCAAAGGAAAAAATATAAACTTATAACCAAGTAAAAATAACTTATAATAATAAAATTTGATGATGGACAATTAGGTACCTATAATTTGCAAAGAAAATAAATACAAAACAAATATTAGTAAATACATGAAACTTATTTAATAAAAAAACAGGTATTAAAAATTTGAAATAACTAACCACAAAAAGTTGTTTTAAGGCTATTAGTTCAATTGAGTAAATTGTGAATGATTGAGTTGATGATAAATCACTCCCAAAAAGCAAAAAGTAGTAATATTGTGACAAAGTTAAAAAATAAATTAGTAATTTATTAAGATATAGCAAAAAATCAATGACCATAAATCAAAATTCAAACTAACTCTTAATGTTGTGATGGGGATGATGAACTAGTTGCAATTAAAGGTCCACCTCTAAGTTTTGTGGTTTCCACTATATAATGTGTTGCTGACCCACATCCAAATTCTAAACAAATAGAAAAATAAAATCAAAAGCATTGAAAATGCACTTTCTGAAGCCACAGATAAAACAGGAGTGGCTAAAATATGCCTTACCATAGCTGAGAGTATAGGAAATCATGAGAAATTTTATTTTCACCACACAAGTATTTAAAATTTATCGTCCACATCTACACACTCTTCAACTAAGTACTTGTCCAACTCATTTTTGTTATTAATGATTTTTTTCCTCTTAAATGTTGTTTAAAGACATCTCTCCTTACCAAATATGGTGGAAGTTTAGTAGGACCAGATTTTTTCATACAAAAAATCTCTTCCATTGGAGTGGGATCAGATTGTTTTTCATGGGCAAAAGAATATCAATTATACATTCTAGACAAATTATTCATTAAACTTGTGGATAACTCAATACAAAATATTGGATCATCTTTATACATATCTTCAAATGACCACTCAATATATCTCAATTTATATCAAGGACAAAAAAATAACACCAAAATATACAAATTCATTTATATTTAAAATGTTTTTCCCAATATTTGTCATATTTCTTCATTTCCTATCCTATAGAGCTCAAAATAGAATTTGAGTTCATAGCAGACTGCATAAGTTCACAATAAATAAAGGCAAGTCGGTGAAATATAGAATATAATTTACATATGAAGATGATGAAAAGACTTGAATAGCTTCATAAAAAAATTTCAAAAATTTAACAAAAACTCTGGCATTCTTCCAATCAACACTTGTAGGTGCACCAATAGCCCTAAAATAATCCAAGTAGTTTGAATCTTCAAACTCAAGCTTCTTAAAAGCAACTTGAAATTTTTCAACAACATCCAACATCATATAGGTTGAGTTCCATCTTGTTGGAACATCAAGACAAACTAATTTTTGGCATGGAATCCAAGCAAACTCTATGCATTCTTTAAACTTAGTTAGCCTTTGATGTAAAGACCTCACAATTCTAACAGCATTGCGAATTCTTGGAATAGAAGAATGCATATTCTTTAACCTGTCATTCACCACTAAATTTAAAATTTGTGCACAACATCTTATGTAAAAGAATTCTCCTTCTAATACCAAACCATTCATGTTCTTTATTCTCTCTTTTAGGTAAGTAATAGCTGTCAGGCTTCTAATTTATTATTGAGTAATCTATAATATTTTATACTTGTTCAATGTTAATTGAAGGATTATTTGAGAACCATGAATAGTGCCATGTACAGTATTTCCGGCATGAATAGTGCCATGTACAGTATGCGTGTACAGTATTTCCGGCGATGAATAGTAAATTCGTCGTGAACAGTACTTTCGAAAATTTTCTATGAAAAGGGGGGTTTCACACGAAATTTTCATTTCTTCACCTCTATCCAAGGTTCTCAAAGGTTCTAAGGCCGTAAACCACCATTTCTCTCATACTAAACCTTCCTAAACTTAGATTTCTCGCCAGATCTGAGATTCTACATCTATTCTGAAGGATTGGAAGTAAGTTTCTTTAAGTTTGAAGCTAGATTTACCGTTCGTTTCTCTTCTCCTTCTCTTTCTTATAGAAATTCATGGTGTTCTTAGGAGAAACTCCGTTCTAAAGCTGAATCTTCGGTGAATTTTGTTATAATCAAGTAATATTCGGTAGATCTAGTGTGAATCATCTTTACGAGGTAAGGGAGTTTACTTTAACCTATGAACTATGTTTTGAACGGTTTAATATGCTATTTCAAGATATTTTGATATGATTTTGTTAGATCTATTGAATAAAAGCTATTTTCTAAGTCAGAATCGTTGTTAATTAGTTTAAAATGCTAAGATTTTGGCTGATCTATTATAAACTTGCCGTAGTTGAGATGTTAAAATAATTTTGGTGGCGTGCATCATGCTGAGATATATGTTTTGCATCATTATAGAGCCGAGTTACATGTTTAGGTGGGTAGACATGTAACGGTAAGTTCATCTTTGAGTCTTTGTCTTTGTCTTTGTCTGATCCGTATACGGAATGGGTCGCTCCGGACCGCTCAGCTCCTTCTGGATTACTTAGGCTGTGAAACCAGTTGGAAGCCGTTTTCATGCTGTGCATTAGATGGGCTGGAAATGCATGGGGTTATTGCTGTGAGAAATATTTTTACTCTATATATATATAATTTTATTTAATGTTTGGTAAGCTCACCCTTGCATTTTTTTCTATGTCATTGTGTGCGTGTGTACTGCGATGATCGTACGGTGGTACGTGAGCAGATGTAGCAGGTGTTGCATCTACTTCACAGGCTGAGGGGCCAGTGAAGAAAAGTTAGAAGCTGGAGTTGAGTAATAATGCATCAAAGTCCTTTTTCTTTATATATGAGACCTCATGTCGAGGGAATCACGTATTATAATTTTTTTTGTATTTTGAATATTATAAACTAAATATAATATTATGTTGATATGTTGGATATTTGTTGTAAGGAACTTCATTTTTTTTTACTTTGAATGAGAAGTGAATTTTTATACTTATATTCTCTTTTTATTTACCTATTTTAAATAAGTATATGGTGTAGAAACAATGTTCTCGGTCCCTTATAAAAAGGGCTCGTGACATTTTAGTGGTATCAGAGCATGGTCTAGGTAAACCTACAGGGTGAGGTTGTTAGGTGTCAGTTGTGCATATTAAACATGTGAGTTTTAGCTGTGAATCATATATCATGATTTCTATTCATCAAGTTGTGAGGGAACGAGCTTGATCACCTCGATTCTCAGACATGATTGATGTAGGAAACTTGGTATATGATACTTGGGTGAGCTATAGGTGAGTCGTACTGTGTGAATAAGAGACTGTTAAGCTAAGCTGTAAATGGTTGCTGAAATGAGTGTGTTTGCTATGCTATGTGAATGTTGATATGTTGTTATACTGAGTAATAAATTGATTAAATTTTTATGATATACTAAATATGAATATATCACTGTAAGTTGAATCTGTGAATATAGCTATGTGGTGGTATTGCTGAATGTGTTAAACGTTAGTAATTTAAGCTAGTCTATATATTAGGATGGCTAGACCAAGAAAATCTGCTGCAAATCCTCCTCCTGCTGATGTGAACCAAATGGCTCATTCCATATAGGCCATGGCAGCCACTGTTAGGCAGAGTCTAGATATAATTCAGCGACAAGTGCTGCAAATCAAGCTGCCGGCAAGACAGCGGCCATCGCCTCACCGCACCTCTTCCTGAATACCATGGGTTGTTAGAGTTCAGAAAGAATGATCCTCCTCAATTCACAGGAGTGGATGGACCAGATGCTGCTAAACTCTGGATCAGGGAGATTGAGAAGATCTTCCTAACCATTGGTTGCGCCGAGGAGAGAAAGGTGATATATGCTACGTATATGCTGATAGGGGATGCAGAGATGTGGTGGCATGGAGCTCGTACTATGCTAGAGGCCCGAGGTGAAGTCATTACTTGGGCTGTATTTAGAAGTAGTTTTCTGAGAAAGTTTTTCCCTTTTCATGTTTGTGCTGCCAAAGAACGAGAGTTTCTAAACTTGGTGCAAGGAAACTCATCAGTCTATGAGTATGCAATACAGTTTGAGCAGCTCTACAGATTTTATTCTCACCTGACTTCAGAGGAGTGGAGATGTCAGAGGTTTTCAGACGGGCTGAGAACTGACATAAAGAGGATTTTGATCCCACTCAGGATCACGGAGTTTGCTGACTTGGTGGATCAAGCCACCATTATAGAGAGTCTTAATGCGGAGGATGTTGGTAGAGTTCGGAAGGCTCCATCTAGTAGAGCTGCTAGCAGTTATGGTAATGGAGGTAAGGGCGCTAAGAAGGGCCCCTACAGTCGGTCGCTACGCCAACAGCAGTCTCGATCATATCAGTCAAGAGGATCGGCAGCATCAGCCCCGGTGCCAGTAGGCACTGCTACTTCTACATTTCAGCCTAGGGGAGCAATTTCTTCTTCTCCTAGAGTCTCAATGCCGCAGATTGTTAGATGTTTTAGGTGTGGTGGACCACACTATCTGAGCCAGTGCCCACAGACTGATGTAAGAGTTTGCTTCTCGTGCCAGCAGCCAGGGCACCTTGCAAGGGACTGTCCTACGCCTAGTAGGGCAGTTTCGTCTTCTGCTAGCGCCTTGCACGTTATTAGGCCTAAAGTAACTAGGGCTCCAACAACAACCAGATCGAGAGCAGAGGGACGTGTATTCACTACTTCTGCATCAGAGGCAGCCCAGGCGACAGATCTTGTTCAAGGAACAGCGGTAGTGGCAGGTACTTTTCTTTCTGTATTATTTGATTCTGGAGCCACACACTCTTTTATTGCAGACAATTGTGTGAGAAACTTAGGATTACCGGTGGGCGATCTAGGATGTGACTTAGTAGTATCGACACCTACTTTAAGTTCAATTAAGACTTCGACGGTTTGTGTTAGGTGTCCCATAGCAATTGAGGGACGAAGATACAAAGTAAATCTTATTTGTATCCCGATGTCAGGGTTAGATGTAATCCTGGGTATGGATTGGCTAACTGCCAATCGTGTGCTAATTGATTGTGGCCGGAAGTGTTTAATCTTTCCTGAGCAGCAAGATTGTGTAGAATTGATTTCTACTCGCCAAGTAGAAACATCCTTAGGTGAGGGAGTATCTTGTTTTGTTTTGTTGGGAGTTATGAATGCAGAAGTGGAGCAAAGCCTTCAGTCAATACCAGTAGTACGAGAATTTCCTGAGATCCCAGAGGATATTCCTGGAATACCTCCACATAGAGAGGTAGATTTTGCTATAGATTTGATTCCTGGAGCTGAGCCAGTGTCTGTAGTACCGTATAGAATGGCGCCAAAAGAGTTAATTGAGCTTAAGGAGCAGATCGAGGATCTAATGCGTAAACAGATGATTAGACCAAGTGTATCGCCTTGGGGAGCCCCAGTTCTCTTGGTGAAAAAGAAGGACGGAAGTTCTAGATTATGTGTGGATTATCGTAAGTTGAATAAATTGACAATTAAGAACAAGTACCCATTGCCGCGAATCGATGATTTGATGGACCAGCTGAGAGGTGCTAAGGTATTCTCTAAGATTGATTTGAAGTCTGGGTACCATCAGATCCGAGTGAAGGATGAAGATATTCCTAAGACTGCTTTTCGCACTAGATATGGTCATTATGAGTATATAGTGATGCCTTTTGGAGTTACAAATGCTCCAGCTGTGTTTATGGACTACATGAATCGGATCTTTAGACCTTTCCTAGATCGATTTGTGGTAGTCTTTATTGATGATATTTTAATTTATTCTAGTTCGTCAGAGGAACATGAAGAACATTTGAGGACTGTACTTAATGTTTTAAGGGAAAAACAGTTGTATGCTAAACTGTCTAAGTGTGAGTTTTGGCTAGAGGAAGTGAAGTTCCTTGGTCATGTTATTTCAGCTAAAGGAATTGCAGTTGATCCTTCCAAAGTTGAAGCTGTGTTGCAGTGGGAAAGGCCGAAGACAGCCTCAGAGATTCGTAGTTTTGTGGGCCTAGCAGGTTACTACCGGAGATTTATAGAGGGATTCGCGAAGATAGCTGCACCATTAACACGGTTAACTCGCCGTGATCAACCCTTTGTGTGGACTGAGGAATGTGAGCAAAGCTTTAATGAGTTAAAACAGAGACTAATTTCTTCGCCGGTGTTGATTCTCCCTGATACTAGTCGACCGTTTGAGGTGTATTGTGATGCTTCTCATCAGGGATTGGGTTGTGTGTTGATGCAAGATAAGAGAGTGGTAGCTTATGCATCTCGTCAATTGCGAACTCATGAGCGAAATTACCCGATTCATGACCATGAGTTAGCTGCTGTATTCTTTGCTCTGAAGGTGTGGCGACACTATCTTTATAGAGCTCAGTTTGATGTATATAGTGATCATAAGAGTCTGAAGTATTTATTTGATCAGCGAGAGTTAAATATGAGGCAGAGACGTTGGGTGGAATTCCTTAAGGATTATGATTTTCAGCTCCAATACCATCCAGGAAAAGCTAACGTGGTGGCCGATGCATTAAGTAGGAATGTGGTTCAGGCATTCTCCCTAAGAGTCAGTGAAACCCTTTTGGTAGAACAATTTCGAGACCTGAACGTACATGTGGACTTATCACCCGAAAAGATTAGTTGTAGCCGAATTGTAGTGACTAATAATTTCTTACAGGAAATTAAAGATAAACAATTGTGGGATCCAATGTTATGTCGGATTGTATTTCTCTTAGGGACAGATAAGACAAAGGGTTTCAGTAAAGGTGTTGATGGTATTCTCAGATGTCAAGGTCGAGTTTGTGTTCCTAGAGATACTGAATTAAAGAGAGCAATTCTAGAAGAAGGACATAAGGGTAGTCTCAACATTCATCCTGGTGTTACCAAGATGTATCAAGATTTAAAGCAGATGTTTTGGTGGCCAGGCATGAAGCGAGAGATAGCTGAGTTTGTTAAAGCCTGCTTGACTTGTCAAAAGGCAAAAGCGGACCACCAAAGCCCTCCAGGAGAGTTACAAATGATGGAAATTCCAGAGTGGAAGTGGGACCATGTGACTATGGACTTTGGTCCCATCTACCTAGAACAGTTAGGAATCATGATGTAGTGTGGGTCATAGTTGATAGGCTAACCAAGAGTGCACATTTCTTGCCAATTAACATGACCTTTAGCTTGGAGAAATTAGCAGAATTGTACATTAGAGAGATTGTCAGGTTGCATGGAGTACCTTCTAGTATTATCTCTGATAGGGATCCTCGATTCACTTCCCGCTTTTGGCGTAGTTTCCAAGAATCTATGGGCACACAGTTGAGGTTGAGTTCTGCATACCATCCGCAAACAGATGGTCAATCTGAGCGTACTATTCAGACCTTAGAAGACTTATTGCGGACTTGCATTGTAGAGCAGATGAGTAATTGGGAGGATATGCTTCCTTTGGTAGAATTTACTTATAATAATAGCTATCATTCGAGTATAGATATGGCACCATTTGAAGCTCTGTATGGTAGAAGGTGTAGAACCCCTATCTGTTGGTTCCAAGATGGAGTACATTTGATGGTTGGACCTGAAATGCTGCAAGAAACTAAGGAGAAAGTTCAACTTATTAGAGAAAAGCTAAGAGCTACCAAAAGTCGACAGAAATCTTATGTTGACCGACGCAGAAGATCCATAGAATTTGAGGTTGGTGATCATGTATTCTTAAGAGTATCACGCACTACAGGTGTGGGGCGAGCCTTAAGAGCCAAGAAGTTAACACCTAAGTTCATAGGACCGTATCAGATATTACATCGTCGAGGACTAGTAGCCTATGAATTAGCGTTATCACCTCAGTTATCTGGAATACATAATGTTTTCCATGTGTCGCAGCTAAAGAAGTATGTTCCAGATTTGTCTCATGTAATTGAGCCTGATGTTGTGGAGTTACGAGATGACTTGTCTGTGGAGGTCCCAGCTGCCCGTATCGAGGAAACTAGAGTTAAGAAACTTAGAGGTAAGTCTATTCGGTTAGTAAAGGTTGTTTGGGACCAAATAACTGGTGATGCCACATGGGAGTTAAAAGAAAGAATGAGAGAGTTGTACCCTCATCTTTTCTCTGGGGAATGAAATTTTCGAGGACGAAAATTTATTTTCAGGGGGAGAATTGTCAGGCTTCTAATTTATTATTGAGTAATCTATAATATTTTATACTTGTTCAATGTTAATTGAAGGATTATTTGGTATTGGAATATATTTAGATGGAGTTGAAATTATTTTTAAAAAAATAAAAAATAAACAGTACAGTGTGAACAGTGCCAATGAACAGTGCAACCGCCTATGAACAGTGCAAACTGCGTACAAACCGTGTATGAACAGTACAAAACCGCGTATGTACAGTGACTGCTGACGTCATCGGTGACGTCACATGCGCGTACAGTGCGTGTACAGCACGCGTATACAGTATTTTCCGGCATGAATAGTGCCATGAACAGTGTTTCCGGTGATGAATAGTGAATTCCGTCGTGAACAGTATTTTTCGAAAATTTTCTATAAAAAGGGGGTTTCACACGAAATTTTCATTTCTTCACCTCTATCCAAGGTTCTCAAAGGTTCTAAGGCCGTAAACCACCATTTCTCTCATACTAAACCTTCCTAAACTTAGATTTCTCGCCAGATCTGAGATTCTACATCTATTCTGAAGGATTGGAAGTAAGTTTCTTTAAGTTTGAAGCTAGATTTACCGTTCGTTTCTCTTCTCCTTCTCTTTCTTATAGAAATTCATGGTGTTCTTAGGAGAAACTCCGTTCTAAAGCTGAATCTTCGGTGAATTTTGTTATAATCAAGTAATATTCGGTAGATCTAGTGTGAATCATCTTTCTGAGGTAAGGGGAGTTTACTTTAACTTATGAACTATGTTTTGAACGGTTTAATATGCTATTTCAAGATATTTTGATATGATTTTTGTTAGATCTATTGAATAAAAGTTATTTTCTAAGCTGTAACTGTTGTTAATTAGTTTAAAATGCTGAGATTTTGGCTGATCTATTATAAACTTGCCGTAGTTGAGATGTTAAAATAATTTTGGTGGCGTGCATCATGCTGAGATATATGTTTTGCATCATTATAGAGCCGAGTTACATGTTTAGGTGGGTAGACATGTAACGGTAAGTTCATGCTGAGTCATTGTCTTTGTCTTTGTCTGGATCCGGATACCTAATGGGTCGCTCCCGGACCGGCTCAGCTCCTTCTGGATTACTTAGGCTGTGAAACCAGTTGGAAGCCGTTTTCATGCTGTGCATTAGATGGGCTGGAAATGCATGGGGTTATTGCTGTGAGAAATATTTTTGCTCTATATATATATAATTTTATTTTATGTTTGGTAAGCTCACCCTTGCATTTTTTTTCTATGTCATTGTGTGCGTGTATACTACGATAATCGTACGGTGGTACGTGAGCAGATGTAGCAGGTGTTGCATCTACTTCACAGGCTGAGGGGCCAGTGAAGAAAAGTTAGAAGCTGGAGTTGAGTAATAATGCATCAAAGTCCTTTTTCTTTATATATGAGACCTCATGTCGAGGGAATCACGTATTATAATTTTTTTTGTATTTTGAATATTATAAACTAAATATAATATTATGTTGATCTGTTGGATATTTGTTGTAAGGAACTTCATTTTTTTTTACTTTGAATGAGAAGTGAATTTTTATACTTATATTCTCTTTTTATTTACCTATTTTAAATAAGTATATGGTGTAGAAACAATGTTCTCGGTCCCTTATAAAAAGGGGTCGTGACAATAGCCATATCATTACTGCTTGTATTATCAACAGTTATAGTTGACACATTCCTAAGTCTTCAGTCTCTTAAAATTTTCTCAACATGTCTTCCTATGATTTCTCCTTTATGATTAAGAACTATTGAGAAGCTAATAATTTTCTTATGATAATTCCATTCTTTTTGTCTATAAAGTGTGAAGTTAGGGTCAAATAATTTAGATTTTGAATTGATATCCAACAATCAGTGGTTAATGCAACCCTGGAATAATCTGATTTAAAAAATTCATCAGACTCATTTTTTCATCTACATATAATTGAAAGCAATCTTTAGCCACAGTATGCCTTGAAGGCACTACAAATTGTGGTTGTAGCTATTTACATAAAAACTTGAATCCCTCACCCTCAACTACCCTAAAAGGTTGTTCATCTATGGTCACAAACATTGCTACTACCTTCTTACAAGCTTCAACATCAAACCTTTGACTAATAGTGGTCTTTGCACTTCTAGAAGTAAGGATTGTTTAGGTAGGGTCACTAGTTAAAGCATATGTATATTTGGAGCAAGTTTTAAGGTGAGCAAGTAAATTGGATTTGCCATGTACCTTAGTATCAAAGTGATACACTTTTTTGCAATATTTACAAGGAACCATAGGTTTTTTTGATTCATTTTCAGTTAATTTAGTAAAATGGTTCCATATCATTGATGTTTTCTGACGACTACTAGCATTGGATTTTTCTCTTTTTTGAATTCTATGAAGGGTTACCCTCTATAGCTTCAGCTACATTTGCAGGCACCACACAAGTATTTGTTACCCTACCAATTGCTTCTGCTGGAGCAAAATTTGTAGGATTGAGAACCTTTCATTTTCATTTAAAGTTGTCTCTTGTTCATCTAAAGTATGAGGCAAATTGAGGCTAAATTGCTCCATTGTTGCTTCAATTTTACCTATTTATTAAGTGTTTAAATATTTTTAAAAAATTATTCCTAACATTTTACAACTTCTAAGTCTTACAAGATTTTTTAAATTATTCAAAATAATTTTCAACTTGTCTTCAATTCATAATCCTAACAAAAAAGCTAAATGCACCAACGACAAAAAAAGAATATTAAGGAAGAGACAGAAAATATTTCTTAAATTCTCAATCAACCATCATTGAATAAAAAAAAGAGAGAAAAATAGGGAAGATTTTCTCTTCTAACTTAAGAAATGAAAACAATATCTCATTCTGTCTAATATCATAGAATAAAAAAATAAAATTAAAAAGCAAATATCTTAGTTCAACATCATTGAATAAAAAAAAAAACTTAGTTCAACATCATTGAATAAAAAAATGAAAAGAAAGCAAATATCTTAGTTTAACATCATTTAGTTCTAAAAAATATAGAATGACATTCAAAAAAGAGTATTTGAATTAGAACAAGCAGTTTGTTAGATTCACCAACATAATCACTAAACCTCCCACTAAAAAATTGACAAAACTCTTAATATAGAGATGAATAGAAGAGTAACCCAAAAATGATGGTATTTTTACAATTTCCTAGAGATTAACATATAAAAAAAAAATTTGTGTCAGCATGATAAATTGAGAAAAAATAAAACCAAAAAATAGAGAAGAAGATTAAGGTAGCTGAGATAAAAATAAAAATAAAAAAATGATAGGTGTAGTAGAATGAATGAAAGAGAGAATAAGGATCAGAGAGATAGACTTGTTGATAGAAAGGAACAGAGGAGAGGAGAGCATTGATAAAGAAAAACAAAGGTGAGCAAACGACAGCACTTAACACAAACAAAGTCACAAATATGAGAATTAAGATTAGCTTTTTAAATGTTCATTTTTTATTTTTTTATTTTTATTTTAATTGATAGGATCGGATACTATTGGTTTTTAATATTTATACCCAAGCTTGACCATTTGCACCCAAGTAAACCTGTTTATTTTTACCAAAAAATTCTAATCGATTTCTTACCCGACCAATTTATCTATTAAAGTTTCAGGTTCAGTGAGTGGTATTAGTTGGGGTTGATTTTTTAGCTTAGCCCTAAAGAGCTCTATGCTCAGCTTCTCAAGAAGATTTTGCTAATGTCATTTGCTTCTTTGAGTGCAATCATCTATATCATTCAAGCCAAGTATTTTGACATGTGGGTTAGGAGCTCTTGCAATGGCGCCGCAAATCGAACAAATTAAAAATGATCAATCATATATGAAAAAGAGGAAAAACAAATATCAAAGGTCTCTGCATCAAATTTTTAAATAATTATGAAAAATTTTGAAAAGAATAAAAAACTAGCCTGTTCAACCAAATCTGAGTTCAATTGAGAAAGATATTAACAGATCATTAAACTGAATTGTGCAAGAATTAAAATTCCATTTTATTCTTAAATTGAATATTTTAGTTGTTAAAAAAATAAAAATAATAATTTTAAAATAATTAAGTTCGATTAATTTTAACCTTTGTTCTTACTTAATCCTTAATACAATGAAAAAATAGGAATTACCTAATTCTGAAATGAAAATTCCATTTTTAAAAAGTATAATTAAACTAAAAACTTATTGAAAGGTTCATAAAAATAGAAATGAATCTTTAAGGGTGTTTAAATGTCTTCTCCTCCCTTCCCCTCTTAAAACCTTATCCCAAATATATTCTAAAAAAAGGATATTTTTTATTTTCATTTTTAGTTTTGTCTAAAAATCAAATAAAAATCTCAATTTTATGATTATTTGATTGTGAATGACAGAATAATTTATACATCATTATCTTTAATTGTTATGTGAATTTAAAAAATTATCTTTGACTTTTTAATAGGAGAAAGTAAGAAAATGTCTAGTACTTTTAAATAAAATAAAAAAATTAAGATAATTCACACGTATACGAAGCATTAAATAGTGTAACTAAATTTAGACACATAAAATTTTGTAAGGTATAAATAATGGAGTAATATATATTGCGATTATGAATTGTTGAATATAAAAAAAAAAGTAATTTATTTATAAAAATAAAACATTAAAAAATAAATAATTTAAGATATTTATTAATTTTATTTTTAAAGTAAAATTGATTTATTATTTTATCATAAAATTGTTAAAAAAAATTTATACATCCATTTTTTTTATCATGCGAATGTGAATGATAAAATAATATATACATATTATTACTATTATTAATTATTATGTGAATTTTTTAAAATATAAAAATAAAATTATTTTATTTTTTAATAATAAAATATAACATAATTCATATGCATAAAATACTAGACAGTATAATTAAATTAGTATCCTTATAATTTTATAACGTGCAAATTATAAGATAGTTTATATATCATTATTATAAATTATTGTTTGAATTAAGAGGAATTAATTAACAATAAAAACATAACTAAATTTATAATTAAAGCTATTTATTTAAAATTTGACTTTAAAATATCATTTGCTTATTTTATTATACTATAAAAATATATGAAAAATTAACGCATATGATTTTATAATGTGTAAATGATACAATAATTTTAAAAATCAATGTAATAGTAACTAATTATAATTATATTTTTGCATTTTCTTTCACTTAATACTTGATAATTTATTAAATAAAAATTACATAGTTTGAAAATAAAGGAAAGAACAAATTTAATGTAATAAATTTAAAATATATGGGTGAAAATATTAAGTTAATTTATTTTGTGTGGTCTACGATGTCAAGTGCTCTATACTTATGAATATCTGTATACTTTAATAGAATATGAATAACAATGTATAAATAGATTTATAGTAAGTTATTACTCAAATATAATATGGTAATGTACTTACGCATACTACTTATTAAGTCAAGTGATAATACTACAAGTAAAAACCTAAGTCCATTACTTATAAGACTAATAATCTTAATATCATAACAAGTAAAGAATAATCTTAGCAATAGTAGAAAATATAATATATTGTACAAAATCATTGCATCAAGATATAAGAGAACAAATCAAATATCTTTTATTCAATTTCTTCATCTATTGTTGGCCCTGGTGAGGTTATACTTGAGTTTTTGTAAAGCTTCATCTCTTCCAAGTCTTTAGCCATTGCCTCAACCTTTGTTTCTCTTAGCAAAAAATGAGTAACAATAAGAGGAGGTATCCCATAGACAATCTCAAACAAGTAACTCTTTTAGAGTTGTGAAAAGACGTGTTATACCATCACTCAATCCAAGGAACTCAAGAAGATCACATTTTGGCTGTTTCAAAGCAAAGCAACACAAATAAGTTTCTAAGCATCTATTAAGAACTTCCATTTGGCCATTCGTTTTTGGATGATAAGAGGAACTCATCTTCAAAGTTGTTCCTTACAATCTGAATTGCTAAAAACAAGCTAATAAAGAAAAGGTCCTAATTTCTAACAATGGAACTAGGAATACTATGAAGTCTCACTTTTTTTAGCAAACATCTGTCACACTTTGAGTTGTATGGGGATGCCTTAACAAGATAAAATGTCCATATTTCAAAAGTTTGACCACAACCACTAAAACTACTTCAAACCCATTATATCAAGACAACCCTGTAATAAAGTCTAAGAAGATATCTTCCCAAATTTGGTTAGGAATGGGAAGTGGTTGAAGAAATCCTTCAAGTGCAGTGGCTAAATATGTCTACTGCTAACATGCATCACACTCTTGAATGAATTCTTGAATCTTCTTTTTCATTCTAACCCAATACAAATTTATGGCCATGCACTTATAATTCTTTAGATAATTGAAATGACCACCCTTTGTAGAAGAATGAAATTACTACAAAAGTTTCAAAATAAAATAAGAGTAGGCAAGAATAACAACATGACCTTTATGAAATAAAGTTCCACTCACCAAGCTATAAGAAGGCTTTTGAAGAACATTAATTGCTAATCCTGTTTGAATTTTTTGAATATAAAAGTACCAGTTGATTTCTTTCCAGATTAACACCTTGCACCCAGATAGGAATGAAGACATTAGACTACAATTCAACTTCTTCACCCTTATGTGATAAAGTTATATGCTACTTTATTATTAGATCCTAGTTTGTAAACTACATCAAATTGTTATCCCAACACTTTTGAGAGCTAACACTATTGGTTAGCATTAGTGACCTTTTGATGTAAAAGGTTTTTCAAAATTTTTTGATCTTAATAAATAAATTGTCTTCCTATCAAATAGTGACGCCAATGTTAGGTAGCTAGTACTAAGACCATGAGCACTTTTTCATAAGTTGAATTTGAGAGATGAATAAGAGCAAGAGCTTTACTGAAAAAAAAATGCAATGAGTCTTTTTTCTACATGAAGATGGCTCTAACCCCATGACCCGATACATGTACTCTAACTCAAGTGAGTCACAAAATTAGGCAATGCAAGAATTGAAAAAGAAGTCATTGCCAAAGGCCTTTTCAGCTAATGGTATCCACCCAAAAGTATCATTCTTGATTAATCCAGTTAGAGGTTTGACTATTTTACCATAGTAAGCTTGTCAATTGCAAAATGCCTCTTACTCCTTTACATTATTTGGTGTTGGCCATTGTAAAACACTATTAACCTTCTCCAATTCCATTTTTACTCCTTTTCTAGATACAAAGTGGCCAAGATACTCAATTTCTTTCTTGCCAAAACTAAATTTCTTTATATTAACCATAGATTGATTTTATTTTTAGTACCTCCACATTTGTGATAAATGTAACAGGTGTTGAAAACAATCCACACTAAAGGTAAGTGTATCATCAAATATAACTAACACAAATTGATGAAGAAATGGTTTAAAACCGTGGTTCATAGTAGATTAAAAAGTAGCAAGTGTATTCATCAACCTAAAATACATAATGAGATACTTGTAATTTTCCTCGTG
This sequence comes from Abrus pulchellus subsp. cantoniensis, assembly GCA_024086825.1. NCBI lineage: Eukaryota > Viridiplantae > Streptophyta > Magnoliopsida > Fabales > Fabaceae > Abrus > Abrus pulchellus. The sequence goes on along the minus strand of CM044050.1, from coordinate 29,178,890 downwards.
CATTCTAAAAGTAGTTTTCTTAATGTCCTTATCTTTAACTCAAATTTGATGGTAACCCGACTGCAAATCCAACTTAGAAAGATAGGTCATATCATGCAATTCATCTATAAGTTTATCAACCACTAGTATCAGAAACTTGTCAAATACAATAACCTTGTTAAGTTCACTTTAACCAATGCACATTCTCCATGATGAGTCTTTTTTTCATACTAGAATAACAAGACTAAAGTAAGGGCTAGAGCTAAGGCGAATAATTTTTTATTCTAACATTTCCTTAACTTGTCCCTCAATTTCATCCTTATGGTGATGCAAATAGTAATATAGGTGCACATTGTTAGGACTAGTACCTAGGTACAAATTAATAGAATACTTAATACTGCTCTTGGGAGGGATACCCCTGAGTTCACAAAAATTTTCAAGGAATTTGGACAACAATACTTGCAACTCTATTTCTTGAGCCGCAGATAGATCCTGAGCTTTTTGATGAGAGTTCCCAAGTTCCTTTTTTCCATTGTATCCCATTAACCTTGCAATAGTTTCATATTAAAAAATCATTAAAAATAGCAGAGTGTGAGATTTCATCCCTATACTAGCTCTAGCACTCCCTTATACCCTTTGCAACTTTACTACTTGTCCATTCTTCTCAAATGTCATAGTAATTTATTTCCAATCAAACGCTACTTTCTCCAAGGTCTGCAAACAAGTCATTCCCAGAATGATGTTGACTCCCCCAAGTCCTACACAAAAACGTTTACCTTAACCTTCATCACCCCAAGATCAAATTAAAAGTTTTTGCATTTTCCTTTTGTTCTCACCTTATCCCTATCTCCTTGTCTTACACTTAGACCCATACCCTCCTCAACGACAATTTCCAAAGCTTTCATAACCTTAGGAGAAATGATAGTATGACTTCCTCCACTATCAACCAGCAACGTCACTAGAACTTCTTGTAACTTCCAACCTCATAGTTCAAATTGAGGGGGGAAAATTCCTAGACATACCCAACATCACATTGATTTTCAATCCAAGTATTATTCTTCCTTTTCATCATCTTTCACCTCTAACCACACAATTTCTTTATTCGCATTCATGGCTTCATTTTCCTAATAAATCCGTATTTTGACATACTTTTTTAGCATGTTCATACGTACTTATTCTTGATTAAATAGATTTGTACATTAATTATCTTGTTATTTTTTGTAGATGAACGTGTTTAAGGCTACATGTGATTTATGGACATTTTGAGAGCAAAGTTAAGAGAGCTGCGCCAATATTGGTTAAAGCACACCCAGCCCACAAGCAATCAGCACACCCATGCTTTGATAATATGCATGACCGTGCATATAAAGAAGCACTCCCATGTTCCTAGTTCAAGCACAATTGTGTATACTGCTAGCATGATTGTGCTCAATTACGTGACCCTAAATTCCAATTAGATTTCAGGAACCTTACTAAAAATAGGCATGAGGGTAGCATTTGAGGATCTAATTTTTACACTCCTTTTCTAATCTTAACACCGACTATCTCGTTTCTTCCACGTGATCGTCAGCATATTCTTGGCGGGATTAGGAGTTTTAAGTGATTTGACTTGAAAATCGGAAACTCCTTTCTAGTTTACTTTTTACCTTGTGATTATGAGTTTATTTAGAATTGTTTTAATTCTTTCTTTTAGTATGAGTAACCAAATCTATAGCTAAGATTATGAGAATTTTTGTTCATAAATTTTTGAAATTTTGATGAACAAATCTAAGTTTAGTTCTCTGTTTGTGATTAATGTTTATCCTGTTGAGTGTGATTGCATGTTGTGAATTGGCCACTTGTAACATAACCTTAATTAATTATATCATAGGCGACCGTACCTCGATTAGTTAATGGATCTATAGGATAAAATGAGACAAAAGTTTAGATGAACTAAACTAATATTTCTTTTTTAATCATTATTAAATTAACAAGTTTATAGGTGCTTATTACTTTCTTAAATGAATATATTGCATGACCATTATGGATGTTTGTTTAGAAGAAAAAATATTAACATTTCATGACCATTAGATATTAATAGTATTTGCATGAATAATTGGTAATCACAAGGAAATCGTATTTAGAGTTAATCAAAAAAAGAAGATAAAGAATTGAATGAATAAACCCATATATCCTAAGTTCTTTTCCTATGAGTTCAACTAAGATGTGTGATATATTTATTTTTGTCTTGAGATTCGGTGATACTTGTTTTAACTTTTAATTCTATTAATTAATTTTGCATCCACTAAGTTCAAATAATTAAAATAAAAAAAATTTAATAATTAAAAATAATCTCCTTTTCAATAAATACACTGCCCATCAAACACCTTTCCAATAACTACTAATTGTAATTGATGCTAAGTGGTGGAGAAGGTGAAACTTCTCCCCCACATAAAAAACAAAGTCCTTTGATGTAGCAGTTCCTAGTTTGACAAATGTCAAAACCCCTATCTCTGCTCATACTTCGATAAGGTTTTGGTGTTTGAAGTCGAAAATCCCACCAAAGAAAATGACCCCTTACTGGCCGTTGACGATGCTCTCTGCTACCATTAGCAGTAGCTTTCAAATGCGACACATTCTACTGGAGACCATTCTCCTTATGAAAATTGTTCCTCATAAATCCTTTCATCATCCTTGAATTGTTCCTCATATGGTCTTGACATACCGAAGCCTCAACAACCCCTGTTAGCTTCAATACAATACAACGTGTTACCAAATAGCTTAAAACATTCTTTGGGTGATGTGTCTGTACCCTCAAAGCCTAATTTCGCCCTTCAATCCTTTCATGGAAAAATTCAAGAAATGGTTCTTGGCAAATGTCCTACTTGAGAAGTCAAAATTTTAAACTCTGATGAATTCTTCCACATAACTCGTTTTAGATCAAAAAGTTGCTCAAAAGGATCCTCCAACCTTCCACCTCCATAGTAATGTGTTAATGCCCTCTTGCAAGAATTTCAAGAAGGCAACTCCTCTGAATTGAACCAAGATTGGAACCAATGAATGGTTCTTCCCTCTTTACTCATCCTTGCAAGCTTTAGCCTGACCTCTGCCGAAGTTTCCTGTATGTCGAAATAAAATTTTACCCTTGTGATCTATCCCATGGGATTAATGCCATTAAACACATGCAACTCTACCTTTTTAACAGCAAATCAAAATTCCTCCAAAGCTGCTTTTTTAGAATTAAGCAAAGATTTCACTCTAATACCCATATTAGGGATTTGATTGGTCAATCTCCACAATTGAGCAAGAATAGAATTCAATATACCCTCCATCGTCTCCATCCACGCTTCCATATAACCCATATGGTTCTCAAGAATATCAACCTACTGATTTGCATCCATCTTTTTCTTGCGTTGCATTAACTGGTTTCTCCTCAAAAACTTTTCAATCGCTCCTCTTTATGTCAGCTCAATGATAGGAACTCAAGATAGAACAAGAAAGAATTGTTTTGTGCAAAATGGTGTCCCAGAGCAATGCTCCTCAGAGAAGAGTTTCTACCAACAAACAAAAGAACAATCTACACATCACTCTTTCTTCTTGTAATCATTATTTATATTACATGTTAGGTGATAATCTTTAACAAATTAACATTAGGCTTGGTGATTGAGACACTTGGACCTGGACCAACAACTAAGGGATTATGGTTACTCTGAACCTTATCAACTTTCATCTATCTCAAGAAAGCAAATGATAGGCCACATTAGCCATAACACAACTATAACGAGCAAGGAGAAGAGAACAAAAGGAAGCAACGGAAGCTCAATTCTTGCCTCATCATTATCAATTATTCTATAATGTATTGATTAATATGCAAGAAGAAATTCAATAATGTACTTTCAAACCAAAAGGGAGTTTAGACTTTATAAACTTGGAATTAGAATCCATCAATGCCAAAACAAAATAGGGAAATCAGAATCAATTTATTTTTAAACAGTTACCACGGTTCTTGCGGAGATCCCTCTCCTCCAACTGAAGAGGGAGACCAAAGAAGGTGGTTTGGCCAACCCCCTTCGTGCAAATGAGTCATTTTATTGACTTTCTTCCTTATCCAAGTCTTGCCACACAACTTAAAGTTCATTTCCTTTTCTTGATTTTTCTGTCAATAGATATATGTAAGTCTCCAAGAGCGTTAGCAAAAGAATTTTCATGTGTGTGTTGTGGTGCAGGAATGTCAGTCTGTGTGGACCCGTGGGAGAATTAGAAGAAGAGCAAAGAAAAAAAAAAAAAAAGTCCCTTTGCTGCCCTGTAGACTGCAGAGCCCAGTGAGAGAGAATAATCCTAAAAAAAGAACCAATATAAATGATGCTTTTGTCTCCGATGTCTAAAATCTCAAGGTGGCACAACTAGTCAGATATTTTGGAAGCTTTCCTCGTAGAGAATTGCCATTTAAAGGAATGTTCTTAGCCTAAAAATATTATTTAATTTTAAATTGGTTAATTAATTATTTTAAATTTAATTTAATAAAAATATTAAATTAGCAGTTTTGTGATCCAAATTGATGGGTTTGGCTATAAATTAGCTAAAGTTGTTGAGTAGCGAATGTTATATCTAAACTCTTATTTGTTAAATAAAGTAGGTGTCTTGATTATTTGTTGATTCTGATTTCGAAGACTACAATATTGGTTCATAATTTGATACATCTTACTACTAAATTACTTTTCACAAACACTTCATATATATATATATAAGGTTATGGATATTGGTGTTATAATTGTGTATACACTTTAGTTCAAGTTTATAAAAGACGGATGAGGCTTTAGTTGAGTTATTGTTGCCTAGAGTTGATAATTACGCGCTTTTTAGTAAAATGTATGGAACATAACTCATGAGACAAACGTGACATCTGTGAGTATTTATTATGGAAGAGAAAAATAGCTAAATAGAGATATTCACATGGGTGTGATTGATAAAAAAAAAAAGCATGAGTATAATTTTAACTTAGTTCGTACTATCTAATCAGAAGTATCTAAACAATTAAAAATAACTTATTTTTCAAAAAAAAAATTGAACCGAAATATATTTCAATATTAATAAATAAAATAAGTAACACTTTGATAAGTAATTTGGGTCTAACATCATATCACTTATTTTAAATAAATAGATCAGTATGATAATACAGTCTCTTAAAAAAAAAAAAAAACAAATCCTTGAATGAATGTAGGTTGCGTTTATGAATATTAAAATAAATAATTTTAAGAGTTTTAATAAAATTAATAATACTTGATTAAAAAATTAATTCTAACACTTATAAATATCAATTAAGTAAAAGTTGATTATATAAGTAAAATATTTACATAAATAATTTTAATTTAAAAAATATTTATTCTTTTAATATTGAATATATGTATTTTTATTTCATTTATTCTAAATTTATTTACTTAAAATAATAATATTAATTATCCATTCCTTTAATAAATCTAACTTATTTTATATTGGTTGCATTAATAATAATTTTAAAAAATATACTTATAAATTTAAAAAAATAACTTTTATATCGATTGATCTCTTACAATTAATTTAAAAAATAATTTTTACATTGATTAATTGTATTACTGATCTAGTAAATTTTATTTTAATTATTTCAAAAATAGATCTAATTAAGTAGTTTAAAATTTTAAAAATATCATCACAATTTCATATAGATCAATTTTTTATAATCAATCTAAAAGTTAGCTATAAAAACACTATTTTGCACTAGTGAAAATGGTAGATTGTTTTTTAACATATGTTATTATTTTTTATTCTTCAATTAGGGATGAAAGTAGGTCAAACTGTCCAATAAAAAGTTAAGATCTTTCTTATTTAACACTTGATTTATTTAAATAATAAGCTAAATTTAAACTTTTATAAATACTTAATTAAGTAAGTTAAATTTGAGCTTAAAAAAAATCTATTAGATTGAATAGATTAGCCTATTTAAGGTTCACTAATTTTATAATAAAATATAAAATAATTTTTATACATAAATTATATTTATGATATTAAAAATATACGCCTTATGATATTTTTAGAAACAACTCAATTTAAATGATTTAATAGCCTATTTATAAAAAAATTCAATAGCTTATTAAAGACATCCATGCAAAGTAAAACATTAAAAAGACCACTAAACAAAATAAGGCTCATAAATGGGTCAAATTAAACTTAATAAAAAACTTATAATAAATAATAAAGTCAGATCAAAGCTCCAAAGTTATTTAAAAAGTCAAGTCTAGGTATGTAAAGTTCAACTTGATCTAACCTATTTTCATCCTTATTCTTCAAAAAATGAATTATCTGTACTATTTTATCATAAATACCTAATAAATTAATTAAATTTATAAATTTCATATATCTATAAAATTTGAAAATGTTGCATAATCAATCAATTACTCAAACTTCTATAAATTTGTCTTAACTACCGCAAGTTATATGTACTTACTTTCAACTAAACTAAAATAAAGACTCCTTATGTTTAAGATTTAAAGGTGCAAAATTTTGTAATATTAACTTCTTTACTCTATCAAGACAAAGTGTAGTATCCAAAATAACAATAAAGTTATCTAAACTAACTAAATAAAATAATAATAATAATAATAATAATAATAATAAAATATAGAAAGCAAAATACTTCAACTTCCATTCTATTCCTTTATAATTATAAGAATATTTTCTACAATTAGCTTATGTATTACTAAAACTTGTAGATACCTTCTTAAGCTTTTAGGGTTCAACATTCTCATGTTTCTTTAGGTAAAAAAAAGAGAAAACGAAAAAGCAACCAAACATGTTTATCAACAATCCATTTACATACAAATGTGTATGGGATCAATAAGCTAAATAACTATTCTCATGTTTCTTTAGATTCAGAGCATACACACCATCAATTACAATATATATATATATATATATATATATATATATATATATATATATATATCAATATTATCATAATAAAATAACAAATTGAAGCCACATTTAGTTAGAATTTTAGCTAAATCAACCTAAGTCATGTTACTAGAATGAATGATAATTAAATTAAGAATCATATGTATACTTAAATTTGAAATAACAGTAATAAAACTGGAGTTTTAAAGTTGATTATTTATTTTAAATTAAAAACTCATGTTATTAATTCTAAATTCTATTTTTACTTTAGTTTTGATCTAAAAATGATCAATTAAGTACTAATTAATTAGAGAAAGTTTTCAATGTAAATTATAAACAAAACATTAACTAAATTCAAGTTAGTTAATTGAGTGTTTCCTAATTCTAATTTAATTATCATTAATCAAACTTCATTCAAATTTATAAAAGAAGTTAAATCAATTTAAATATAATTTTCAATCACAATTTTGATTTGCAGAATTAAGCGTTATTAAGATTAAAAAGTTCTTGTTAATTATGTATTAAGGGCCGGAATAAAATATGAATATCATAAAATATGGATATTCAAAAATCATATAAAATCTAATGACAAAATTGATGATAAAAGATAAAATATATTTAAATTAGATTAAGAACAAAATCTTAAACTTCAATTATTAAAATTAAATCGAAGAATTAATTATCAAGTTTTTAGCATTCTATATTTTAAGTCTTCAAACGTAAGGAAATAAAATACACGAGGGTACGATGCAAGAACAGAAAAGTGTGATGTCTTTTGGAAGGGCACAATACAATAAGGAGTGACACATTTTTAGTGTACTTGATACTCAAAATGTGACAACTGTTAAATTACACACTACAGATTAGGTGAATTGAATCAATGAAACGGAATTGCAAAATTTGTTGATATGATGAATTGAATCAAGTTGCAAGATTTTGAGTGTGTTAATACAATTTTTTACGGCCACCAACTTTTAGCATTAATATGGAAATTCTCATAAAAATTAACAAATTTTTATTTTGGGATTTTAATGAAAGAATACCATTTCTTCTAAAAGATGAAATGATAAATTTAACAATATATATTATTTTTCAATGTATCATGTAAGATGAATATATATACCCATCCTAATTCAAGAATCCAAAAATATCTACCTCTAGAAAGAGTAATTTTTTACTTTACTTTTAGCAGCTGCTTATTTGTTTTAAATTATCCTTAATCTTATTTAATTTGATTTTTTTTAACAAAAATAATACTCTCTAGTCTTTTGTAACGCACATTTTAGAAGTTTTTAGCAGTCAAATAAGGCACTTTACAGCTTCTACCAAGTACCTATTTTTTTTTCTCATTTGCCCTTAATAAATAGAATTGCTTGGAGCCTAAATTAAACCTAAGAAAGGTAAAAGTTGACATAATTAGGTTTAATAGTATTAAATAAGAGTAAAATTGTTATGTTATAATATTTTTAAAAAATTAAAAATATAACTAAGTCTGTGTACTTTAATTAAAAAATACCTTGCAGAAAGGCAGAAAAGAATAAAAGGAGAAACGTGAATACAATGAAAAAGATAAATTAATTTATTTTTAAAATGAAGAGATTCAAGTGAAAATATTATAGATTCAAAGACTAAAATGTCATATGCTTGCAATACTAAGGGGACATCAATTTTTCGCAAATAATAATTTATTTTTATAGCTTGTTAAGAGAACATTTAGAAAACGATTGGCTATTCCGATCCTACTAAAAGGTTGTCTTTGTCTTTAACTAACGATTAAAATGAATGTTTATTTAAAAATACACAATTTTTAGTCAGCAACAAGCTAGAATCACAAACTAGAGGGAACAGTGCCTCTTTCAACAAGAAAGAAAACACATTCCCCCAACGCTTATTCCGCCATAAATGTAACATACTATCTACAGTCATATAGTTTCTCAGCTTAACACCGAAGAACTGTCAAAGCCGTTTCACAGTCTCATTTTTGTTATCCTTTACAATCCCTGTTCATCCATGTTTTGAACTTCGTGCAGAGAGAGAAAATGAGAAACTAAGAATTGACGGGAAAAAAGAAACCTGCACGCATACTTTGACCCTTTTGCCAGAAAAAAAGAATAATATTGGAATTTGGACCTCAACAGTGGCCCACAAGCATGTGGACGCTGAGTGTGTTAGCCTTGCTTTGTTTTGAAGTATACATCGAAGTTTCAATCTTTACTATGTCAAATTTTAGGTTCCAGCAATAGTTAAATGCATATACAATAGTAAGTCAGCAATATCCATATTAATGTTATTGTGTAGCACATTAGATGAGTTTAATAGGCAGGGAAATTGATTAGCCTTGGTCTTGCGTCCGTTGCTTCAATTGACACCATAACCCACTTGGGAAGCCTCCACTATTATATTGTGCACAAATAGGCATTCGACCTCTTTGGTAGAAGTTTAGCCAAAGATTACGAGACAGTAGTCCTGATTCCATTGGCTCTGCCTTCTGATCACAACTGGAGAACAATAGTTTACAAATTAACAACAAATTTTGGAGTTGGAAAATATCTCTTGGAGGAGGCCACATCATGCTAAGGACGTAGTATAATTGAGAGAAGTTGAGGCAGACAGACCAACAAGCTGATAATATAAAATTGTGATTTTGATGAGGCATTGATACTTTCTGCTAAACTAACTTATTATATAGTCTATATACATGACCACAAAATAGAAAAGACAAACAAAAATAACAGAATTTTGAGTTTTCGGGTCTAATATCTATGGACCCACCAGATCACCCACAAATCAATGTACCCAATAATGGTAAATAAGAGGGATAATTGTGGAGAATTCATGTGAAGATCATGTTTGAGAAAGTAAAGCGCACCCACTCAAATGTACCCGAGTAGAAGCTGCTCTCAAAAGGCAGACACAGTACAAACACACGTGAAACAGAAGAAATAGGTACTCTATACACTATAATAATAAACAAAAAACGATTTGTAGGTAAAATATTTGAGCATATAAAATTACAATATCTAAAGTCATGCTATTCAATTTCAACATGGGCAACCAAGTCGCTGAACTGTAGCCTTCTGGAGCCCATGTTGGTTTATATTCCTTCGTCTTTTCTTTTTCTTTTTTTTTTTTCTCCTTTGGCCTCTTTTTCTTTTCTCATAATTTCTTTATTCTTTTTCTTTCCTCTTTATATAAATCTAAATCTTTTTTGGAGAATCATAAAAGACAAACAGCTCTATTTTTATGTGTCTTCCCCTCATTCTCTGTTCCACTCTAAACCAAAACCTCCCTAGCTTAGGAAAACATATCAAAATGGAAAGTGATGCTCGGGAAAACTTGTTTGGCATAACCTGCACCTCCACTTCCATCACCATTCCTACTTGCTCACCCTCATCACCAACATCTTCTACTTCATGCACCAACCAAGACTCCAAACCAAGTCCTCCAAATGAATCAACAACAACTGGAAACTCCGAAAATGGCAAGGAGTGCAAGAAAAGACAAAGAAATGACAATGGGAACAAACACCCAAGTTACAGAGGTGTGAGAATGAGAACATGGGGTAAATGGGTGTCTGAGATCCGTGAGCCAAAGAAGAAGTCAAGAATATGGCTTGGAACATACCCCACTGCAGAAATGGCAGCAAGAGCACATGACGTGGCAGCTTTAGCCATCAAGGGTGATTCGGCTTACCTCAATTTCCCCAATTTGGCTCATGATCTTCCAAGGCCTATCACCACATCTCCCAAGGACATTCAAGCTGCTGCTGCAAAAGCAGCAACAACATTCTTTGAAGATGCTAAACATTGCCAAGCCGAAGCAGAACATAACCAAGCTGAACAAGCTTCATCTTCAACTCTGTCTTTGGACAACACTGATGCAGAACAAATTCTCGCAGAACTAGCTTCATCTTCAACACTATCCATGGACAGTACTCAAGAGTCTTCATGTTCTCCCTCTACTGCAGACGATGACACACTATTTGACCTACCAGATCTTTTTCCTGATGGAAACACTGGACTATTCTCCTATTCTTCTTCTTGGCATTTATGTGCAGTTGACAGTGGATTCAAGCTTGAAGAGCAATTTTTGTGGGAGAATTACTAGCATTAAAGATTGTTACATTTATGAAAAAGTTATGATAAAAAAAACAATAAAATTGAAGTTTCACCTTGTTTAATCACTGCTTTCTGATATAGCAGAATACCACTTCAGGAAAAGTTTTACATTTGAATCTGTAAATTGTTGTCTATTGATATTTTTGTTTATTTATGCAATGAATGGATTAAAATAGAAAGAAGAGAGAAAAAATGATGCCAAGTGTCTGGCACTGTACAAAGCAATAAAAGAAGCTTCTTTATGCATACATCATATTGAACTTTGATATCATGAGTCTGTGTCTTTCTTTTACAACGAAGGTATTCACTATCATTTTCTCACTATCGTTGGCTTATCTGGCAATATCAAGAAACAAGAATAGATCTTTATCGAAAGAGCATTATTCTTTCTTGATTTTGTTCTCAAGATTTTGATGAAGGTTTGATGCTGTTGACTGTAAAGGAAGGCAACCTAAACTCTTTCTCACTTTTCTTTATCTTTTTTTTCAGTTGGAAAGATATCGGTAAGACTAAATGCATCATATAGTAATCATTTCTTTTCATTTGGCTTATAAAATAAAACTATCAGGTGACAAGTTGTGCTCATTTAAGCAACCAGAAGGACCTCGAGGGAATAATTCTTTTCCCGTAGCATTACTTTTTGCTTCATCATTAAGTATAACAAAATTTATTCGATTCCCTAATTGTGTATACGTACACATGTAGGTGCCCAAAGAAGTTGACAACGTGCATCTTCTAACCCAAGAAGATTTATATATGACTAGTGTGCTTTACACACACTAAAATTTTTCTGTTTTTTTTAGTGAGTTTCTTTTCTGAATATTCATCCAAATTTAGTGTAATGCATAAATTAACTTAATGTATAACATAGTTAAGGACACGCGACTCACTATTTTGATCAATATATTAACAAGATTCAAGTGCAAATTAGGAAAGCAAATGGCTGGTTTTCAAAACTAGAATAATTTAAATGCATTAAATAAAAGTGCTATGTGACCTCATCAGCTTGTGCAGACAAGGGAGGGGAGGAAAAAAAGTGAAAAGATCAGTGTCAGGTACTATATCTGCTTTGACAATACTGAATAATTGTACACGATTTAATATGCAATTGGTTAATTATCATTTCCACGTCACAATCGGCTCAGTATTCGACTTACAATGATTACTGCCAGCTTTTCCCCACATAAGTTTTGGCAAATACAAACATGTAAGCTCATTGATAAACCTGACCCACTTTAGATAGTTTTTATTACTTCAACGCAACAAGTATTGTTCCTGTCAGGAGTAACACTTATTTCTTTTAAAAATAAAATAAACAATTCTGCATTCCATTCAAACGAAACACACAAATTTAATAAAATTACTTTTGTGGCAACGCATGGTAAAGTCTTCGATGCTTGTCACCTTTTTACAATTTTTTTTTTCTTTTTTTATTTTAACTATTTTTCAATTTTTTTAAAATTTTTATATGTTCTTATTTTTTTATAAATATTTAAATTATTTATTTATTATATTTTTATTTATTTTTTGATTTGAAAAAATAGCAAATTAACTATTATTTTTTGTATTTTGAATAATTGAAATACATTTTAGATTACTTTGAATACTGCAGTATTTAACAATAATTTTTATTACACAAATAGTTATTATACATATGTATTATTTTGTTTGTTTCGTTATTTAACAAGATTTACTGTCTAAAGAAAACAAAATTAATTACATGACCTAAAAAAGTAAATACACAAAGTGTCCTAAGAGGGAAGGAGCTCTATCAACAATATTACAATTAAGCGATTTTATATGAGTAAAATAAGTTAATACACAAGCATTATAACACTTTAAATTTAATTTTAATAAATAAAGAATTTCACAAATTTTTGAAATAATAAAACTTTCATTTTTAATACAAATTTCATTAAACATTTCAAATAAAAAAAGGTTACAAATTACATCAAACTGTTACTATAGGACTTATTTAAACACAACAATTTTCAAAATAACATCTTAAGTCTTATAGCAATTTTATCCACCCCTTCACTGAGTCTGGTGTTGATTATCTTGATTATCTGAAAAATAAATATAATAGTGAGTACTCTACACTATCCAAAAACACACAGTCAGCATAGAGTCTCACCTCCAGCACATTTTCAATATATTAAACAAATACAATAATAGGCAGCATTATCACACAGCTCATGTCAATTTAACACCAATGTACTCACGACGTCGACAACATTTCACATCCATAAGTACAATTCATAAACTCATGCATACGCACACCAGCCACATTCACTATGGCATTGTGATCACATATTTACACTACTAGAAAAGTGCTAAATACAGACGGATTTACAGACGGATTTGTGAATTTTTTTATTTATTTTTTTTCTGAAAAATCCGTCTGTAATACAGACAGATTTTAATCTGTCTGTAAAATCCGTCTGTATTTCGCCTGCCTTTTGGAGCTAAACGTTACAGACAGCAAATACAGACGGATTTTTCCGTCTGTAATTTGAAAATAGGAGGGAATATTTAAGCGGGAAATTACAGACGGATTTTTTCGTCTGTAAATGTGGCGGTTTAATTACAGACGGAAAAATCCGTCTGTAAATTGGATTGACGCATTACAGACCGAAAAATTCGTCTGTAATGTGAAAATAAAAAACGCACCGTTTCATTTAACCAGTTATAGACGGATTTTCCCGTCTGTAATGGCTGAAACCCATAAAACCGCGCCTCCTCTTCCCCTCCCCCATTATCACATCGGTTTCTCTCTCTAGCTCCCCCCCTCTCTCTCTCTCTCTCTTAAAGAGCTCAGTGTTTTGGCCATTGCGAGTGATTGGAGCAACCATTTGAAAGTTTTTTTGCATCATTGTATTCCTGGTACGATACTCTAACTTTTAATCGGTTTAGTTTTTTAATTTTTTATGTTTTTTAGAGACTTAAAATTTCTAAGATAGAGTTGTAGGATTGGAGATTGTATGACTGGGGGGAAGGGCGTAGAGGTCCTTCTCCGAACCTGATTATTGTGTGTTGTGGGATTGTTTGTGTTTGTGGAGTTTGTAAAATATGCATGTTGTGGAGTTACAAGGGGATGTGCTCTAGAACGGTTTAGGATTGTGATGTGTTTTTGTTTGATGTATCGAATAATTTATTGTTATATAATTTATTAGTTGATTTTAGGTGAAATTTTCATTGTTGTAAAAAAATGGTAAACAAATGTAAGGAAATTAATATGTATTAGGGGAGATTCTGCCAAAATTTATATTAAAATTTTCTGTAATGTATTTTAGAAGGTTAATACAATATTGTATATTTGTATTAGGTTTATATAGTTGTTGAGGAAGATGTTTCTCAGAAATCGTCAGTGGATGTATGATAGGTTGCACCAAAGTCGAGGGGGAATAAAACCTGAATTCTTTGAGGGTGTAGAGGAATTTATACGCGTCTGTTGTAATTCGCAGCAATTCATCACCAATCAGGTCGTTAGGTATCCATGTTCTAAGTGCAAGTGTAGAAAGTTCTTGGATATTGATTCAATTAGATATGATTTGTATAAGTTTGGATTTAAACATAATTATCGGATATAGACTGAGCATGGGGAAGAAGTTAATTTAGAAAATCAAGTAGGTAATTCAAATATATTACAATCAGGTAGTCATGTAGGTCATGTAAGTTGGGAAGAAAGTAATAGTCGTTATCAAGAAATGGTTTATGATGCTGTTGGTCCTCAATTTGGAATTTTTTATGATTTCGAAGCTGAAGAAGAACCTAATGGAGAGGCTGCAAAGTTTTATAATGTTTTAGAAGCAGCAAACAAGCCTTCCCCCTGGTTTCTTTGACTCCATGGAGCACTTGCCTATACACTTAGCGTATGAAGCACGTGTATGTGGACCAGTACAATACAGGTGGATGTATCCGTTTGAACGAGAAATTGGAGGGTTCAAAAGGACTGTGAAAAATAGAGCTCAAGTGGAAGGATCCATATGCCAGGCATATATATTAAAGGAGACATCAAATTTTTGCACATACTATTTTGAACCTCATGTTCAATCTAGGAGAACTCGAGTTGGTCGAAATGATGATGGGGGAGAAAGTAGTAATGAGCCAAGTCTATCTATATTCAACCAACCAGGTCGTGTATCTGAAAAATGCGAAGAACGATGGATCTTAGGTGATGAATCAGAGGCCGCCCACTTGCACATCTTATTAAATTGTGATGAAGTTCAACCATTCAGAACGTAAGTGACTTATGATTGCTTTAATAATTTTTTCTGATCATGGTCATTCAAATCTAGTTAATGATGTTGCAATGTTTACAGATATTTTGAACAATTATATGGTCACGAATCCCTTAATCAATTTCCATCATGGTTCAAAAGTTATGTAAGTCATGACATTTTCCTAACATGTTAGTTAATCGACTTTTTAATATTATTCTGTATTCAATCAATTGACATTGATTGATGGTATGTGTAGGTGCGTGATCCTAGTAATGGTATCAAAGATCCTGACCTATATAACTTGTCCAGAGGTCCAAAAAATAAAGCATATTGTTGGCCAATTTACTTTGTTAATGGGTATAAATTTCAAACTATTGAATCATGTCAAGGGAGAAAAACAGATAATAGTGGAGTTAGTGTAAGAGGAAATTCAAGTGATGGTGACTGTGATTGGTATGGAAAACTTCATGAAAACTCCATGTCCCCTGCATCTGTCACTGGAGATGCCCCTTCTCTTGCACCTGAGGATGTGGAGGACATGGTCCGCACTCAGGTCCATGCCCTTAATGAAGAACTCCAGAAGTAGAATGAGGAGATGTGGAAGAGTAAAGAAAGTGCATGGAAGAAGAAGTGGGCAAAGAAAATGGAGAAGAAGATAGAGAAGAAGGTGGCGTCAAGAATGCAAAGGGAGGTCCAGCAGCAGATGACGCAACAGCATATGCAAATGCAGCAGATGCATGCTTATTTTGAGCTCATCACCTCTTCCTCCTCCTCCACCAGCTCCAGCACCACCGGTTTTCACCTCCATGCATCATTCCTCTACTGATTCCTCTTCTACTGATGATGATGCTCCTTCGGATTATGACTTCACAGATTATAATTGATGAAGACTTGTATTTTATATTTAAATGTATTTATTTAGATGCTTTTTTGTCTTCCTTTGTAATAACATTTAAATTTTATAAATCATTTTGGAATGTTTAGATGCCGAATCTATAGTTTCTATTTTATTTATAAATTATAATAATCAAGAACAGCAGGAAATAACTTTCTATATAAATAAAAAAATATCAATAATAGTAAAATATATCACCGACGGATTACAGACAGAAAAATCCGTCTGTAACTACAGACAGAAAAATCGGTCTGTAACTTACAGACGGATTTTCAAATCCGTCTGTAATTCTTTACCGACGAGGATATTATAGACGGTTTATGTCCGTCTGTAATAGAAAAAACCGTCTGTAATACTCTAAAAATTCGTCTGTAAATCTGTCTGTATAAACAGACTTTTTAGTAGTGTTACACCATGAATGGTTGCCGGTTACCCCGTCTCACGGATACTACGTGGGTAGTCACGGGTCGCTCAACGAAGATAGTGGTTAGAGGTCTAGCCAGGAAGAGAGTGTGTGGCCCGTGGTGCACCCGTTCCACAGTCGGTATCACCATCACTCCCTCTTCTCCAAGGTATTTCTACCATCCTCATTTTTCACACCCCAATGTATCGCTGAACCATTCACAGCACATTATAACGGTGCTAACACGCTCATTCACATAGCACACAGCCCACATTACATTCAAATACACGACACTAGGCCCACATTCATTTCATATTACACGACACATATCCAATATTCATTTATATTACACTGCCCTCGGGCCCATATTTGTTCACAATATCATTAATTCACCAATCAATGGCATTCCATCATACACAATTTCCTCCATGGGGCCTAACTATTCCAGCACACATCACATTGCACACCAATTTCTATCAAACACACAATTTTTACTCTCTATCTCAGCCACATTGCATTAATCAATAAAACACACAAGAATTACAACACATTGAGATATGATAGAGTCCCTTTTTACCTTGGATTGAAGTCCCACACGTTAAATCACCAAGAAGTGCTCCCCCTCACGGATTTTGTCCTAAACACATGGAGAAACTCCATGAAAACTTAGGAAAATTGCAAAAACAAAGAGAGGAAATAAAAACTGAAACTCTAATTATTAAAACTCACCTCCAAGCTCTCTCCACACGGATCCAACCTTTAATCAAGCTCCCGAACGTCTTTGGAGGCAATATAATTGGTAGGAAAGGGTTCTAGGTCAAGGGATTTGAAGGTATTTTGAGAAATAACTTCTCAAACCCTAAACTCCCTTTTAAAACCCCTCAGATCATGACACTCTCGCTACAGCGAGAAATTCTCGCTGCAGATCCCTTTGTTAGCATAGCGAAAATCTTAGACGAAACTGCATTCTGATTTCTGCAGAATCTCGCTATAGCGAGACCCTCTCGCTACAGCGAGACTGCACCCCAAATTGTCTCTCTCTTGCTACAGCAAGACGTCTCTCATTACAGCAAGAAGGTGGCAGTTTAGATCCTTCCTTCCAGGACCCTCTTGCTACAGCGAGAATCCTCTCGCTGTAGCGAGGACCAGTCTAGTATTACACCCTGTATTTAGGCACTTAGCCCATTTTCAAACCTATCTAGTCATGCATACACATATCCATACTCATTACACACAAAACACCATCATTATGCATTCAATGCAAATTTTTAACATCCATTTACACTTATACACACATATACATGCATTCAGATTTATATAAATAATAATAATTAATATTACAAAATTCAGGGCGTTACAAGCATCACATTTTTTTTTTTGAAAAAAATATAATTATTTTGTTAAACTTCATATGAGTGCAAGTTGATTTAATTCATCTTGTAATAATGATCTAATTATAATAAACAAATAAGAGAAACAACTATCATTATTTTGGTTATCTAAAGTTAACTATAAAATCTCCATAGAATAACTTTGTATAACATTTATATACCTCTTGAATGAAACTAAAAGGAATTGCTCACAATTATGTCTCAAGAGAAGAATAGCGTCTCACTTTATATATAAAACTAGCAATAAAACTAACATATACTTCTTGAATAAAATGCTCATGAGTAGTAGAACTTACTTTACTAGTACCAAACTATCAACATTCAATTTTAATGCATTTTGGGTAAGGAGAGACAATTTCAAGGAAATATTTTGTTCAGTCTATTGAAAATACATTTTCCAAAATTCCTGAAACAAGAGACAAAATGTAGCATATGATAGAATTTGAAAAACAAGGATAAAAAAAGAGACAATTTTTTTATAAAAAAAAATTCTTATCAGTCCAAATATTCCAAGATGTTATTCTAAAAATAGCATTCTAATTTGGATTCGAATCCCCTCATTTTCTGGAGTGAACATGAAGAGGGAATCCTTTTCCCTCAAACAATTATTAGTTTTTTTATAGGTAAGATTAAAGCTATAGCAGTTACTAAGACTTGAATAAAAAAAATTTACACCAATTAGCTTGAGAAATTAGTTAATTCCAAAATGAGGATGAGAAATTAGTTAATTTCAAAATGAGGATGCATAATAGGAGTCCCTTAAGACATGTATGACTAACTCAAGAGTTGCATTATACCTAAGATACAGCTCTAATGTATATATACCTTTATGAACTCTTTCATTATTGGTTAATAGTTTTTCATAAGCAATTTTTCACTAATTCTTTCTAAAAGGGCAAGCCATTTTCAAACATGGTTGAAATAATTTAGCACTTGACCAATTATGTATTAGTTCTTGTAAATCATAGTATATGTAAATTTAATAGAGAATTCACCATCTATGATTAAGGACCAAACAAGAATATTATTCCTAGTCTTATGATTAGGATGATTAACAATAAATATTTGATTGCAAATATAGGGAGGCAACACAAACTTAATTTTATCCCAATTTTATCCCTTATGAGACGGAAATAAAACAACTAAAAATCTAATCCTAAAATTGCATAGAACAAATAGCATAAGCATAAAGGTTTTTAAATCCAAAACCTCAACTATCTATTCAAAACTTGGTAGACAATTCATCCTTAATTTTTCAATCCAAATATTTATAAATTTTAGAGTAAATTTGAATCATGACTCTCTAATTATTAGGCTTCTTATAATTTCTACCCATCATTAAAGGCTTACCTATCTAAAAGCTATATTAGCCTTAAGAAAGGTTGATATCTGGGAGTGAGTGACTCTCCAGAAAGAAAAGAGAAGCTAGACGCGTTGCTAGATTCCAGGGAACTCACACTTGTCGGATATTCGCTTTTCTCGTGTCAGTAGTTCTTTGCAGGACTCCGAATGAATGGGACTATTTTTACAAACCAAAGGGAGGAATATCCCAAAGGGAAGAACCGGCCCGACAGAATACTGAGATGAGATAGCGTCTGGGCAGACGCTGCTAATTAAATAGTCCTACTACCAATCCTGCTAATCAGTATCTGGTGCTCGTTCGGTCCCACTAAATCATTTGAAAAATAAATAAATCTCCAACATAACTTTAAAATTAAGGTTATGAATGTCTCTAAATCTCAGTCCTCATTCTTGCTTAGCAGCACAAATTTTAGTCCATCAAATTAAATGACATTCCTATTTTGCAAGAATTCCCAAATAATCTACTTACATAATCTTATTATTTTTCTCACACACAAAAACAAGAATAAAATAGGACTAGAGAAAATAATTGGAAATGCTCATCAAGTTAGATAGGATAAGAGTAACTCTTCCTGCCATAAATAAAGAATTTGCTTTTCATGGAGTCAATTTCTTTCTAATTTTATCAAGGTAGGTCTACTTGAAAATATAGGAATACCAAGATAAGAATAAAAATTATTAACTTGATTTGTATTTGAAACATAACTTATTTGGTTAGCTTTATTGAAATCAATATTATTAGAAAATAAAAGCTATTTTCATTTCTATTAACCCATTGATTAGAGCATTACAAAATTTATCTAACTTGATTCACAATAAGGACTTGATCAAGAGAGACTTTGGAGATTAAAATAATATCATACACAAAAAATATGTGAGAAAATTTGAAACTATTATAGCCAAAAGAAAAAGGAATCCATCCAATGACTCTTTCTTTCAAGATCATGTGTCCTAAGAAATAGTTCTTTTCTAGCCAAAACTCACACTTAACTAGTTTGATGTTGAGTTGCTTCTCACGTAAAATCCTTAGCACGATACTCATATGTTTAACATGTTTCTTATAACTACGCGAGTATATGAGAATATTGTCGATGAACATGATAACGACCAATATATCTAAAGGATGCAAAATGTGATTCATGTAATCCATGAACACTACAGGAGCATTAGTTACACCAGAAGACATGATTAGGTACTCATAAGCACCATCTTCAGAATATCCTTAGCATTGTCTTGAATTTGGCGATAGACAGACTTCAAGTCTATCTTTGAAAATACAACTACTTCCCTTGATTGATCTATCAAGTCATCAATCATCAACAATGGATATTTGTTTTTTATGATAACTTTATTGAATTGACGATAATCTATGCAGGATTTCATACTTCCATATTTTTTCTTCACAAGTAGCACTAACACTCTTCACAATGATATGTTGAGTCTTACTAAGTCTTTTTTCAAGTATTCCCTCTATTTGATGAATCCACTTATTTATAGGTGAGTTTGCATTGACCAAATTTGCAAAAAGAGTATATTACAACTTTTTTACTAGAAGTTTAACTATGAATAATTCTATCTCAAGAGAAGAACAGAGTCTCACTTTACATATGAAATTAGTAATAAAACTAATATCTACTTCTTAAATGAAATCCTATGGGTAGCTGAACTTGCTTTACTAGTACCAATCCATCAACATTCAATTTTAACGCATTTTGGGTAAGGAGAGACCATTTCAAGAGATTTTGTGTAATCTATTAGGAATGCATTTCCCAAAATTCTTGATATAAGAGACAAAATGTAGCATATGATAGAATTTGAGAAACATGAATAAGAAGAGAGACAATTTTTTAATTAAAAAAAAAGAATTCTTATTAGTCCAAATGTTTGAAAATGTTATTCCAAAAATAACATTCTAATTTGGATTCGGATCCTCTCATTTTCTTGCGTGAACATGAGAGTCATGTTGTGTTTTTATATTTTTACTTAAGTGAAAATACAAAAACATAGAACATGAGGGTCATATAACAAGGGGGAATCCTTTTCCTTCAAACTATTTTTAGTTGTTTTATAGGTCAGATTAAAGCTATAGCAGTTATTAAGACTTGAATTGAAAAATCGACACCAATTAGCTTGAGAAATTAGTTAATTCCAAAATAAGGATGCATAATAGGAGTCCCTTAACACATGCATGACTAACTCAGGAGTTGCATTATACCTAGGACACAACTCTAATGTAGATATAACTTTATGATCTTTCATTATTAGTTAATAGTTTTTCATAAGCAATTTTTTACTAATTTTTTTTAAAACGGCAAGCCATTTCCGAACCTGGTTGAAATAGTTTAGCACTTGACCAAATATGTATTGGTCCCTTGAAATTATAGTATATGTAGATTTAATAGAGAATTCACCATCTATGATTAAGGATGAAATAAGAATATCATTCCTCATATGTTTAACATGTTCCTTATGACTGCGTGAGTAGATGAGAATATCATCGATGAACATGACAACAACCAATATATCTAAGTATGGACGGATGCAAAATACGATTCATATAATCTATTAACACTACAAGAGCACTAGTTACACCAAAAGACATGATTAGGTACTCATAATGACCATAATATGTCCAGAGCACCATCTTTAGAATATCCTTAGCATTGTCTTGAATTTGGTGATAGACAAACTTCAAGTCTATCTTTGAAAATACAACTACTCTCCTTGATTGATCTATCAAGTCATCAATCATCGATAATGGATACTTGTTTTTTATGATAACTTTGTTGAATTGACGATAGTTTATGCATAATTTCATACTTTCACATTTTTTCCTCAGAAGTAGTACCAACGCTCCCCATAAGGATATGTTGTGTCTTACTAAGTCTTTTTCTAAGTATTCCCTCTATTTGATGAATCCACTCAATTGCCGGTGAGTTTGCAGTCACCAAATTTGCAAAAAAAAAAAAAAAGGTATTACAAACAACTTTTTACTAGAAGTTTAAATATTAACATAGATTTTTCAAGAGGACACCAAGATTCACAATCATCTAAAGAAATTTTAAGATTAAGACAGAGTGAGATTTTATTATATATAACAAAGAGTTAAAGTCATCTATTACATAAAATATTATTTCATTATAATTGAAATACAAATCAATATTATATGAAGCTAAAAGATTTTTTTTATATGACCTAGACTTAGCATTCTCATTACTATCAAAGGAAGAAAACACCTAATTTAAAGAACAATGCTTCACTTCAATGTCTTTTATGTTATATATAGTTACTCTTGAATGTCTTTATTCTTGAATTTATCATTCTTAGTGTTTTGATTATTTAATTATCTCTCTTTCAAGAACTCTAGATCAAATTTTTTTTAAAGAATGTGTTTCATTAAGACTACTTTTTACAAATTTTAAATTAAGTATTTATTATTTTTATTATAATGATCAGTAAATAAATTTTTATTTTAAATTTAGATTAGTACACGTAGTATTTAAAATAAATCATTTGTTATTTTAAATTCAATTGTTAAATACAATTTTTTGACAATTTAAATTATATGTATAAATCTAAAGTTTAAATGACTATTTTATTTGGCCTAATTTAGTTTAATTAATTAGAAATCACAACATTAAAATATTGAATTACTTATTTTCTATTATAATTCTAATTCTAATTCTAATTATTTTTAAATAGTTTTAAATTTTATATTTAAATGAATTGTTAGTTCAATTTAAAATTGTAGTAATTAGTAGTTAAAAATTAATTTTAAAATGAGTTATTTGATATTTAATTTAAATTTAAAGTAAATATTTTAAAATTTAGTTTTAACTAATGTTGTAACTCGTTATATTATACACTTAAATTTTCTGATTTTAAAATAGTTTATTCTTTCTTAAGACTTAATTATCACATTATTTAAATTAATATTTTAAATTGATAATTGATTATTCTAATTAGTAATTCTTAATAAATATAATTAAGTGTTTATTTTAAGTTAGTAATTTCTTATTTGATAATTTTTTGTATTTAATTTTAAACTAATTTGTTACTTAAATCATAGTTATTGGATAAATCAAATTAATGTTTAAAATTACTAATTAATTAGGTTAAATATTAATTGTTACTAAATATAATTATTTTTTAACTTATTAATTTCTTATATGATACACTTAAGTATTTAATTTTAAAACAGTTTGATAATAAATTTTAATTATTAAGTAATTTTAATTAAATTTAAGATAGTTGTTATATAAATATAGTTTTATTAATTAGTAGTGTAATATTTTTGGTAAATAAGTTAACCTATGAATCTGTCATTGTTATACTTCTAGCATATTAACTCACGTGTTAAATTATTTGTTAAAACATGTTTGGATGGGCAAAATTATCCAATTTTAAAGGCTAAGTAGAGTTAGTTCATACTTGTAAGCATGGAGGATGTTCCACTAAAGATTATGTCTCATATGAATTTAGTGAATTTCGCTAAGAGTTTTGCAATTGACTCTTTTTTTACTTGATTGATATCATTATAGCATTAGTAAATAAATAAAGGTTAAAGAAATTGAAGAGTGTATTATTACTCATCAATCATCAAGATATTACAATTTAAATTGGTTTCCATATTGACGGCAGGCACTAATTACTCTTTATTATGCAATTCAGAAGATGCAGAAAGCACATTGGAAAGGAAAGTTGTCGTTTTGCTACGTCGAGGTGCATTATTACATGCTACAGTGAACACAAAGGAAGATAAAGGCCTATTAGTGCTCAAATATTTAAAATGTTAAATACAGACAAAAATTATTCTTAAAAGATTTTAAAATAACGTTATTTTATATTTTTATTAAATTGAATGATAATTATTAATCTTATAAATTAATATTTAAAATTTTAAATTAAAAAATAATTTTATTTAAATTACATATTTCAGTGACTTTCGTACATATATATTTAAGCTGAATATATGTAACCATGTGAATCATCTTCGTATAATATAAGATAGCTGTTCATGATCCCTGAGGATATTATAATTCCCCTTAGTATAGAAAGATGACGTTAACAATTGATGGAGATATAATGCCACGTGAACCATTCCACAACATTCGACAAAGAAAAAATTATCTGAATCTTACCTTTTATAACAATTTCTGATTATTTAATTAATTAAAAATTCAATTATTAGATGTTTGTTAATTTAAACAAAAACTGTCGAGTGGAAAAGGGAGACACAATTCAGTATTTCATATTTTCAACTAAACCTGAGTCTAAAATTTTATTATATTAAATAATATTAAATATAATTTTACTAAGAAAAATTATAAAATATTTTTTTATACATAATATTTTTTATATATTTTTTATTTTTTATAATAAATATTTTTATTTCTTTTATTAATATTATTCTAAATAATGTAATATATAACTAATCATTATTAAACACAGATTTTGATAAATATAGTTTAATATAATTTAATAATTATTCTTCACTTTCATTTATTATTATTACATAACATACTTTTATTTAAAAAAAAATTTTTAAAAAAATCACTTGAAGTCACTCACGATTAAAACTATCTGCAAAATAAGTATTTTAACATTAATATTATTTTCAGTAATTATTTTTAAACTCACCCTTCTCAGTTCTGAACTCTGGAGCACACCCTTGTCTATTTCTTTGTGACAATCTGATTTATGAACCCACTAGATTATCTTCAAGATACTGAATCTGAAGAGGAAATTACTTTTATTAAATGTTAAAGGTTTATTGGCTTTGAAATTTTGATTGTTTAATTGTGACAATGACTTCTGAATTTTGATTACTCATTACAAAACCGTAACATCTTCCTAATTTTGGGTACTATTAAATTTTTGAGCATTTATATTTGTGTACTATAATTTTTTTTTATATAATTCATTCCTATAATTTGACTGTAGCAGCCACCCCTTTACATACTATCCTATTATAGTAATTTTGTTGTTATAAATTTTTAAATATCATTTTAATAAAATAACTATCAATTTTATTAAATTTTAAATAATCAGAATAATTTTGTTGTTATAATTTTAATAAATTTTTTTATTAAATATCATTCACAATAATTTTGTTGTTATAATTTTTAACATAATATAACTATCAATTTTAATAAATTTTTCTTAAATATAGTTTAAAGATAATAAATACCAATCAAATATAATTTTAATTCTTGAATTATATAAAATATTATAATTAATTTTAATAATTTTTAATTTAATGTAATTTATAATAAAATTTTTTATTTTTTATATTTTATGAAAAATAATAATTTTATGAGTATAATTTTTTAAACTAATTAATAAAATAATTTAAATCAATACCATTCAAATTTAAATATAACTTAAAACGATATAATTTTATTTTCAATTAAAAGGTAATTTGATAATTTTATTAAATTTTTGTAAAAATATTTTGTATAATTTAATCAATATTTTTTTCTATTTTTAATAATTTACAATAAATTTTTTCAAATTATATATATATATATATATCTATTAAAATTTTGAAATGATTTTACAACAAATGTGTCCCGTGCTCCTTGATTATAGGTTGGTTGATTCGAAGATTCTCCTTGATGTCATTACACATTGAGATGGTAATTTGATGGGATGATTGACATTTGAAACATCTTTCATTTCAATGAAGGCATCTAGCTGGGAGAGGAACTGACTAGAGCTTGGAGTTAGAGTCAAAGAGGAGGGATTGGATGGCATGGAGAGAAGAGAGGTTAATGCTCCAACATATATTGAAAGATTTGGTATGGTTTGATAAACACTGATACCAAATAATATGAGTCAGATCCAACAAAAGGGTAAGATTTGAAGTTCACAAAACATATAAACTTGAAAGGGGAACATGAGTTTGGTCAATCCTCTCTCCACATGATACCTCTCTGTCTAAGAGACACCATTCAAGCCAACAAGAAATGGGAATCCTAATGAGTTGTCTGCAAAGGGGGTTTTTGGAGGGGAAGAAGGGAAGACAACTTCTATTTTTAAAATAAATATATTTAAAATTAATATTTTTTAAGAAATAAAATATATAAATTGATATACTGACAATGATATATATTTTTTAATTTAAAAAATTAAAAAATATTTTCTCTCCTCCCATCTCCTTCAAAATCTACCTTCCAAACATATCCTAAAGCAAATTTGTGACTTGGATGATATTAAGATATATATAAAGAAATGGACTGACCAAAAAAGAATGTCTCATATTCATTTGTTCTCCAACAAGCCACAAGCAAAGGGGACTATTCTCTTTCTTCCAAAACACACCACTTCAAGTTATACTCAGAATCTACTTGCAACAACCACCAAAAATTGATTTCGAAATAATTGGAGACTTTGACGGGGTAGCAACATTCTCTAGTTCAGTGGCCATAGTCATGGTTAATTTGATGTTTGTCCTATAGTCTTTATGGAACCTATTCACGATGTAAATCAAAATTTGTAGACCTGTCTAAACTCTCAAATGGTTACAGAAACAGAGTTCCTGTCAGAAAGTGTGACGAGGCAAGTCCACGAAGGTGAGGTTTAAGAGGATTTTCATATATGATCTCAGGTACATTGAAACAGTTTCTTAAGATAGCCAGGAAAGCATAGTTGGCATCCCAAGCAAACATAATGCCGCAAAAGGATTATTACAAAAGATAAAAAGGTAGGACCGAGTCTCAAAGGCTTGAGAAGTTCGCATACCTTGAATTTAAATACGTTGTTGTGGCAAACATTACTACCAATGGTACGTTTGGAATAGGTAGACCACTCTTGGGAAACGTTTAAGCAGCGTTGAGATGATTGGTGAGGAAGGCATAATAAAAGGCAACAAGGTCCTATTGGTCAAGTGCATTCAAGTTCATGCAAACATGGTTCACATGAAAGGGGAGTTCTCTCACTCTTCAACAAGTGCATTTTAATTATAAATCTATTAACAAGTTTCTTGCAACCTTTTAAAGATATAAGAAAGGGATTACAAGCTTCAAGCCGCTATGAGAAAAATTATAACGAAAACAACATATGCAATTAAAGAAAAACTCCCTTCAAGTGAATGAGTTATTGTTTGAGAAATGCCCTTAATCAACCAAGACAAAGATGACATCTTTAAGTTTTGTTTGAAAGTTTTTAGAGAAAAAAAAAGATTTGAAAGACTAAAGAGAAGAAAAAAAAATGATTAATACAAAACTCTTATTTAAAAATAATTCAAAAAAATGAAATTAGAAAGGTTTTGAAAACTTTATAAATGGTCGTCTTCTAAAAACACAATTACATAAATTTTCTGATTCTTTTTCGCTTTTCTCCTATTGAATAAAGCCCAAATACAAAGACTAATTTCTAAACAAGTGTCATCAATAGGGTAAATGAATAATTTAATTATTATATGTTTTTTCCTTTGTAAATTTACACAACGATATATGATATCTTTGTTATAATTTTGTATTACCAGATAAGACATTTGGACAGAAGACATAATTGTAACAACTGAAACTATGAGGATTAAATATAGACAATTTAAACAGTCTAAAATTGCACACGAGCTAAAATACTATAAGTGCGATTAAACCTTAAAATTTCTAGTTCAAAGCACTAGCTGCAATACGCTACAATTTATACCAAAATGGAGCTTTCATATCTTTACACAACATCAATTACAATAACATGGCATATCACCTACAATTACACAGATTACAAGCTGTTACAAACAAAATTGAACGACCACTTTTAAAAACTAACATATATACAAAAGCCTTTGAAGCCAAAATTTGTATTTCTGCTATTTCAGCAGGAAACAGGACTACAGACGTAAGACATTGTCATTGCACTCTAAGGGGTAAACTTCCAAGGAAATTTTCCATGAAGGCCAATTCAGACTTTTGAATAATTTGTATTATTAATTGCATGGTCGAAGACCAACCTTCGTGACCTCTCCAAATCGCATTGGATGATGTATTTTGATAAATCTGCAAAGAACAAATATCACGTTTCCTATGGCTTCAAGTTCTTTCTATTAAAAATGTAAAACTGAACATCCCAGATTCAAAAAAGAATACAGGTGGTACCAAGAACAAGTACCAGCAAAATTAATCAGTTTTGGTCCAAATGAAAGGAGACAGGCACTCATTGATCGCTGCCATTGTTCCTTATCTCAACAGTTGGCATAAGCATACAATTGAACCTCTTAGGTATACACCAGATCTTTTTTTAAAAGAACACCGGCCTCTGCTCAACAAGCAGGAGAGAACCAAATTTCTAGTTACAAATAAACAGACTTAACATCATTAGCCCCAAAGCTAGCAGCACACTGTGGACATTTGCGATACCTACTCCCAGCAACTTTCTGGATACAAGAGTAGCAGAACAAGTGGTAGCATTTTGTAATTACCACCTGACAAAAAAAATAGATACATAAGTTTTTCACCCCAATAAAAAGTCAGATTTGCTTTGCTTTCTTTCAAATTCTAGTTTGAAAACAGAGAAACAAGTGACAAACGTGCACACCAAAACAGAGCACATCTCACAATATATCCAACAGTGACCAGTGCAACAAGGCTGATATAACGATAAGGAAAAAATCAGAACATATTAGCTGTAGGCCAAGACTTTTACACCTCATGTGTCTACCTTAATCATGCAGTTGATATCCATCCAAAATACATGTGATAGTGTAGAGTTAATTAGGATTACCTCAGCATACAAGCAAAAGGAAATTTCAGAATAAGGCTAACATATTTTGTTTTGTTTTTCAAAGGAGCACAAAACCAAGGCACTATCATCTTGTGTGTTGCAGAAGCTGAAATTTGTCATAAAGACAGAAGGGAGGAATGGTGGGTGATGGACTACACAGGTTAACAAGTCAAAATCAATAAGACAGCCAGAAGAAAAGTACAATGAATATGGAGTAGGGATCCTCCAGAAGAGTCACAAATAATAAAGACAAAGCAGAAAAAGGAAACGCTAATGGCGTACAACTTGAAGAAACTGTGCTTGCAACTAGCCTCCTTGACAAAGGTAGTCGGAAGGTTGGAAATAGAGGTTTCAAAGAGGCGACGCTAAAATTTATTTTCCCTGATCTGTGGAATGAAATTGACAACACTGAAGCAATTCCCTTTGGTGGACATTGTTAATGTATATTAGAATTCATAGTGTTGTCCTAGAACATGTTCTGCACTTAGAAATAGAAGAAAAGGTGGAAACCAAGCATATCTTTCTAGAAACCACGTATCTAGAACTGAGTTTGAAATGAAAACTTTTGGCTTCTAAAATTTTCAAAATTTAAGCTGGAACATGTATATCAGAACAAAATCTAAGGTTTTCAAAATCGGGGTGGGAAGGATCTAATCCAACGACCCTGCTTTGCATTGTCCATTTCACATGAAACACAATTCAGATGATAGTGCGACTCAAGAATGATGAAGGTGCAATTCTGGTCCCATACCAATTCCCCCTTGGATCTTTACTAACAGTTAACTGAATCAGATTGAATTGCATGAATCAAATCTAGATTCATAACGGTTTAAATACAGCAATCAAACTAATCATGCCAAGCATTTATTCTTCCTCTAACATGACGTACAGTAACTATTAGAAAGGTTCATAAAATAAGACTACATTAATCCACTAGTCCTTGAACTATTTGGAAATTTTTAAATAGGTCTTATACCTTAGAAGTCTGTAATTTAGTCCCTAAACTTGCAAATCATTTTAGTTGCATCCTGGGTTAGGGTTCAGTCGAAGATGTCAAAGTACAGGGACCTATTTGAAAATTCTAAAAACGTTCAGGAACTAAACGACTGTTTTAATAATCCAGCAGGTCCCTAAGCTATTTAGAAACTTCCAAATAACTTGGACAAGGATCAAGAATATTCTGTCAAAACTTTGACAGAACCCTAGACCCAGAGGCCAATTAAAAATGATTTATATGGTCAAGAACTCTATTGAGATCCCACATCAACTACAGCTTATAAAGGTTAAGAACTTAAGAGACAATCCTCACCTCGTGAGTCAGCTTTTGAGATTGAGTTGTACCAAGCCTAAATTAAAAATGGTCGTCATTCCAATATTGGGTCAGCCTTGACTATAATAAAAAAAAAATAAATAATGATGCCACAGATTTTTCCAATTCAATTAACTTGACATCATGAATTTCCCAATGCAATTTACTCGGCCACAGCTTTCCCAATGCAAACAAGAACAACAACCAAGTTTTATCTCACTAGGTGAGGTCATCTACATGACACAATGTTATTGAGCTCGGTAAAAAACCAAATTCTCTAAAATATTATTTATTGCTAGATCTCTATTAATAATTTCCTCTAAATATCTTTTAGGTCTTCCTCTAACACTAGGCTTTCCCAGCGCAAAAAACTAGACTTGCTATTTCCTTGCTCTAGATATTCAATTTTGAGCATTAGGAGATGTATTATGATCTCACACCAACTACATAGATGACCAAAATAGAGATTTTAAAAATTAAAGCAATCCTTACTTTACGAGCTAACTTTTAGTATTGAGTTAAACCTAATCCTAAATTTAAGAACTTAAAGTATAGGGATCTATTTAAAAATTCCCAAATAGAAATAGTCAATGGATTGACAATTAATTTATCATCAAATCAATTATCCTTTCCAGAGTAGATTCACAAATGTATACTTAAAATTATACACTTTCAAAGTGTTAAGGACCACTTAAAAGCACAAGTACCTAAGACTTGCTACAAATTTATGAACAGATGTTAAAATTTGCAATACAGTTCACAGAATCACACGCATGTATATCTGGATGGGACTTAAGCAGGGATCACAAATCACATTATCACAACTTGAAACAGAACGGATGGGTATACAAGACTCTCTTTAAAACCAAGCAAAAGATTGTACAGGTATTCTGCCTATGGGAAGGAAAGGGATACCTACCAAAAGATTGTCGTCAAATTATTCCATTAGGTAACCACTGAATAGAGAATTTGCATTAAATAGGTCAAGTCTACAAAGTTTCATATAATTCAAAATAGCAAGGATCACACGTTCAAGGTTGCTATGATTCCACATTTTACATTTATAACAACCAAGCATTATCTCACTAAGTGAAGGCCAAGTACATGGATCACACAATGTCATTGAGCTCAGTCAAAAACCAAATTTTCATAAATTTCCCTCAAGCTTCTGTTATGGACCTATATTTCAGTGTGCTTTTAAGGAACTATATTTTGGGGTTCTACGTGTGTATTGTTTATTCTACCGTAGAGCACGTTCAGTAGGTTCAATCTAAAGGTGAAGGAGAAAATAAGGACACTAAACTTTCATAGGAGTGTGACTTCAGCTTTTATCGCATTATATTATCTCCTTTTCTTTTCCATCATTTTCTTTTTCTGTTGAACAAAAAATAAAATTGTTTATTTCATGAATAAAATATTGTAGTTGCAAGGTCAAGTCAGAAAAGACATATTGTAGTTGCAAGGTCAAGTCAGAAAAGACTAGAATCTGGCATAAATTTTGAGGCATTTGGTATAACTCCTGAATTATTAGTTCAGTATCATCACACTTTCTATCCCACCTATATCAGGAAAGGGTCATGTGATCTCTCCTGGATGTCTACCTACATGGAAAGGGTCCTTTGTATAGGAGAAAGGGACGATGAGAAAGTAAAACTTTTCCAACGTGGAACTTGAAATCAATGTCTTTTTTCTGTCCTTTATCTATTCTCTTTCATTTTTTAGGAAAGCAAAAGCTATTTCATTATTATTATATTTAACAAATGACCCATTCAACATTAGGTATTGACATTAAAATTTTGAAAAAAAAAAAACAGAATCTGAAAAAAGACAGATTTCTGATTATTGAGTTGTTTTAAGCTTATCAAAGAAAGCAAAAATTACAAGTACCTTCTAAAATAAAAAGTATTTATAACCATAAACAAACAAAATACAACATAAAATCTCTTAAAACATAAATCACCTTTTTATATATTCTTTAAATCACTTTTTTTAAAATCTTAAACAATAGCGTCGTTAGATCCATTAGATGTCAAGCTAATCCCCACTCCGGAATCAGCTTGATCATAACAAGGTGTTTCCAATTGGTTTTGGACCCTTTTACTGCAAGTCCACCCACAGGGAACTAAATTTTGCCAACTGCTACAAACCTCAAGGCTAATACCCTCCAGCATTCAATTGCAACTCTACAAACTTCTTTTATGAAACCCACATCTAATAGCTCTTAGCACATTTAAAAATTACCTCTTTTGCTCTGTCTTGGCAGACACTGCACTTGACAATTTCCCTATACTCTTCAAGTTCCTGCTGAAGCTTTTCAGTTAAGGAGGAGCCCTCATTCTGTTCTTTAATGCATAAAAACTTTCTCCGAGCAACCTCCAGATCCTCTTCTACTCTTTTCTTGGCAAACCTAGCAACAAAAAGACAAAAGGCTCATAACTGTTGTCGACCAAAAGCATTAGAATAAAATATAACTTGTACACATCACAGACTAAATACCTTTCTTTCTCAAGTTCTACTTGTAACTCCATACGAATCACTCGACTACTTCCAAT
The DNA here is from genome assembly GCA_024086825.1 of Abrus pulchellus subsp. cantoniensis. Taxonomy (NCBI): domain Eukaryota; kingdom Viridiplantae; phylum Streptophyta; class Magnoliopsida; order Fabales; family Fabaceae; genus Abrus; species Abrus pulchellus. The sequence goes on along the minus strand of CM044050.1, from coordinate 29,146,026 downwards.
TGTAGAATGCATTTCCACCACTGTATCCCTAACCAGTTGAGATTGTTTTCTAATATCCAACAGCCTTCTTTGTGTATTTTCCCAAGCAGCAGAACTTTCAAGCTTATCCTCTGCAAGTCTTTGGAGCTGATCTGAACAAAACTTCAACTGCATACCAAGTAAACATTAGTCAACTCCATATTCATAATTGAAGTGCAATTTAAATCAAAACCCAACTACCTGATCCTCAATTCTTGAAGTTTTCATATCATATAAATTCAGGGATATGCTTGCTTGCTGGATCTCTTGTTCCATTACCCGCTTCTCCATGACCAATGAATTCTGCTTCTGTCTTGCCCTTACACCCTCTAAAACAAGCTGCATCAATAACACGTCAATAAATATGCAACAAAAATAACAAATATCATTATAAAAATATACACTGGTCTTGAATCATAATAAATGTTCAATGTATAACAAATTTTGGCTGACAAGAAATTGCAGTTCTATATTCTGCAAGTAACATTTTCAACTATTTCAAGATGACATGTACCAAACTCAAAACACAGAATTTGCTGAGATCTCAAATTAGTAAAAAGGAAATTCATTTTTCTTTGATTATACAAATGTCCACCAACCCATGAAACTTGAAGATCACAGAATAATATTTGATATGCAATGGAACTTTGGTAGTATACACGTGACGATGCTTTGCGAAGATGTCTTTTCTTTCTAATTTTATCATTCTACTAGTCAGCTTATTCAGTCCTATGGACAAGCATCTTGGTTACTTCGATGCAAGGGCTTCAGTTCTTTGGGCTTGTCCTCTGCATGACAGCTGTGTTTTCTTATTGTTGAATTTGGGCTTCAAGGCTGACTCAACCCCAAAAGCTAGCTTATAAGGTGAGGATTCGTTTAACCTTCATAAGCTCTTATTTAATTATGTCTTCTTTAACCTTTATAATGCTTTTTCAAGACACTATATTATTCTAAGATGTAATCAAGACACAATTGGATATTTTTCAAATATTCTAACACTTTCCCTCAAACTCAAGATAAAGTATTTACATATAGACCCTTTAAATATAATATGGGCTTCAACAATGTCAAAATGATCATCATCCTGAGGAGCTGGTTGGAATGTAGTTCTTCTCCACTTCTATTTGACGCTACCTTCTCGGATACCCATCTCTCTCTGCTTTTTTAGTGGGCACGTCTCTCTCTGGTTTGGGGGTGGCTCCCTTCCCTCGTCTGCCTATGTTTTGCTTCCATCATCAGTCACCGGAGATGGAGTAGTTGTTGTTGGAGCTGCAGCAGCAAAGTTGCCGGAAAAATAGGGGTTGACGAAAACCCAAAACCCCAACAAGAACAAAAGGCAGAAGATGGAAGCTGAACCTCAAATGATGAACACAAAGAAGAGAGGCAATGGTTATTTTTAGGATTGGGCTCACGGGTTCTTTCTTTGGACTGGGTCGAATTTGCGGCTCAACCCATTTTTTCTGCAAAATCCCAATTTTTCTGTCATGGCTGCCATTACTGCCGTCAACCCCATGTGTAACAGCTGCCATGGTGCCGCCACTGAAAAGCACCCTGCCTGTAACGGAGAGCAAGAAATCCACCACCAATTCCCATTCTGACAGTGCCATAACAGTTATTTGATAACACTAAGCATGACCATGCAAAAATTCATCACCTCATGACTCATTACTGAGATAGGAGAAACCACCATCAAAATAATTCAATATGATGGGTTGATATGAATCACAACCGATTTTTCTGTCATTATTTTGATGAAAAGAAGTCACCACAATTATCATAATTGGAAGAGAACATCATGGTAGACAACAAATAGTTTTGGAGGGAGAAGAGGGGAGGGAGAGTGTTTGGGATTGAATTGGACTGGCGACCCTCCAAGCCACACCATGTTTGGCACAAAAATTGGGACTAGATCAAGTCTAGGACACAAATAAACAAGGCCTGATGACATCTAGGATTGAGATTTCAGACATATCCAATCTAGGACCACAAACCATGACTAGATTGCATCTGAGGGCAAAAACCAGCACAGCCAAACCACATCTGCAACAAAAGCCAAGGAAAAATCACATCCGGGTGAAAAAGATAATGTGGACCAGACTGCATCTAGGGCTGTAGATCAATGGGGCCAGATCACATCTAGGATAAACACCTTTGTACCCCTCCATGCTAAGCTAGTAATAAAAACTTGAAAAGTGCCATTCCAGTAGTCAGAATAATCACAAAGACAATGCACAAGTTAACATAATATAAAAGGATTGGGCCAACAAGAATGTGGCAGCAACTAGCAGACAATACTAAGACCACTTATGATGGATTGCTGGAGACATTAGAGACCATCAGTCAAAGAGAAGGCTCTGTGTGTCAAACACAACCTAACAGACGTTGTAAAGGAGAAAAAACCCCAGGAATGGAAAACACCAAATGTGTACAGATCTAGACAAGCAAGGCCCAGAAATTGTTGGTGGAAATAGGTCTGTCACACACTGGTACATGCACCAAAGATGGTGGAGGAAAATGCACTCGTATCCTTGGGATACAAGACCTGAGATTTGGGTAGCAGACATTTCAGCCCAATGTGAATCTTTTGGTGGGATTCCAGCTGGAAAAGTTGCCAGAAATTTTTTCCTTCAACTGCAAACAGCAGCAAAGAGGAACGGAGACTGCTGGGACTGGGAGATTAAAATGCATGCAAATAGTTGGGGAGGTTTATAATAATAATAGGGACATCACTAGGCAAAAACAACACAGAACATGTGGCCCGCAGCAGAAATTGAAAAACTGGATGCCAAAAGGATGACAAACAGCAATGGTGTTTTGAGAGACAGAAGGTGGAACATAGCAAGACAGAAAGCTAATTTCAAGGAAGAAAAAGAATGATGAAAAAGCATAGCTCAGGATTTTAGCGAACTCAGCAACAAAGTAGTGAGGCAGATCACCGAGTATCATATTGTTCTAATACCATGTTCAAATTACAAGATTTTATATTGAGGAAATAGTAAGAATATGTCCTTTTTGAACTCGTAAGTATTATGATGTGCTACAAATATAATGTGATACAAAACATAAAGTACTAACCCTTTAACAAAAACTAGGTCATAATCCTAACTAAATAAGGAAACAAATCATGAATTAAGAAAATATAGAAACCAATCATAAGACATAGTAAGGAAAAATGGGAAAATCCTATGACAATCTTAAGATACTTTTCAGGTTAAATAATACTAGACATTACTTTTTGTTTAGTCCCTTTCTTACGTGAAAAACTGTTTACAAATCAGTCCCAACTGTTTATTGAAGTTAAAACAGTTTATTTCACGTAAGGACCACTGAAAAAAAGATGTGTTAAGTGAAAGGACTTCAAGTATAGAGCTTTCTTCGTATCAGGACCAAAATAAAGTGCAAATTTATGGACTAAAATAAAAAATGGAGTCATGTTTCAGGGATCAAATCTAATAGCATTTTAACTTCAGCAAACAGCATGGATCAATTTGTAAACATTTTTTCATGTAGGGACCAAAATAGAGTATTTTGTGTAGGAACTAAAATGAAAAATGGTGTCAGGTGTATGGACCAAATTTATAATTTAAAAGTTAATAATATAAACAATGAATGAAAGAACAATAACATATAACAAATGCAGAACAACCAGAATAGAACAATACCATCAGGTTAGCTCTAAGTTCTGCAAAACCAAACCAATTCCCATTCAAGAATGTATGTTTTATGAAATACAGAGGGCCTTGTTTATATGAGATGGAAAATGCAAAGGCCACACAGCTTTAAATTATAATCACTTTTAAAGTAAACTGTAAAGGTGTAACCAATTTCAAGACAAATTACCTTAATATTATAATCGTCTCTCTCGGTAATCTGCTGCAGCAGGTGTTGGTTTTGAGTTTGCATGTCATCATATGCTTGTCCAATTGTCTGAGGAAAATCATCTCAATGTCAAAAGATCAAAATTAACATTGTATTAGCTATAACAATTACAAGCTAATAATCAGTAAAAAGATCATTATGAGGCAAAGAATTCCATCCCATTAAAATAAGAAATCCAACCTCTATTTCAGATAAGTAGGCCTCATTTTCTTCGTTCTTAGATCTCAAGACATCAGACAGTTTATACATTTCCCTGGAATAGGAAAACATTATGAATATAGTTAACCATTATAAAGATAATAGAGCATGGAGTTAACGGCATACAATTGCAAGCCCGATATGAGATCTTATTAGCTGCTTTCACTTAAAAAATGCATCAACTTCCACTCTACTGACAAAAAATAAGCAAACACATTCAATAACTGAAAGAAAAATGAAGTATCAAGTTATCAAGCTCCGAAGAGACAACCCTCAGCAAGTACACAACAATATATTACAACTAGTTTTCCTTATGCTAACATATCAGGAGAATTTAAGAAAGAAACATATAGAATAATAATGAAGTACTGTGGATTCAACAATTGGAAGCTCAAACAGAAATGCAGAGAGAAGCTCATAGAAAAGATTAACAAAAACAAGTTTTTGTTTCTTAAATAAGAACTCCAGCAACCATAATTATTAGAAAAAGAAAAATGCATCTGAAAGCACCTACTGTGAGAGGGAAGAAAAAAGCACATGTAAGATAAATATATTTGATCAGACCACACTCTCAATGAGTAACAACAAATTACGGGTTAACCTTTTAGAAGCTTCTAATTTCTGTCTCATGTCTGCTATTTCAGCTTCAGCAGCAGCCAGCCTTTGTTGAGATTTAGCCTCTGCTTCAATGGCTGTCTTAACTCGATGTTCTAAGTTGTGCTCATCTAGAGATGATTTCAAACTTTGAACATGGGCCCATGCTCTGTACTCTGCATCCCGCGCATCCATAACATCCCTGCAGATGCAAATTTCTCTGTCAGCATTCTACATATTTGTTTCATGCATTTGGTGACCTAGCATGGCAATTACCCCAAACAAGGACTAGATGAGACAAACATCTTCACTATGTTACTAGTTTAACCAAATTTCTACCATAGTCAAAGCGTACATGTCATTTTTTTAAGTTAAGTTGTCTTAAAATTTGTTAAAAGCAACTTAAATTAATGAAGTCAAATAGTTTTGGAAATTAAATTATGTATGAATTGAGTGCAAGACTACATATACAGCTAATGAAGTTACAAAACAATGAGTTGTATCCATAGAGTAGAAATACATTATAATAGCTAAAATATCCTCAACTCTTAACAATCACCCCTTATGGAACACATCCTCATTCAAGCATGCATACCAGTTTAACCAAACTTTGAAAAAAATATGGGGGAAGTAGAAGCAAGCATATCAGTGCTTTAGTGCTTTTCCTTTTGTCTGTGTAGTGCCTATGCTTGTTCAGGTTTTTGGCCCCATCGGTCTTCTGTTTAACCTAGACTCTGTCCTTGGGGCCTTCAAATGTAATACTGTTTTTAAATTAATAGAGGGAAAAACAAATAAAACCTATACTCTGCTTTTCAGCTTGAAGCTTCAGAACCATAAGTTCATAGCTCTCTATCTCACTCACCAAAAGTCAATTAATTCCAGGTTTCCAACATCAAGGAAAGATAAACACTTTCCCTCCCATCTCAAAAAAACCTGCCAAAAATCATGTTTTTCAGAACTGGCTAGAGTGACCCAACCCATCATATTTGTGCATCATGCAAACATGCATGAATCAAAAAATTAATCCCAGATTTGCGATTCTCGCAATTCAGATGCACTTCAAGCCATTGGAGACCAATTTGTGGTCAAAATTGATACACTTTGCAACCAATCTAGATGCTCCATGAATCAAATTGAATCGAGATATCAATCATTTCATTCTAAGCATAGTAGTCAATCCTGGATAACGGCGCGGAGCAGCCGACTCCAAAAATGCTATAGCAGCATAGCAGATAGCGGGATGACTGCTATTATGAAATTCTAAGTATACCTACTATAAATTAAGCTACACATATATGCTAAAAAATATAAAATTAGTATCCAAAACAGAGCAGGAAAATAAATGTAGAGAAAGAAATAAAAAATAAAGAAGGGAAATAGAAAACAGATAGTTAGTTAGTCACTGGAAATTCATCAGTAGTTTTGTTGGAGATGGAGAAGATGACTGAAAAAAGTTTGGGTCACATCGTAAACTTCCCTGGAATTGAAGATGAACAGAGATGAAGACGACAACTAAAAAATGTCTGAGTCACATTGAAAGCTTCGTCGGAGATGAAAAAGATAAATGGAGAACGACTTTGTCACATCAGAAGCCTTGCCAGAGATGAAGGAGGAGGATGCCGAAAGCAAGATAATATCATAGAAAACGAAGATGAGAAAGAACAAAACAAGAGAGAACTGAGAGGAAAACTGAGAGATGAGAATGAGAACTTAGGGCTCGCGAGGTAGAAGATATTAGAAATGGAAAATGGGGCAAAATTACAAGATTGCCCCCATTTAAAGTCATCCAACATTCTAAAAGGGAGGGCAAAGTCGAGTTTTGGCCAGGGATGAAATAGCCGCCGCTATTCTCCAGCAATTTGGCCTTTATTCGCGGCGCGGTGGCTGCTCCACTAAAATGCAACACTACAAGCTCTTCATAGTGGCATAAGTGTACAAACTACAAAGGCATGATCATGATCACCCTTAGCAGTCACAGACAGTGGTGTCAGATGTAGTGACTTGTAGTCTGTAAGTTTGGTGCAAGCATCAGTTACCTCGATCGATCTCTATAAATACATTTTAAATCAGCTTAAGATTAACTTGAATCAGCTTAAGATTAACAATAGAATATTCATATTCTCTTCATATTTTGATTAAATAAATTCTCTGGCATGATTTTAACATATATAAATTATTTAACTTGTATTTAAAATTTTGCAATAAGCGCCATCCCACTATTGCACTATACCAGTTTCACCCATCCACTCCACACCACTATCCAGGACTGATAATGCTGTTAATATTGTGTCTCATGTACAATAAAAAGAAATTTTAATTTTTTTTAACTTATTTCCACAATTCATCTGTCCTAAAAATTTTCTCAGAAGGCTCCTTGCAAAGTTAAAACTTAAAACTGAGTTACAAAAAATAAATAAACCAGTACAATTCAGAAAATCAAATGTATTCAAGTTCATAATTGAAACTCGAACCTTGAATCAATGGACTCACGTCTAAACATTTCCAATATCAACTTCAAGTCCCGCTCACTCTCTCTCAAGTCTTGAGCCTGCATCAAAAGCAAACGGAAGCTTTCAACACAAAAAGGAAATGAAGGATTAGAAAAAGAATTGTATCTGCCTTCAAGCTTAACTGTAAGAATTTATGACTTTGCATGCATAACAATTCAAATTAATAATCCCTATTTATTATCCAAGTAAATTAAAATGTCAATAATGCAGAGAGAGTAACGAGAACCAGCACAGCCTGGTTAACATGGTCATTCCGCTTTAGGATATCAGATTGTGATTCAAATTGTGAATCCCCCAAGGTAACTTTAGGGATTGTTTGGAAAGGGGAGTTTTGGAGAGGAGGAAAGAGGAGGGTAAAATTTCTATTTTCAGTAAATATATCTCAATTTGATAAATTTGTAAAATTAAAGATATAAAATGCTAAATTAGCATAAACATAATGTATCAATTATTTATTTATTATCACAAATGACATATTAATTTAAAAATAAAAATTGTCCTCCTCCCCTTCCTTCAACTCCAAAATCCCCCTCCAAAACAACCCTTAAAGTCGTGAAGTATCCCATATTAAACCATAATCCGTAAGATTCTTAAAATGTGAAATATACCTTCAATACTTAAGATTTAAGATAGGAGATAATATTTGAAAAAGATACTTGAGAGAAACTACATCAATTTAGTTAACTGGCACTTGGCAAAAAGGAATTTATGGACAAGGTGAATACAAAACTAATAAATACAGAATATAATTTTCAACAAAAATTAATGATCTAATAATTCTAATTGTGTTCCCGGAGTTACAAACTATCTAGGCTACTAGGTAAGTGGAAGTGTGGAACAAGTATTTTATTCTGCAGTTTCCACCACTCCCCCTCAAGCATGAGCATAGATCACAGAAGAATCCTACTTTTTGCAATTTACAAAGGTGTTGATTTTGCCAAATGTAATCTTCCAGTTATGATTGCGAACATTATCTATGTGCTTGGCCTGTTAATGGAAGACTGCATTAGATGCAATGTAGAGTGCTACCTGATTGAAACAAATTAGCTTCATATTTCCAATCTCTATCTCTTAAGAGCTGTATAATGATATACATTCACATGCTGTGTCCTATAACCCAATATCCTACTTTAGCACTTGATTGAGCAACAAAGTTCTGTTTCTTGTAGTTGGATAAAATTAGGTTACCACCAAAGAGAACAAAATAACCTAAGGTTGACATTTAATCACTGGAAGACCCAGCCCAATCAATGTAAATAATCTTGCCTTCATGGCCTCCTTTTCCAAGAGATATCAAGGCCATATTGTATCTTGAAATTTTAAAAAATTCCCATATCACTGTATCCATGTCAATTAAGTATAAAGGCTTCATAAATCATAAGACGTTGCTAAAACAGATCAAGTTATACTGCACAATCTTTTCTGTTTTGCTTTGCGCACAGAACTACCATCCAGATCCCAGAGTATCGTTCAGAACCAGTCAAATATAATGTCATACAATGTGTTATATTATAAAATATAAATAAATAACTGAGACAAGCTTAAAAACCACATAAACCAGTGTAGCTAAAGTTTTTGTGAGTCAAAATACAAGTAACATACCACAGCAAGTAGCCTCTTTATCTCAGTAAGTTGACCAGTAGACCTAACAGATAATACATCACATTCATTTACCTGTAATTTAAAACAAATTTTTCAGGACCTGTGATTTTATGCTACCAAAATGTACAGTTCATGTAAACAAATAGACCAACCTTTCTGTCAAGAATACTAGAAACAGACTGCACATCTGCTCGGAGAGAATGGATATCCGAAGCTGATTCTTTATACTTACTTAGTTGGCTTTGCATAGAGCCCATTTCCTCAGGAAATGAAGAAACCAGAGATTTAAATTCTGCAATAATTTGTTTCCTTCCTGAAGCCAAAGCAAAGGAATCACCATAATAAAACCACACAGCAATAAAATGGCATGCTTTACAGGAATACGGGAGAGTCCTAACCTGGTTCTCTTGCTTCCTCGTTCAGCTTATTTTCAATCGCATTTCTTTCCTCTATCTGCTTCTGTATCTCAGTGTGTATATCAGCCACTCTAAAATCTGAAACTGCCACAGATCTTTGAAAAACATCTGCTAAATCATTTTTAATGTACCACTCCCTCTCCCTCCAAGCAAGATTATCCTTCTCAACCTTCAAGAATATAACAAAATTTGGTGTTTGGAGATGGGGGGGCAGTGTCATTGTCAGAAATATATCCTAGTGAAACACAACAACAATCAGAAGACATAAATGAAACTACCGACCAGTTACAACCTGTAGTTTCTCATACAACGCCTGGTACTCAAGAACTTCTGATTTTGACTTCTCTATCTGCTCTCTAACCAATTGGAATGCAGGGGAAGAAGTAATACACGACAAATTCTTCAAAGTGTTCTGATGCAATCATTCAACATCAAACATTATAACATAAAAAGAAAATAAACATACATGAATTGTATATCATAAATACTAATTAAAACAAGGACAACAAACCTGAAGATCACACAACTGCTGTAATAATCTTATTCTTTCCTCATGAAGACTTTTCAGCTCCATTAATCGAGTTGAACCTTGGTCCTGAGAAACTCAACAATTAAGGTACAATATCCTACAAATTCTAAAACTAAATCAAAAGAATTCAACAACAATACCAATAGCTCCTTCAGAGTAGATTCCATATCTACCAAATCCTTTTGCTTGTCTCTGATCTTATCACTGGCAATGTGCGTACTTCCAACATTTAATACTGGGAGAACTGCCCCTTTTGCTGCATCTCTTTCTGCCTTAAGAGTTGCAAGTTTGTGATTGCTTTCATCTAACTCTGCAACAGTGCTTGCCAGTTCCCCTAAGTAAATCAATGACAAGACCAAAAATAAATTACATATTACAGCCCAACCTTTAAAGCAAAAAATAGATGGCTAGTAGGAGCAGATTTTTTATCTTTTCACTTTTACTCAGCCCTTTGGAGGAAGAGAAATGAAATAAATATTAAAAGTGCATGTGACGTCCAAAACAATTAAATTATATACATCTCTGTCAATTATGACAAAATAAGGTAAAAACATGTACGGAAGAATCCTGAAAGATGAAAAGAAGAAACCGAAATTTTAAATTATAAAATCTAAGAAGACATTTGGTTCCAGCTCCCTTCCAGGCTCAGATGCAGAAGAATGCCAATAGTGAATTCATACATTCTGGTTCAGCATGGAGAAGAAATGGTGATCCATGATTCCAATAAAACCTTAAATTTCACAATTTTTTCCATAATGGGTGTTTTTGGTTTCACTTTATGTAGTTTCCTAATTTCTGACCATTTGTTTTGTATTTATATGTCCATTGCACACTAACTCAATGTAATGAATACAGAAACAAATGAAATAAAATGTGAACCCATCCATAATTAACCCATACAATAGAATGGCAATGACCATTCTATCCTCATTCTGATTCAGGAAAAAAAAAAATTTGATACCAAACTGCTGTCAATGCAAGGTTGTGGAGTTGCAGGCTTGCAGCAGTTGCACTCAGTGGACGAATATATTGAATAATCCAAGTCTGTGGCTCATGATGCTCATCAAGTTCCTAAAATTCCTGAGAAACAATTCATGGCATATTTTATGCATGGATGCATGATCCTCTAGCTCAGGTATTGATAATGGAATCGGCTTGCACAGCAGTCTATATTATCAATGATTGCCCCAGATTCACAAACCGGGTCATTCTGTTAGAGGGAACCACGAGTTGCATACGGAGAACAATCATACTCTCTTCTCAAAATCTGAAACAGAGAATTCTAGTGGAGCTATGACAGGAAGTAGGCATGGCAGAACCAGAACAGCTCTCAGTCTGCCACATGGGAGGTTACAGCGGGTTAAGGAAGTGAATACAACATGGCACAGAGGTAACAGCAGAGGTGATAAATGGGATTTAATCCTGCCAGGAGTTAATGGAGCAAAGGAAGAAAGGCTTGTGTTACGAATGTGGCCAGCATTTTCATCCCCAACACTATTGTCCAGAGCACCATTTAAAGATAATCATTCTGGATGATGATGATGATGAATCAGGTTCAGAGGGCGTTATAGCCCATGAAACAGATGACTGTGCAGAAATAGATTTTGCCAAAATCAAGGCCAAAAAATCTAAATAAAGCCTTTATTAACAAGACGACCCTTCTAGCAATCTAATTTGCTATCAGGACCCACTTCAACAAGGAACAACCACCAACAATCAACTGCACATGTTCCAACTTCCAAGAGATGTAGAACAAATGTATGATGGAAGTCCAAGACTATACCACCCATGGCAGTCAAAATCAAGATTCTACATAGGATCGGAGAGGAGGTGAAAGATTGTAATTCGTAGGATCGTAAGATCCTACAAAATTATATGAATGCATGTAAAATAGTATAAATATAAAGATGAGGGAAGCTAAACAAAGATAAATGGGGGAAGCGAGCCACCTTCAACTCGTAACAGAGATAGAGATATGCCCACTAAAAACAGAGACGGAGAAGAGAAGGAAAAGATGGATTAGGTAATGTATTCTAATGGAAAGACTATTTTACCCTTAAAAAAACTTAAAGTCATTTTAAGGGCAAAAAGGGAAAGTCAGATTATTTTTAAAAGATAAGAAGTCTTTTTTACCCTTAAAAAACCCTAAAATCTGCTTCATTCTGATAGAAAAGGATAGTCGACAGCTTTTACTCCAGCAGCACTGTTGCACTGCAAATTAGGCTCCGATGGCTGCAAATACAGATGCGATGGCCACCACAACAAAACGCTCCACTATGACAAGGTCGCCAGAGCAGACACAATCATTGCAGTGAAAGCTTTAGAGATTGCAGAGGAGAGGAACAAAGTCAGATTAGAGGAAAGGTTTAGGGATCGCAGAACAAAATCAATTTTACGGTTTCAAGCAAACTGGGTCACAAAGTGGGTTGCAGGTTCTTAGGTTAAAAATTGGGTTTGAAAACATGGGGGGATTGCTGGTTTTACATTCTGGCATGGTGATCCCACCCGATCTCACTAATTCAAGATCCTGGCACCAACCTAGCACGGAAAGGGGGTTGGAGATCGTAAAATCATGCAATTTTACATTCTGGCACGTGATTTTGACCACCATGCTACCACCTCAATCATCATAACCCATCAATAGCCTAGGTGTGAAAGTTTTTAATTGACAGATTCAGGAATAGAAATAAAAAAAAAAGATACAAGGCATGATGGGATGATGACCAACAATGATAGCTCAGAAAGTTGAAGCTAGGATGAGGATTATGGGAAGAACCTTTGATGCATGGATACGCAAGAAAGGTTGACATATGCATGTTGTATTCACATCTGATATGGATACACATACAATACACTTGCATCTGTTTCTATTTCATTACTAGTGATATTTTTTATATTTTATGGAATTTTTTAATATTTCCCAATTTTTAGGGACATCTTTTTGTAAAATTGTTATTTGACTAATATTAGATCAAAATTATCATAAAATATTGAAAATATACATAAATATAAGTATATTTTAGTCAATATATCTTGTTATACTTGTATCTTAATATTTACAAAAATTTCCATATTTGAGTATCATATTGTATCCAATAGTACTCATACTTGTACCCGTGCATCACATGGAAGAGCATATACTCTATGCTTTATTTACCACACAATTTGAACCAGACCCCATCTTTCAAATCTTTTAAGACAATCATCTTACAATCTTTCCTGCCAATTGTGATCCCGATCTCAGCTGTAACTCATTGTTTACTAAATTGGTGGAATCATCACATAAAATCGTAGGATTGGTACCCAATCTTTCACTTAAACCTGAAAACCCATGGGTGAGCCATTTTGTGACCAAGCTCCACATACACCCTAAATGACTTGTTTTCAGCTGTACCTCTCTTTCTCTTCTAGTTCTTGTGTGCCTGTGGTGCTGCCTTGTGCATGTGCCCCCCTCTTCTCTCATCTCTTTCGTTCTGTGTTCTTGCTTGTGTGTCTGCTTTGTCCTCCAGTGCTTCCTCTATCTCACTCACTCTCTGCCTATTTATGCTACTTTATACACACATGAATTTATATGCAAATATTTATGAATTTTGTAGGACCATACATACAAGCCACAAGTTACGATCCCAACTCCCTTTCCCAATCCTAAGCAAAATCTTGATTTTGTATACCTTGGATCTGTGCAATACCACTTGCTCATCTGGCCAGGAACAACCATGTTTTTTTTCCAAAATCATTAACATCTAACAAGTCAACTTCAACGTACCCAAAAAGAGAAAAAAATACATACCAAACATAGGCGCATGCATCCAAATTTTACAGGCATTGAAATCTCTGTGGTTTCAACATATTTTTTGTACTTGAAACAAGTTAAAGATTTCACACCATATGATATAATTTCAAAGCAAAAGGATAAAATGTAAGAGAGTATGGAGAGCACAGTAGACAAAATTTACCTTTTAATCTTTCAAGGTGAGCTTTATTTTTGGCATAAATATCTCTCCGAATTTGGAACTCACTTGCAATAGTCTTGTGCTTTAAATGAAGTTCACTGAATTCCAATCTCAAGTTTTTAACTTCCAATTCTAGATCAGCAGACAATTTCTGCCTACACAAAACTATAGACAGGAAGTGTAACCAATAGAGCAGAGAGACTGTTCTGAACGTATAAGTCTAACGTTTGACAATCATACACAACAAGAACTCATATCTTACCATCTACAGGAAGCTTTTTCAGTAATGCAGCATGCAATCCATCCTTCAGAACCCAAAAGTTATTAATAGCAGTCACTATATTTTTTAAAACGCTTTTAGCTTTTTCAGTAGTAATTTCTCTATGCTCTTCCATTTGATTTGCAAAGTTATATGTGGAGGAACATTCAGTTGCACCAGTTTGCATAAGTCTGCTAAGGAAAACATCCTGAACAGTAGATGGACTACAATCTAGCAAAAACAGACCAAAGGATCCTTGTTAGCTAATTATGTCCCCAACATACAGACATTTAATAAAATCCCTGATTCAATATCAAAAGAACAAGAAATTTAAAGATAGAATTTGTAATGCCAAGAAACATAGGTAGCAAAACACCATACATTGAAAGTAATTCAAACTTCAGCTCTTCAAGGGAGTCTTGAAGAAAATAGACACATCAATACAGGTTTGGGAGACAAAAACATCAAAAACCAGAAACATGAAAACTCCAAACATCATTCCAGGCTGTTAGTTCCAAATAAGTATTCCAAACAGATTGAGAAAACATTGCCAAAATGCAACACATCTAAATTTTAAAATAAGAAACATACGCTGAAGACTTTCTGCTAGATATAAAACTATTTCAAAAAACAATTAGTCTAATACTATCATTGGGCTGAGGAAGAGAAGACATGAATGAATCAAAGTTTTGAAAATTTAAAACTTCTTGTCATATCGATAAAGGGAAAAGGGAAGAGGAAAAATATGAATAGAAAAATTCAAAATAATTTTTTTCTTCAACTCAACTTAGTGCACCTTGCTTTATTCCAAAGATAGTAAACAAGCTGCAGCAGCGCAGTTCTGCTTTCATGAACAAAATAGCTCTCTTTCAATTATCAAATAATCTAAAAGTTAAATTATTTTTTACCTAATCCGAAGAAAATCACTTCTATTTTCTAGATGTTTTTTGTTCTGTTGTGTTTGAAAACAAAACAGTAAAAAAAAAATTTAATATGCAAAATATTAGACAATGTTAAAACAAGTAAATCAACTGAAAAAAGCTTTATTCAGATTTTTTTATATATTTTCTTTTTCTATGTTTATCACCAAATTTGAAAAGAGATATTCTTTCTAATTTTTTATCTTTATTCTTTTATCACATTGCTCTTATCTTAAGAATTTGTAATCAAAATTAAAAAATCATTTATTATTTTTCAGATTTTTTATTTATTATAATTGTTTAAATTATTTAAAATAATAAATCAAATAAAATCAAAGAGCAATACAAATAAAAAAAGTGCATTAAATGTGGCTGCACAACACTACAGAAAGCACCTTGGAAATTCAACTTTGTAAGAAGTACGTGTGTAACATTTCTATCATAGACTTCATATTGGTCACTCTTATTATCCAAAAAAAAAAAAAATCATGGCCCTGCAGCTTTCTCAGTGCAGTCTAACCAGTCCTGCAACTATCCCAATGCAACTCACACCCACATCAATATAAAAATCAGTCAACAATTTCCATGCTCCAGATATCCAATCCTAAGCATGGCAGGGTTGTACTGAGATCCTACATCGACTATAGATATGGCCAAATTAGACCTTATAAAGATTAAGGCAATCCACGTTTCATAGGTAACTTTTGGGAGTAAGTTAAGCTCAACTTTGTAAGACTAAATTATATCCATTCCCAAACACCAAACTAGAATCTGCTTTCCAATCATTTCATCTCTAATACTAAAATAGAAAAGGACTCATTTTCCAGTTTAATAATTCCTAATCCTAATCAATCAATTACAGTTTTTGCACCAAATATGACCTTAAAACTAATATCAGCTGGGGATTTAACAGTCTAGGCTAAATGTTCTAGGGTGTAGTATAGCAAGTAAATCAAGAACTTGGGTCAGAGGTTGGTGTAAGACTGTAAGAGTAGGCTGCAAAGCAAGCAGCAGTAACAATGAAATACTGAATTGATAGAATTATATATGAAGTATATATAATGGCTCTAAAATATGATTTTCTTGGCATGTTTTATAGGTCCACATACAAAAGATTATATAAGGAATCTATCAAAGTAGAAGGAAACAGACCAAGCCTTGCTGTAAGTTGCATGAAAGAAATCAATTGAAGAAATTTAAGCTAGGTATAGGGCTGGGATCTAGGTGAATAAGTTCCACAATATGATAATTACTTTTAAAAGAACATAAAATTAAATTACATCCAATATATATTCATCAAATGTTATCCAAGAAAGACCATGATAGTGCTCTAATCCTATAAGGAAATAGGTTGCCCACTAAAAGTAATACCAAACCAAGGATGGTGCAGCAAAATCGAAGAATCAGCATTTAAACATAAAACAATGACCTAGAAAAATCTAAATAGTAGATAATTTAAGTTCCGTTTAGCCAAAGCCCTAAATGAAGACAGGAAAAATTACTTGATGAATGAAAATGAAGCATCCAGGCCTCTAAAGTCTAAAACATTATAAAGCCTAAGTTATCAACCTCTAAGGTTCCAATGGGATTTCAACAATAAGACAAACAATTGGGAGCTAGAATTAGCTTTTACATAGCTTTATTAGCTGTGTTTTTGAATTAGATTGATTTGCTACTAGAAAAGATTTTCTTTGTCCCAATGTCCTAAGACTAAGGGATAAGCTTTCGGCTAAAATTTAGAGCACAGAAAGCTATTCCAAACAAGCACAAGGCCCTTAAACACCTTGCAAGAATGATCAATCACATTGGCTGAATTGATATCTGAACCAAAGAGCTATAGACACAACTAGAGATATTTAGGCAACTAATGGTTGGTTTATCTGGAAAGTTAGGATACAATCTATAACTCTAGTTGATTTTTATGCTTAAACTTAAACCAAAAGTAATGAATCCATGAGATGCATGTTGCCCATTTAAATAAAGAAAGTTCACTCTTTTTTTATGCCTACTGATATAAATTTACATCAATGTGGTACACAAAATAATAGTTGGGGACACACTAATGAAAGATCACAATTAATAACCCAAAAGAAAAGTATAAAATTAGTGTTTGTATACACACCCAGCACAGAAAGTAACATATTTGGTAAAATGATTTTGACCTCCATGAATCAGTTAATTTTATATCTTATCTATGTTATACAATATACAATTATACATAGAACAAGCTTTCTAGCATACAATGTTCCTCAAATTCTATAAACTGAAACCTTCTGACCAAATTTTCAATCCTTTCCACCAAAAAGAAAAATCAAGGATCAGATGTTAATTGAACAAAAACAAATAATGTGTCAAATACATGCACTTGAACAAAGAATTAAATCAGTCCTGCAACAAGACAACAAAAACAGAAAATCAAAGGCCACAAGCAAATGATCTCACCTTCCATGACTGATGCAAATCTAGAATTTGATTTGCTGCTTGACTCTCTAGTACGTTCTGAAGATGACTCCAAATCATTAACCAGCTATGCACACGATGGACAATACCCAGTATGTCATTGTGATATAAATCAATGGAAAAAGATGATGATAATAATAATACAGAAATATTATAAGCAAAATGAAATGGGAGCCAATTACATGTTCCCAAGAGTTCTTGACCACTGCTAAAGTGGAATCATATGATCTTTGCCTCTGCTTCAGTTGAGAAAATTTATTTTCAAGAGCTGCATATTCTAACTTCTGAGCTTCTAATTTCTGTGTAAGCTTTTGATTTTGATACTGAAGTACAACAATATCAAGCTGCAACATAAGAGAAGAATGCATGAGTTTAAATCAAACAGCAATCCTGTTTATTAGCTCAGTTCTCCCTATGTACTATGTACTGAGTCAGTACATGAAATCCATATAATGTACCAAAGACATAACCTACATTGCCATCCAATTAAAGTTCCCCAAGGCAAGATAGGGTAATAACATTTATTCAGGATTTGTAATCTGGAATAATCATATGAGCATTAATTTATGAAGTAATGAAAACTAAATCAGAATTTTCCTGCATAGTCATAAATTTCTCTTCTCATAATCACTCAACAGTGTGCAATGACAATCAAGGAATCAAATGAATTTAGTTAGAAAATTTGCAGTGTTTAGACCAAGAGTATCATTTTCATCCTCAACACAGAGAAAAGGGATTGGCAGGAGCATAGGAAAACTCAGCCATAAAAAATATAGATTAAACCCAAAACAGGCTGAAGCCACAAAAAATATACTGCAGCTGATTAGAGAAACACATTGGCAGATGTTCAAAGGACTGTAATATTATCAATCAATAGACAATCAAGCATATAAAAAGTTGAGAAAGAAGAGCAAAGAGTTATAACCATTAATGCACTTGCACTAACAAAGTAAAATATCATCCATTACAAAATTACAAAAACTAGAAATGAAACCTATTAATGTATACCTAATAAGCAAATTACATAGGGCATTTGCTTAAAACCAGGTTCAGATTAACAGCAACATCAACCAAGCCTTACCCATTAGGTAGTCTCAACTAGATCAAAATAGACAACATATGCATATTATCCAATTTCATTAAAAGCATAAAATAAAAAATGGGTTCATCAAAGGGCCAACAACTAATAATCAGCCACCTATTTTAAGAAAAACAAAAATAAGCAGAAAAAAAAAAGCGATATTACAAGCAACTTTCAGAAAATTATTTTACTTGCAAACATTCTAGCTAACCATCATACATAATCCTATATGCTAAGCCAAGAAAATTCAAGCAACAGAAACAATTTTGACTTAAAAGGATTAAAGCTATCTCCAGAAAAACAAGAAACTCGTGAAATGCTTCATGTTAGAAATCTGAAACAAAAACTTCAGATATTAAAAAAAAAAAAGCAATGGAATGAAAAAAGGCAGCACCTTTTTGTCTTCAGAAACAGGTAAGAAGGGTAGTTTCTTAGCAGTAGCAGCGGCAGGTGTAGGGGACAAGGAGCTAAAGTGACGTCGTTTTCTGTCAGAGTCACCCATACTCCCCATTGAAACCACACACACACACAAAAACCCTAGAAGCCAACCACTTGACTCACATCACAAAATTTCAAAATTATTGATTTGAAAAACATCATTCACAAGGTGCCCCAGTTACTCGAAACACAATCACATACTTCAAATCCAAAACAAACCCAGATTAACCAATCCCGCAAAACCCTAATTCAAACCCCACCCAGTAATAAACCCAAAATATAGAAAATTAAAGAAATAAAAGCATTTTTTTTCCTTTGCTCTTTCTAATCTACTTCGTGACCTTGATGAGAGGTACCAAACCTAGGGTTTCAATTTCAGTATGTTTTTTTCTCTCTCTAGAAGTTCTGTGCATAGCTGTTTACTCTCTTTCTCTGAAATGAAACGCGAAAGGGGAGAGAGAAATGATTTTGTATTTTCTACAAAGAAATGGTTACAGTGGAATTTTGGCACGGCTTGGAGGGTAGTTTCGTAATTGACGATTCCCGCAGTGAGAGAGGCTTAGATGCGTGCCAAGAACTTCGTGGTGGTGGTGGGGCTATATTCGGGAGGATAAATTTCATTATTTTATCACTCTTTTTTAACATCATAATTATAATTATTTACTTTAATTAATAAGTATGCATTGTATTAATATTATTAAATTAAAGTAAAATTACTAAATGAACAATTAAAAATACTTATATATAATTATTTTAAAATCTTATAACCATAAAAAAAGTAATATAATTATTTTTATTTTATAAAACTCTAAAACATATTTTTATTTAAAAATTTATGGTTATAAATTATATACAAAAATTTATTAATAATCTTAAATATATTATTAGATAACTCTAAACTAAATTTAAAATAATAAAAAAGAGTAGTATATTATATGTTAAAACTAATAAGTAAACTTACAAATTAACAAAAAGTAAATGTTAAATATATTAATCTTTTACTTTTAAAATTATCTTGTTATTCGGGGCTTGTCAAGTAAGTTCTTAATGCATAAAAAATGATATATATATGTCTTCTATAAAATCTTATTTTAACCTAATTATCTATCATAATTAAACATCCAACAATACATATTAAAGTACATCACACATTAAGTCAAAAGTTTTACGTAATTAGTATGAAATATCAAATATGTCTTAACTCTTTTTTCACGTGCTACAAATATAATACATCAAAATTGAAAAGAAATAAGCATCCTAAGGATAAAGTATTAGCAAATCTATATATATATATATATATATATATATATATATATATATATATATATATATTATATATATAGTAAATTTATAATCAGTTTAAGTGTCAATCATCCACCAATATCAATCTAAGTAATGCAAAGAAAAATTTATAAGAAATGAAATTTTAATCCTAAGTAAATCAATCACTACTAATGGAGCCATACGAGGTTATCAGATTTCCATATAGTATAATGTATGATAGCTTGATTGATAGCATTATAGTCCCATTAACCCATCCTAAATGAAAATACTATGCATCTCAAGATTGTTCTTCTATTATTCATCATGTTCTCAATTATTTTTGCAAAAGAGACACAATAACAAAAAGGTCAATATATTCAACACATAAACTATTAAGAGAGAAGAAAAAATAAAAAAGCA
Organism: Abrus pulchellus subsp. cantoniensis; assembly: GCA_024086825.1. Lineage (NCBI taxonomy): Eukaryota > Viridiplantae > Streptophyta > Magnoliopsida > Fabales > Fabaceae > Abrus > Abrus pulchellus. The sequence goes on along the minus strand of CM044050.1, from coordinate 29,125,486 downwards.
TTTATAAACTATATGTGTTTCAACTACACAACAAAAATTATATTTATATTAATAATAGCAATAATTCATAATATTTACAAAATGTTCAGTTACCTAATTAACATAATTACAAAGATAAACTTACCTTATTATTATAATTACATATATTTAACACTCCCATAAGGTAATGAAGCATATAGGTCATATGCACTAAATTGGACACATATATAATAATACAAGGACCTCTCAATGATTTGGTGAATATATAACACCCTAATTTTTTATTTTTTATTTTTGTTTTTAAAATGGAAGAGTTTCTAAAAAAAATCCTTTAGCTCAAGCAAAAATTTTTAGTTCAAGCTAAAATAGAAAAGAATTGTCCATCAGTATTTTAGCTCAAGCGAAAAATTCTTTGCTCAAGCGAAAAATCCCTCACTTAAACAAGAATGGGTACCAAAAATTGGAACTATCTAGTAGATTTTCACTCAAGTAATAATGATCTTGCTCAAGTGAAAATATCAGCAAATATGCAGTAGATTTTGTATGGTTTTCTTACTCAAGCGAGAATCATTTCGCTCAAATAAAAATCCTCGAGAAAAAGGGGTATATAAGTAACTTCAATGTTTTAAAGCTTGGATTATAAGCCAAGTAACTTTTCGTCACTATTTTCTCTGTTCTCTCTCATTCCTTTCTGAGAGAAAACTCCCTTAAACCCCAAACTATTCTTAAATCTAAGCTTGAACATTTGTTTCACTCACTCCCAAGTAAGTTTCTTAAAGTTTAATCTCTCAATCTCATTTTTATTTCTCCATTTTCTTCTTTCTCAAAAGTGTTTCACTTTGTAATATGTAGGAAGAGCTTAATCTTTTGGACAATATCTTCCACAAATCTTTTCGCAAATTTACTCATCAAGTAAGGAGAGCTTTATTCTATCGTTAAAATATTATATATATTTTGTGCTCATGAAAGTGTCATAGTATGCTTTTTTATGAATTATTGAAAACATTTTTAGGTTTATGTGTGTGATTATATGCTCTTTTATTTAGAAATATATGTTTGAATGAGATTGTTGATAAATTATTTAAGTTGATGAAGTGGATGAAGTATGTTTTCATTGTTCTTGATGGATATGAAATATATGTTGTATTGAAAATATGATTTAGATTGAGTCTAGAGGTGTTTGACCTTCGGCATAATTAAATGATTTTATGATGAGAAATGAAAAGGGTAAAATTTTATCATGATGATAAAGGACAAAGGGAGAAAGTTGTGTTTTATTAAAGGTGATAAAAACACATATGGATAGTTACAGAAATACACTGAAAGTGTGAAAGAGGGAGGCAATTTTAGAAATCTATAAGAAATGTAAGATGGTGAATGTTTTTTGTTAATTACGCATAATTAATGAGTATGAAAGCATCATAGACTTCATACTAATTTCCTGATCTAAACTCTTGACCATACTTTTGCTAAAAGGGACCGCATTGACACATGTTGTATCCGTGTTTCTATGGCTAACTAGCAATTATCTCTACATGTGAAAGATCTCAAGAGATTCCAAGGGTAGTGAATAGTTAAGATAAGAACCCAAGAATACTATGAGTTAATATACTATAATCACAGTATACAAAAAATGTTGTATGCATATGATAATATTGTTGATAAGATTGTTATTATGAGTTGATTGGTGTGTTGCCTTAAATATGTGTGTTATAAAATTATTGAATTGATCATATTTTAGTGGTAAGAAGAAAAGTTCACCGTTACTAATATTTAAAAGAAACAAGGATTACCACCTTTCAAAGATATTTTAGACTAATTGAGTGTACTATAGAAAGTAAGTTAAATTATACATTTTAAGAGTGGTAAAAAGTTTGCCACTATAAACTTGTAATAGCTAATGAACATGGAACTGATAATGTAATTACACTATAAATCATTGTAGGGTACAATATTCCCTTTTCATACCCTTTTAGTGGTAGAATCCACCACACCCTAAACTTGTATATATAGAGGGACAGACTAGACGCTAGGCACTGTAAATTTCGTTTATACTTTCTATGATCACAATCATCTTGGAAGACTAGTTTGTTTTACCTAAGAATAGGTAACTGGCACAGAGGTCATTGCAGACGCTGGAGATTTCTATGTAGAAGACTTGGCATTAAAAGAGCTGGAAGAGATAGAAGGCTAGTTTGAGATCCTTATTGAAGACTTGACATTAGAAGTGTTATTGCTTGAGTGAGACTATTCTTGCCTAAGCGAGCCTTTTCTCGTTTGGGCAAGAATACTAGACAATGTTTCTCCTAAGCTTTTTCTACTATTCTTGCTTGAGTAGGAGTCATTCTCACTTAAGCGAGAAGACGTCAAAAAAGTTGGTCATTTTTCCTATGAGTGCTCACCTGTATGACTCATTTCGCCTAAGCGAGATTCCTTCTTACTTGAGCAAGATCACCTTTCATCTAAGTGAAGGGACAATTGGACTAAGTTTATCCTATTTTTACTTGAGCGAGACTCATTTTGCTTGAGCGAGAATGCCTTGAAATCTTATGGTTCTGTGTACTTAGTCTCGCTTGAGTGAGATCTGCCATGCTTGAGCGAGACCCTTTTACACCAAACTTCTACCAAACACCCATAAATGATTCCAAAAACAGATCCCAACATTATATCAAATAATTCACCAATTTATATATAAATGAAAAAGAAAGTGTTACATAATTTCTCATCCAGACGAGGGTTGGCTCACCCAGGTGAGAGCAGATCTCGCTCAAGCGAGAATTGGCTCGTTTAAGCGAGAGCGTGCGGACTGGAAGGGTATTTAAGGGGCCTTAACGCCCAGAAACTTCATTTTCTCACTAGACATTTTTCTCTCTCTTTCTCTCTGTTCTCTCTTCTATTACTCTTAGAAAAAACTTCCTCAAAGCTGAATTCCTTCCTGATCAAAGCGAGACTTTCGATCTCATCGAGGTCTAGGTGAGTTCTCGGAGCTCAGTTCTTCGTTTTTACCTTATTTCTTCTCTCTCTTTCTCAAGGGACTTAAATCGGGTTATTTTAAGTAGATCTGAGCTGATCAAGCTGTATTCCACACCCAAAACGGTTGATCTCTCTACGGAACTCACTAGGAGTACTATTTTGGAACTCATTCTAAGTAAGAGGAGCTTACCTGATTTGATCCAGTTCATTTAATAGAAATTGTGATGTCTATATAAATTATTTTATTCTAGTTGAGAATAATGGGTTGTATAAGTTAACTTCAGACAAAAATCTAGATTCTGTGTAGTTAAGCAGATTCCTCCGCTGTCTGATGATTGTTTAGAAAACTGTGCTTAAATACAATACGCTGTAATACGATGATATATTAGCTGAGAGTGTTAATATGTACTTAAATGTTTGGTATTGTTGTTACAATATGGATATAGCTGAGTTGTCGAAGTTAGGTGAAATAATATATCTCGCTGAAATTGTCGAAATTGAAAAGATAAAAATGTATTTACTACTGTATTGCTAAGGCTGAAAATGAATATTTTGTTGTGTTGTAATATGCTGATTTAGCTATGTTGCATCCTATTTATTATCATCATTTAAAGCTGATTAGGATGTTGAGTTGTGCTGTGTCTAGATCCAGATACTGGGATTGGTAGCTCCTAGACTGGAAAACAGTTCTTCTAGATTACTTAGGCTGTGAAACTAGATGAAAATTAAATCGTTGCATTTGCATTAGATGGGCTGGGAATAGGTTGGAAATGCTGTATTGTTGCATTGAAACTGTGTAATACTATGTGTTGACTAATATGAGTTGTTTAAATGATTTTATCTATATTTCATTAATAATGTAGTCGATTATATAAGCTCACCCTTGTATTTTGGTTGTGTTGGTATGCATGTGCTGCAATGATCGTACAATGGAATGCATTTATTTCTCAAGCTGGAAGGTCTGGTTGAGGGATTTTAGAGTTAGCCTTTTGGAAGAGCATGGAGTTAACCATTTTGTTGGGTTAGATTTGAGTATTAGGCCTAGACTATTGGGTCACTAATTGGCCCACAATTTGTATATTCATTAATGTTCTTGTCAGCTAAATCATTTCTAAAAATTACACAATCATAGGGACAAGCATGAATCTTTTCATACTTTAAACATAATCCTTCAACTATCTTTTGATTTTATAATAAGGAGGGGGTAACTTTTCTCCTTCAGGCAATGCATCCTTCAATAGTCCAAGTAAAGCATTAAAAGACTCATTTGTCCATTTGAGCAATCGTTTTATATGATAAAGATGCAACAAAAGCACAATTTGCTAAATTTTGTACACCCTCGATACAGTTCTTCATTAGAATCTTTTATCAATTGTTCAAACTTCACCTTTGAATGAGATGCATTTTCTTCTAAGTTTGGCTCAATATCATCACTTTCACTAAAGTTATTATCCATGACTCGGGTATAACCTCTAAAAGCATCATGTATCATTCCAACCATATCATCACTCTTTGAAATCTCTTCAATATTAGTCTCTTCAATATAATTTGTCACATTTAGAGACTCTTTATGGCAAAACCAAGTATCATATGATACCATAATACAATTAACCACAAGGTGATCATAAGCTTCTTCCTAATTAATTGTGTAATGTAGAAAACAATTTTTTACAAGGACACTAAATTGTTTCTCCAAATTTTTTATGAAAGGCATAGTCTAAAATTTTTTTAACTCCATCCAAATATTCTTTACCGACTCTATCATAATTCATCCATCTTTTACTTCTAGGATTGTCCAAGACTATTTGATAACTATCACAAAAAAAATTAATTTAAAAATTTCAATATCAAAATGAAAAAGACAATCAAAGTACTTAAATTATTTAAAATAGTGTTTAACCTGAAATTGACTTTGACAGGAAGAATATGTGCCACATAATCTTGAGACTCCAACAATTTTCCAAGAGCTGTACAACCCTCAACAGCAAGTATCCGAACATAATCTATAAAAATAATTAAAGAATACTAACTAAAATGATCTCCAAATGGCATGTGCATTCAAACAATAGCACTATAATTCTTAACATAAACTTCTAAACTATATTAGTACAAGTAGAGTTCAACTGAAATTACAATATGTGACCAACTACTATTCCATAATAAGGGCACAAATGATAATATAAGAAGGAAGGTCGATCAACTGTTTTTTATTTTTAATCAATATCCTAATACTGATTAATATTCTCAAAAAATTGTTTACATGTATTAATTTGTAACTAATTAAATTATTTGCATGCTTATATGTTTCTGTATATAAAACAATGTATCGGGAAATGAATAGAAAATATAATTTAAAAAAAAAACTCAAGCATCCTTATAATTTAAGATTCATACTACCTAAAATTCCATAATGTTTCAACACCATATCTAATAATATGTTGATATGAAAATGGCATAAACTCAATGACAATGACTAGACCAAGACTCCCCAGCATACCAAATGAATGTACCCAAATGTAATGAAGATACATGATATCTTTTCAGGCAGAAAAAGCTCGAAGATTATTTAGAGGAAAACATGGTAATAAATATATCAATTTTTCCAAAGATCAAATTCATCATAAATTATAGAAAGCTAAAGACTAGAAGCTTTCATAATAAGTAAAATTAAAAAAATGTTGTAAGAATGGTTTATTCATTTACAAGCTTTGTTTAATAGAAATAGGTGACCCTACCTAGAGGGAAAGCATATTGTTGTTATTGTTCAACTAAAACAACAATGTTGAACCAAATGGATAAATCTTTATTCACATCTATTTTCACCCTCCAATGTGAAAGACTAATTTAGATCACTTTGAAGTTGCAATAAGCAATGCACTCAGTGATCATATATCAAAACTGACTCTTTTTTATATGAAAATATCAATATTCATTTAGGTTAACAGAGTTACTAAACATATTAACAAGATAGAAATTAGAGTGCTATGATTAGGTTGTAAAAATTATAGTCAAGTTACTTGTGTTATAATTAACTTGAAATATAGGCTATATAGTTTACAAATATCTCAAGATTAATTTTTAAAAAAATTAAGAAATAAACTTTGAATATGTTAAATTTCATTAACCTTATTATTATCTAAAATCTCTTAAATTAAAGCACTATATATAGTTAATCAAGTTATTGTATACAAGTAATGCATAAGTTAATGCAATGATTTTACAGTGAAGATTCTCTATAGAAAGAGTCACATTAATATGTTTCAACTTACATATCACAATGATTCCATTCCATATGCAAACTAAAAATTAGATTATCTAGAGAGAATTAGAAACAATAAGGAAGAGAAACATATCTAGGAAGTTCATATCTTATGAATAAACTTTGATATTAAAAGTTTCTATTCTTTTCACTTCCATAAAATACTTGTATTTATTATATTTTGCAAGTAAAGATTTCTAGAATATCATTTCAGCAAGCAACCTGCATACCACTTGCTCTTGAAACAATGTACATCAGAATTTTTAAAATGAGAATCATAATAACAATAATTAAATGGCCCTCCACAGCCAGAAAGAGAGAATCCATTTCCATAATAGCAAGCAAATTCAAGTTGAATGTATGTGAAAGAAGCACAAAAAAGGGAGGTGGGAAGGTGATGATAGACATAGTTAAGAAGGAAGCCCGTGAAATGTGAAACGAGCATAACTTAGTATCCTTGAATATTAAAATAATTATCAAAACCCCTAATCATTTGACAACCTTGAAAGATGTTATATACAACTATGAAAAGCCAACTAAAACTGAAAACAGGGGCACACAAACTGATATGAAAATTATACTCTCAGCTGAAATAATATATGTTCATATGACCTTAGATGGCAAGAAGTTCTTGTTTTGATGGATCCCTATATGCAAATAATATTAGCATATGCAACTTTGAAATAACACAAACCAAGTAACATAAATTGAGGTTTCAATAAAGAAATTGAAATCAACTTTTGTGACATTGGGATGATCAAGTTTATGCCAAACAACAACTTCTTGTATAAATGCTACCTTCAAGGAAGAAACTTTTGCTTGTGTCCTTTGGCCTTCTTAACTCCAGTCCAACAATTTCACTAAGCATTAAGTAATCGCAATAACTCTGTTTAGTTCAATATAAAGAGAAAAGCAAACCGCTAATTCTATCTACCAAAAAAATACCCAACGAAACAGAGAGAACATATCTTGCATATTAACAAATATTAAGCAAGATTTGAAACATCACCTACAGAAAAAACAAATGAACACAAAGTGGAAACTGAAAATTAAGAGATTGAGCAAGATTTGAAACTCACCTTATAAATCTGAAAATCAAGAGATAACAAGATTTAAAACTCACCTCACACTTGCTATGAAATGCATTATATTATGCAGAATGAGAGAAAAATATGAGTGTCGAGCAAGTAAAAATCCAGAAAATGGAAGAAACACATACCTTACAGAGTGAAAGCTGAATCATGCTATAAATGAAAGCTGAAACCTATACCCTATGAGTAGAAATCAAAGGAGCTCTGTTGTATCACTCAATTATAACTCTACTACTAATCCCTGATTTGAAAAAAAAAAATGTATTACGATTAAGAATGAGAGTGTTGAGTGAAACAATACGAAAATGAATTATCAGAAGTAAGAAGTAAGAATGTAATTTAGATTTTAATTAACGGCTATTTATAATAATAGTAACCATAAATTTGATTTATGCCTACTAATATTTAATAAATATATTAATTTGTATTTAAAAATAATTTATTGGCAAATAATTTATGGTTTTTAAATAAATGTCACTAAAAATTAATTTTATTGTAGTGCTTGTAACTCAATGATCCGATGTCCATTTTTGGTGAAACAAGTTGGGCTAGAAAGATTTTTTATTGCACAATCCAAATATGCAGAGGTTAGGCTAAACAAAATATGTTCAGATGGTCAAAATTGACTCACACAATGCATAACTTGATTTTGCCACCTACATTATACATGTTCATAAGCAAGAAGGTGGAATTGCCACCTATGTTTTGAATGCAAGGGCATTATGATCATTTCACATACTTAAAATCTAATAAATAAAAGGTTTTTTAGGAGGAGCTACTTGTGGAATTTGGCAAATAAGAGGTTGAATTTGGTTCCTAAAGGTGTGATGTACTCCTTGGCCTAGAGTATCATTGTGAATTCCAATTCTCACTATCCAAGTTTCTAAATTCTGAATTCAACACACAAAATTATTACAAATATACTATTAATTTTGTATTTACTCCACAAAATCTATTAATCTTAGCTTCTTAATGAATGTCAAAATTTTTAACACCTATCATGCAATTTTTTTCAACACATAGATCATGCAACATGTACATATATCAACACATAACATGCAAAATTTCTCTAAATTAGAATGAAGTAGCTTGTAATAACTTGCAAAACATACATAACAAGATTATTTCCATTATGCAAAATTTGATCTAAACACAAAGAACATGATGAATATGTACAATCAATTCATGAGAACATTACAAATATAGAAAGGAAACAGATAAGACAAACAAAACAGAAAATAATTAACAAGAACTCCTAGTATAATTTAGAATTTAAAAGTGTTACATCGCAACGGTGCCAAATTTGATATGCAAAATCGTAACCACGAATCAAATGAACTAGAAATTTTATAAATATAGTATGTGATAAAACCTAGGTTGAACTCCATATAACACTTACATTTTCGAAAACAATTAGAATGGACATGTTTTGAGGATTTACCGTTCAACAATAATCAATTAACAAAAAGGCAAAATGAGAATTATTTTTGAAAAATCAATTAGCAAAGTTTAACCTAGAGAACTCTTATGCAATGGTTCAATTCATCATCGATTCTAGTATTAAGCCTTTGATTAAATCCTATTTGATTAATCAAAATTCAAATTCAAGTTTAAGTGCAAAATGTCAAAATCAAACCAATGCAATGAGGAATCTTTTGGGTTGAGTGTCAAAATTAGCCTTTCATGATTATCTCCATTAAGGCACAAGAACTAGAAGTTTAGAGTGAAATTATGCTATTTCTAGAACAAAAAAAAAGTATAAATTGAATTAATGAATGTCTAGTGTCTTTTTAGATTCCCTCTAAACCAAAAATAATTATCTGAATATAAGTGAAATTCGTAAGCTACCCTTGCTCCAATTAAAATTCCTTTGAATAAGCTTTCCAATGACATATAGTTTTCTTGATTTGGGCCTAAATTTAATGAGGTATGCCTATTTAAGTGAAGGAAGGTCTTTCTGTTTGGAAGCAACTTAATATCAAACTTTGAACCAAGTTTTGATCCTAAATTTGATTCAATTAGCCAACAAGCATTTGAGAAAAATTTTAGATCTCTATCTTAGTGATAATTGTCCATAATTGTGGTATTATTAGATATGTAAAATAAGTATTTTGCAATTTTTAGTGTGATTGTTTTGGGTCAAATTGAAATCTAACATAGAGACATACACTAAATATAGACAATCATTACTAACTTCAAAAGACAATACTATCAACAAATACTTGAACTATGATAAAGTTTTGGTATGACTTTTTAAAAAAAGAATTGAATTTACTTTTTCTCTAAAAAAGTCTCTGAAAATAAGAAGAGAACTTAATGTGTCATATAAAACTCTTGGGACTTATTTTATACCATATACAACTTTTCTTAATTTAAAGACATGATCTGAAAATGTTACAACTTTAAATTCTAGTGGTGGTTTCATGAAATCTTATTCTTTTATAAAAATATTTAAAAATGCATTTTTCACATTTATTAAAAAAAAATTAATGCAACATTGTGTTAAAAATACAACAATTATGTATATAATTTCTAATCTTGCAACAAGAGCAAAGGACCATACATCATTCTGTGTTAATTGATTAAGTTCTTATACTGCACTTATTCGTCCATTGTTTATTAAAACCTCATGAATAGTTTTTAGCTCTACCTTAGACACATGTGCAATGATGATTTTTTCTTTTATTGTTGATAAGTCTATAATTAGGCCCTCTTTTACAACCCATATATTCATATTTGACCTTTATTTTATTTGGATTTTATACTAATTTATATATTAATTGTGTAGTTTGGTATAAAGAGGCCGCAAGTGGATTTTGGGCCCAAATTGATAGAAGATTAGAGTTTCGCAGCAGTCAGCACTCCTAAACCCTTCCAGCAAGCACAGGATGCTGCGAGTCCATGCACGATCGTGCTTAAGGCCTTGCACGGCCGTGCTTATCTGTGGGAAGCCTAATTATGAAGAGTTTTTAGGATTTTTAAACCCTATTAAAGGAAAGACCCGAGGCACCATTGGAGACACCATTTTTACATCTTGGCTTTGGCTCTAGAATACATCTGATCTCGTCTCTCTTGCACGGGATCCTTGGCATATGCTTGACAAGACTTGGAGCTTCAAGCAATCCTACTTAATGATCGAGAACACATCTCATACTCTAGGTTACTATTTCTTTTGATTATGTAACGCTCTGAATTCTGGCAATATTAATTATTATTATTTATATAAATCTAAATGCATATATATATATGTGTGTGTGTGTATTTTTAAATATATGTTGTGGATATGTGTATGCATAACTGGTTGAGCTGAGTGTAGAGTGTAATACTGGGCTGTTCTCGCTATAGCGAGAGAGTCTTGGGAGGAAGGACCAAAACTGTTGCCTTTTCACTATAGTGATAGAGAGACAATTTGAGATGCATTTCTAGGTACAGTCTCGTTGTAGCAAGAGGGCCTCGCTATAGCGAGATTCTGCAGAAATCAAGGTGCAGTTTTTTTTAGTTTTTTCGCTATAGCGAGAGGGTACCTCATTGCAGCGAGAATATCTTGCTATAGTGTCACAACCAAAAGAGTATTTAAAGGGGTTAGGGTTCGGGGAGAGTTATTTCTCCCTCTCCCTCCGATCCTTTCATGCCCAAAGCCCTTTTCACAGATTAAATTGCCTCCATTTGGAAGCTTGATTGAAGGTTGAATTCGTGTGAGGGATGCTTAGAGGTGAGTTTTAATGGTTAGGGTTCTGTTTCTCATCCCCAATTCTTTGTTTCTTGATTTCTTGGAGTTCTCATAGAGTTTTTCCATGTGTTTTAGGCCGCAATCTGTGTAGAAAGCACGTCTGTGGTCGAATCCGAGTGTGGGTCTGCAATCCAAGGTAAAGGGAGACTCTACCGTATCTCAATGCATTATAATTTTTGTGTGTTTTGTGGATTAATGCAATGTGGCTGAGATAGAGAGTAGGAATTGTGTGTTTGATGGAAATTAGAGTGTAATGTGATGTGTGCTGGAATAGTTAGACCCCGTGTGGGTGATTGTGTGTGATGGATTGCCTTTGATTGGTGAAATAATATTGTTGTGAATAAATGAAGGCTATGTGCTGTATATTGTGAATAAATGTGGGCCCAAGGGCCATGTAATATAGATGAACATTGGATATGTGTCGTGTAATGTGAAATGAGTGCAGGCCTAGTGCCATGTATTTGAGTGCAATGTGGGATGTGTGTCGTTTATAAGCATGATTATTACATGCGTGTGATTGTGCTTGTGAATGTAAAATGCTGCCTGTGATTGTATTTGCTTAATGTATTGGTAATGTGCTAGAGGTGAGGCTCTATGCTGACTATATGCTTTTGGGTAGTGTAGAATACTCACCCGTACATTTATTTTTCAGGTAATCAAGACAATCAACACCAGACTCAGTGAAGGGACAGATGGACTGCTATAGGACATAAAATTTATTTTAAAAATATTGTAATTGAACTAGTTTTGTAACAGTTATTTCATATTAATTTGTAACCCTTCACTTATTTCGAAATCTTTTATGAAAAATTTCGTTATCCGATTTGCAAAATTATTATTTAATTAGAATTAAATTTAAGGTGTTACAGATTATAGTTTTATTTATGATTGTTTTAGTTCTTTTCTTTAGCATGAGTAACTAAGTCTATAGCTAGGGCTATGGGAACTATTGTTCATGAATTTGTGGAATTTTGATGTTTGAATCTAAATTTGATTTCCGTTTAGTGATTAGATTTTATCCTATTGCACTTCTTTTTTAATCCTAATTAATTATATCGTCAGGCAACCATACCTTGGTTAATTAATAGATTTATAGGATAAAACGAGACAAAGGATTAGGTGGACTAAACCAATCTTTCTCTTCTAATCGTTATTAAATTAACAAGTTCATAGGCTCCTAAAGCTTTCTTAAATTAATATCTTGCATGACCATTGGGGATGTTGATTTAGAGAAAAGAATATTAATATTGCATGACCATTGGATATTAGTAGTATTCGTATGAATGATTGGTAATAATAAGAAAATCGAATTTAGAGTTAAATAGAAGAATAACATAAAGGATTGAATGAGAAAACTCATATGTCCTAGGTTCCTCTCCGATAAGTTTAACCAAGACTTGCATTGTATTCCTTGCTCGTAGTTTTATAATTGATTTTATAAATTCCTTTTTTTAATTAATCCTTGTGGTACGATATTTTGGAAACTTAATTTAAGAACTCTTTATTACTTCTTGATGGGTATACTTACCATCCGAACAATTGTTAGTCTTATTCTTATTTAATATGTTTCATCTAGCTTGATTTCTTTAACAATAAGCATCACTTTCCATTTCACATGGCAAAAAAATTATAGTTGCCCTAGTTGAATCGAAAGGAAGTAGAGCAAAATGAAGCACATGATATTAATCTTTATATGTCATACTTGTCTACTATTTCTAGTTGTATGCGGGATAGTTGACAATCACCTTCATCATTCTCGTTATCTTCATTAATGAGATAGTCAAGATTACTTGATTTAGGACTAGCATTGTTACTTTCGTACATGTCACTTTTTAATTTACATTATTTGGGAGTTAGAATGAAAGGAAAAGAAAATAAATAACAAGATTCAATCAACAAGGAAGAAAGACTAGAAAGAAGTAAAAATTTAAAGTGCATTTTATTCATAATATAATTAAAAGAATACCTTTGACATAATTTATGAAATATATTTGTGAACTTAAGTTACAAAAAATAGAGTTTCATTTATAAAAGAAGCCATGTATTAATATTTTCAAAAAAATATCATCGAGCTTCACATAATTAATTGAAATAGGCAATAAAAATAATGGGAAGTTTGATGATTTCCCAATTGCTTACTTTATGTTTGGTTTGCAAACATGTTATAGGTTGGTGACATCTTCAAAAATATATTCATTAACAATAACCACTACATCTGGAAACTCAAATCCTACTATTTGGAGGCTCTTTAAAGGATCACATATGGAAATTCTTTTAGTCTTTGGCTCTATACTTTCCATCTTAACCAAAATGTTATCATTATTTCTAAAGTAATCCACTTGTACTACTTTTCTATCTTGTAGGTTTTATTTGGTTGTTGAGATTTTGGTTCATTGATAGGGTTAGAATAGTCTAACAGAATATACTTTAGGTAACTAAGGTGTTGTTAGTTGGTAAGGTAGTGGTTGATAAAGTTGAAGATGAAAATTTTGTGAAATGATAGTGACATGTAAGTGTGATTTTTTAGGGGTACAAAAATATTGGTTAGAATTGAGGGGGTACAAAGTTAGGTTTAATGAAAAAGAACTTCTCCTAGATGAAAAAACCACATCATTAGTTTTTCTTCCTTCTTCTTTTACTATATATTTAGGAATTTCTTTTCATTAGATGTTTGAATGAAATGACGGAACATTTTAACACTTGTTATTCCATTCTTTACTCTATCTTTGATAATTACAACGTTGAAGAAGTTTAATGATATGCTTCCAATTGTCATGTCATAAAATAATGACCAGAGAATATTAATGAATATTATCATTTCCTTTCTTAATCGAGGGGGTTCTATTTGGCCCTCCACTTCTTGCCACCTTTAAGCGTAAGCATTAATGAATATTGGGGAGAATTTTGAATGCAAGTAAGAACGTAATAAAAAAATTAAATACAAAGAAATTCAATAAATCAAAAGAGATATCTAACACCCCGAATTTTGATAATATTAATCGTTATTGTTGATGTAGAGAGATATGTGAGTATTTATATGAAAATGAATGTTAGAATGTGCACTCGAGTGTGAAATGATGGAATGCGAATGACATTTTAATGTATGGTAGTAATGTATGCATATATATGTATGTGTATATGAATGAATATGAGAATATTATGTGGGTATAACTGGACTGAGCTGGAAAGAATAGGCTAAGTAGCTGGTACAGAGTGTTCTCGCTGCAGCGAGAGGATCCTCACTGTAGCGAGAATGCCTTGGGAGAAAGAGGGCTAAATGATCAATTGGATTTTTATAACATTATTTCCTCTCATTCCTAGCTCATTAATCCTCTTTTGTGCCTAATTGGTTGAATTGGATCATTTTATGATGTTTGAAATTTATTTGGTCTTTATTTAATTTTTCTAGTATTTTGCAAATTCTGATACTGTTTTGGTTTTTGTACCATATCTTGAGTTTTAGAACTCCTTTCATTGTGATTCTTGATTTGTAGGAAAGCTAAGAGAAAGGTGCACAATTCCTATGCAAAGGTCAGAAACCAATTCTAATGATAAGAAGCTGAAACTGGGTCTGGAAAAAGTTGGAACGTTGTAGTCGTGGATCCTGAGCAAGGTGTAGTATTTGGGCCATATCTCAGTCCCCAAACATCCGATTAAGCCCATTCTAGTGACGTTTTGAAGCTGACATCCAAGGATACAATTGTCTTTTAGGCCATCAATCAAAAGTAGGCCGTTTTTATAGCCAAAAAAAATGGAAGAAAGTGACAAACGAAATTTTGAATTTTAATTCTTGGCACTTTTCTTTTCTCTTCTCTTCTCTTCTCTCTCTTGCTCTCTCTCCCCTTTATGACTTGTTTCCCTCCATCCATGTAGGCTTAGATTTCCATCTAATTCAAGGATTAAAAGGGACATGACGCTCTTGAGGATTGATCTCACATTGGCATAAATTCAATAACAATTTCAGTCTCATCTCTTCCTTATTTTCTCCTTTTGCTAATTATATTTTTGAATTAAAGTTATTCATTTGGATTGATGATTATGCATCTGGTTGATTACGTGTTATTCGATTAATGTATGTAATTGAGTTTTAAGGAAGATGAATTGGATTTTCAGGTTTGAAAACTACGATTAACGACATTGGTAAATTAAATTGGCACAATTCAATTAGGTTCTAGAATTTTCTGAATTTTAATTAATTATGTGCTAATCGAATGCATGAAGGTTTTCATGTGAATGCTGAATTCAAATTGAGGTTTCATTTAGATTCATTGTTAATTACCAAATCGTTTATTGATGTACTCTCTTAAAAATCCAGTGATAGAGTAGTCATTCTTCTTCTTAATTCTTGGATTGGAATTTCAATCTCTGTTCGCTCTTCATTCTAATTATAATTAAGTGTGTTTTTGTTTCTTTTATAAATAAACCCCCCTTCTTATATACTCTCTAAATAGATTAATTTGTCCTTGTAATTATTTGAGAAACGACCCTAGTTGCTTATCTCGTACTACAGTAATTAGGTTTACTTTGACCCGTGTGCGACCACGTGTCACTAAACTGTCGCCTTCTCACTATAGCGAGAGGTGACTCGCTATGCTGAGAGACCGATAGTGGGGACTGCATTTTTGGGTGTAGACTCGCTGTAGCGAGATTTTACAGAAATCAGAGTGCAGTTTTGTTTGAGATTTTCACTGTAGCGATAGATAGCGATTTGAGGGATTTTAAAAGAGGGTTAGGGATTTGAAGGTTATTTCTCAAATCCTCTCCCTAATCCCTTCGATTCTCTCTATCCCAAACCCTTTTTCCACCGATTGATTTCCTCCAAAGCCATTCGTGAGAGAGATTGGAACTTGGATTTGTGTGGAGAACGCTTGGAGGTGAGTTTTAATGGTTAGGGTTTCATTTTTCCTCCCCTTTCTCTATTTTGGGGTGATTTCTAGGGTTCTCATGAAATTAACCGTGTGTGTAGGCTGAAATATGTGGGGACAATGTTTCCAAGATTGAATCCAAGTGTGGGTCTTCAATCTGAGGTAAGGGGGACTCTACCCTACTCTTGTTACGTGTACTTAACTGCGAAATTGATTGAATATGAAATTGTGGCTGAGTTGGAGGGTAGAAAATGTATAGGGAAGGGAAATGGTCGTAGACTCTCCTCCTGACTAGACCTTTGACCACTACCTTTGTCGAGTGACTCGTGATTGCCGCAGGCGTAACCGACAACCATCCATGGTGTGAATCTATGATCACAGTACCACAGTGAACGTAGCTGCGTGCAGTGAGTGCATACGAGTAAAATATTTTGGTGCTATAAGTGTATCGGTCATGTATTGAAGTGAAATGCTTGAGAATGTTACTTGTGATTGATTATATTGTGTGACTATGTTATAGAAACTATGTGAAGGGTGACCGAGGTGAGTCTCTATGTTTGTGTGTGTTGGATAGTGTAGAGTACTCACCCTTACATTTATTTTTTAGGTGATCAGGACGACCAGCATCAGACTCAGTGAAGGAAGGATGAAACTGCTATAGGAGTTATAAATTTATTTCGAAAATTTGATGTATTCGTTAAAGTCCTATAGCAAGGATTAATACAAATTGTAATCTATTTCTATTTTTAAATGTTTTTATGAACCATGATTTGAGAACCATTTAAATAAAAAATTTTATTATTCCTAATTTTGCGCAATTCTTTTATTTGGAAAATTAAATCTAGATGTTACATGTTGACTTCAAGTGCATAGAGTGCCAACTTAAAAGCTTCTAACCTTTGCGCGTAGCAACTTTAAGTGGCTAAAGTAGTAATGCGCAGTTGCGCGTAACAACTGTAAGTAACTAAAGTGTTAACGCACAAACTTTTTTTTTTTTTTTTTCAGATTTTCACTAAACACCCATAAGTGTTAACACTTTAGCCACTTTGTGTAGTCACTTCAAATGCATAAAGTGTTAACTTAAGGCAAGGTGCACGGTTATGAGCAATCGTGTATTCACTTTAAGTGCTTAAGTGAACACTTAAATAGTGAACTCCATAAAAACAGCTTCTAATCTTCTATGCCTCAACTTTGCTTCTTGAGAGTGATTACTCAATTGATGAACATCCTTTTGAGTACAATTTCATCACTTTGTCTCATTCATTCTTGCTTAAACTAAAACCTACAAGATAAAAATTCAGATTGCACCACATCGTTACTATGAAAACTCAGAATTAGCTACTTTATCACACTCAAAATTCAGAAGCATGCATAATTTTAAAATTCAAAGAAATACAAAATAAAAAATCCTAATCTAAT
The DNA here is from genome assembly GCA_024086825.1 of Abrus pulchellus subsp. cantoniensis. NCBI lineage: Eukaryota > Viridiplantae > Streptophyta > Magnoliopsida > Fabales > Fabaceae > Abrus > Abrus pulchellus. The sequence continues at coordinate 29,108,170 of CM044050.1, read as the reverse complement.
TTCTAATATCATGAAGAAGTACACAAACAAAATATTTGTCACGACCCCTTTTATACGGAATCGAGAACATTGTTTCTGCATCATATATCTATTTAAGAAAAATAAATAATAGAGAATATAAGTATAAAATTCACTTCTCATTCAAAATAAAACAAAGTTTCTTACAACAAATACCCAATAGAACAACATAATATTACATTTAGTTCATAATATTAAAAATATCCAAAATTATACTACGTAGCTTGTAACAACCTACTTTATAGAGACCCTTAATTAGTGATTTTTTTTTTGAAAACCAATAATAATTCCTTCATACGTAACGTCGATATTTCCAATCATTAATTACAAAAATAAATTTTCCCATGCAAATTTCAATATGAAGTTTCTGAATTTCATCGTAACATATAATAAACAGTAAACATTCATAAGTATTCAGATAGTTGTTTACAGTAATCCAAAGGGCAAATGGTTAATAAGTTCCCTGTTTACACGTCACTGTACGCCAGAGAACTCAATCACCATTTCGCCTAATAACATAATTGACATACAGATAAAAGTATTAGATACAATTCTTCAAAATAATAAGAGCAACACCGGGAAGGACTTCCTACAGAGCAGCACAACTAAGCAAAATAAGTGGCTACTACCCGGCACCATATAGGCCTATGTACAACAAAAGAATGCCTACAACTAACTCTTGCCACTGTACACAAAAAGTAAGACACTTGCAGTCCTATTCTGATTCCATATCCTCAGACTTGGAAGATGAATCTCCCTCATCTGAGCCCATTTCTGAGTCACTAGACTCATCGATGTTTAGAGGATCATAATCCTCAGAAACATCAATATCCATTTCCTCCTCCTCAGCTGGAGGGGGAACTGGTGGTGGTATGGGCTGAAAGGGGTTGTTATTACCCAAATCAAGAGTTAGTCTAGTCCTAATGGTGAAAGGTACATTGCCACCTCCGGGTCCTGGTGCCGCTCTCCTTAGCATTATAGTAAGTATGCCAGCAAATGTGTGAATGTGATTATCCCAATCGTGACGCCATCGGTGTGGTTCTGGGCTGAGGAACCTGATCGTCATATTCGTTTGAAGTGGTAACTGTGCCATCTCCCTCTACTACAGAGAGTGACCGAGCAAATCCAACGAGTATCGCAGGTACAGAGAAAATAAAAAAAAAACAGAAAGACAATAGGGTGAGCCATAGTTCATACATCTTGTTAAAATCAAACATCATAAACATTCACAGATCAATCACATTCCAAATACATGATGATAATGTTGATGATGATGCATGATCCTTGTTCCTTTTACTAATATGTTCATGCATGCGGGCCCAGATCATTTCTCAAATCAGTGCTAGGGTAGCCAGGAGTTGACACTACTAGGCATGGAAAATCCACCCACGGGATTATTGAGACCTACGCTCAAATATAAACCCAGTAGCTCACTGACCATGATATACGGTAAGAGCACAGTCAGGTACAGAAGAGTTTGTACAGTGGGATCCCCGACAACAGGTAGCGAGCTTGAGCCTTTTGGGGCTTCCAACCACTACCCTTCCTATCCCCAAGTCCTCCCTCAGGGCCTCCCTATCGTATTCCCAGAGTCTATAGTCTCCGATTCCCCAGTTTGCACAAAATACCATTTTCAGATGAGTAGTGCATGAGTTCCTAAGGGGTTTTTCTTAGAAAAGTCCCATATTCCCAAATTCATAAATTTGTTCAAAATGATTAAAATATTTTTTTTCTAAGTCTAAACATTTTTAAAAAATTTTGACAGAGTTTCCCTTGTAATATGGACTTCCCAAATTTTTTTTTATATACCTGTTACAATCAGAAAACTTCCCAATACAGTTTGTAAGAGTTCACCACCCATCATTCATTCATTTCAATTTAATTTCAGTAAACTTTCCCATGAAAAACCACCATGCACATAAATGCTCACTCAAAGACAATTCATATCATATAACATAATTTATATCTCAATGAATTATTCAAACATATACTTTTGCAACCAAACACGCAAGCCAATCTTTATCATTTCTTGAAATTTAAACAAATAATAGAATTGAAAGTATCAATCAAAACAAAATTTGACAATTTCAACAAGTACGGTTAAATACGTTTATGATGTAATCCTTACTATATAACCCACCCCTTACCTCTTACGTCCACGCTTGCTCTTTCCAAAGCTTGAGGTTGAAATTGATTTCCGGTGAAATCTATACATGTAATGAAATGCTAGTTAGAACCTTCTCCGGTTCTATCTCATGAGAATTTAAACTCATTCATTATTCTAATCTAATCTTGGCAATATGTTAAGCCCACATTCACCTTACACTCAATTTAGAAAATTATCCTATTTGGTATACGCTTAGAGTAGGAGGAATCCTAACGAAAAACATGAACAAAGTTCAGTGTTTTGGAATTTTTGTGATTGTCTACAATATTGATGAAGAGGTCAAAGTCTAATTCAAGATAGATTGTACAATAAAGTTGGTCAAAGTTATGACAGGGAAATTTTCGAGCAGGTTGCACAAGGTTCAGTATTTTTGCTGTAACTCAAGATATACTTAACATTTTAACATGGGACTAGTTTCTAAATTTCAAGGACTCATTTATCTACAAATTTTATGAGGAATAAAATTCAAATACCCTATAGAATAATGGCAGTTTGCAGTTTAAAGAGACTATTTCTAACTGGGCTCACTACACTAACATTCTGAACATACCTTAGTAATATGACTATATCTTATACTACACATAAGCTATTGGCATGAAACTAATTTTAAAATTTCAATAATACAATTTCCTACAACCTTTATGAAGGATTCGAGTCCCAATTCTACAGATATCAGTCCCAGTAATTCAAAATCCGTGGCTAATGGAACAGGGTAATCTTTTAAGGTGACAACTAGAATATCTGATAGTAAAATGGGCATAACTTGAGCTACAAATATCCGTTTGATGTGAAATCAGTTGCTAAATTTAGATAATTTAAAGGGCTAAAACGTTAATGAAGACACCGACTCCTAATTCGGTCCACACAAGTCCCAGAATTCAATGGACTAAAACGTACGAACTTGAGTTCCTAGGTTTTTTAGCCTAACCACTTCTAATAATCCATTTCAAGCATGATTCTAGTGTTCTAGGTGTAAAATCACAACAACAAAAGCACTATAACACTCTTCCCATTCCTACTCATGTGAAGCCAAGCAATGAGAGAAAATGAAAATCCACCATTTTGAAAAATAAAACCATACAAATGTAGAGGAGGATGAGGGGAATAAACTTACCTCTTGAAGCTCCTCAAGAAAACTAAGATTTTGTCCTCAATTTCTAGCTTGAAATGTGATGATTTTTGGAAGAGAAAAGGGAGAAGAAGAGCCCGTAAGTTTTAGGAAAGTTTTGGGAATTTTTTAAGCATTTCTCTCTCCTATGTCCCTTTATAAAGGTAAAAATATAATTAATCTATTATTTTTTTTTAAAACTTAAGAATTACATTCTTTTGCAAAATGTATACTTTTACAATATAATAGATAGGAAATTTTTTTTGAAACAAGGTAGTAGAATGTTTACAATAATAATGAGATGATTACTAAAATTTTAATTTACTCAAATCGCTCCCAAAACAATTTATTTATTATCAGCTAATTAAATATGCTGCAAAATAGAATTTTGAAATTTATCAAATTGTGTTGTAAAAATTTACTTTTCGAGATCTTGATAGCATTACTAGACTCTTGTAAAATTTTCAGAATTTTTGGACTTCATTTGCTATGCTCAAATATAGTTTGAAGTTTTTATCAGTATACTAGCAAAATAGACAAATTTTGAGTATTTTCTAAAAATTTCAGAAAAATTCCAGAAAATCACAAATCATCTAATGAATATAAAACTCTAAAGTCACCTTGACTAATTCCTAATAATTTAATTAATTTTTTTTTAAAATTTTGACAACAATTTTGTCAAAATTCAGCAAACAAAGGGCACTAAAAATTAGGATGTTACATAGCTCCCTTTACATGAGGTCTCAACATATAAAGAAAAAGAGACTTTAGTGCAAGATTACTCAACTTCAGTTTCTAACATTTCTATACTGGCCCCTTAGCCCGTGAAGTAGATGCAACATTTGCTACATCTGCTCACGTACCACCGTACGATCATCGCAGTACACACGCACACAACGACATAGAAAGAAATGCAAGGGTAAGCTTTCAAAATAAACTAAAATCGTATATATATAACAAAAATATTATTCACAGCAATAGGCCTATGCATTACCAGCCCATTTAATGCACAGCATGAAAATGGTTTCCAACTGGTTTCACAGCCTAAGTAATCCAGAAGGAACTGAGCCGGTCTGGGAGTGACCCATTCCGGTATCTGGATCTAGACAACACAATACAGCAGCTCAGCATGAACTTACTGTTACACGTCTACCCACCTAAACATGTAACTCAACTTTATAATGATGCAAAACATATATCTTAGCATGATGCACATTGCTAAAATTATTTTAACAGTTCAGCTAAGGCAAGTTTATAATAGATCAGCCAAAATTTTAGCATTTTAAATCAATTAATAGTAGTTACAGCTTAGAAAATAGCTTTTATTCAATAGATCTAACAAAATCATATCAAAACATCTTGAAATAGCATTTTAAACTGTTCAAAACGTAGTTTATAGGTTAAAGTAAACTCCCCTTACCTCAGAACGTTGATTCAGATTAGATATACTGAATATTACTTGTTTTATAACAAGATTCAGCTTTAGAACGGAGTTTCTCCTAAGAATTCCATGAACTTCTATGAGAAAGAGAAGGAGAAGAGAAATGAACAGTAAATCTAGCTTCAAACTTAAAGAAACTTACTTCAAATCCTTCAGAATAGACGAAAAATCTCAGATCTGGCGAGAAATCTAAGTTTAAGAGGGTTTAGTATGAGAGAAAATGGTAGTATATGGCCTTAAAACCTTTGAGAACTTTGGAGAGGAGTGAAGGAATAAAAATTTTGTATGAAGCTCCTTTTTTATAGAAAATTTTCAAAATTCACTGTTCACCGCTAAAAATTACTGTTCACGCCGAAAACACTGTTCAGGATACTATTCATACCAGAAATTCTGTGCACACGTACTGTATGCGCGCTGTACGAATATGTGACGTCAGCCATGACGTCATGATGATGTCACTAATGACGTCAGCAGTTACTATACATATGCAGTTTTTACTGTTCATACATGGTTTGTACGCAGTTTGTACTGTTCATAGGCAGTTTTACTGTTCATTCCACACTGTTCATATGGTACTGTTCACTTTTTTTTCTTTTTTAATTTTATAATTTCAAACTCCATCTAAATGTATTCCAATACCAAATAATCTTTCAATTGACATTTAACAAGTATAAAATATTATAGATTATTCAATAATAAATCACAAGCCTGACAATATTTACTCAGAAATCAGAAACAAAGATATGGAAGAAGGAATTCTGAATTATTTATCACAAAATGGAAAACAAAACTAATACACAAACAATTATGAACACACACACACAGATATATATATATATATATATATATATATATATATATATATATATATATATATATATTATGTTTCTTTGTTTAGTTAAGCAGGAAATATGATACAATTCAACACATGAATCAAGAGGTGAACCACTAAGAATTCAATTTATCAAGAATTAAAGGCATTCATGTATAAAAATTCCATGAGTTCATCAATCTTCATCAAATTCAGAAAATATGTCCCTATAATCTCTCAAATTCTCAACCAATTACCCAGTTTTAATATTATTTTCAGACATCATGCACTCAAGAGCACCAATGAACATTTATCTAATTCCCTAACACAAGAACTCTAAAATCAGAAATACAAGGTTGGATAGAGATTTACCTAGACTGAAAGTACATATGCAATGTAGAAGTGATGCAATTGATTTGATGCCTTGAAAAATTTGGAATTAAATGCTCAATGTTAAGGAGAAAAAATTAGAAAGCAGTAGAAAAAATGTATTTATGTGGTTACGCTAAAACATGTAACTACTCTTAGCAAGAAAAATGGATGTTTTAGTAATTATAACAACCCTTGCAAACTCTTTAAGCTTGTACATAACCACTTTTTGGGCTGAGAGTGAAAGTTCTAGTAAACTACAACAAGCTACCTCAGAAAACTCCCCTGTATGTTGACATTTTCACAGCCAAAAGCAATTGAAAAGCAACCAGAAATTCAGATTATGCAGAAAAAATAAAATCAAAAACAAAAACTTAGCAAAATTAAAAAGAGAAAGAAGTGTGAGTTGCCTCTCACAAAGTGCTCTTTTAAAGAAAGTCATTAGTTTAACGCCTATTGATCTTTGATTCTAGGAGATGATTTTGATGATAACGACTCTTGTTCTATCTTTAAACGTTGCTCTTTTTCTCACTAATTTGCATCTCTTCATTTAATTCAGAACATGCAAGTAATAAAAGTGGAGGGACTTCCAGCAGTTTGATATACTCATTAAGTTTCTTTCCCTCCTTTTCACTGTCTTGACATGTTACTGCTGCAAGGATCTTTCTTTGTATAGAATCATCATTCTATTTTCCTGGCTTAGGATTCTGCAGTTCTTGAGGAAATAGAAGTTTTTTGTATTTAGCTTCCACTATTGGCTTGCAAACATCTTCAAACAACCGCTTTTTGGTGTGTCTTGCTACTGTCTTTTAGTTTTTCTTTCTTCAAAATTGTTAATTACTCTTCCTTGTAATCCTCTTGTTGCTTATCTTAAATCTTGTTTTCTTCATATTTATCTAATGCTCTCTTTTGCTCAGCAACTTTAGGACTTGAAATTTTCACCTCTCCGTGTGAAAGCAGCTTGGTATTGCTCTATTGGATTCACAATGGTGTTGCTAGGAAATTTCTTATCATTCCTATTCAACAATTGTTGTGAAATTTGTCCTATTTGCATCTCCATCTTTTTTACGGATGCCTCTTGATTCTTGAAACTTGATTGAGTAAATTCCATGAATTGAAGAAAAGTTTCTTCAAGTCATTCATTCTTTTTTGAGAAATCTATGAAGATTGCAGTCCTCTTTCAAGTTGAGAATATGATGCTTGAAAATAAGGCTGTGAAAATTGAAGACTTGAGAATGGTGCTTTTGTAGCAGAAATTTGTTGATTCTAATTATAATATGGCTGACCCATGTTAGCTTGATATTGATATACATGAGGAAAGATAGATTCAGGTCTTTGAAAAATTTCCCCCTAATTGATTTGTTCTTGAAATTCTAGTGCATCCACATCATAAGTTCCATTCAATTCATTTTCACTGTAAAAATCACACACCAATGGGTTAGTTTGGGTAACTCTAGCTTGAAAATTATTAATTAAAGCTTCAAAAGCATCTGCTTCATAAGCTTCTGTTCTTACAACTTGGCTTTGGTGAAAATTCTTATACATGGTGGTTGCCATCAAACAATAGAGCAACTTATTTTTCTGGTTTTTCCTTGCATACTAAAAAGAAAGTAAACAAAATTCAAATGAAATCAGTAACTAAGCAAAATGAAATCTAAAACTATGCAAAAAATTACAAAACAAAACATGAAGAAACATAGAAAATTATGCAAAATGAAAATTACAATTATGTAGAAAAATGAGAAATGAAATTATGCAAAAAAGTGCAAAAGAATACAAAAAAGTTAGACAGTAAACAAAAAAAAATATAATGCAGAATCTATCCAAAAAACAAAATGCAGAAACAAAAATGAATTATATAGAAAAATTAAATAGCCATGTAGGAAAAAAATGCAACTACTCATGCAGAAATCAACAAAAAAAATTATGCAAAAAACTTCACAATAGGCAAAAAAAAAATTATGCAGAAAAATTAAAAAGTAAAACAACGAAAAGAAATGCTCAATCTAGCTATCTCTTTGCTACTAATGATATTGGAAGTAAATAATCCCTAGTAATGGCGCCAAAAATTTGTCACAAAAAATTACAGGAAATTAACTAGAAAGTGTACTAGGTAGTCATAGAAAGTAATAAAATTTAGAAATCAATATGAGCCCCAAGTATCGTCCTCAGAGATTAGTTCTATCAATTACCACTTCAAAAATCAATAACTAGTTGAGCCAAATGAATTTGGAGTATTTTGAATCATTTAACAAACAAAAATAATAAAGTGCAGAAATATGAAAAATACAGTAAAATAGAATACAAATTTTGTATTAAAATGCTATATGGAAAATAGTTAGGAATCACTTCACCATATTTTCTATTGCAATGTAATAATATTCTGGACTTTTACCAATTCTAATTGATTGATAATCATTTTCACTTCTTTAATCAAAGGACAATTCCTTGCCTCATTGATCCTAATATCTAATTAAACCTCCCTAATTCCTTAGTTGAAATTCAACCAAATATTGCATTAAGTTCTGAAAATTATAGGATTACTAGATTATGATACTTATTCCTAAGATCTCAATAACCCAGCCATATGATTCAGATATGGGAAATAAACTCAATTTCTATCGATGAAAATTTCTCTAAGTTGAATTGAATGAAAGATTAGTTCCTAACTGCATTAAGAACAAAATCACATACTCTATTCAATTAAAACCTTAAGGTCCAAATCCAAAATTACATTACAATATCAAATCTGGATCCATGGATCCCTAACAAAAAGAAATCAAAACATGTTCCTAAAAAACAAGAAAGAGAGAAAGAGTAGAAGAAGAAGAGCTGCAGAATTTCTTCATAAATCCAATTCCCAGCCTGATTCCTTAAGGTCCAGAGCTTGGCAAAAGACCCTAAATCTGAACTCTTAACAACTATTTATAATTTTTGTCGCCACCTTCCACGTTGACACTTTAATCAGTGAGAGTAATAACGTGGAAAGCCTTCCCGAAGCTTCTAAGGTTGAGATAGGAACTCCAAACATTCAAAGTTAACACTTAAAAGTGATTTTGAAAATTCTGTTTTTTTGCGTGGACACTTTAAAGAGTAAGAGTGTCCACGCGCATGTGTTCTATGCAAATAAGCCTTGCGCGTGGCTACTTTAGGTGACCAGAGTCTCTATGCACTTTGAGTGGCTACTTTCAGTGACCATAGTGTCCACACAATTCTGCGAGTGGCTACTCTCAACAATTGGAGTGTACACTCAATTCTGCACGTGGCTACACTCAGCAGTTAGAGTGGACACTCAATTCTGTGCAGGCTATTCATCAATTTTGTTGCTGGAGTGTTCACTTTCAGTACTTAGAGTTGTTACCCACTTGATCTTTATGAATTTTCTTCTTCAAAGTGTTAACTCTATGCACCTAAAGTTGCTACGCCCAGCACATATCACTTTATTCTTGATCTTTTAAGCTCAAATCTTCCACTTTTTTCAATTGAATATTCTTCAATCCTTATCCTCAAGACTCCTGGCTTAGAATTTCCTGCAAAACTAATAAAATTGCATCATAATTCTATTAAATTTATACAATTTGAATTATTAAAGACAAATATTGACTTTATTGAATATTTATATATTTTTTTGTAGTTTTCACCTTCCAAATTACATTTTCTATAAAAAAAATAACCTAGAAAACTACTTAAAAACGTAGTAAAATCTGCATTCAGCACTCCCTATCTTCCCAAATAGGATAGGAAATGCGAGAACAAAACTCACCCGTATCATACTTGTGAGACAGAGCATTAACCCTTTTGTTCTCCAACCCAGGCCTATAAACGATGTTAAACTAATAACCAAGAAGCTTTCCTGCCTAATTTTGTTGATCCATAGTGGATATCCGTTGGTGTAATAGTTGACCCAAGCTCTTTCGATCTATGAAGATTGTAAATTGTCTTCCCAATAGGTAAGGATGCCAATGCTGAATAGCCAACATTATCGCCATTAACTCTTTCTCATAGGCAAACTTAGACAGGTTGTGTTCACTTAAAGCCTTGCTGAAGAAAGTTATAGGATGCTTGCCCTATGTCAGGATTCCCCTTATTCCTTTGCCGAATGTGTCACATTCAATACTAAATGGTTGGGAGAAATCTGGAAGAGCTAATACCAGTGTTGTTGTTAATTTCTAATTTAATAGTTCAAAAGCAACCTGTGCATTGAGGTTCCAATAGAAACCATTCTTCTTAGTGAGCTTAGTTAAAGGTCTCGCTATCTTGCCATAATTTTGAATAAACTTGAGATAATAATAAGTCAAAACTAAAAAACCTCGAACTCTTTTGACATTTGTAGGTACAAGCCATTGGATAACACTTTGAAATTTTGTGGGATCTATGGCCACTCCCTTATGTGAAACTGCATGACCCAAATACTCCACAGAAAATTGAGCAAAAGAGCATTTGTGTTTATTCACCACCAACTGATGTTGCTATAGAATGTCTATCACTTTCTTCAAGTCTAGCATATGTGTATCCCAATCTGGGCTATACACCAGAATATCATAAAAAAAAAATACAAATACAAATTTCTTAGTAATGGTCGAAAAATCTCGTTCATCAAACCTTGAAAAGTATAGGGAGTGTTCATCAAACCAAAAGGCATCACAAAATATTCGTAATGTGCTTGATGAGTTTTGAACGGAGTTTTGTGGATGTCCTTCTCTTTGACCCATATTTGGTGGTATCCATACTTGAGATCCAATTTTGAGAAAAATGCAGCCCCATGTAGTTTATCTAATAATTTATCTATCATTGGTATAAAAAATTTGTTGAGCACTATTACCTTGTTCAACGCTTTGTAGCCAACACATATCCTCCACGAGCCATCTTTTTTTTTACTAAGATTACAGGGCTAGAGAAAGCACTATTACTGTGCCTTATCATACCAGAATCTAACATCTCCTTTACTTTCTTTTCAATCTCTGCCTTGTGGTGGTAAGGGTATCGATAGGGCCTAGCATGCACAGGTCTTTTTCCTTCACATAGGTTGATCGCATGCTCTTTTTGTCTTCTAGGGGGCAACCTTTTTGGATCATGGAATACTTCTTTATATTGATTGAGCAACCTCTCTAATTGTAGTAGTTGCTCTTTGTGTATACAAAAGCACCATCCTTTGTCTTTAACTGTCTTTGTGACTCTACTGCAAATAAACAGTCTTCTATCACCTTGATTGGTTTCCCCAAAAAACTTTGTAATGCTTCTTGATTTGTAACCTTCCCTCCTCTAGCTTTCACTATCACCCATTGTCACCCATTCATTATTTATCAGAAATGTCATAGATCTTTTCTCCTAATCTATCAACATCTCACCCAGTGAAGCCAACCATGATATCCTCAATACCACATTTATGCCTTTCAAATCAAAGAGTAAGGCATTGATGATGATAATTACCTCATCCAACTCAATCTGCACTCCTCTACACTTCCCTTGTACATAGGCTTTATAACCATCTCCCATGTTTAATACTCATCGCTTTTGTGGGTTTAGTTGGCCACCCTATAGTTGCCACTAGTTTCCTTAAAATAAAATTATGTGTAGCTCCGTTGTCCACTAACACCATGATAGGTACTCCATGCACTGCACCATGTAACTTCAGTGTTTGTGGTGCTAGCTTTTGACCTTCGAGATGCAACACATTGCTCTCTCCGTTTATGTTTGCTATATCGTCCTCTTCCATAGCAAGCATGCTCGCTTCACCATCCTCCTCATCTGTGTCCTCTAATAACATCACTTTCAATTGTCAATCAAGACACTGATGACAAGGATGATACTTGCCTCCACATTTGAAACAAAACCTTTTTGTTTGTGATTCAAAAGCTCTTGGTATGACAAATGGTAAATTTCACCGTCTCTCGATGTAGTACATGTCCTATCAGCCATTGATTATTTTTTCCTTAGCCATTTCTTTGGACTTTTGGTAAGTAATGTTATTAGTCTCGCCTAGTTCTCTTCTATTTGTAAATACTTCGCCTCCATCTTTGATTTCAATCCAACAATTTCTCATTCAATCACTGTCATTTTACCCTTCATGCTATATACGTTCTTTCCTTATGTTTCCTTCTTAGGTGGCATTCACCCTCCGACTTATCTAGCAAGTCAAACAAATTTGTTACAAATTGAATCCAACAATGAACAAATTAAGAAAAATAATGAAAAAATGTGAGAAATATACTGAATTTGTATTATTGAACAGTTAAAATATCAATAGGAGTACAATCGCTTTGGCCCACAATCTATAACTAACCAAAAGATATTCCTCTAGACATTTTCACTACACCTGCCCCTCCCTATATAGAAAATGCATCATGTTATAACTAACTCTCATTACTGCCTTCTCTCTATGCCAACTCATCACGTATTCCTTCCTTTCTCCTATTTTTCTTCTTATAAACTCTCCAGATTATGGGCCATTTATATGGTTGTTGGATCATAATTCTATCCTGACTATTTTGAGGCTGCAACAGACTCACCAAGATAAGAATAGAAATTACTTGATGTTTGTGTTGCCAAAATAAAAATTATATATTTTTGTCATTAGAAAAATGGCATTACATAATAAGACTGAACTAATACAATATAACTAACATAACTAATTACTATTATCTTATAGTCATGATTCCAAATATTTATTATTTCGTATATAAAGTATAACTAAAAGGTTACCTTTAATAGGAATATAAGGTTATTGTCATGTAGCCTTACAACTATGTATTTAAATATTAGAAATGATATCTTTCTTGTATTAAATTATTTTTGCATGAATTATAACTTTAAAAATATTTATTTAGAAAATGGTACCTTTAAAGTCTAATTTTATAACATAGTAAGCAAAAATTAATTTTTTAACTTTTTGTATCTTTTTCCTTGAACAATGTGAAATTAGGTTAGAAAATAATTAAAAAAATGCTAAACTCGAAAAAAATTTAAGTCATTTGTATAAAAGGTTGTGTGCTTGAAATAAAGGACATCTTCAAATTATGAAAATATGTTTATAAGTGCTTTATATTATGCCTCTTGAGTGAGCACAAATCCCTTATGTAACGCCCCGAATTTTATAATATTAATTATTGTTATATGTATATATATATATATGTGTGTGTGTGTGTGTGTGTGTGTGTGTGTGTAAATGTGAATGGATGTAGAAATTTGCACTTGAGTGCATGATGAACATTGAATGATGATATGTACGAATGTGTATGGATAAATATGCGATTATAAGAGTATATATATATGTGTGTGTGTGTGTGTGTGTGTTAGAGAGAGAGAGAGAGTGTGTGTGTGTGCTAAGAATATTGGATAGTGGCTGATTTGATTGATGAGAATTTGGCTAAGTGTCTGGTGCATAGTGTTTTTGTTGCAACGAGAGATGTCTCGTTGTAGTGAGAGTTCTCTCGCTGTAGCGACAGTTTGGGGTGCAACTCTGTGTTATGTGCATGTGTTGGATAGTGTAAAGTACTCACCCTTGCATTTATTGTTTAGGTGACCAAGACGATCAATATTGGGCTCAGTGAAGGGGTGGATGAAACTGCTATAGGACTTAGAAATTTCTTTTGAAAATTTGATGTATTAATTAAGTCGTGTAGTAGTTATTGATTCAAATTGTAATTTACCCTTATTTTGGAATACTTTGTTGAACTATGTGTCGAAAACCATTTGAATGAGAATTTTTATTATTCCCATATCCATGAAATTCATTTATTTTGAAATTAAATTTAAGGTATTACACCTTACACTAAATAATTATGCATAATTTTCTTCACATTTATTTTGAAAGTAAAAATAATAAATTTACGAAGTAGGAGCTAGTTCTATAAGGTTTATAAAATAAAGTAAAAAAAAAAAAAGCAATAAGAATTGAGAACTTAAAGTATTGTAATAAAATTTTCCTATTGATATTCATAAAGCAATTAATTTTCTATGATAAAGCCTTATTATTAAGCAAGATTTTAAACCATAAGAAAAAAGGCACCATTAAGTGCAACTTCCTAATCCAAATTCATGTTCAAGATTATAGGTTGCGTAGGAGAATGCCTTCAAAAGTAATTCCTGGACCAAATGCCAATGCCAATCCCCATTCCTCTCCATCTTCTTTTAGAAACTCCTTCATATACTCCATGACATAAAATATAGTGTTGCTGCTAACATTCCCATAGTGCATTAGTGCCTTCTTGCTACACTCCAGCTTGTCACTACTCAATTTGAGTGTACTCTCAAGCTTGTTGAGAATTGCAGGCCCACCAGGGTGAACAGCCCAAAACAAATCATTAAACTTCTTCACATTGCTTTTAGCCATAAGCTTCCTACAAAACTCCTCTATGTTGTCTTCAATTTTTTGTGGAAGGTCCCTTCCAAGCTTGAAATTTATACCTTCTTCCGAAAGTCTCCCATCAATCACATTGTGTGTCTCAGGCAAGAATTTTTGGACAGCATAGTTTAACTCCATAAAGGGAAACTCTTGACCCATAACAGGGTTGGCTCAAACTATCACAGCCGCAGCTCCATCACCAAAAAGTGCTGCCCCCACAAGATCATAAGGCCTAGCCTTGTTAGGGGGTCTAAAACCAAGTATTGTAGTCTCAGAGGTAGTGAGCAGAACCCTGCTACCAGGGTTGTTCTCTGCTATATCCTTGGCTACTCTTAGGCCAGTGACACCACCATAGCAACCTAAAAAGTATAGCATTACACGGATAACATCACTCTTAAGGCCTAGCTCATTTGCAAGATAAAGGTCACCACCTGGTAGGCAAATTTCACTTGAAGAAACATAGACAATATGGGTTATGTCTTGAGCTAGCCTTCCCCATTCCTTGATACAAGCAAGGCTAGCCTTGGTTGCCAACTCCACCACTGCTGGATTTGCTATTTCAAGCTTTTGCTTTAAGGTTGGTGACCCTTCTGTGGCCAACTCTGGGTATTTGTCAAGGATCTCCTTAGACATTACTGTGTATCTTGTCTTCACTGTTGTATTTTTACCTAAAAATTGAAGAAAGTATTATAGTATAAATTAGTAATTTTTATTAAAGAATTAGCTTGTGCTTATTATAGTTGTTGTTAGTTGCTTTTGAGAGTGTCAAACTCTAATTATCTTCCCAAGATTTTAAATTACAATTCTAGTGACAGTTACATAGACTTTCAAAACCTTTATATTGCAACAAGTTGCTAGCAAATGGAATCCAATAATGGTGGCAATGCATTTATAATGTAGACTTGCAATCTTAATTGTGAATGCAATATGATTATAGATAACTTTAAATCAATACTATTAGGATAAAATCACAATTTAGGGTATGCTAGAAGAGAAATTTTAGAGAGAAAGTAATGGAGAAACATACTTTTTAATTTTAAATTAAGAGAATTATATTATTTATGATAATAAATATATGGTTAATATTAAATTTTATATTAATATATCAATTTATATATTCTATTTATTAAAAAAATTAATTTTTAATAATTTGATTTAAAACAAAATAATTTGACCTATCTTCCAATTTCTTTCAAAAGTCCCCTTGGTAAGGAACTCCTTAAAATTTACCTTCATTATAGAACGAGAAACGCAATTTAAATTATAGACCACAATTTTAGATTTACCTTCATTATAGAACTAATTTACTAAAAACAAAATTTAAGTGGAGTTTCTTAAATGTTCTTTGTCTTTTTGTCAATTAAAATTAAAGTTTTACTTTCATAACTTGCAACAACATAAAAGTAAACATTTATAGAGGTAAAATTCTAACTTTAATTCATAAACAAAACAAAAAATATATACTTAAATCTTGTACTTTTGTTAATTGTTTTGGAGTAAGGAAGAGAAGGTTGATATTTTTAGTAAAATAATAACGTAAAGAATTAATGTACTTACAGAGACGCTCTAATTTCTCCTTAATATATGCATCTTCACACTTAGTATCACGTATGTAGCCCTCGACCAAGCACTCTTGAGGGATAATTTGGCTAGGGAAAGCCTTACCTATTGCAAGTATTGTGGCCTTCCCTGGAGTAGGAACACGCCTAGTGAGGGCACCATGCTGCGTGACACTAGCAGTAGAATCACCTTGTAGCATCTTTTTGTGGTTTTAGCAAATACTATAGTGTAAAGACGGTGAAGACTTACACATGAACTTAAAAATTATCAGATTATAAATGAAAGCTTGAAATGGTATTAGAAAGGAGTTGGTGGCAAGCAAGTTTAGCATGTTGTAAGAAAATTATTATCTTATTAAACTTTGGTGACAATTTTATGTTCATGATTTAGATGTGTGGAAAGTTTCACATATCAACAACTTTCTACTTTCTTATATTAGCGCCAAATACATTTCTAACTTGTGACACTTCTGCTACCGGTATTAAATGTGACATAACATTTTGCCATATTACAAATGGTATTGAGGAAATACTCACCTAACATTCTCAATATTGTAGTTTAAATTAATTTTGAGAAAAACGAGGTTAAAATTTGTTTGAAAATGAAGTTTTAAAATTAAATACAAAAATTAATTTTATTAAAATAGTAACAAAATTATTTTTAAAATAAAAATAAAAATCTTTTTTGTGGATCTTCAATATGAAATCAATTCTTTTCAACTTATAAAGCTTTAATTTTCTTATTTTTCTAAGAAGTAATCACTTGTAACAAATTGATTTTGAACATTCCTAAAAATTATTAAAAATAAGTTTAAATACAATTTTAGTTCTTACACAAGACTCTTTTTTTTTATTTGGTTTGTGTACAACATAAACGTTTATAAATAAGTTCTTGAATAAAAATTATTTATAAAATAACCCATATAGTTAATGTTTTAGTGTTATTTTCTTGTATTTAAACAATTTTTACTTGGATCTTATTCACAACACACTTTTCATTATAATCCTTATACATAACACAATGCAATTTGCTTGAGAAGAAAAAAAAGGAAGAAAAAGAAAAATTACAAGAGAACTACTAACATAGAAAAAGGAAATTGTGAGAAAATGAAATAATTTCACTGATTGGAGAGAACAATGTCATATTACAAAAGAAAATTCCGTAAAAACTTTAAAATCCATGGAGGTTTGCTATCCTATGCACTATAGTAAACATGGTAAAAGGTAAGACATTTTGTAATGTATGTAACATTCTCATTTTTGCTCCCTCCATGTTCATGTATGTAGGGAGATTCTCTCTTTTTCAAAAGTAATTTAATGTGTTTTACAAAATTTTATGATTTTGGTTAAAGAAGTTTTGAGACAAAAGTATTTGTATTATTTTATTGAAATAAATTCTCTCTAAATTCATGTTTGATTTTTAAGAGAGAATTTTGCAATACTTCAAATTATTTAAAATTCCCTTGATTAGATTTTATTTGCAAACATCATAGACACTTGAGAACGTGATGTAGTGGTAGAAGTGTTAGTCCCTTGGTTTGGACTTGGAGGTCTTAGGTTCAAATCTTAACAAGCCCCTCAAAACAGACATCAAATTCACAAGTTGCAACAACATTGAAGTTCATTTCAACACGTACATATTATCAACATTTCTCATAACATTCATTTTTCACTAATAATGCATTTTTCTTCCTCATCATTCAATTACACAAAACATGTTTAAGATTTCACACATCAAGATTTTGTTTAATTCACATGTACATAATAAAATATATTTCTTCATTAATCATTTACATCAATTCAAACTTTTAAAACAAGCATCAACTTTCAAATAAAAATCCAAATCTTCGTAACATGCCATTTTAATACAAATAAATCATCAATTAATTTCTTATCATTCAGATCAATACAATGTGTTGAAAGGTGTAACATCCTTATTTTATACAAAATCACAATAAAATAAGTTATTAGTTAAAAGGGAATAATTACTTCAAATTCATTTGCAATTCAAGTATGAAGCATGTAACTATAGAACATCTCATTGATTTTCCTTTATACTTATAAAAATTTAGAGAAACAAATCCATGGAAATTAAACAAGTTAAAAGGAAACATGAAATAACATTAATAAATATCTGGTTCTGAAGAGTTTACAGTGGACTAATCTTATCAAATATACATCAAAATACATTAGGACTCACTTTTCAATATTTAAAAAATACAAAATATGATAACTTCTAATGAGCAATATATCCATCACATAACTAGAAAGACATCAGTCATCCCCGTGTCATCCCTCTATCATTGGAGTCGAGATCATCATCCAATCCGAGATACAGGTCACTAGGGTCTGCAGTAACCTGGGCACCAGTGATCCGCTCAAACGTCCAATGAGATGGCCTCCCAAGATGATCGTGGTCATGGTACGTGAACAGGTAGGTTAAAGCTGTTAGGGTCCTTACAGTACCAGGAAATATATATACACAAAGAGTATGATGGATTCTACTTGAAGAGAAATCAAAAGGGATACTAAAAGCTAATTCCATTTCCATCATAATAGTATTACTAGGTACATCATTTACATTTATAGCAATCCTAAAAAAAATAAAGTCTTTGATACTCATTAAATACATAATTCAATCTATTAGTTACAGAGCTATTTACTAATCTAATCCTCTCGGTGGGTGCTATCATCTTGGTTCCCTGAAATGTTTACATAAGGATGAGTCTCTATTCATATTACTAAGCATACATTCACACAGTAAAACAAAGATAATACGACAATCAATCAAGTTACAAAGTCATACTCATATTCATGCAAAAATCTTTAACTATTCAACTTATTACTCTTCATCCCTTTCTCAATACTTTGGATTCTCATTTCACTTTCATTGCCCCTAGGATCCCTCGAGGTCTTCCTTAGCATAGATAGTCGTTGGATAGCCGCAGCTACACGGATACAACATGTGCCGACTGATCGCGAGTGTCGCACTCAGACAAATTAATAAAAATCAAATTGCATAAAAATTATGTAGTAAGAGGTGCAATCTGAGTCGTCTCCCAACGATGATAACGTTATATGATTATAAAATTAGAGGGAGTTTGATTTATAGAATAACACTAATTAGAATAAAAAGTTAACAAGAATTAAAAACTCTAATCCAAGAATTTAGAAGAACTACGACCACTCTATCATCGGATTCCGAGAAGATGCATCAACCAACAAATTAGTGATTAATATTAAATTTGAATGAAACCTCAATTCAAATTAAGCATTCACAAGAGAACCCTTATCCATTCGATTAACACACAATTCGCTCCAAGTTCAGAAACCTCTAGAACCTAATCGATTTGTGTTAATTTAATTCACCAATGCCATTAATCTTAGATTTCAAACCTGAAAATCTAATTCACACTCCTTCAAGAATTAATTACATACATCAACCGAATAATATGTAATCAATTAACTACACAATTATTAATCCAAACAAAGAACTTCAATTCAAAATCATAATTAGCAAGAGAAGAAAGAAGGAAGAGTTGAAACCGAATTTGTTGTTGAATAAATTGCAAAACTCAAGAGTGTCTCAGCCTTTTTTCAATCCTTAGACTAGATGAAAGTGTAACCCTTCATGAATGGAGGGAAATAATTCATAAAGGGGAGAGAGAACGAGAGAGAGAGAGAGAAGAAGAGACGAGCCAAAAAATTTAAATTCCAAATTCAAAATTCTGTTAGTCATTTTGTTCAATTTTTTTGGCTATGAAAATAGCCTCTTTTTGGTTTGTGGCCTGAAGGACAATTATAGCCTTGGATGTCAGCTTCAAAATGCCACTAGAATGGGCTTAATCAGACATCTGTGGACTGAGATATGGCCCAAATACTGTACCTTGCTTAGGATCTACGATTGCAGCGTTTTAACTTTTTTGAGGCCCAGTTTCAGCTTCTTATCATCAAAATTGGTTTCTGACCTCTCATAGGAATTGTGCACCTTTCTCTTAGCTTTCCTACAAATCAAGAAAGGAGTTCTACAACTCAAGATATGGTCCAGAAACCAAAACAGTATCAGAATTTGCCAAATACTCAAAAAATTAAATAAAGCCTAAATAAAATTCAAACATCATAAAATGATCCAATTCAACCAATTAGGCACAAAAGGGGATTAATGAGCTAGGAATGAGAGGAAATAATGTTATAAAAATCCAATTGATCACCGACCCAGCCTCTTTTAGTAAAAGCATGGTCAAGAGTATTAGTTAGAAAATGAGTGTGAGGCCTATAGTGCTCATACTCTCGTTTGTTTTACGCAATTCAAGAGGAGCATCCACCACCCTCATTTCCCCAAGACTTCTCAGTTGTCTCCATCTTCCACACTCCCAGTATACCTCTGAACTATCCATACTTATCCTTGTCATATTCCATTCTCATTTCACTTTCTCTTTTCATATTTCACATCTCATCTCTATATTTCTCACTATCTATTTATTCACATATTATTCATGTTTTTATATCTTTTTTTTACTCTAGTTCATTATTATATCATACATAAATCAATCATTGCCGAGAGTTAGTCTCCTCGGCCTCAGTCCACTATGTATATGCATATACAGTTAAAATAAAAATCATACACATCATCAAACATCACAAAACAGGCTTCAAATATAACAAAAACATACTTTCATCCAACATACACTTAAAATCATACATTTCATCACAACCTTTTCATGAATACACACATACCACTTTCTTAGTAAAAAAAAAAAAAAGCTCTCCTTACCTTGAAATGAAGGTTTAGTAAAGGATTTTTAAGAGATCTTTCTTAAAAGGCTGAATTCTTCTGAATTATCACAAGAGTTTCTCTTTAGATAAGGAAGAACAAGAAAATAACCAAAGAAATGGAGAATCAAGCTCCAAAAAGTTACCAAAGAACAAGGGAAATGATCCTCCAAGCTTTGATCAGAAAAAGTGAGGTTTTTCAAGGATTTGCTGAGAGAATGAGGAGAGAAGTCAGAGAAAACATATGAGGGTCGTGACTTGGATTATAATCTAAGTTTCTTAACTTAGAAACCCTTAAATACCCCTCAATTCGCGATATTCTCGCTACAGCGAGACCTTCTTTTGCTATAGCAAAAAATAGACAAAATTGCACTTTGTTGTCTGTCATTCTAGCTACAGCGAGAGCTCCTCACTACAGCGAGAGCATCTTCGTTGTAGCATCAAAATGCCTGATTTTGGATGCTGATTTCCCGCTATAGCGAGACACATCTTACTATAACGAAAAATCCTGCAACTTAAACATTTAAAACTCTCTTAATTTCAAGCAACATACATTAACAACTCATACCAAATACAAAACTAATAAATAATAAAAATAGGGGTGTTACAAAAAGTAAGATACTTCCAAACTCAAACCCGATGTACAATTTAACATACACACTTTCTCGATCTTAATCAAGTTGTCTATCCTAAAGTTTAGCATCTTCTAACACATATTATTAAGAATAATAGGTCAATATTAACTATACACACTTAATACTAATAAAATTGTAAAAACTCCTTAGAAACTTGTTTTACTCATAACTTTTATTATAAAATCTTATTTAAATAATTTCTAAAACAAGTTATCGATCTTTCATGCCCAAAAATTCCATTCTTAGTATTTAAAACCTTATGAAATATTAGGGTTCTATGAATAAAAGTAGAAAATTTAGGGCTTGTAAACCAAAACACATAAGTGTGAGTTAGGGTTTGGTATCAACTCCCTTACCTGGGAATAGGTTGCTAAGAACATGTTCTTCGTGAGATCCAAAAGAGAGATACAACATGCTGATGGAAAATATCATTCAAAAGACTAAGATTTCCCTAGTATTACAAAGTAGAAAACTTTTGAGAAAGAGAAAACAAAGGATAAGGTGGGACAAACATTGAAGCTCAGATTTGGAAGAGTTCCTGAAAGCAAAGACTAACATTATGCTTTGCTGACTGGCCAAGGTGGGACTTAATCTGTAAACATGTTGTTCACTATCAGCTTATATACAACATTAATTGTTTAATTAATGTCCCCATAAACCTAGTGAAGCTATAAGGTTGTATTTCTTATCAACTTCTAAAAATCAATGGTAAACTTTTGGTGTACTTCAGTATACATATATCAAACATTTTATATTGCCACTATACCCTGCATTCTTTGTTGTTCAAGAATGAATAGCAAATGACCAAGCTAGAATCCTAGTGGTTGGTCCCATTTAACCATGTATTCCTTCAATGTTTTATCATACAATAAAAACTTTTTAAAGTTGATGCGCTGGATTGTGATTCACTTTGTTCAAGTGAAATAGTGTAGTTCTTGCTACCAAAATATCAAACATAATTGTTTCATGATTCATTGAGATTTCTTGCAATTTCCAATTTTCAAATAAATTTTAGTTTTAATTTGAACAGATAAATCTTCAGATAAGTTCTTTTGATATTTCAAGCATTATATTTTCTCCTTCATAAAATATCATTGCAAGTCAAACACATATATCTCATGCCATATAACAATCACCAAGCATCCAACCCTTTGTTGGTTATGCAATTCAAACAATAAGACAATGCTCTAAACATGGATGGTTAATTAAATGAATATGTAAATTTTACTCTACCCTTCTCCAAAGGGAATAAATTATTAGGTAGATATTGTCATTGATTCCATTATATGTAAACCAAGATCCATGCTACCTTGAAACTTAAATTTAATTTTAGAAAGGAAAAAAAAAAAGTACCTCAACTAGAGTCAGGAATTTGTTAGTAGCTTCCACCATTGACGAGGAAGAGAGAGACAGAAAAAGAAAATGGGATTTTGGCTATGAGCACCTCAAAAGTGTTTACTGTGCACAACTTGATTGCATTAGTGTTGATTTGGGAGTATTTATGAGATTGAGATTAAGGTTCTTAAACCATGGATAAAAATTAAGAGTGTTTTTAGAGTCAGGGCTAACCCATTAGTATTCTCACCCTGAATAATTCAGGGCCTAATTAATCTTTTTTAATTAATATAAATGCATGGCTGAATAGGCTATTTTAGTGTTGGATAGGGCTGGCCCTAAGGCTTAAGCAAGAATGGGTCTAGAGATTTCTTCAATTTTCTTACTAGTTTGCCTAAGTGAGTTATATTTCTCGTAGGCAAGAAAACAGTTGAGGCGATATTATCCTTTCTCGTTTGAGCAATAGTGCTCCAAAATGCTTGGCCAAGAAAATTCTATCTCTCCTGAGCGGTAATCCATGCACCAAAATTATAATTTCTAAGATAAGGGTAACAAAATGAGGGTGTTAGATGGCTCATCGATTAGACTCAAATTGATCAAGATATGCACAAAACGATGAGATGTATGCAAAGTTAAAAACTTCATAGAAAAAGTCTACATTTTTCTCAAAGCATGCAATTTGTTCTATATATTTCATCAGCTACACTTTCTTTTTTTTTTTAACTTGGCTTTATTCCTTCACATAGTACACTTCATTAGCTTTCCATAGCCACTTTCAGAGTAAAATTTGGAGAAAAGATCAATGAGAAAAATAATTTTTACCATGCTATATCAGATTTTGAAATTTTCTAAAATAGTGAAAAGAATACATTTTTTAAGTCCTTTTTCATCCAACTTTATAAACCTGCATGAGTACTTTTGAAATCCTTGTAATGATATCTTTCTATCAAGCTATCATATGCATAATTTGGAGCTCGTTTGATCATTCAATTGCATGCACAAAGTGAGTCACTTGAAGTTGTCATGCATCCTATGACAACAAAGTTACAACTTTCCAAAACTTTGATTTTACACCATATTCATGAATGAAAAATTATTTTGAACATATTTCAAAACCTTTAAGATGTTATCTTTCAATCCCTTTTTACAAAATTTGATTTGGTCATCATCTTTTTTACTTTTGACCCAAAACTCAAAAACTAAATAAGCTAAAATTCTGCAAAATCAATTTATGAAAAAACTTGTCATAACAACAACTTTCCCTCAAATTTTGGATAAATCTATATGTTGAATGATTTTTATACTTTCACCAATATATTTGGGTAATCTTAGCTTTCCAACAAGATATTTTAAGCTCATTTGTTAAGTCAAAAAGTTATGATAAGTAGTGGTCTCATTTCAAAAATCAACAGACACAATCTGCATAAGTGTGAGTGTTGGGACCAATCAACACTTCCAAAACTTTGAATGAGAATATTTTTAGAAACCTTAATATGTTAAATTTCAAACAAAATTGGTTGACTTGATTTGGATCACAAATCAATGAGACATTCAACTTTTAATGAAGTTGACTCAGAAATGTGTTTTTCTTTTCTAACAGCAGCAAAAGTCTTCTTTTTGAACAACTTGCATCTAATTTTATTGATATGCATTAACATATTTGTGTTTCTTATGACATAAACTTTTCATCAAGTTATCCTGTACACAATTTGGAGTCGTTCGATCTTTTAACAACAATCTGTGACAATAGAAACACATTTTTGTAAAATTGTTTTTTTGTACCTTCTGTATACATGAAAAATTTCAAGCACATGTCCATAATTCTTAGGATGTTAGCTATCAAACCCTTTTGTTGAACTCCATTTTGAGGTCACTTTCCCTTTTTTGGTGCAAAATTCACAAGTTTCCTAATGCAAAATTCTGCAAAAAAAAAAATGTTGTTCTGTAATTGCATACAGCAATAACTTTCTCTCAATTTTTTGAAAAATATATATGTAGAAAACCTTTCTTAATCATGTTTATATATTCTAGGTAATATTACAAGCTATTATAAACTTGTTTTGGACACCAATTGCACCTTCAGAAGACCAAACTAAGTAAGTACTTCTCTCTTTGATGAGGTTTCTTGTCATGACCCCTTTTATAAGGAACCAAGAACATTATTTTTACATTACATACTTATTTAAGATAAATAAATAGTAGAGAATATAAGTACAAAATTCACTTCTCATTCAAAATAAAATAAAGTTTCTTACAACAAATATCCAATAGAACAACATGATATTACATTTAGTTCATAATGTTCACAATACCAAACTTATACTACGTAGCTCCCTCTACACGAGATCTCAAAATATAAGGAAAAAGGACTTTGATGTAATATTACTTAACTCCAACTTCTAACATTTCTTCACTGGCCCCTCAGCATGTGAAGTAGATGCAACACCTGCTACATCTGCTCACGTACCACCGTACGATCATCGCAGTACACATGCACACAATGACATAGAAAGAAATGCAAGGGTGAGCTTACAAAAATAAACTAAAAGCATACATATATATAGTAGAAATGTAAAGTGCAGAATGTAAAATAATTTAATGCATAAAAACTAGAACGGCGGTAGAACCAGCACAAATCCAGTGGAGGGAGAAGAGAAGAAAGCTGGACGACGGTAGTCCGAACAGAACCGGCTGAGAGAGAGAAGAGAGAAAATAATTTGAAACAACAAACTTTTATTAAAATATCTCAAAGAGGGAAGGCTTACAAAGGATTGTAAGCAGAATGTGTCTTAGAGATGCTCGCCATAATGACTTTAACGACTCCCTTATAGGTACTATCGAAACTAGTCTTGGCCAAGGACCAATTTATTTCAATTGTTTTCCTAACAAAACAGTGAGTCTTTTAGATGACCATATTCTTGACTCTCTGTTCCTCAATGTATGCTTTCATAGGTTAAACATGAAAGAGGGATTTATTCCTGCAGCCTTGATCTATAGGATTCAGTACAAGGCCATGAACTCTTGTGCTTCTCGTGTCCTTCTCAAACCCCAAAGAGGTGAGACTACTTTGTTTATCACTGATATGACAAAGGCTAATGTGTCTCTCCCTAGGATAATCAAATGGGATGAAGTTTCCCTTCCCGAGAAATGGGTCTTGGACAAGGCCTCGCCTTGTGTCCCTAGACCTGCTCCTCAAATCAAAAACATTTCTCAGGATAATTCTGGGAAACTTGAAATAACCTTTGATAGAAGAAACTCCTTCGCTTCTAGAGTTGATGCTTATAGTGGACGTTATAGTTTTGCTTCTGCTAGGAGATCTTTCTCTTATAGGTCCCAATCTTCTAGGTCTGATATTCCTAGATCCATTAACCATGACCCTTCTATAAACTTACAATGTTTAGACACTTCTTCTAGGATTCCCAGAAATGTCTACCAAACTTCTGAAAAAGAAGAAGAGAATCAGAGTATCCAATCTCCAACCTACTCCTCTCTTAATAAGCATTATGATGTTATCTCATAAATTCATTATAGATAAGGAAACCCTTAGTAAAGATTTATATATATATATATATATATATATATAACAAAACATTACTCACAGCAACAGCCCCATGCATTACCAGCCCATCTAATGCACAACATGAAAACAATTTCCAACTGGTTTCACAGCCTAAGTAATCTAGAAGGAACCGAGCCGGTCCGGGAGTGACCCATTCCGGTATTTGGATCCAGACAGCACGGCACAGCAACTCAGCATGAACTTACCGTTACACGTCTACCCACCTAAACTCGGCTCTATCATGATGCAAAACATATATCTCAGCATGATGCACACTGCCAAAATTATTTTAACAGCTCAGCTAAGGCAAGTTTATAATAGATCAGCCATAATCTCAGCATTTTAAATCAATTAACAGTAGTTACAGCTTAGAAGATAGCTTTTATTCAATAGATCTAACAAAATCATATCAAAACATCTTGAAATAGTATATTAAACCATTTAAAATGTAGTTAATAGGTTAAAGTAAACTCCCCTTACCTTAGAACGATGATTCACACTAGATCTACCAAATATTACTTGTTTTATAACAAGATTCACCAAAGATTCAGCTTTAGAACGGAGTTTCTCCTAAGAATACCATGAAATTATACGAGAAAGAGAAGAAGAAGAGAAATGAATGGTAAATCTAGCTTCAAACTTAAAGAAACTTACTTCAAATCCTTCAGAATAGACGTAGAATCTCAGATCTAGCGAGAAATCTAAGTTTAGGAGGGTTTAGTATGAGAGAAAATGGTGGTATATGGCCTTGGAACCTTTGAGAACCTTGGATACGGGTGGAGAAATGAAAATTTTGTGTGAAACCCCCTTTTTATAGAAAATTTTCAAAATTTACTGTTCACCGCCAGAATTACTTTTCAAATCCGAAAACACTGTTCACGCCTTACTGTTCATGCCAGAAACACTGTTCAGGAAACTATTCATGCCAGAAACTCTATGCACGCGTACTGTACACGCACTATACGCGTATGTGACGTCAGCTATGACGTCAGGATGATGTCACTGATAACGTCAACAGTCACTATACATACGCTGTTTTTACTGTTCATACACGGTTTGTACTGTTCATAGGCAGTTTTACTGTTCATTCAACACTGTTCATACGATACTGTTCACTTTTTTTTTAATAATTTCAAACTCCATCTAAATATATTACAATACCAAATAATCCTTCAATTAACATTGAACAAGTATAAAATATTATAAATTACTTAATAATAAATCACTAGCTTGACAATTCTCTCCCCGAAAATAAATTTTCATCCTCGAAAATTTTATCCCTCAGAGAAAAGATGAGGGTACAACTCTTTTTTTCTTTCCTCTAACTCCCATGTGGCATCACCAGTTACTAGGCCCCAAACAACCTTTACTAACCGAATAGACTTGCCTCTAAGTTCCTTTACTTTAGTGTCCTCGATACGAGCAGCTGGGACCTCCACAGACAAATCATCTCGTAACTCCACAACATTAGGCTTGATTACATGAGACGAATCAGGAATATACTTTCTTAGCTGCGACACATGAAAAACATTATGTAGTCCTGACAACTGATGTGATAACGCTAATTCATAGGCTACTGGTCCTCTGCGATGTAATATCTGATACGGTCCTATGAACTTAGGTGTTAACTTCTTGGCTCTTAAGGCTCGCCCTACACCTGTAGTGCGTGATACTCTCAAGAATACATGATCACCAACCTCAAATTCTAGGGATTTTCTGCGTCGGTCAGCATAAGATTTCTGTCGACTATGGGTAGCTCTCAGTCTTTCTCTAATAAGTTCAACTTTCTCCTTAGTTTCTTGTAGCATTTCAGGTTCAACCATCAAATGTACTCCATCTTGGAACCAACAGATAGGGGTTCTACACCTTCTACTATATAGAGCCTCAAATGGTGCCATATCTATACTCGAATGATAGCTATTATTATAAGTAAATTCTACTAAAGAAAGCATATCCTCCCAATTACTCCTCTGCTCTACAATACTAGTCCGCAATAAGTCTTCAAAGCTCAGATTGACCATCTGTCTGCGGATGATATGTAGAACTCAACCTTAACTATGTGCCCATAGCTTCTTGGAAACTCTGCTAAAACTGGGAAGTGAATCGAGGATCCCTATCAGAAATAATACTAGAAGGTACTCCATGTAACCTGACAATCTTTCTGATGTATAATTTTGCTAATTTCTCCAAGCTAAAAGTCATGTTAATTGGCAAGAAATGTGCACTCTTGGTTAGCCTATGAACTATGACCCACACGAAATCATGATTTTTAATTGTTCTAGGTAGATAGAACACAAAATCCATAGTCACATGGTCCCACTTCTATTCTGGAATTTCCATTGTCTGTAACTCTCCTGGAAGGCTCTGGTGCTCCGCTTTTGCCTTCTGGCAAGTCAAACAGGCTTTAACAAACTCAACTATCTCTCGCTTCATGCCTGGCCACCAAAACGTCTGCTTTAAATCTTGATACATCTTGGTAACACCAGGATGAATGTTGAAACTACCCTTATGTCCTTCTTTTAGAATTGCTCTCTTTAATTCAGTATCTCTAGGGACACAAACTCGACCTTGCTATTTGAGAATACCATCAACACCTTTACTAAAATCTTTTGTCTTACCTGTCCGCAAGAGAAATACAATCCGACATAACATCGGATCCCACAGTTGTTTGTCTTTAATTTCCTGTAAGAAATTATTAGTCACCACAATTCGGCTACAACTAATCTTTTTGGGTGATAAGTCCACATGTATGTTCAGGTCTCGGAATTGTTCTACCAAAAGGGTTTCACTGACTCTTAAGAAGAATGCCTGAACTGCATTCCCACTTAATGCATTGGCCACCACGTTAGCTTTTCCTGGATGGTATTGGAGCTGAAAATCATAATCCTTAAGGAATTTCACCCAACGTCTCTACCTCATATTTAACTCTCGCTGATCAAATAAATACTTCAGACTCTTGTGATCACTATACATATCAAACTGAGCTCCATAAAGATAATGCTGCCACACCTTCAGAGCAAAGACTACAGCAGCTAACTCAAGGTCATGGATCGGGTAATTTCGCTCATGAGTTTGCAATTGGCGAGATGCATAAGCTACCACTCTATTATCTTGCATCAACACACATCCCAATCCCTTATTGGGAAGCATCACAATACACCTCAAACGGTCGACTAGTATCAGAGAGAATCAACACCGGCGAGGAAGTTAGTCTCTACTTCAACATATTAAAGCTTTGCTCACATTTCTCAATCCATACAAAGGGTTGATCACGGCGAGTTAACTGTGTTAATGGTGCAGCTATCTTCGCAATCCCTCTATAAATCTCCAGTAGTAACCTGCTAGGCCCACAAAACTATGAATCTTTGTGGTTGTCTTCCGCCTTTTCCACTGTAACACTGCTTCAACTTTGGAAGGATCAACTGCAATTCTCTTAGCTGAAATAACATGACCAAGGAACTTCACTTCCTCTAGCCACAACTAACACTTAGACAATTTAGCATATAATTATTTCTCTCTTAAAACACTAAGTACAGTCCTCAAATGCTTTGCATGTTCCTCTGATGAACTAGAATAAATCAAAATATCATCAATAAAGACTACCACAAATCGATCCTGGAAAGGTCTAAAGATCTGATTCATGTAGTCCATAAACACAGCTAAAGCATTTGTGACTCCAAAGGGCATCACTATATACTCATAGTGGCCATATCTAGTGTGAAAAGCAGTCTTAGGAATATCTTCATCCTTCACTCGGATCTGATGGTACCCAGACTTCAAATCAATCTTAGAGAATACCTTAACACCTCTCAGTTGGTCCATCAAATCATCAATCCGCGGCAACGGGTACTTATTCTTAATTGTTAACTTATTCAACTTGCGATAATCAACACATAATCTAGAACTTCTGTCCTTCTTTTTGACCAAGAGAACTGGTGCTCCCCAAGGTGATACACTCAGCCTAATCGTCTGTTTCTGCATTAGATCCTCAATCTGCTTCTTAAGCTCCATTAACTCTTTCGGCGCCATTCTATAAGGTGCTACAGATACTAGCTTAGCTCCAGGAATCAAATCTACAGCAAACTTCACCTCTCTACGTGGAGGTATTCCAGGAATATCCTCCGAAAAAATCTCATGGAATTCTCGTACTACTAGTATTGATTCGCTTTGCTCCACTTCTACATTCATAACTCCCAACAAACAAAATAAGATACTCCCTCCTCACCTAAGGATGTTTCTACTTGGCGAGTAGAAATTAATTCCACATAGCCTTGTTTCTCAGGAAAGATTAAACACCTCCGGCCACAATGAATTAGCACACGATTGGCAGTTAGCCAATCCATACCTAGGATTACATCTAACCCTGACATCAGGATACAAATAAGATTTACTTTGTACTTTCGTTTCTTAATTACTATGGAACACCTAACACAAATCGTCAAAGTCTTAATCGAACTTAAAGTAGGTGTCGATACTACCAATTCACATCCTAGATCGCTCATCGGTAACCCTAAGTTTCTCACACAAATATCCGCAATAAAAGAATGCATGGCTCCAAAATCAAACAACACAGAGAGAAGTACTTGCCACAGCCTCCATGGCGTGAGCCATTTGGTTCACGTCAACAGGAGGAGAAGGGTTTGCAACAGATTTTCTCGGTCTAGCCATCCTAATATATAGACTAGCTTAGATTACTAATGTTTAACATATTCAGCAATACCACCACATAGCTATATTCACAGATTTAGCTTACAGTAATATATTCATATTTAGTATATCATAACAATTTAATCAATTTAGCACTGAGCACAACGTCATATCAGCATTTCAAACAACATAGCAAACACATTTATCTCAGCAATCATTTACAATCGTAGCTTAACAACCTATTATTCACGTAGCATGAATCGCCTATAGCTCACCCAGTATCATATACCAAAATTTCCTACATCTGTCGTGTCTGAGAACTGAGGTGATCAAGCTCGTTCCCTCACAACTTGATGAATAGAAATTATGATATATGATTCACAGCTAAAACTTATATGTCTAATATGCACAACTGACGCCTAACAACCTCACCCCGTAAATTTACCTAGACCATGCTCTGATGCCACTAAAATGTCACGACCCCTTTTATAAGGAACCGAGAACATTGTTTCTACATTACATACTTATTTAAGATAAATAAATAATAGAGAATATAAGTATAAAATTCACTTCTCATTCAAAATAAAATAAAGTTTCTTACAACAAATATCCAATAGAACAACATGATATTACATTTAGTTCATAATGTTCACAATACCAAAATTATACTACGTAGCTCCCTCTACATGAGGTCTCAAAATATAAGAAAAAAGGGCTTTGATGCAATATTACTCGACTCCAGCTTCTAACATTTCTTCACTGGCCCCTCAGCATGTGAAGTAGATACAACACCTGCTACATCTGCTCACGTACCACCGTACGATCATCGCAGTACACATGCACACAACGACATAGAAAGAAATGCAAAGTGAGCTTACAAAAATAAACTAAAATCATACATATATATATATATTGATGTGGACATATGGAGTGAAGCCCAGGCTCAAACCCAAGTCCAAGACCAACCGTAGGCCCAAGCAGTCCAAGATCCATTACAAGGCTTAGGAGGGCCCATGATAAGAGCTAGATTAAGGAAAGCCCAAGAAGCTCTACAACACATGCTGAGCACCATGCTAGAAGCCCAACCCCAATGTGAGGCCTTTTCCTAGTGTGTCATATCTGGGAGAAACAAAATCATAGTGGTTAACCCCCAAAGCGGACAATATCATGCTAACCGGTGAACTGGGTGTATGTTATCAATTGGTATCAGAGCCTAGGCCGGAGCCGGTGGACCTTATCGGCGTATCCATGGCGGCTAAAGTGCCTTATCGATGCGTCCGTGACGGACTCTCTCGAAGAGGGAGGGGATGATGAGTCCCACATCGGTTGGGGGGAGTGACTTATCAGTCTTTAAATAGTTGTGGCGTCCTTCCTTCTAGCATGAGGCCTTTTCCTAGTGTGTCATATCTGGGAGAAACAAAACCATGACGGGTTAACCCCCAAAGCGGACAATATCATGCTAACCAGTGGATTGGGTGTATGTTATCAATTACCAAATGATGAGGATTTCCCTAAGCCTCTTAAATTTCAGACCTACTAGGACTAGGACATATCTTGAGCTACAAAACTCGAAAATGGGTGATTCAAAAATGAGAGGAATATTCACGTTGTGAACCTTAATTTTGACTTAAGAATCACTTAATTTGGATTTGTATAACGCAAGATACGGATAAAAGTTATTATGGGCTTAATTTGGGGTTTGTTTGGAAGAGAATGCTATGAACCTTCAAATTCAGAATCAGGAAAAAAAATAAAAATTGAAATTCATACCTTGTAAAGAGAATAAAAGGAAGGAAATATGATAGGGAAGGCGCCACAAACAAGGATGTTTGATAAGCCAACAAGATCATCACAAGAACGGATGAATTCTTGATAAGATTGGAGGTTGCATGGAAGAACCCTAGCAGAGAATAATTCTCACTATAATCTGATTTCAATCATGTATATCCTCCTCAACATTGGCTCGAATCATAGCTATTTCTAACTCCTTATGATATTCATCTACACTCCTACTACCTTGGGTAAGCCTTTGCATCCTATTATGCAACTCTCTATGGTAATGGGATGGCACATACCTCTTCCTCAAAACTCTTTTCAGCTCTTCCCAAGTCTCCAACATAGGCTCTCTATACCTCCTTCTTTCCTTTTTGAATTGATCCCACCATACTAAAGCATAATCAGTGAACTCTAAGGTGGCTAACTTAATCTTTCTCTCATCACTTAGGGTATGGCATGAAAAGATTTGTTTAACTTTCAACTCCCACTCCATATAGGCTTCAGGATCGCTCTTTCCCCTAAAAGGTGGTATATTCACTCGAAATCCCTCACTTCTGTCCACCCTAGGTTCCTCCTCATTTTCTCTCATTCTTCTCCTTTCTTGTCTCTCATCCCTTCTTCTATCTCCATTTTGTTCTTCCTCTCTATTTTGGTTTTGATTTTCTATATTATCAAGCCTCTCATAAATCTCTTCAATATGCTCCCTCATTATCTGATTCATCCTTTGAGTTAACGCATCTAGTAGCAACCTATGTTCTCTAGGAGGTGATTCCGCTCTTTCAGCCATACTTCTAATTTTATGATAAAATAAGATCCTCACCAAAGTGTTTCACTCTAAGTGTTTCACACAAGAGGCTTTTAAGCAAATGTATCTCTCTTGCCTTTTTCCACTCTTCCTCTAGCCTAAGGTTCTTACAAGCTTCTCTAATCAATTACCAAGAAGTAAAAGACAAGTGACTATCAAGAAAGGCTCTAAATTCATATTATGGCACCACACAAAGAAGTAGTAAAGAACAATTCTACTACCTAACAAACACAAAAAAAAAAAAAAAAGACAAGCACGCAAGGAATTATTTGGACAAAATTGAGACAAGAAAGAACAACACAAACAAAGGGAAGGGATTAAGAATAAAGGCACAAGATAACTAAGAATTTGAGTGACTTAGTTCCTTATAGGTCCTACACTTCAAAAGCTTAAGCACAAGCTTCAACTCTTCTAAAATTCAGCAAACCACACTTTTAAAGTCAATTGTAAGTTTCAGCCACACTACAAGCCACCAAACAACCACTTCACACTTGAATTTAGGTCTCAAACAATAAACTCAAACACTCTCTTTTTTTTTCTACTTTTTTTTAAAGACAATTTCATTTTTTTTAATTTAATTTTTTTTCCCAGCAAAACAGCCACAAAGAACTAAGTAGTTTGCAATCAACAAACTCTAATTTTCTCCTTTGCAAGTACCCAAATTCAGCATACAATTCCAACAACTTAAGTGTACAAATAGAATTTTAATTTCACCCACAAAGTTCCAAAACACAATCACAACTTGTAGTAATTAGAATACCTACTTGGTCGCCAAGTGAAGTATTAAAGCAAACACCTCATGAGCGCAATTTGCTATCTCCAATTCAGCCTCTTCCATAAGTGCAATTATTGTTCTCCTTGTTCCAAGTGCTGCACAAACTCAAACACAACCACAAACACACACAACCAGCAGCAAACACTTCTAATTTCAACTCAAAACTAGCCCTAGTTAACTAGCTTTGATACCAAATTATGACATTCACCCAGTCCACCGGCTAGCATGATATTGTCCGCTTTGGGTGCTAACCCCTCACGGTTTTGTTTCTCCCAGATATGACACACTAGGAAAAGGCCTCATGCTAGAAGGAAGGATGCCACAGCTATTTAAAGATTGATAAGTCACTCCCCCTAACCAATGTGGGACTCGTCATCCCCTCCCTCTTCGAGAGAGTCTGCCACGAACGCAACAATAAGACACTTAAGCCGCCACGGATACACTGATAAGGTCCACCGGCACCGGCCCAGGCTCTGATACCAAATGATAACATACACCCAGTCCACTGGTTAGCATGATATTGTCTGCTTTGGGGGTTAACCCCTCACGATTTTGTTTCTCCCAAATATGACACACTAGGAAAAGGCCTCACATTGGGGTTGGGCTTCTAGCATGGTGCTGAACATGTGTTGTAGAGCTTCTTGGGCCTTCCTTGATCTAGCTCTTATCATGGGCCCTTATAAGCCTTGTAATGGATCTTGGACTGCTTGGGCCTGCGGTTGGTCTTGGACTTGGGTTGGGCCTGGGCTTCACTCCTTATGTCCACATCATATATATATATATATATATATATATATATATATATATATATATAACAAAACATTACACATAGCAACAGCCTCATGCATTACCAGCCTGTAATGCACATCATGAAAAAAGTTTCCAACTGGTTTCACAGCCTAAGTAATCCAGAAGGAACTGAGCTGGTCTGGGAGCAACCCATTCCAGTATTTAGATCCAGACAGCATAGCACAACAGCTCAACATGAACTTACCATTACACGTCTACCTACCTAAACATGTAACTCGGCTCTATAATGATGCAAAACATATATCTCAGCATGATGCACACCGCCAAAATTATTTTAACAGCTCAGCTAAGGCAAGTTTATTATATATCAGCCAGAATCTCAGCATTTAAAATCAATTAACAGCAGTTACAGCTTAGAAAATAGCTTTTATTCAATAGATCTAACAAAATCATATTAAAACATCTTGAAATAGTATATTAAACCGTTCAAAACCTAGTTCATAGGTTAAAGTAAACTCCCCTTACCTTAGAACGATGATTCACACTAGATCTTCTGAATATTGCTTATTTTATAACAAGATTCACCGAAGATTCAGCTTTAGAACGAAGTTTCTCCTAAGAATACCATGAACTTCTATGAGAAAAAGAAGGAGAAGACAAACAAACGGTAAATCTAGCTTCAAACTTAAAGAAACTTACTTCAAATCCTTCAGAATAGATGTAGAATCTCAGATCTAGCAAGAAATCTAAGTTTAGGAGGGTTTAATATGAGAGAAAATGGTGGTATATGGCCTTAGAACCTTTGAGAACCTTAGATAGGGGTGAAGAAATGAAAATTTCATGTGAAGTCCCCTTTTTATAGAAATGTTCAAAAATTACTGTTCACCGCTGGAATTACTGTTCATAGCCAAAAACACTGTTCACCGTCTTACTGTTCATGCTAAAAACACTGTTCAGGGCACTATTCACACTGGAAATACTGTGCATGCGTACTGTACGCATATGTAACGTCAGTCATGACGTCAGGATTATGTCACTGATAACGTCAACAGTCACTGTACATACGCGATTTTTACTGTTCATACACGGTTTGTACTGTTCATAGGCGGTTTTACTGGTCATTCAACACTATTCATACGGTACTGTTCACTTTTTATATATAAATAATTCAAACTCCATCTAAATATATTCTAATATCAAATAATCCTTCAATTAACATTTAACAAGTATAAAATATTATAGATTACTCAATAATAAATCACATGCCTGACATTTTTCAAATCCCTTAGAGAAAAGGACATAACTAGGACTAGGAACACTCAAATTAAAAGAAGAAATTAGGGTTATTAAAAGAATAAATTAGGGTTTTAATGTATATCTTAAACCCTAGAAATTGGGGAGGACAGAATTGATTTGAGCAAAGAAGACAAACAAGAACAAGAACATAATTATGTAGTTGCAGACAGAATAAAATTGGGCTGTATTTTAGGAGATATGATATGAGTTAATTATGAACGAAATTTTAGGATTATCATGAAACTTTGCGTATTTTTAAACCCTAGGTCAGATTAAGGTTTCTCATTGAATTTTATATAAAAAAAAAGATTAAAAAAAAAGAAGTAACAAAAGATAGGCGCCACAAACCTAATTGGTTGATAAGCCTAAGTAGATCGCCATAAGAAGGTAAATTCTTGATAAGACCTAGAAGCAAGGAAAAACCCTAGCCTTGAAAGAAAACCTCACAGTTATGTATTTTTGTTCAATCTGAATTCTCCCTTTTCTATTCAATCCAAGTGGTTTTAGTACAATGCAAATTAAGAGTTTGCTTAATTAAAGTCAAACAAGAGAAAAACAAAAGCACCTTTAGTACAAGTAAACTAATATGGCCTAGTGGTCATTAAGAGTTTGCTAATGCTTCTTGGGCTTTCTTAGCTCTTGACCTTGTCATCGGCCCGCTTATATCTTCAAGTGGATCTTGGGCCTTCCTTGGTATGTGAGTTCTTCCTTGGGCTTGGGCCTGGACTTGGGCTTGGATATCCTCATCACTCTTAGAATCCTCATTGAACCATATATGCATAATTGAGTACTAGGAATACTTTGAGGATGGAAATTAATGTGTAGGCTCATTTTTAGAATCCTTTATGATTAGCTTGCAAACAAAATTAGTTTGACTCAATTTGGATATTGAATCATCAACTTACACTCTAATCATGTAAGTGTTTTAACTTTGGACTTTGTTGTAGCACAACAACCTTACCCTTGTTCTCTGGAAAACTATGAGTCCCTTAACTACATGGTAGCTAATTGAAATTATTTCTTACTGTTAGCTTTCCAAAAAGCTATCTTAAGCCCAATTAGGACACCATATCACTCAGTTACGCCTAGCTTGGAACATGTCATTACTTCACACACTTTAGTCAAATTCCAAGCACTTGAGATTGCAAGACCAATTGTAAAAATTGTTTGTCAGATACGATTGTCAACCCTGTTAAGAGAGATGCAAGTACATATCAAAGAAAACTAGAAGTAAAGTGTATTCTCCTCACCAAACTGAGTTATTCTCTAAGGTGAGGGGGAAGAATTTTCATATAACTCAGGTTAGGAATTGAGGGAATGGATAGTGACATATTTGATGAAACTATGAATATTTAGTATGGTTGAAAGCTCTTGAGAATTTCTCACTCTCTTGAGTTTATAAACATGTATTTGATATTAATATTGATATGTTTGCTTGTGTTGTTATGGTGCACATATGTGTGTAAAATTTTGTGATTTAATGCTAAGTTAAGTCAAATTTCATGGTAAGGTTTAGCTCTTAAACTTAATAAATACTCAAAGAGAATGGAAATTATCCTTTACAACATAGTACTAAGTACACCAAAACTAATTGACCGAACTGAGGTATAAATTAACATGTATATTCTATCGCCTAGAAAATCAAACCAAACTATGGTGGATAGAAACTCCTAGACACTTGATTCATGATAATTTAGAAAATGATATGACCTCTTGATTAGACTATTGCTTAGGCAATCTAATGAATCACTAAGTCCTATGACCTTAAACTTTATCCCTAAACTTAGCCTTAACCATATCTCCATCAGGTTTAAAAAGAAAAAACCTAACCATGCTTCTATTGAGTTTCCCTTTTATTAATTAATGCAAAAAAATAATTAAATAATAAACTTTAAATGATAATTCTCTTTATTTATATGTATTTTACTGGCATTTAAATTAAACACACACATGTGTGTCTCTATGTGTGTGTCAAAAGTTTGATTTGGAATGTTGGTGTATAATCTAAAGAATTTTTAAGAGACATTAAGTATACATCCGAAAGCTTAATGAAAGTGTCAATAATATGTACTCGGGATACTTGGAGATAGAGGATGTAAATACCTAGCCAATCATCATACTAAAATATACCCCTAATTCAATATAAACATCAAATCCATACTAAATCTTAATAGTTATTTGAATAGTTACGTTTCTCATAATACGATGAATTAATTATTATTCATAGAGGTAGAATGGATTGAATGGTCCTTAAAATACTTATAAGTAAGGTAGAGACTTATAATTTATCTTTGTCATGCAACAATTTCTACACCAATTTGCATAGAAAGGGAATTTCATCTTCTTGGTATCTCGTAAGCCTTGGTCACTTTGAGTAATTGTACTGCAATTAACTTGGTTCCAACAACATCTCTCCCCATTCTTAAACATGTGCCATCATAAACAACTTAAGAGAGTAAGAAAAAAATTGTTATAAATTAGAACAATAGACAACATTGATTTTGCTAAGCAAGCCATTTCAACTTTGTTTAAGAAGTAATAATTCCAAGAAGCCATTTTATTTTAAATTTTCTTCAAGACATAGTTGAAATATTTTTTTTTACTAGTTCATTAGGAAAATAGAAAAGTACTTCCCTAAGCTATATGCACTCATAAAATTAGTTAGGCTAGGCTAAGCTAAGCTTTGTATAAAAGGAAATATTTTAAATCTCTCACTATCATTTCCATAGAAACTATACAAACAAGTAGGGGTGAAATAGGTTAGGTTAGGCTAGGGTAAGCTTTGTATAAAAGGCCTAATATGTTTAATAATTTGGAAGCCTAAGCTTAGCTTATTACTTGTCATAGGCTTTTTATTAAGCCTAGTCTGGCCTTTTTAAAAGTCTGATTTGGCTTAAAGCCTTTTTAATGGCCTATTTCATATTAAAACATTCAATAGGTCATTAAACTTTCTTATAAATAGGTTATTATTAAACCATCTAAATAAGTACATCTTTTTAAAAGTCATAAGGATTATATCTAAATAAATTATTAAAAAAATGATTCAACATCTTGAATATGTATAATAAAATTACATATTCTTATTTATCACTTTCAAACCACATATTTAATTTAAATAAGTAAATCGCTACACATATTAAAAATACAATAAAATGAATATCAATTTATAAATTATTAAACAAATCTAGTAGCATAAAGTCTTATACATTAAATCAACAAACACAATATAACTAAATAAGCTTTAGACCTAAAATTATCAAAAGCAACAAACATAAATCTAAAATATACAAATAACAATATTTCTTTCATAGTAAATGTAATGCCCCGAATTTTGTAATATTAATTATTGATAATTATATAAATCTAAATGTATATTCATGTGTGTATTTTTAAATATATGTTGTGAGCCCTAGGAGGAATGACAAGAATTGTCACCTTCTCGCTGTAGCGAGAAACGTCTCGCTAGCGACAGAGCGACAGTTTAGAGTGCATTTCTAGGTGCAATCTCGCTGTAGTGACACTCCCTCACGCTGCAGCGAATATCTCACTGTAGCGAGAGTGTTACAACCAGAAAAGGATTTAAAGGGGTTAGGGTTTGGGGAGAGTTATTTCTCCTTCTCCCTTCGATTCTCTCATACCCCAAAGCCATTCGGGAGCTTGATTGAAGGTTGAATCCGTGTGAAGAATGCTTGGAGGTGAGTTTTAACGGTTAGGGTTTTCGTTTTTCCTTCCCTCTCTCTGTTCTTAGTGATTTTCGGGGTTCTCATGCAATTCTTCCATGTGTTTAGGCCGAAAACCGTGTGAAGAGCATTTCTGTAGTTGAGATTGGACGTGGGTCTTCAATCCAAAGTAAGGGGGGATTCTACCTACTCTTTTATGTGTGATTTGCTGTATTTTGTGGAATATTGTCATACGGCCGAGTAGAGGGTAGGAAATTGCTGTGAAATATGATGTGGGCCATGTGCCGTGATATGTGATATATTTGCTAGATGTTGTATGGTAGGTTGAGAGTTTGTATGCTGAGCATTGTGAATGAATATTGTGAAATATGGGCCCGAGAGCTGTGTAATATGATTGAGTATGCGCTATGTGCCGTGTGCTATGAAAATGAAATATGGGCCTTATACCGTGCAACTGTGAAATGAGGGCTATGTGCCGTTAAATGTAGGCTATGTGTCGTATACTGAATGTGTGTGACTGGGGCGTATTAGCGCCGTTATAATGTGTTGTGAATGGTTCAGCGATACATTGGGGGTGTGGAAGATGAGGACGGTAGAAATACCTTGGGGAAGAGGGAGTGGTGGTGACACCAACTGCGGAACGGGTGCACCACGGGCCACACACTCTCTTCCTAACTAGCCTTCTGATCTTTACTTTTACTGAGCGACTCGTGACTGCCCACGTGGTATTCGTGAGGCAGAGGTAATCGGTGACCATTCATGGTGAAAATCATTTATCACAATGCCACAGTGGGTGTGGTTGGCATGTATGCGCATGGGATGATTGTTAATTGTGTTGTCGAATGTGAAATGTTGTTAGTGCCATGTGTGCATTGATATTGAATGATAATGCTGCTTGTACTTGTATTTGTTTAATGTATTAGAAATGTGCTGAAGGTGAGACTCTATGCTTAATTGTGTGTTTTGGTAGTGTAGAGTACTCACCCTTACATTTATTTTTCAGGTAATCAAGACGATCAGCACCGGACTCAGTGAAAGGGTGGATGGAACTGCTATAGGACTTAAGATATTATTTTGGAAAACTGCTGTATTTGAATAAATCTTATAGCAACTGTTTGATATAATTTGTAACCCCTTTCTTTATTTGAAATGGTTGATGAAACTTGAACTAAAAATGAAAATTTTATTATCTCAAAAATTTGCGAAATTTCTTATTTATGAAAATTAAATTTAAGGTGTTACAGTAAATAAGAAGCAACAAATATGTCATCAGATTTTCAAGGAGATCTCTTTATATTGTTCATCAACCTTCAAAATAAAGAAAAATATTATTCGAATAAGAATACTTTAAAATAGTAATTACAAATATTTTTTAAAAATA
Organism: Abrus pulchellus subsp. cantoniensis; assembly: GCA_024086825.1. NCBI lineage: Eukaryota > Viridiplantae > Streptophyta > Magnoliopsida > Fabales > Fabaceae > Abrus > Abrus pulchellus. The sequence continues at coordinate 29,066,941 of CM044050.1, read as the reverse complement.
CTTTCAGAAGTTATTACCTTTGATTTTCTCATCAAATTATACTTGTGATGAAGCCAATCTCCACCGCAAATTAATGTTTCAATAGACTCCTATTTAAACGAGACCGATATTCATCAATAACTCTACCTCTAACATTAAACATAGACTTTAATGCCACCGTTGAGATTTAATATATTATTATATTATAGTTTTATATAAATTATTTAATATATTATTTTGAATTTTATGAATTTTAAATAAACTATTCTAATAGACATAATAGGCTTTTTTTTAAGTTCAAGTCTAACCTATTTAATTAATTAAGCTTTTTAAAAGCATATTAATTAAATAGATTAAGCCAGACTAGACTTTAAAAAGACTAAGTTGTAGGCCCCTGTTGGACAGCCTTTATTATGAATGATGCTTGAATGTTAAGTGATGAAATAGTTAAAAATATTTGGATATAATAATAAAAATTAAATGAAGTTTTAAGAAAACAAAATGTGGAGAAATCACATAGAAGATTTATAAGGATTAAAGTTCAAGGCTTTAGTTTTCTCTTATAACTATCTAGATGTAAGTGATTCAATTGTAAGCTTTTGTGTTAGTCTAATTATCAATCATCTAATTTATTATTACTACTACCTAATTATCATAGAATAATGATAATCTTCTTATCTAAATGTTATTCTAATGATCATAGATAATAACTAACAAGTAAACAAGAGAATTAAAATTTGTTAGACATGTTAAATCTAATTAATTGATTGGAAGTCTAAGAGATAGATTGATCCTTTTAACTCCTACACCCAAATTAATGGGATGAATGCTTATCAATTGATTAATAAATATTTATCCTTAAGCGGCCAATTCAAGAATAACAATAACATCGAAGAGACAATTATAATTAACACATAACATGAATATCATAGATCAAATTAGGGTTCAATAAGGGTTATTAAATCACAAGTATCCATATAAGCTCCAGAGTAAGAAATGTTTAGTTACATATAGTTATAACATTCAAAGAAGGAGAAACTAAACAAAAAAATCCATAATACTAAATAAAAATGAAAAAAAAAAAGAAACTTTGTGACTAATTTGCTTTTGGATAGTACCACTCTGTGATAAGGAACATCGCCTCTTTGAGATATTGTGGTAATACTCAGAATAGAGAATGGAGAAGGAGATGATGTTGATGATGAAAGTAGAGGAATTTTGGACGATGGCTTTGATGTGGATGAGACATGAAGGGAAAGAGAGAGATGAAGTCACCACAAGTAATTCAAAAGAAAGAATATATCTTTTAAAAACTCTAAAATTTTATTTTATTTGATGTTGCAAATGTCAAGTACAAGGGTGCTTCTATTGAGTACACCTTTAATAAAGAGTTCTCAACACTTGAGTAATAGACATAGTTCTTAATTAGAGCCTAGACAGGGAGTTTTTCAGCATGCCTTAGATAAAAACAATTTTATTCAACATAAAGTGTGCTAATTATGGCATGGTCATGTTGATTTAAGCAGGGGCGCACACATCTTATATCATTTACCAATTACATCCAAATTTTGTCCTTTTATGCAATTTTTTTTCATAATTTAGCTCGCTTTCATCAAGTTGCATTGTAATCACTTCCTATAACAAAAACAAGAAAAACTTAGTTATTTTAAGTGATAAAACACCAATTATAAAAATAAAATTGGTTATACAATTTATCAAACGCCCAAAATATTAGAAAGTTTTACACGTTGATGGTTAGTAACAATGTTTAAGTAAATAAATCTAAATCTTTCAAAGTTTACTTTCAAGCCAACTGGAACACAAAAGTCATCTAACCTATCAACTATTAGTTTGATTTTAGTATTAGAAGGCCTAAAAAAAGCAAGACATCATTAAAAAAAAAAAAAAAAGGATGAGAAAGACGTATGCCTCCCTAGAAATATTAATTAAGAGACAACTACAATTATTAACAAGCAAAATAGAGATGAGAATTTTTTTTCATGCATAAAACAAATAAATACGACAATAAGGATCTCCTTGATAAAACTCCCCGTTAAGAGTGAAATCATGAAGCTTAAATGAAATCCTAAGTGCGAAGATGACAGAAGAACAAACTCCCAATTTGATAAAACTAATGACGTTGAGGAAAATCTAAAGGATAGATTGAAAGAATTTTCAATTGATGCAACCTACAACTTATCAAGAAATATCTTCAAAGCTATTACCACTTTCTTTCTTTTCATCTTCCTTACATAATGCATCATGTCTTGGGCTAGAATGACATTCTCCAAAGTCTCTGGCCTTGGTAGAACCTGCCCAAGACTAGTCTAATAAATTTGTCAAGTAAAGGTCCTAGTCTATTTATAAGGACCTTTGTAACGATCTTATAAACCATATTACACAGGGTAATTAGTCTTAAGTCCTTCAAAGTGCATAGAGTTATCTACTTTGAAAATCAACACTATGATAGTTTCCAATTAGCTTAGTTCAACAAAATTCCTATTAAAAGCCTCACTCACCATATACCTCAAGTCGTTTCCAACCAAATGTCAATATTGTTTAAAGAAGAAGGGTTGAAACTTGTCTAGGCTAGGTGCCTTGATGAACTACATGCCTATAGCTACATGTCTAATTTTGTCTCTCGATACCAAGGCTAATAAGATAGTATCTCCATCTTCTTTTAGCTTAGGGATATGATTAAGCAACAATTTATTAAATTGACTAAAGTATTGGCTGAAAACAAGTTCTTGTAAAATTGAAGAGCTTCAACTTTAAGGATCTCTTCATCTAAAAAGAGACCATGCAACTTATTATTCTTGCTCTTGACTAGTGTTTAAATGTGGAAGAACTTACTGTTTCTATTCCCAAACTTATTCACTTTTCTCTAGAATTTTGGAACCATAACAACTGCTCCTGAAGGACATCATTATAATCTTGTTGAAGGGACTTTTCAAATATGATAAGACGTTTTGACTAGCCTCAATTTGGCGTTTCCTTTGAAAAATTGTTCTTGAAAACCTCTTTGATGAACGTAATGGTATCCTATCGAATAACAATAAGACCATTGACTACTCTATGATTGCTCTTACGTAAAACATCCTATACAAGGTTACCTTTTGGAATTAAAAAGTTTTGTTCTTCCTCATATTCACCTCACGTCAAAGAAGCATAAGGAAAAGATCTCAGTAAGACTAGTTTGCCACAAAAGTTTCTAAGAACTCAGTTCACCAAATGATAGCAACACATTTTATAACACGTTTTTTTTAACACACTTAATTATTAGTTAAATTTTATTTAAAACTGCAAAAATTATGTAAGTCTAAATTTTTTTAATTTTTAAATTAATGTTTTTCTTTTATATTTTTATAATTTTTAATAAATTTCAATCAATAATTAAAAGTATATTAAAAATATATATTAACAAATATGTTACTAGCATTCTTGTTCAAGTTTTTAACTGTTATACGACCCTCGTATCTCCTAACCCAACTATACTTACTATCGACGGAGATAATATCCAATACATTACAGTCAGAAACCAATTACACAAATTTTTTAACTCTACTGTTGTTAAAAGAACCTCCACAAATTTTTGGCAACCTTATAATTTCATTGAAATCTCCAAGAAGAGCCCACAACATAATGTACACAATTGATTGACACAAATAAGTTATGTTTACAAAACCTGATAAAGAAATTGGCTCAGAATATGCTCTCTAAATTAATAGTCTAGTTAAAAAATGTGAAATCAAATAATTTTTTAATAATTTAATTTTCATATGCAAATAAAATAGTTTGAAGATAAATATTTTTATTTTATTCTTTTATATTCATAAATTTATAAAAAAATATTTATAATAAATTTGATATTTTAATTAATTAAATTATTATCAAAATACGTTATAATTTTGACTATTATGTTAATTTATACATTAGTTTTCTCTGTTTAACATATTATAACATTTTTATAAACTATAAAATATTAAGATAATTTTATAGTATTTTTTAATAATTAAAAAGATTACAAAATTATACAAAAATTTTAAAAAGTGTGAATTCAAAAGACCAAGAAACATATAAATGAAATAAATGGAAATTTAATAAAAAAAAATTGACTACATGTTATAGTAGAGCTTATAATTAAAATAAAATATCAAGCAAAAAACTTTAAATACAAATATATATATATATGTATATTTATATATATTTAAATCAAATTGGTAAATAGTTATATCACTGTGAAGTTGTAATGCTATTTAAAAAAACTAAAAGAATTTACCAGAAATATGTAGACATTTTTTTGGGTAACAAAAATAAAATTAGTAATTATATGTCATATAACAGTGTATCATATAACAGTGTATAAAATTTATATTATAAAAACACCATAACTTATAAATACAAAAATATTTTAAAATATAAAACTTGATTTAGTTGTCATCACAAAAGATACAATATCTAAATAGTCATAACTACATAGTATATAAATATTTTTTTTCCTAAACTCACTCTAATGGTTAAAACAAACTAAATATAAATCTCTATAAGAGAATAATCAATATTTACTGTTTCTTTACTGTGTATTTTATATTTTATACAATAATTTACATAACAACAAACTAATAAATTAGTATATGAAATTTAAGTTCATGATTAGTACGAGAATCCAATAGCAATTAAATTATCTACAATATTATAAAAATATATATATCATTGAAATATTTCACATAAATATAAAATAAAATATAGTAATAATGTATAAGTACAGTAAAAGCATGTGGAACTATCACAAATAATGCCTTGGTGATGACAAATATTGATATATTTTTTGTTATTTAATTTAGCTCTAAAATAATGTTTTTCTTCTAAAATTTTGGTATATTTTTTCTGATATTTTCAAAATATTATATTTATTTTAATTACAACTATTTTATTTATAATTTATTTGATTATTTAATGTTATTTTATGATTAATCTTCATAACTGATCCTAATTTACTTTAATTAATAGCCTTTATTATATAATTAATTTTTCCCTCATCTGGGTCGATTTAGGGAACTAAAATCTTAATCCTAAATCAAACTTTCAAACTTTATTATTACAATGTAAAATACTAATCATATTTTATTAAAGAATTAAAGTATTAATCTAAATAAATCTAATTTTAATTTGTTTTATTTTATGAGAAAATTTTAAGATCTTTCTTAGCTTCGCCCTCCCATATTCCTTCGAGCCAATGACAGTCCCAAGAATCCATAATTTTTTAATTTTAATGTCAGCAAATGCTCACTAAAAATTCTAATAAAATATCAAATAATTTCTAAATATTCGGCTTAAGTATATATTCATAATTCTTCCTTCAATTTTAAGGGCCCTAAATAAATTTGAACTTACATGGCGGCTACAAAAATTCATGCCTAAGAGACCGTTAAATAGGATTTAAACGCATGCAGTCGAGTATTCAAGGCATCAAGAAGCAATTTTATTTATTAATTAAACCAAACCATTAACAAAATTCATAAAGAAATAAACATAAAGGAGTACATCCAATTCTAGAGGTTATGCCAGTTCTAGGAGTAAATCCCAATAATGAAACTAATCTTCAATCCATTAGTAGAATATTGACATATTGTGATGGTGATTGACACAAATCTGTCAAGTCTAATTACAATTTTGTTTGAATAATAGCAAGAAAGACGTACATGTAAAATATAAATATATATTAAAATATTTTTTTAATCTCCAATATAAACTTACAAGAATTTGCAAAATATTAAAGCTGTTTCACGTGGGCAAAATGATTTTGTGATACACATACATGCATGGATGCATAACCAAGAACTAAAACAGCACTTCTTCAATATTGTACCTGCCAGAACCATCCTTGAGTCAAGGAAGTTAAGTAAGCCTGAAGACTTAATGTGCTCTTCGATAATAATATCTGAAAGAATTCGAAGATTAGTTATGCAATGGTGTATCCAAATCTGTTCAAGAATCTGACGACGAGAGGAGAGCATTACACATATATATTGATGTTATAAATGGAAGCATATTTTCTCAGTAGCCGTTCTATCGTATACCACTCGGAACGATCAGATCCATCTTCATAACCAATTCGCGGCATGTGTATTGATGCTTTGCAGAATGATCAGATGTCAACTCGTCATAACAATGATATACATATTTAATCATTTAATAATCATATATGGATTTAAGTACTTTTCAACAAGAACTTATAGCTGAATGACCCATCCACGGTGTCCTAAGAATCTCACCAATATTTAATGCATTAATACTTGGAAATATTTTCTATGCTTTTCAAGAAAATGCTTTCCAATTCATAAATAGAAAGGGTAAAATGCATGAACACCCCTTCAACTTAGTAAATTCCACGTACAACCTCTCAACTGGACAAAAAAAGAAAAAAGCAGCAGCAGCTAAATGCAACGCAAGCTATAGCAATTGGGTTTGCCTTACAATATTCTTAACAATAACGAGAAATATAGAGATTACCCTACATTTTGAATTTTTGACACTTCTGCAGAAAAATTTCCTAGCTTTTCTCTTTTGCTTATACGGCTGATATAATACATGGTAGTAAATATGCAAGATAAAGATGAAGTAACAAAACAATTCAGTATTTAAATGCCTATGACGCCTCAACTTCACTCGCACCAATATGCTTTAGAATTAAAAAAGTAAAAGATCAGCGCATACATGTGCACAATCCCCAGCTACGGATGTAAGCAATGTGCAAAGAAAATAGCAAAATGATAAATTAACAAAGGAAATGGAAGATAAAAAAATCAAATTAAATAATTGTGGAACATGTTACCAGAATTTTGAGCAGCTGAGAACGCGGCCTTTGATAAGCAGCTTTCCAAGTGGGGAAGTGAGATTTCACTGCGAGGGACTTTGCGCCTTGGATTATAAGATTGAACCACAGCTAAAGCAACCATTTTGGGAGCATTTCCTTCCATATTTTGTTCATCACATCCATCAACAACTACTAGGGCACAAAATGAGGCATCAACCATATATTCACGTGTCAGAGATTAAACACAGGCAAGAGAAGCTCAGTAATTTTTACTAAAAGCTGTTTTGAATAGAAATAAGCTAATCCATTTTAGCTTATTTTTTGTTAAAAACAGTTCATAATTGAATTTGGAGAGAGCTTAAAAAAATGCAATTTTCCCCCAAAATATTCCCAGCTAAACATACCACTAATCTAGACACATCAATTAAATGTGGTCTATTGGTTAATGTCACAATTTTTAATATAATACTCGTCACTTAATTCATAATCTAACTGGCAGTAACAGAAATAAGCCCCACCGCACCTTTCAGAGGATACCCATTAATGATAGATACAGTATACTCCAGAAGACAGAAAGATAACACCTAGTCGGAAGACAAGTATTAGTTCTTTCTGAGGTCAATTGTTCATTAATGAAAATGACACCTCAAACACCTTAATGGAGTTATGACAACATAAAGAATAAGACAAACAGATTATATTTGCAAAAAAAAAAAAATGTGGAAAATGGCAATAAGTAATAACATCCCAAGAAGAAATAGTTTTAGTAGTTGGTAGTGTGGCGATGACATTGAAAGAGACAGTCCTATATAATAATTGAAATTATTTCTACCAAAAAGAGTTCAAGAAATTAACATTGCCCTTTATAGCCAGGTTAGTATTGTCGTATATTTGTTTGTATTATGAAGCATCTTGTATGCAGTCCATGTATGCCTAAATAATTAGTTTTTATCAGTGCTCACCATCGAGCTTTATAAGATGCAGATCACCAAGATGCAGATCCCCATGTTCAGAAGCCCTTTCATATGCGTCACCAATGGTAGAAGAAAGTTTGGCCAGTGCATCAAACATTCCACCATGGCCCCAATGTCCAGAGGTGTCAAGGCAGCTGCAAAACCAACTTACATGTTCACTGCTTATAATAAAATAAAAAACTTTTACAATATGGCCAGTTTTTGAATCATATGTTCACAGCCAACAGATGATTGCTTATGTAGACATTACTGGTAATAATTCAAGTACAAGATACTCAACAGTCATAATTTTGTCACTTAAACTGTTATATATTTGATTTGCTTAGGATTTCGGGGTAGAAAGGGATGAAACGGTATTTTGCTAACCTCAAGAACCAATCATACTTCCCCTCCATAGTAATGTAAGACTCATGCTAGTAACAATAAAAACTCTAGTTTTATTCAATAATAGTTTTAGGGGATGGGGATATTTGGAATGCCAGTTTAAGTAGAAGATTAGTCTGCTGCTGAGTTGTTCGTGGAAGGACCCAAAGCAAATCTGCAACCTAAGATGGCATAAACAATGCTGTTGAACCCCACAATCTCTCAGCAATACCCTCCTCTATCTGACTCAAAGGCTCTAGTGGGCTCATGTTGCCCATAAAACCTTCAAGGGTTGTAAAAGACTCAACCACGTAGAATGGAAGGCTTCAGCCAAGACTAACGAACAGTCCAAAGCAAGGGATGATGAAGACTCCTTATGATTTGATTGTGGAATTCTATGATTTCAGAGATGAGCTAAATTGCATCATTTTCACCACTCAGGAAATTGTGATAGTGCCAAATCTTTATGAAATAGTATATCTTTGCTTGTTACAAGTTGGAGAATAAAATTTTCAATACGAAGCACCAAACTCTTTTGGTGACCAATTACTATGCAATCTTAAATGGCTTGTGGATTGGGTTGGACCAATATTAGAATTTGAAGATGAAGTGCAGTGAGGATACTGTCATGTTGAAACAGTTCACCATTCGATATAGGATCCTATTCAATCTCAAATATTAGGCAAGGAGACACCCTGATTGGCCTCAACAAAATGGACCTCCATTGATGACATACCATCGAAGGAAGGGTCAGATAGGAAGTAAGGGAGAGGAAGGGGGTATGCAGGATCTTAAACTGCATAAGTGGCAAGAGGAGAGAGAAAAAAAAGATGTGTGCATCAGGCCAGGGGAGGGAATATTTGAGGGAATGGAAGGCGGAGAGGGAGCATAGGAATCATTTTGGGTATTCTGGAGGATGACAGTTGCCACAGGGTTATCAGAGAGGGCTGGGCTTTAAGATATTGACAGAGGAGGAGGAAAACGAAAAAGAGACAACGGGTTGTGTTTTCACTGCAATGAGAAGTTTACCCCAGGCCATATTTGCCGGAACAAGCAACTCCATGTGATTTTGCTCGGAGAGGAGGAGGAGAACCAATGGAGGATGAAGGTGCAGAAGAAGTGAATCTTCAGCTGAATGTTAGTAGCATTGCCGAAATGACCTCAAAGAATTCATTGAGGCTATGAGATATTATAGCAGAGAAAAAGGTCATCGCAAATGGTGGATTCAGGGACTAATCCAGGTTACAAATAGACAACTAAAAAGAAAATAAATGCAAACAATAAGATAGATATCAGAAAATTGGTGACAACCCTATGGCAACAGCCACCCTCCAGAATACACAAAATGATTCCTATGCTCCCTCCCCACCCTCTATTCCCTCAAATATTCCCTCCCCTTGCCTAATGCTCACATCTCTCTTTTCTCTCTCCTCTTGCCACATATGCAGTTTGTTAAAATCCTGCATACCCCCTTCCTCCCCGTTACTTCCTATCATACCCTTCCTCCGATGGTATGTCTTCAATGGAGGCCCATCTTGTTGAGGCCTATCAATACTCCCCCCAATAAGCTGCACCTTGTCTTCAAGGTGAAATTTGGAAAAAACTGCCTGAATCAATTCAAATTCGTCCATTGTCCTCCTTGGGTAAGCCAGCCCATTTTATAAGTACCTCCCAGGTTCCATTTAACAACTTCCGAGTTGCTTGCACAGCTTCAAGTTCAACTTGTAATTCCAGCTCCTCTGTTAAGAAAGGTGGAAGTTCTTGACTAGGTTGACTAGTTGGAGGAGCCCTTTTGAGTTGTGACATATGAAAAACTGGATGTAACCGTGATGTCTCTGGTAATAGGAGTTTATAAGCAACCACACCAATCTTTTCCAAGACCTTGAATGGCCCATAGAACCTAGGACTGAGCTTTTCATTCACACGTTTTGCCAATGATCTCAATTTATAGGGTTGGACCTTTAAGTAAGCCATGTCACCCACCTGAAATTCCACCTCCCGCCTGCCCCTATCAGCTTGTTCCTTCATCCACATTTGGGCTTTTATCAAATTCTGCTTTATCTCCCCTAAAATACTGTCCCTTACTAATAATAGCTGGTCAACCTCATCTACCATAGTGCTGTCTTGGTGGTAAGGAATAATATTAGGGAGATCACAACCATAAAGTGCCTTAAAAGGACTCATTTTTATAGAAGCAATTTTTATAGAAGCGTTGAATAAAGAATTAACCAAAACTCTCCCCATGACAACCACTTCACCCATTCTCTCGGGTAGTTACCTACAAAGCACCTTAAATAGGCTTCAATGGTTCAATTGGTTACTTCCGTTTGGCCGTTGGTTTGAGGATGGTATGCAGAGCTAAATTTCAGTTTGGTAACCGACAAGCAAACTATCGGATACAATGAAATTAGGAAAACCATGCAACCTAACAATTTCCTTCACAAAGACAGCAGCTACCTCTTTAGCCGAGTATGGATGAAGCAAATGTATGAAATGAGCATACTTACTTAACCTATTCACAATGATTATGATGGTGTCAACCCCTTAGTCTTGGGTAATCCACCAATAAAGTCCATGGAGATCTCTTCCCACATGTGGTTTGGAATAGGTAATGGTTGGAGTAATCCAGCAGATTTAAGTGTTTGAGACTTCGTTTTATTGACAAACCTGACAAGCAAATACAAACTTCTCCACATCTTGCTTCATACTATTCCAATAAAATGCAATGGCTAACCTTTTGTAGGTCCTTGTAACCCCTGAATGACCACCCTAGGGTGATGCATGAAACTCAGCTAATAAGAGTGGAATTCTAGAAGTCCTAGGTAGCACTAACCGCTTTTTGAACCAAAGGCAGCCCTTAGAAACTGAGTAATGTGGGTGGGAATGTGGATTGAGTACAATTTGCTGCATAATCATACGTAGTTGCTCATCCCCAAAAATTTCCTCAGCCAACTCTACCAAATCTGAGTTGGTGACCATAGGTATGGCATTGCAGTGCATTACTCTAGATAAAGCATCAGCTGCTTTATTTTCTAAACCGGCCTTGTATAGGATTTCAAAGTCGAAACCCAACAACTTAGTCACCCACTTTAACTGCTCTCCCACCAAGACCCTTTGTTCCAAAAGAAATTTCAAACTCCGCTGATCTGTTTTGATAATAAAATGCTGACCTAGCAAATATTGGCACCATTGCACAGCAAACACTATTGCCATGAGCTCCTGTTCATACACTGACTTCACCTTGTTTCTGTCTGAAAGGGCTTGGCTGATAAAGGCCAATGGTCTACCTTGCTACATTAGGACTGCCCCAATACCATAACCAGAGGCACCAGTCTCTATCACAAAAGGTAGCTCGAATTGTGGCATAGCCAATGTTGGCAAACCCTCCATTGCCGATTTCAGTTGCTCAAAAGCGTTTTGTGCTTCCTCCGACTACTTGAAACTATTCTTTTTTAAGAGTTGCGTAAGCAGTTTAGCAATGCTCCCATAATTGCGTACAAAACGGCAATAGTAACATGTCAAACCCAAGAATCCCCTTAAACCTTTAAGATCTTTAGGAATAGGCCAATTTTTCATTGCTGCAACCTTTGTTGGATCTGCTGAAATGCCCACTGCTGAAATGATATACCCAAGGTACCCCAACTATTTTTCTCCAAAACTACACTTCTTACTATTGACCCACAGCTCATGACTACACAACAGTTGGAAAACTACACGCAAATGGTCAATATGTGAAAAGCAATCAGGGCTGTATACTAGGATATCGTCAAAAAATATCAACACGAATTTACATAGATAAGGTCTAAAAATTTAGTTCATGAGAGCTTGGAATGTTGAAGGGGCATTTGATAACCCAAACGGCATTACCAAATATTCTTAGTGCCCTTCATGTGTCCAAAAGGCGGTTTTATGAATATCTTCCTTCTTCATGCTAGTGATATCCAAATTTAAGATCTAGTTTAGAGAAGATAGTTGCCCCTCCTAGCTCATCCAATAATTCCTCAATTACTGGAATAGGAAATTTATTTGGAATAGTAATATTGTTAAGAGCTCGGTAGTCCACACAGAAATGCCAACTTCCATCTTTTTTCTTTACAAAATCAGGGGACTAGAGTATGGGCTGGTGCTGGGTCTGATCAGCCCTGCAGCTAACATATCTTTAACAAACTTTTCAATCTCCTCCTTGTGTCTATGTGGGTGTCAATAAGGACAGATATTAGGAATTTGTACTCCTTCTTTAGAATAATAACATGGTCACAATCTCTTTTCGGTGGCAGGGAAGTATTTTCCTTGAATATGTCCCCAAACTCCTTTAAAAGATTTTTTAACTCTTTCAGGACTCCTTCCGTAATCTGAGTTGATGCCTCCATGCATACTATATTCATCATTCCCAACTCCACATAGTAAGCTTCTGCCTCATTTCTCAAATCCTTCCTTATAGTCTTTAACGATGCACTATACGGAATAAGGCTACACCACCCCTCATCTCTATGATTTGCCCATCTTTCTGCACCTCAATTAGGTGCTGTCTAAGGTTTGCACTGAACTTGCCCAGACTTTTGAGCCATTCATAACCAAGGATGACATCCACACCTACCAAATCGAACAAGAAAAAATCCTTAACCACCTTCAAATTTGGTAGTTCTAGTTCAACCCCTCTACAAACCCCCTGACTATATGTGGCAAGAGGAGAGAGAAAAGAGAGATGTGCACATCAGGCCAAGGGAGGGAATATTTGAGGGAATGAAAGGCGGGGAGGAAGCATAAGAATCATTTTGGATATTCTGGAGAGTGGTTGTTGCCACAGGATTATCACCAATTCTCTGATATCTATCTTATTGTTTGCATTTATTTCCTTTTCAGTTGTCTATTTGTAACCTAGGTTAGTCCCTGAATTTTGTTTTAGTTCAATAACAAGAGCAGTACCTATCACACTCTCAGATATTCTACGTTGTCTGAGCAAAAGAGAGTTCCAGGGCAGTTATGTTGGATGAAAAATAAAAATTAAAGGAATCCTCATCATCCACATGTCAAACTATGAGTCATTTTTCTCAAGCAATATTATCAATAGCAGATGACAAGTCATGAGAGACAGCCAAAAAACTGTCATAAAATTATGATGAGTTATGCCAGACATAATAAAATATATAAAAAAATACTATGAATCGTACGAAATGAAGTAAATAAATTAATACAACTTTTGTAGCCTAAGTCTCAACTCAAGCATAATTTAATATAAAATAAAAAAGTTATCAAATGTCAAGTTAATAAAACAAAATGATAGAAAATAATAAAAACATAAAAATTAATTCTTTAGTCCTTCTCCTCAACTCCAATATAATCATCTTTTTTTCATCTACTAAGGCATATCTTTTTCCTCTTTTCCCGCAAATTCTTGAATATTAATTTCCAATTCATCTTTTGTCCCCTCCGACCTTTCTTCATCCTCTAGTTTTTCATCATCATCATTATCTTCAATCATCATTTTCCCTTTTCTTTTTGTTATTGAACATGACATTATCTTGGAAACTTTTGCAACTTTAATAATAAAATTACTTTATGGATTCATTTATTTCGTAAAATGAATCCTAGTATATGTTATAGACTCTCTAACTCTAGAAGCTTCAAAAACAATTGCCCAATTTAAAGTGTCATCATTATAAAAAATTAAGTCATTTCCAGCATCCTTATCATTTATCTCTCCAACCAACCACTCATTATAGTCATCAATGTCAATGAGTGTGATTGGATCAATTACATCTTTAAAATTGATATTTTGTTTGAGTTGCTAGTTATATTTCACATAAATTAAGTCATACAATTTTTAATGATCAAGTTTATTTATCTTCTTTGAATGAATATACAATCTAAGTGTAATTAAAAAAATATTGATTAGTTTCTTTCAAATTTCTAGAAAAAAGTACTAGATTTGAGAAATGAAAAATTACTTGCTCAAATATATTTGAGTTGCATTCACATCTGGATGCACTACATTTAAAGCTCAAAATCTTATAGTTAGTTGCTGCAAATTTGGAGTTGAATGACTATACATTCTCCAACATTGAGCTATAAAATCAAAGATAAATTATAACTTTAAAGATTTTAAATATAAATTAACTTGAAATTAAAATGTTAAAGTCTTTGATAAGCAATGCTTTTTCTTTGTGATTTTGCAAAGTTGAATACAAAGAGATCACCACCACTCTTACAAATTGGTAGTTCAAGTAATATGCTTTGTTGCACATACCAACTTGGAAACAACCTCTTAAAACAATCATATAACCCATTTCTAATCTCCAAATCAAACTATATTTATAAAGATTGTCATAAAAGAACTTCGGATTTAAAATGTGATCTTGACACGACACTTAAAAATTCATTTATTAATCTTAACCTTAAGGTCTCAAGATAAAGCAGTAGCTTGCTTAATAATCATAGTATAGTTTAAATGTCAATACTCCTTGTGTTTTCACTGATCCATGTGTTCTCATAATAATCTTGGTTCATAAATAGAGTGTCAATTCACCTACCCATAAATTCATGTACGTTATGTATGCCATCACACACAATAGACCACTAGTACCAAAATGTCCTTTTTGAAGTTCATCATTTTAAAACTCAGAATCAACTATGTGCATTCAAATCAAAACAAATACAACCAATAGATCCAAAGCATAAATCAAGCATTCAGAATTTCAAGGTTAACGGAATCATAACCCATTCATCCCAATTTTCCTTACTAGCTACTTGAAAACATTTCCTCCCCTTACCAGTTTTTGGTGTGATTATTGATATTTGTTGAATGTGACGAAGTGTCTAAGTGGTCCCTATATGAGAGATCATATACATGTAACAAGTTAGGGGTACCAACTATCAACATCCTCTAACTAAACTCAGCCAAAACAGAGTATGTGACTAAGTGTTTATTCTCCTAAGGTTCAGAATTTTGACAATTGTTACACTTACCAATTTAGGTGTAACCGAGAGCAATGTTGTTCAATTTGGGCATGGAATAGCTTCTAGAAAAGCTACAACTGCAAGGAATACCATCGATTAGTTATCCTGCATATTTGCAGTTAGAATTTCTTCCTAAAGTAGCAATCAAGTGACTGCTTTGCAAAAGGGGTCCAAAATTGTGCTATGTAAGATGTTTTGTGCATAACTAATTAAGTTGTGATCCAAATCAAGCCCAGCCAATTTTGTTTGAAAGCTAAGAGCCTAAGACAGAGGATTCTAAAAATGTGTTCAGGCAAATTTTTTGGAGTGTAAATTGGTCGCAGCACTGACGTTTTCGCAGACTGTGTCTACTGTTTTCTGAAGTGAAACCTTCACTTGTCCAGGCTTTCTGACTTAGCAAATGGAATCCAAAATGGACTCAAGATAGCTTGGTGGAAAGTTAAGATTACCTAGAATACAGGGTTGAGGTTAGAAAAATCATTCCACGTGTACATTTTTCCTGAATTTGAAGGAAAGTTGCTGTTATGACCTGCAGAATTTTAACTTTTTCCAGAATTTGAGGGAAATTTGGGTTATTTTCTGATAGGAACTGATTGTATTATAGAATTTAAAGAATAAACGCAGGGAATAACCCTGGTAGTACAAACAAATAGAATTAGATAGCAGAAAGCAAACTAAAAGAATGAGATTCCTCCTATGGCAGCAGCCACTGTGAATAACCTCCTTGATAATCCCTGCCTCTGCCCTCTGTCCAGCCTCCATATATTCCCTCTCCTCAGCTGCCTCTCTCCTCCCTCTTTCCTTCCACGTATGCTAATTTGTTAGACTGTTAGAATCTGGCCTAACGGTCTCCTTGCTCAACTTTCCTTTTTTATCCCTCCTTTGATATGTCTTTAATGGGGGTCCATTTGGCTTAGACCCAACATTTTCCAGCAAGATCCAGCACTTTCCAACAAGACCCACCTCTGTTTGGGTCCTTCTGCAACGTGCTTAGGCAATTCTCAACAATACCCAACCCTTGTTTGGCCTATTTTTTGGAAATTTTTTTATTTTACTGTTATTGATGCGTGTTATAAGTACCTAAACTCTCAACTTTTGATTATTAATTATGAATATTTTAAATTGAGTATTATTTTTTATTTTTCAGCACATATATATTTTTAGTTTAATCTATGTTAAGGGTACCTTAAAGCTTTAAAAAGCAGTCATCCCACTATCCTACTATAGCTTTTTGAGGTTGGCCACTCTGTGGCTGTGCCACTATTTGGGATTGACTACTGTAGTCTAAAAATAGTACTATTTACAACAACGCTCAACAATAGCACAACTACAAAATGCTTACAAAAGCCTCCTTCAAATTGGTAACAATCAAGAAAACAAGAAAAGAATCTACAGTTCTATTACCAAATGTCCAAATGTTACAAAGAATGTTACCACATGGAAGAAAGGTGCAACAGAAATTTAATTTCATAATTGTAGTTATTAAAAGCTTGGTGCATCAATCAAAAGCTAGGGTTGGGCAAATAGAAAAAAGCTGACCTGAATATTATAGCAGGTTCAGATGAACAAACATTTGATGGAGCTGTACAATCTCCATACACAAAATGAACAGACCCAGTAGCTGATGTAATATCACCATCTGGTGGGCTTATAGGATCTTCTACAGATAATGACTGGTATCCAAGTGCTTTCCATTTAGACAGCTTTGTCTCTGCCTTCTTCCTTGCAGACTCAAGTTTTAGACTCCTTTCCTCATCTAAGTTTCTTCTGCCCTTCAAGTCCATGGTTGAATCACAATTTGATTTAGACACTTGCTCAAACTTTTTAACCCAAGAAAGATATGAAGCCTCATCAAGACCAAGATCACAAGAGAGAGAAGCAGAATCTCCTTCCTTAACATCATATCCTTTTAGAATGCTTCTTGGATTGACCTCAAATTTCCTTTCATCCTTGTCAAATATTTGTTCATCATGCATAGCTATCACCTTGTCAGCCATAGCATTAATTTCTCGAAAGTCCATGTCCATACATTTTCCCTCATTGATCTCAGTGGGATCAAACAAATGTAACCCAAATATGATGGATTTCAAATCACCAGTTCCGGCTTCAGATTGTTCCTTATCTTCATGTTCCAGAATATTATCACCTGTAACATTGAGGCTCAGCCGCAATTTTCTCTCTGCCCTCCGCATAATTACCTACAGTGTAACATGGGAGTTCCCAGAGCCTATGTAAATACCCTCCATGATCAAAGAATAAAAGAAATATAACAAACAGAAACATACTTCCTCCACTGTACATTCTGTAACAAGGTTTATACACAATACATGGTTCATCTGGCCAATTCTATGTGCTCTTTGTAAAGCTTGCTTGTCAACCTGAGGGTTCCAATCTTGCTCGAAGAATATAACCTATAGGATGCCATACCATATAGAGTAAATTCCCAATATGTTCTAAAGTTAGAATGCTCAAATCAGCCTGTTGAAGAAATGGAAGTCCAATTTCTATGGATTTTATTATCAAATTAAAAAGTTAATTCTTATACTCCCCTAATTAATTCTGGAGGGTTTCTAATCATGCAAATATGTATCACGTAATTTATTTTATTTGGCATATAATGCTTTTTTTTAACTTGCCAAGAGTTTGAGTTAAAGACTTTTCCTAATAAGGGAGTTGAGCATCGTTGGGCAATGAATGAGTCAAGTATATAAGACAGCTATGAGAAGGTTGATGGACCCTTGGAGGCAAAAGCTTGAAAAGTTCTAGTGGAGTTTGCCAAGGGTTTCCTAATTGAAGGGGAGTGCTAGACTGCTAGTTGCCTACTTTGTTAATGGATTATGTGATGTATGTTGAGAAAAGAATGAGAGCATGTGAATGAATCTGTGTCTTAAGTTATACACTGGAGCACATATTTATACTGTGTCATTAATACAAGAGTGATTACAACTAAATACAAGAATATACAGTTATCTAATAAACATAATTGCAATAATAAAGCTTCCCTATTCTATTACGATATATATTTCCAAAAAAGTATTTTGTTTTTCTTCATATTCTGTCAAAGGTTTTCCAGTTGTAACAAGCTGAACCTTTTGTAAGGTTTGTTAAGAACATAGAACTCTATAATGGAAGTTTTATTAATTAACTTGACAATAAAACCAAGCGTGATTAATAGGGGATTTACATGATTAAATGACAGGAAATTATTTGACAGAAACACAATTGCATGCCCCTGCCTCCAATCTAAAGATAAGTGTGGAACAGCAGCACTGTCTGCTTCAGCCTACAATCTCTCTGATACAACCGACTCAGAATTGAAAATGAAAGTAAAATCTTTATTTAGATTGAGAAGAATTAACATATCCATACTACAAGAGATTCTGGTCCCTCCTCCTACTAAACAATTCTTCTGCAAAATACCCCCTCTAGACATATCCAGAATGAACACCTGTGGACCCCATAGATTGCCACATATAGATGCAAAAGACGTATGCAACCCTAGAAACAAACAGATGGAAACCTTAAAAAGAATCTGATAGGTTCACAACGGAGTACCATAAAAAGAGATGAAAGGGAATAGGCAGGAAATTGAATAAATAGCCATTAAGTGGGTATGCCCAACTGTAATTGTTGTATTAGTCACTGTTATAAATAAGCATATAAGGATTAGTGAGTATGATTTTATAATTGATCATTGGAAAGGTTGTGAGAGTGGAGTTCTCTCAAATACCTCTGGTAGTAATCAATGTAACACAATATTGTTAATCTCATATAGTAGCAAATAGCATCTGACCCCTAAAACAATATTACAAAATAGCGTATAGCAGGATGTCATATTTAAAAATTTATAATATGCATATATAATATGTTATGTACACAGATTTAATATAAATGCTCAAGAAATTCTCAAGATTGGATAATCATCATTCCAAGTAACAGTGTAAAAGTGGAAAACACTATAGCATGGGTGTTATATTAAACAAAAAAATGCTAAACAAAGCTTGAACCGCAAAACAGATCTTGAAATGCAAAGCAAGAGTGATCAGTGAACAGTAAAACAAAGCTAGAACAGAAAAGCAGAACAGAAGGCAGAAAAGCTTATTTCTCCAGTGAAATGGAGTGAGTATCCGGAAAAGCTGATTTTTATGGTGAACAAAAAAGCTGATTTCTCCGGCAAAATGGAGCTGGTGAGCCTCTGGACTAGCTGATTTTTCTGACAAAATGAAAGCCAGTGAGGAGGGTAGAAACCACTATGTTGAGGTCCCGAATTTTCATGCAAAGAGGAAGAATGTGGAGGAAAATGAAATTCAATTTTATGATATATATGTTTTATAAAGAGTAAATGACCTTTCTACCCTTAAAAATAACCAAAACAGTGTGTTTTAAAACAAACAGAAAAGGGTTTCTTCCTTTCCCCAAAATCATGAAATAGCACCCACGACTTTGTTCTGGCTGCAAACCACCCGCAACCGCCAAAGCATGGTGGCCTACAGCTGCTCTGTGCTGCAACAGGATGATACCGCCACTATAGCACACTATTAACAACTATGGTATAACATTTTCACCTAAATTCTGAATCACTATCTACATGGTACTCGTTTGGGAATTAGGGTTTTCTCAATAAAAATTCAAGAACTCTTCTGTACGTCTGTACCAGTTCTATCAGAATGATCATTTTATATATACCAAAATCAAGAAACAAGAAAACTAATAAATAAGTAATTAGGTTCCAATTTGAAGAATGTTGAAAGATGGACAAAACTCACAGTATCAGCAGCCACAAGATTCAAACCAACTCCCCCAGCTCTTGTGGAGATCATAAAAACAAAAGCTCCATTTTGGTTAGCTTCAGAATTCAAGCCCATATTAGCTAATGGGCTACTAAAACTTCTTATAGCAGCAAAGCGCTCCTCAGCCCTAATTGATCCATCAAGACGCTCATAAGAATACTTCCGCAACTCCAGAAAATCCTACATTACAATAAAATGTATTTCATCAATATATTCGCTTAACTACTATAAGGTATTCAACACAGGTAGAAAAATCTTACCTGCAAAATGTCAAGTGTATGAGTCATCTGAGCAAAAAGGAGGACACGATGTCCAGAATAATGAAGCTTCTCAAGAAGTTGGTCCAAAATCAGCAGTTTACCACTAGCCTAATAGAGCAAAATGAGATAGCAATGTGGCAAGCAAAATTATAGCACAAGAGAAAGGTGTATATTTATGTAAATAGAATCCTGTGGCTGTAATAATTATTAATTTTTGTCTCTTTCAGAAACAAACTAGCTATAATCTAATGCTCTATTTGGATGAGCAGTGAAATATGGAAGGAAAAAAATGAGAGAAAGAAAAAGAAGGAATGTAAAAAAAAAGGAAATAAGTACAAAAAATATGTTGTTTGAATAAATAGAAATAAGAAGGAATGACATGGAGACATTTCTCTCTAATTGTTTGGAACTTTGGATGACTGGAAGAGAGAGTGAAAAATAAATAAATGGTATGGTTTTTTTTATACTAAGAAATTAAAAAAATTAAAGAACTTTAAAAATGAAATTTTCATATTATTCTTTCCCTTCACTTTTCCATCATTTTCCCCTCCAAAATGGGAATGCAACACTAACAACCAATTTAGACTACAAGATCAAACAAAAATAAACTTGATAGCAACCATGTGACTTAAAGGGTGGTAAGGATGAGTCCCAATTTATCATATATAAAAATAAGGGTAGGTACCTGAACTAGATGTTCACCTTCTTCATAAGGTTCAGGCTCAATACCAGGAAAGAGATAAGGATGGCTGCATGCTTTTCTTAGCTGTAACACCTTAAAAATTGAATAATATTTACCATTACCTTTAATGTGAAAGGAACAAATAACAAAAGCACAACAATATGGAGTTGAAACAGAAAAGCAGAAATCAAATACAAACACAATCAACATGGTTAAATATATGTAATTATAGTAATAAGGCAAGTTATCTTTGTAATTATGTTAATTAGGTAACTGAATATTTTGCAAATATTCTATAATTATTTCTATTATCAATATAAATATATGCTCCATTGCATAGTTGAAACACACCGATTCATCCACATGTTCTCTCACTTTTCTCTCATTCAACAAACCTAATGAAGAACAAAATGCAATCCCGAAATAGTCAGGAACCACTTCATATGTTTCACAGGATTACTCAGTCATGCTCAAGTCAAATTCAATAGAATACACCTTACAAAAAATTATGAGTTTAATTTATATTCAACAAAAGAATAATATACTTAATAGATTGTATTGATAATTATTTTTATTTAATAGAAGACACTGCATAAAATTATCTGTCAGCTAAGGTATTTGCACAAACATCAAGTGCATATTTGGATTTGATTATTTTGAGAGAGAAAATTGTTTTTTTATTTTAATAAGCCTTTGTAAGAAGCTGACAAAAGAAATGACTATTTTTCAGAAACAGGTTAAACAAATTTTGGACCAAGTGAACCACTATATAGCCTCAATTTGCATTTGACTACATAACCCTTTATTAAAATACATGAAGGTAGCATTTGAAAGAGCTTATTTGAGCTTATGGAAGTAGCTTATGACCTTCCTATAAACTCATTTTGACTTATTAGAATAAGTTTCATGATCAAACTTATGAATAAGCTCTCATTGATAAAAACTTATTGAATAAGTGCTTAATTAAGTTATTTATCCAAATGCACCCAAAATATCATCACTGTATTAATGCTCTCATTCCATTTCATGAAGATATCAAGATAAAATTGAAAAAACAATGATAATTAATAATTTCTTCATTTTCTAAAACCTTAAAAAAATTGAAAGAAAGCATTTTTATAAAATGATAGTTAATTTGAAATGAAAGGAGTATCATATATGAAATCAGTTTAGCATCCACCTCCAAGAATATTTATAGTGAAACTAGAGAATTTGCTAAAAGTCACTATAAGAAAAACAGAAAACTAGAGTTAGACTAACAATATTCTGTAGTGATTGATGATTTGAAGTTCCAGAAGAAAGTGCAAGTAACTTAGGAAGTTCCTTCCTCAATATTGACATGTAAACCTTTTTCTGCAGGCTGACAAGGGGTACTAACCTGTCATGGGATAGAATTTAAATATTCAATACAACTTCTTTGCATCTTCGCATAAAAAATTACAGATCAAATTGCAGTAAAATGGTTCAAGATAGCTATGTAAAAGTAGATACAACGTACACAGTTGTCTCAGTGAGAGGAGGCAGAACTAAACTTCCAGAGTCCATAAGCTTTGATTTGGTACGTCGAAGCATAAAGGCTCCCAGTACATTTCTTAGAATTTTAAGTTGCTCCTTTACCGTTGGAGCATCAAGAACTGTTTAGAAACAAAAGTACAACGATTAGAAAAGGATGAAAAAAGTTAATTTTATTTTCATTGGATAAATCTGTTTCTGCATTGTCACAGGGTAATCAATTGGATCACAAACTTTCTTTGGTTCTCTTCTAACATGATTGAAAAAAGAATGCACGAACCTAACAAGGAAATTAGAAAATTTCTTAATCCTTTAAACAATTTATATTACTAATTGTGGTTCACGTTAAACATTAGAGACTCAGATTCTATAAGTGTGCAGCAAACTTTTAGAAGAACCAAAACAATTCAAAATCCAGTGATGCTAAATTGAATGAGAATGACCTGATGCATGATTACTGATGTCCTTAAATGTAGAAAGGAACTGATCCAGTGTACCAAAGACAGAAGGCATGCAAAAATACATCAACGCCCACAATTCAGAAAGGTTGTTTTGAATGGGCGTGCCAGTCATCAACAACCGTCTTGGCATTATATACCGATCTTTGAGAAATTTAAATAAAACCTGTTAAAGTGAACATTAAATAAAACCTGTTAAAGTTCCAGAAATTTTAACAACCAGAACCAATAATCTCACAAGGTGAATGATTAAATTATTTTTAAGTTTTTAACATAGAACTGTCTGAAATTTATGGTTACATCTTCTGAGCCTAAACAGCTGATAACATTAAATAGATTATATATTTTTGTAAATGCTGATCATTTTTTTATAGTGTTGCTTCGGTTATGTCACCTTTTCAATTTATTTACAAATTTATCATAAAACATTCTCAAAAGATAAGAAAAGTTTGCCTGGTCTCAATCAATGGAAAGATGAATTATTAGAGTATATAAAAAATGTCCCATGATATCATTATTGCATCATAGACAATCTCTTAGAATTTAGTTTTATATTTCATGATTGCTATTAGTGTTAAAAAATTTAGACTTAACTCACTCTCAAAAGTCAGCTCATAGGAGGAGGACTATGAAGCCTGGATACGTGAAAATACTGAAAGTATCTGTGTCGGAAACATATCCGATACCGATACGTGTCCGATACATCTAGATACGTATTCCAAAAGTATCCGTAATTTAATTTATTATTAAAAATTAATTTCAGATGAGATACGGCTGGGATACGGCTTTAAATCATCTGATACGGCTCCGATACGGCTTGGCTAACAGCTCCAATATGTTTATTATTCAAACGGTGCGTTTCAATCTTTCTTCTCCCATTTCTTCATTTCTTTCATTCTTTCTTCTCCCATTCCCGATTTCTCTCATTCTTCGTGAGATAGAAATGCCCCAGAACCTCACCCAAAATCAAAACCTAGCTAGGGCTTCTTCAAATTGCAATTCTCTTCTCCCATTTCTCCATTTCTCTCATTCTTTGCGAGATAGGAATGCCCCAGAACCTCACCCAAAATCAAAACCCAGCTAGGGCTTCTTTGAGCTACGATTCTCTTGGGGAAACAAGAACTATTGCGGAAGCAAGGTGATTTGGAGTTTTTTGAGAGATCAATTCTGGTCCAGCAAATTCCTAAGGCATCGATTCTGGTTGAGCAAGTTCCTGAGGTGCTGATTCTCCAAATTGGTGATAGTGGGTGATGTGATTTCTGTTTTGAACTTTGTTCCTCTTCTTTGGACTTCAGCAACAATTTTGTTACTCTTCTCCATATTTTACAGCAACAGTCTTAAACGTTACTCTATTGCAGTTGCGGTAAAATCTCACAAACTTTTTCTTTTCTAATCTCCTTTTTTCTATTCATTTTACAGCAATAAAGTAAAAATGTTATTCTTGTATTTTTCAACAGCTGTGTTTGTTAACAAAAAATGAGTTTTAATGCTGAAACGTGCTTTGCAAAATATGGTCATTAGTAACCAATGAAATAGTTATAGAGAAGATGATGTTGGTAAAGCTACCCATATGAAAGAACTTGTTTTAAATGATATATGGTGGGATAAATTAGATTATATTCTTTCTTTCACAGATTGTATATATAGCATGCTTAGAAAATGAAACACATTAATATAAATTAATTATCAATATCTCTTTATAAATATTATTTTTTAAAATTTATGTTAAAGTATCTAAGTCATATCATATCTTGAAATTTAAATTTTTTCCGTATCCCCATATATGTATCGTATCGTATCCGTGTCGTATCAAGTATCCAGGCTTCATAGGAGGAAGACTATCCTAACCCTTATAAGGAGTATTCTGACTCTATTCCTAACCAATGTAGGAAATCTTAACACACCCCTCACACCCATGACTAGACATCTAATACGTGAAATTTGCAAAACTAGTTACATACACGGGTGCCCAACAGGACTAGACATCTGTGGGCAGTTTAACATTCAAACTGAATAGGCTCTGATACCATGTTAAGAAACTTAGGCCTAATTCACTCCTAAAAGTTAGCTCATAGGAGAAAGACTACTCTATCTCTTATAAGAAGTATTTTATGCCTTTTGACATGACTAACTAATACCACTGCAGTGTTCATGGATTACATGAACCGCATTTTCTATCCTTAATTAGATAGATTCGTCATTGTGTTAACTGACAATAACCTAGGAATTCTACGTGAGAAGCAACTCTACACCAAACTATTCAAGATTGAGTTTTTGTTGGAAGAAGTACATTTCTTGAGATACGTCATATCAAAAGAAGGCATCATTGTCAACCCATCAAAAGTAGAAGTTGTGTTACAAACAATGATGGAGGTTTGATCTTTCTTGGGATTGGTAGGCTACTATCATCTATTCATTGAAGGGTCCACCAAAGACAAGGGAAAATGAGAAAGAACATGACATTCAATGAAGAGACAAGCAAGGCATGATCGAGTACAAAGACCGAATATGTGTGCCTGGTGAAGTTAATTTGAGAAGCATGATCCAAGAAGTGCACAGGAGCAAACTTAGATTCATCTTGGTGAGTCAAGGATAAATCAAAATTTGAAGAAGACTTGGTGACCTAGGATAAAGAGAGCAGTAGCAAAGTACGTACCTTTGTGCCTAACGTGTCAAAAGTCGAAGGTAGAATACTAGAGACCTGTCAAAGAGCTGCAACCTCTAATCAGCTCTGAATGGAACATCACAATGGATTTTGTGTCATGATTTCCATGGACAACCATTGGTCATGATGCAGTATGGGTTATTGCCAATAGACTCATTGACATATCATCGCCAAATGGATGATCAATCAAAAAGAACGATCTAGTCATTGGAAGATCTGCTTCGAGCTTGTGTTTTAAAACAAAGAGGTAACTAGGATCAACACCTGCCATTGATCAAGCTCACCTACAATAACAGCTACAATACAAGCATTGGAATGACACTTTATGAAGCCCTATATGGATTCAAATGTCGAACACCGCTACGCTGGTATAAGACTAGTGAGAATGTGCTCACTGGACCTGAGATAATCCAATAGACCACAGAAAAAATTAAGGTGGTGTGTGAAAAGATGAGGGCTATGCAGACTAGACAAAAGAGTTACTACGACAAGCAAAGGCAATCACTTAAATTTCAAGACGAAAACCATGTGTTTCTAAAAGTTGCACCTACAACTAGGGTAGGCAGAGTTTTGAAGTCTCAAAAACTTAGCCCTAAATTTATTAGACCTTATGAGATTCTTAAAACAATAGGAACATTAGCTTACCTTCCACGTCTCGCAACTCCAAAAGTATGCTTATGACCCTCACATGTAATCAAACCGAATCAAGTACACTTGAGGGAGAATTTAACTTATGAAAACAAGCCTGTTCAGATTAGTGATCGTAAGATTAAGAAACTTCTAGGCAAGGAAATTTCGTTGGTTAAAGTGATCTAGAGCACAACTAATGATGGAGACACCACATGGGAACTAGAGGCAGCAATGAAATATCTTAAAGAAGGGGAGTACTGTAACACACTCTTTTCTATAGACTTATTTGTTCAACCCAATCAATGTAAACTCAGCTGCAACTGAGTAATTACGTTGATCAAAGGGAATGAATGTCTGAGCAAATTTATTCTAGAAATAGTTTGACTGATTATTGGTTGATTAAAACTGGTTTGAGAAAATTCTGTGCTCATTTGGTAACGGTCATGATTTCTGCGGAGTAAAATTCTGCAACCTAAGAGATTGGAGTCTGTCATTGTCCGTTTAGTTAATTTAATTAGTGAAAATTTTTCCAAAAGTCAAAAATGACTTTCTAAAATTATTTTCAAGAAAAAATTAAATTTCTGTTTGTTTCATTAATTTCGTAAATTAACATAGTGCAGGATTATACTGTCAAATAAAATTTTTAGAGAAAATTCAGCTGAGTCAAAACCTCAAGAATATTTAATAATATTATATTACAAAAAAACTTGTATCAGGGCTAGGAATAAAACGAGAATTGAGACAGAAACGACCAATGTGACCTGTTGTCATGAAATGACAAAAGTCATTTTTTATGACAACCATCATTTCATTTGTTTTTCCAAGGTTTCCGCATTGAATAAGGACCATTGATCTTGATTGCAAGGACAAGATTTCAGCCCATGATTTTTACAACTTTCTAAAAAGCTAACTTTTCCCACCTAACTAATCCTAGCCATTAATTTAAATTTGCAGGAGTTAATTCTTACCCTTGAATCTTTGCCATTTTCAACACAGGTGCAAAAATCACCTTTTTTCTCTCTTCCTCCCACCTTGTAGCCGTGCAAGAACCTTCCAATTGCACACTTGGACTTTGAAATTTTAGCTTTTCTAGCTCCCTAAGTCGTGGCCACATTCCATCAAAATTGGAAAGTACAAAATTGGGAATAAATTGACTTTTTGCCAACCATGTTTCGTTAGATTGTCAAAACTAACATTAATCAAGACCGTTACTGACAGCTTCAAACAATGTCAAAACTGTCTCAAACCAATTTTAATTTTAATCAACCAATAATCATTCAAACTATTTCTACAATAAATTTACTCAAACAACCATTCCCTTTGTTCAGTGTAATTACTCAACCAATCATATTATATATTTTTTTCTAAAGGGTTCCTTCGCAACAATCTTACTAAGTAAGCTATAACTTGAGGATGAGTATTAGAATATATGAAAAATGTCTCCAATATCATTACTGTATCTTAGATTATCCCTCTGAATTGGCTTTTATATTCCCTTACATTTCACAATTTGTGTCCTTATTTAATTAGATTTTGGAGTCAACAATTAGTATAAATGGGTGTAAGTGTTTTACATTTTGTATCTGGTCATCACATTAAAACAATGTTATTTCAGATTATTCAGCTTCTATTTTGTCTTTTCCTTTTTTCCCTACCTAAATCCCTATAATTTCGACATTTAGAATTTGTAACAACTACTGCTTCATAGAAATGAAAGTAATTAGACAAGTGTAAAATACAGAAGCATATTCTTCAATGAGCAACTACTAAATATAGTGCATTTAATAGTCTCTTCAACATACACTTGATGGGTTTTTGAGTCTTTGAGCTTCATCAATGATTGCATACTGCCATGGTATTTGAGAAAGAAAATCCTGATCCATCAGTGCAATGTCATATGTAGTTAACAGCACATCAAAAGACAACAGGACCTGCCAAAATGTTCAACAAAAATCAGTATACATGCATATGACAACAGAAATACTGCACTTTAATAAAAACCATCCAGATTCAATAAGCCTATGAAGGTATAATGCACTCACATTCACTGTTGAAGACTGCTGCATTACATGTTCATGCATTTTCATGCGTAGATTGCGCCTGTATTCTTTATCGCCAACATATTTGAATACTGCTAGTTTAGGGGTAAATTTGACTATCTCTGACTCCCAACAATCTGTCACACTTAAAGGACATATAACCACTGAAAATATAGAATGAAAGCAGAAATGAGTTATGTATTTTTCTGAGTACACATCATAAGAAAAAATTAAATTTTATCAAATCAAAAGAAGACTTCTTCACTCACAAAATGGTCCGAGTGACAACTGGCATGCTTTTAAATAGCTTAAAAAGGAGATAGCTTGCAAAGTCTTGCCCAGTCCCATCTGTCCATAACAAAAGCAAACATATCAAAATAAAAAAAATCTGGAATCACATTTTGATTCTGCATTCCAATGACCAGACTGTGAACCTTATATTCAGCTCTGGATCTGCTTAATTAGAGAAGATCAAGACTCAAGGAATATATATATCAGATGCAGGTACACTGCTTATCCGTTAACCATTTGTAAGATAAATAAGGATAGTGAACTATGCATCTCAAAAGCAACAAAAATAACAGATTTTATCTGCCTTGACTGAATTCACCCTTGATTAGTTCATAAATTCAAAAAGATACAGAAACTTTAAAGTAAATAAATAGCAATTTCTGGAAGCATATGATATCTAATAAATGTGAAACGCCCCTCTGCTGGGTATATGTTGACTTTACATAACAATGACAAAAAATCAGAAAAAAAAATTAGATAACCATTTTAAACGGTGAATTCCATGATTGTGTACCAATTAGATAACAAAAACTTCCCTTTTAGTTTACATAGGCTCTGACACAGAAATGAAGGGTATACCTCATCCCCTGCAAATAATGGAAACATTCTAATCATAACATAATTAAAAGTTGCTTCTTCGCAAATAATATCAAATCCATGTAGTCTAAAATCTTCAAAACAGAAAAATAAAAGTAAAAACACATCACATGTCTACACCACATATGCTGTCTTCATTGTTAAACAGATAGAAAGAAATGGGGGTGTGCCTTGACTCTATGGTAATGTTGCTTCCTTGTGACTTGGTCACAAGTTTCAAATCTTGAAATCAGCCTTTTGACTTGCATAGGTAAGGCTGCATCCATTCACCCTCTCCCTAGATCCCAGCAAGTGGGAGCCTCACTGGCCAGTCCACCCCATTACAACATACATTACTGTATTCAAATGTCAATATATATTCAGGTTCATATAACATGAAACAAAGTTCCTCCTCACCAAACTCTAAAATTATCTAAATAAACCCAACTCATAACCATACTTTCAGAGTTAAATATCTGTTTTAGACCTTCAAAGTATTTCCACAATTCACATTACCTTGAATCCTGCGTTTATACTAAATATCAAGTTTGGTCCTTCAATGATAATGCCATTAGTTTCAGTTTGACGGTATAAATTGAGATTGAAGGACCAATTTGTTGTATTTACAAAAGAAGGAATAGCATGATGACTTATGTGACTATATGAAACATGTCCATAATACTCTTTTTTCCAATACATTCTATTATTGGTTGAATTCCATTTAAGTGCCACAAAGAAAGTGGACCCATTTTTTAGTAGAACCCACATAAAACTCATTCAATAATGGTATGCTAAAGAATATTGCTATATTTTGGAGTGCTAAAATACACCTTTGCACCAAAACTTATAATCCTTCACTTATTTTTCATAAAGTTATTGGCACACATTGGGGCGGACCAATAATTAATCCAAATCCCACATTTTCTTTCAAATTTCAAACATTCCATGCAGTTAAACACAGCGAAATTGAAGACCGAGCCTATAGTCTCACCGGGAATAATGAATTTCGATTTTGTCCAGAAAATTTAGAAAACCAGAAAACGATGATCTAAAGTTTCTTTCAATATCCGAGCATTCCGAGCAACCAAACACATTGAAAGGAAGATTCGAAGGGTATAACTCACCGAGGACAACGTTGACGCCGAGTTTGTACCTCCGTATGAGCCACGCCAACCCTTCCACCTGGTGGGGCTTGAGCGTTGCCCTGAGCCCAAACTCTTCCTGACATGGCGGCGCGTCGCCAGAGCGTGCGTCGCTGTCGAGTATGATTTTTGCAACAACCTGAAGCCTCTGTTCGTAGCTCAAATTCATGGCATCGAAAGTGACACTGATTAGTCGGAGCGACGGAGACTCAGTTGAGTGAGAGAGAGCGTGAGCGAGTGAGTGGTTTTCGAGTCGGTGACTCGGTGTAGCTGGAAAAGGTTTTTGAACCTAAGAAATTGCGAGGGAATGATCTAGTTTACGCTGGCTTTTACGGTGGTCAAAACGAGAAGTACTTGTGATAGCTCAGATAGATAAAATCACACCCACTGAAAATATATAATATAAAATTAAAATAATAACATAAAATATGTGCTTAAATTATAATTGGATAAGATAGCATAGATAGGTTCAATTTCGCTCGAGTTAAAATTTCACGGAGAGGGTCCATATCCCCTCACCTGGAGTCTCACTTAATATGAACGTTATGTAATTTGCAACTCAGTTCACAAAAATAAAAATAAAAAATTAAACCTGTTTTGGACTCCTCCTCGATGGGGTAAGTATTCAACGTCACACAAATTTTGCCATATACCACGCATCTCATTTTTCTTTTCGGCTACCACTTTCTTTTGTTTAACTAAATCTTTGCCACCCAACCCATGAATAAGACTTCAACAATAAAGATTGCAAGTCAACGTAGAACACTGTTTAAATCTCACAAGTTATTCTGCGGATCTTGAGACTGTACTACCTGATGGGTATTTATATTATCAAGAGAAATCACGGTTATAACTACATAATTAAGAATAAATGTGCAATTATCTGAGATAACTAATATTAACTTCTATAAATAGTATATATATATTATTTTTCAGTTGAGTATATAAATCATATATACTTAATTTGAAATTCTCATATGAGAATCTCTTTCAGACTTTCTAAATATATTTATTAATTCATTATTTGAATTTATAAAATTTACAGCGATATCTTTAGATAAGATTTTTTCATAAATAAAATAATAATTAATTTTATTTATTTGTAAAAGAATTCAAGAGAAGTATAAGATTATTTCTGATTATAACAAATGAATATTATATGTTTATTTTTTAAAAAATTTTAATTCTTTTAAATAGTTATTTCGACTATATAAATTCTCATAGAACTAAAATTATAGCTTAATATCTTGTTTATACAATAAAATATAAATATATATATATATTAATTATTGTTCTTCTGAGAATTTAATATTCTTCAATCAAAACACAATAACTAGAAATAGACTTTAAATAGTATTATTCATGATAAAGTATGCTAACAAGTATATAAACATCTTAATTATGTTATAATTTTAATTTTTTTCATAATTTTATATTTTATATTAATCTATTATATCTCTTACTTTTTATTTTCCTTCTTTTCACCAATATCATACCTCTTTTATGCTGTATTAGTTAAACAATATTTATTGCCATACTCATAGTAATGTTTGAGGATGTGTTTAATATAAAGGATACCAAAAGAAATGTCTTCGAAACCAAACTCGTCATTGAACCAACGAAGATACGAGTTCATGCATGGATTTGGTTTAATAATGATTGAACTGAGACCAAATTAGAAATAAGAAAATATATGTTTAATATTATATGATACAAGTGGTAACCTAATATAAAATTATAAAAAAAATAAGTTGTAATTTTAAATTAGTATAGAAATATCATATTACATGTTTTACAAGATAAAGAATTATAATAAATATTAAACAATAACCATATATATATATATATATATATATATATATATATATATCGTGTATGAATTTTTATTTAGTTTAAATTTAAAAAAAAATTCAACAAAAAAATAAAAAAAAACAAAAAAACTGGTTCAACCCAATTTTTTCCCTGTTTTCTTTTTTTACATTTTGGCCTATTTTTGTCTAATTTAATTGGTTCCTTACCTATTTTTAACTCTACCAATTTTAAATTTTTAGAATTGACCATTTTTTGGTCAAACTGATCGAATTGACAATTGTGACTCATCCTGTTAACTATGACTAGGATTTATAATCGTGAAAATTAAAGCACTTTCTAGTTATCAATGAACCTATTCCTATTGTATGCACGGTATAGATTTATAAAATCATGTTATATAAACACAAATTAAAAATATATTTTATTCAATGTACCTGAATTTTTTAATAAAAAATTGAGATTATTTTGATTTATGATGAGATTTAATACTTTTAACCTTTTTTTCATATTTATTAAACAATTGGCTTTTTATTTGATAAAAAATGCCTCTTAAATTAAAATGAGCTATTAAAAAATTTATATAATAATATGAAACTTTATTCATTCTCTAATTAATGATTATTCACTTATTTGTTAAAAAAAAATTAAAGTTGTATCTCTTTTAAAAAAAAATAAAGCAAAATACAAAAAAAATGATCTAATCAAAATTGTAAAGTATCATATCGAATTGGTTTATTTTTATTATTATTCTCAAACAGAAACATTTATTTATAATTAATTAGAATGATTTTTTTCCATCTCAATTCAAAATTACTCTTCCAAGATACTAAGCTCTACGAAAATATGCTGTCCTCAAATTAATTGGTCAACTAGAGAAAAAAGAAATTAAAAAAATGGAAAACTTCTCGATATTTAGCTTGGGAGAATATTTAAATATGGTGACAGGTTAATAGAATACATAAAATATGATATTTTTTGTAAAAATACGTAAATATGGTGTTCCAAAAAATGTCATTGGCGATTTTTTCATGAAACAAAAAAAACATGCAAATTGCAGACTTGAATGACCTGAGTCTGAACTCTCAGGCGCCTGAAAACTCACCACCGGTGACCTTTGAATGCTATTAATGGTATTTGAATAACCTGCAACACTTCTACAACAACCTGAACGCCATTAATGGAGTCTAAAGTCTCTAATGGTGATTTTTGACCTAGTAAAGTTTGTTCTACTTGCAACTGTAGATATTCATGCTTGCCTGCATCTCTCAGATATGAAAAATCGCCAATGGCGACTTTTGCATCAAGAATCTCTGAAAAATCACTATTCCATCCGTCTCTGTAGATGTTCACGCTTGTCAAACATCTTTCAGATCTGAAAAATCGCCAATGGCAATTTTTGCTTCAGGAATCTCTGCAAAAATGACTGTTGTCTGCAAGCATGTGTAATGGTGGAGTCAAAAATCGCCAATGGCAAGTTTTTGTGCTATAAATGGCACTCCAGTTGAGCGAAAATCATGCACGAAGAAGAAAGGCAAAGTGAAACTGTGTGAGGGTTCTGAGATGATACTGAAGAAGGAATTCGGAGAAGAAAAAGAAATGGTGATTTGTGAGGTTGAAGAAAGGTTGAAGAAAGGTGAAGAAAGATTAAAAAAAAAATATTAAGTGTAATTTTTTTTAATTTATTTTTGAAGATGGTTAGGAATTTTACTTTAGATTCGAGCATGCATATTTCAGAAAAAATTTGCAATTTAAATATAAGTTTAATATTTTTATTAATTTTTAAATTTAATTTTAAATTTAGATTTGATATCAATTTTGATAAATATATTTATAATTTTAAGTAATTGAGAATAAAATCTGCATTTATTTATATAGTTAAGTTAAAATTGTAAAATAATTATAATTAGTTATTTTATATGTCTTAACATAATTATTAAATTATATTATTTTTGGAAAAATGACGTAACAATTATTTGTTAGTATACATAGTTACTTAATATAAACTTTGAAATATATATTTACAGTAATATAATAAATTGTTATTATTTTAATAAATTTGGAAACAAATTATACTGAGTAATAATTGAAATTATTTAATATAAAAAATTAACAAAACATAGAGTCTAAGAATGAATATTTAATAAAAGCATATTTATTTTAGACGTATCACAAATAAATTAAATTCATTTCTGTAATTAGTGTTTTTGACATTTATTAATATATTCTAAAAATATTATAAATTAGTTAAAAAATATAATTTATTTGATTTTATATAATTAGTTAATAAATATAATAATTTATGACATATTTATTGTACTGTAAAAATTTATATTGTATTTTTAATTATTTTTGGTCAATTTAAAACAAGTTTTTCATATATTATTAATTAAATATATTTAATATAAATAAGAAATAAGAAAAAGTATGACAAGTTAGATAAAATTATATTTCTAACATTCTATTTATATAAATTTTATGATAATGAAATTGTTTATGTTATATTTGTAGTTGTGTTATTATTATTATATACTGCAAAAATTTATGTTATATTTATAATTATTTTTGGTTAATTTAAAACAAGTTTTTCATATATTATTAATTGAATATATTTAATATAAATAAGAAATAAGAAAAAGTATGACAAGTTAGATAAAATTCTATTTCTAACATTCTATTTGTATAAATTTTATGATAATGAAATTGTTTATGTTATATTTGTAGTTGTGTTATTATTATTATTATTATTATTATTATTATTATTATTATTATTATTATTATTATATTTTATTTTTTTGTGAGACTAGAATTCTATTATTATTTAGTTA
Organism: Abrus pulchellus subsp. cantoniensis; assembly: GCA_024086825.1. Taxonomy (NCBI): domain Eukaryota; kingdom Viridiplantae; phylum Streptophyta; class Magnoliopsida; order Fabales; family Fabaceae; genus Abrus; species Abrus pulchellus. Next base: position 29,032,169 of record CM044050.1, on the reverse strand, counting down.
TAATTGGTTAGTAAATTTAATAAATTAAACTTTTTTACATTTTTTGTTTATAAATTTGACATAATAATTTTATGTGGACTAATATAAAATTTTTATGATAGGAGATGAGATAATTACGTTCTCGTCACTATCCATATTGCCACCTAAAGAAGAAATAAATGACATATTACGCGATGCTAGGTTTTGATCAAGTTTCTAAAATTTGTCATATGCAAATAAATGGTCCTTTGATTAATACACTTGTCGAACGTTGGAGGCCCGAAACACACACATTTCATTTACTTTGCGGAGAATGCACAATTACATTAGAAGATGTTTATATGCTACTTGGATTCCGAATTGATGGTCTACCAGTGATTGGGTCCACTAATCCCTATTCTGCAGTGGTTCAAAACATGTGTGATGAGTTATTAGGGGGTCGACCGTCAATGAGTGATATTGAAGGATCAGAAATTATATTAAAGTGGCTTACAGAACATCTTGGTTGGCTTCCTGCTAATTCTGACATTAGAAGAGCACAATATGGACGTGGATATATACTTAGTCTGTTGGGACATGTCTTAATGCCAAATAAAAGCAATTCAGTGGTACATACAAAATTTCTGCAGTTACTAGCACAGGTAAATGAAATTGGAAATTATAGTTGGGGTTCTGCATGCCTTTCATTTCTTTATAGAGGCTTGAATCGTGGTTCACGACATGATGCTAGAGAAATTTGTGGGTGTATAATATTGCTGCAAGTATGGGCATGGCATCAACGACCGTGGTTGGCTCCAATCCCTGGTGAACCAATAGTATTTCCACTTATTCTCAGATGGAGAAAAATACGATATCCAGCAAACTCACTATTTAAGAATATTGGCAGTATTAGATTGGCTTTGGATCGAATAGGTGTTCATGAGGTAAATTATTATAATATTCTTGTAATTGTTAATACAGTTAATTTTTATATGTAACATAATAAATAAATATTTGCTTATTTCATGCAGTTTCTATGGCGACCATATGAGGATGATGATATTGATGCATTAATTCCAAATAACGTGAGAAGAGAACGTTTTGTATGGTCAACTATGAGCCCCTTGATTTGTTTCGAAGTTATAGAGTGGCATGCAGCTGATCGTGTCATGCGACAGTTTGGATATGCACAGCCTATTCCTCGACCACCTGAAAGTCTGGAGGGAGTTTATAACAAAGACTTGCGGGGATTAAGAGAACCAAAGAATTGGAGGGTCATTAATGATGATTGGGTGATAATGTGGGAACATCGGTATCAGCGTATATTACAAGGATTAGAGATTGATAACTATTATCCTTCAGCTGAATATTGGGCATGGTACACACTTTATGCAGCAAATTGGCTATGGTTATGCCAACCGATGGAGCAACTATCACCCCAACAGGAGCAGTTCCCAACGAGCCACTACTTTCCTATCCTAAGGAGTTTCCCATAGATACATCACCCATGCAACATCAGGGTATCCCACCAACCTTAGTTCAACCAAATCAGGAATATTATTGGTCCCTACAAACAAACCAGTGGCAACCATTTCAATGGGATGAAGAACCCATACCTCAAGAACAACAACAAATGTCAGTTGATAGAAGGAATATTCGTGATTGATCAATAAGCAGGGAATCACGAGGTACGAGGTCTATTGATTGTAACAGTGCTACTGTGATGTCTGGTCAATTTATGTGCACATATGACTTTGGACTTGATGAAGGTCAAAATTGCCAACTCAATCAGCAATTTAACTTTGACTTAAATAAGGATGCAACTGTAGAAGAAGAACTAGTACATGAGGAGAATGTGTACTGACCACAACCAGTGACACCAGAGTATGGGCCTGTATCACAGGGAATATTCTCACCCGAAGATCAATAGTCTATGCCAATGATGTCATGGGATGTCACGCAACAAGATAGCACATTCACCCTAGCTAGATGGTCATATGGAGGAACAAATGCATGAGCACGAGGAGTAGCAGGGTGTAGGTGATGATGCAAATAGAGGAGGAAGACACAGGGGATTTTTTACACGTCTGTTACGTCCTTTTACTCAACCCCCTGATAGATATAGTCTGTCATTAATTAAAAAGAAAAAAGGCAAAGGAGGATAGCCAAGTTGTTAGTACTATTGTTGTTTGCTTATTTCTTTGTATAATGTAATCGCATGTTATCTGTTCTTTGAATTTGTTTGAGTACTTAACTTTGTTATGTATTGTTAGTTTGACTAATTAAAACAACCGTGTTTATAACATCACAAGCAAATCACATTCATAACTGCTACAAATATTTAGAATATCTCCAAACAAATAAAATTAACACTACACGACATCATCACAACTACAAATCACGTACTTGGTCCTAAAGCATGAGGATATTCTTGTTGACTATGGTTCTCGGCTCGACAAAGACTATACCATTTTGGTCTTCTCATTTCACGCATATCCATTTCATTCAGAAACGAGTTGATTTAGGACGACCTTTACCTGTGCGCTTCAAGCTAGGATTAGGACAAAGTTTTGGTCCTCTATAACGGCGCCATGTGTTTTCATTCCTAATTATCGCAAACTCCTTCTTATAAACTTTGCATACTTTATTAATCGTATAAACATCATCAACATAAGCACGCCAATCAATGTTTTTACTACAACATGCAGCAATCACATGACGACACAGATATCTATCAGTATACATATCACCACAGTCACAATACCTTGGCCTCATATCAACTCTATATTCTTGCCTGTTAGATAAATCCTGAACATGGAAACTCTCACTTCGTCTATCAAATTGAGTAATACGCAAGTTTCTGGCGCCTACCTCATTTGATTGAAGTCTGGTTGTCACAAATTCAAAGAAAATATGTCTGACATTTCTTCATGCATATGCTTTACTCCCTTTTTGAGCAAATAACTCAGCCAATCGAAAGTAAGTTGTTCTTAATAAGGCAGTGATTGGAAGATTTCGGGCACCTCTTAACACTGAATTAATGCACTCAACCAAATTTGTCGTCATGTGACCCCACCTATGTCCTCTATCAAATGCTAGAACCCATTTCATCTCGAGGAATTTCATTAAGCTAGTTTGAGTAAACCTCTCCACGTTCCCGTAGACGCTCATAATGAATATTATATTCATGTTCAGTTCTTGAATAACCTGAAAAAAAATACAAGGATTCATATTAGTACATTAAATAGTATATATTTATTTGTTTAACATTTTTATTAAAAGTACAATAAGGTTATGAAACATAACCATGCGAACAACAAGTTTATGCAAGTATGGAGCCTTGAATCTTCGTAAAAAATTTGCCGCAATATGCCTAATACAATACATGTGAAAAGCTCTTGGTGGTTCCCACTCTCCATTACTTTTTCTTATTGCTGCATTAATTGACTCGTGTCGATCAGAAATTATACTAACACCATTTTGGGTGACAATGTGTCTGCGTAAATTATAAAGGAAAAAAAACCAAGCATCTGCTGTCTCACCCTCAATAATAGCAAAAGTAATTGGCAAAATATTCTGATTACCATCTTGTGCAACAGCCACCAATAGAACTCCCTTATATTTTCCATATAAATGTGTCCTATTAACTTGCACAAGTGGTTTGCAGTGTCTAAATGCTCTGATACAAGGACCAAAAGTCCAAAACACTCGGCGAAATATTTTAACATTGGGAACTAACTCATCAACACGATAGGCATCTACAGCATCCAACTGAACAACGGAACCTTGAACACAGTCACACATTGCTGCACACCATTGCGGCAAAGCTTCAAACGAGGCTTCCCATTGACCATAAACTTTTTCAATTGCCTTTTGTTTTCCCATCCATGCTTTCCTATATGTTATCGTGTACCCATATCGAGACTGAATTTCACCAATAACGAGTTTTATCGTAAAGGAAGGGTCAGACTCAACCAATGGCTTTATACATTTTGCAATTGTGTCAGAATCTAATTTGGTGTGGTCCTAAGAAATTCTTCCTCTTGTACATGTGTGCGGACCATTGTATTTTCTAGTCTTCCAAATAAACTCGTTCTTTCTAAAGGTAGCACGAAGAAGCCATCCACAATCAATTCCATACCTCACACATTTACAATAAAATGTACTTGGTTCTGACTCAACCACTTTGTAGTCCACTCCATTTGCTATACTATAACACTTAATTGCTCGTATAATAGTTTTTCTGTCAGCAAATTGCTTTCCAACATACAAGTCTCCGTCTAAATCAAAATGACCTATCAGATACAAATACAAGTATACTAAATTAAAAAAACTATATTTTTTATTCCTCAACAACATTGTTAAAAATAACACATACCTAAATTTGCATAATCTAAAAACTCAGAGACATGCATAGCATTAAGATTCAACGAACGCATGAAAGGTGGCTCCCCAAATGGATGTTGTCCAATCACTGTGTTTGACAATTGGACCTCATCATCACCATCGTCATCTACATCTTCATCTTCACTCAGTTCACCACTTCCATATTCTCCTTCAGATTCAGAGTCACCACTTTCATTGTTGACATTTATCTATTCTACCTCTTTGTTTAGGACAGTGCTTGCATATGCATCCTCATCTTCTTCGTCAATGTTAATTGCAGTTTCTTTGAAAACAACATATAACTCAATAGCAGGAGTTGGTGGATAAACATCTGTGCAACATCAGCATCGTTTGTTATTGGAACTGTATAATATTGCGTGAAACCGCCAAATACAGATATTGGACACCTATAAACAATACTTTCCACTGTTTTTAGAAACTCAAATTCAATATTTTGATTAAGCCAATAATACAGTTCGTCAAATTACATATTCTCTCTCATGTACACACATGTTGGCTTTTCACACCTTCACGAGTGTTTGTAAAAATCTCACCATTAAAATATATCAAAAGGATCACACTCATTTTTTTTCTCTATAATGATCTCTCCCTCTCTGTATATCTAAAAATTCAGATCTACTCACTTGCAACGTGAATGAAAGAAGAACTCGGTATTTATAGGCAAATATTTTAAAAATCGCCAATAGCAACTTTAAAATTTTTTAGATTAATTAATATTATTTAAAAGTCGTCAATGGCTTTTTTTTATTTTTTTACTCCCAAAAGTCGCCAATGGTAATTTTTTATTTTTTTCCTACTTCCAAAAATTGTCACTGACGATTTTACATGTATATTTTTTTAATTATAACATCAAAAGTCGCCAGTGGCAATTTTTGCCATGAATAAATTATTACTATTTTTAAATCTTGCCATTGGTGAGTTTTCATTATGATTTGATATATAAGATAAAAAAAATCGCCACTGTCGACTTTTACGAAAATCCCATATTCACATAATATAGCAAAAATTTTCATATTTTTTGTATTTTAAAAATAAAAAACCATATAAAAATAAAGTAGCCTATTTAACTTGTCCACAATTTAGTAGTAGAGATTTTAGCTCATTTTCAATTTAAATTAAGTGGTGAGGAGTGGATGCCGCCATGCATGAATAATGTTTAATATCGCATAAATATCTCAACACTGTAAGGTGGAGATGGCCGAGTTGGTCTAAGGCGCCAGATTAAGGTTCTGGTCCGAAAGGGCGTGGGTTCAAATCCCACTCTCCACAAGTTATTGGTATTTTGGGCGCAGATGTGATAATTAATATTTCATCCAATGCTTCATTTTCTGTGACTAATTTTGTTCTCTATTGTTTTGCTCAGGTATGGTACGTAACGTCATTGTTTTGTTTCACCAATGTTTCATTTTCTGTGGCTTTTTCTGCAAGTCTCTTGTTGCTCTAGTTTAGTTGTTTCCAAGCTATCTGTTTTGTTTTAGTAACTTTAGTCTACTCTTATAACCGAACCAGTGCATTCTAATCTTAATCTCCTCTACTTTCACTTTTTTTTTTCTTCAACAGGTTGTATATATGGTTATCAGTGTAACCATTTTTGGCTATAAGCATATTATCTGGAAATGTGTACAATTTCTTCTGGCCACGTATGTTTCTATAAAACACCACTATCAAATTAACATTTGAGTTTCTTTAACTTAGCTTAAAAGTGTTGATTTTGCCGACAATACTATCAATTTTAATTATTCTTCCAATTATGGTGATCTGTTCATCGAAAAACTTGCTGTGTGAATTTTCTCTAGCTATTTTAAATAATATTAGTCAAGTAATAACAATACACTGTGCTTCATTTTCCTTTAATCTTGCATTTTTGGCCTTGTTTTGTTACAATTCAAACGATTATGTTAATTAGTGTAGTTTTAGAACCCGGGCTTCTTTCAGTCTTGTTTTTGTTTTCTTAGTTTGTTTCTAGAATTTTGGCTCATAAATCCTAAGTACATCATTGTGTCATCATTACGTCTCCTTTGTAGTGCCTATTTCTTGACACGTGTTTGCGACTAGCTAGGACACATGTTTACTGTTCCAATTTTGTGGTTTCTGAAGTAATATGAACTCCTTAAAGAATGCAGCTTTTCAAAAATTGTACCCCAGCTCATCATTTTTCTGAGGCTGATTTTTAATTCTTGGTTCTTCGTTATTTTTCCGTCTCTTCCTTAACCAATATCAGTCTATATTCAGAAAGCAATAGGTTCTTGGAGAAAACTTGTGTACTGTTTTATAGCGTTGTTAACTAATTAAAATTAGAATTTTATTTTAAAAATAATTAATGTTATCTCAAAAATAAAATTTAAATTTAGTTAATAAACAGTGCGCAGATAATTGGAGCTAAGTTTTATCCTAATTTTTTTTTGTTTTAAACTTAATTATAAGATAATAAATGTTTGCCATAGTATTTTTTTTTCAATTTTACATAAAAACTCATGTTTGATTCACGACTCAAATCATCTATGTTTGTTTGTTCTCTTCTTTAAGTTGATTTAAATATTTTTTTTTTGTCTTTCTGTCTTACAATAAGATATAATATGTGTTAGAATTATCTAATAATTGTTTTTAACTAAAATAAATTGTTATTGTTTTTAATAAAAATAGACTAAATTATGATTCAGATGAAGTGTACAAGTAAGTCAAATAATTAATTTAAATAGTCTATTTATTTAATATATGTATTTAATTAAAGTGAATTAAGGTTTAAACCTTAGCTGAAAAGTCTATAATGAAAAGAAACTAAGGTTAATAATTTATAGATTTACCTATATCTTATTTGTACTCTTCCAGTATTGTATAGTAACGTAGGTTACTTTACAATTAAAAGTTATAATTTGATAGTGTGATTTTAAAAAAAATTTAGTATATCACTTATCACATAATTTAGAGCTTGAATACGATGACTTTATTCAAAAGTGATGTCTTCAACAAATAAATCTAAAATTTTATTATAATTATTATTAATAATTTTAATTATTTTTAGTATTATAATTTTATACAATGTTATGTGAATATTACAAGACCACATATAAAATTTTAATTGAACATATTATAATCCTAAAATATCACTACATTAAACTTAATTTTAATTAAACATCTTAATCACAACCAATCAAATAATAGAACTCCCTCTTATAGATTTTGTATTGCCACAAAAAGTCTTGGGGGCCTAAAGCTGTCAATATGGGTCATTCAACTTAATTTGAAGTGAATAATAAGTTTATGCGAGATCCAATAAAAAAAACACTTCAAACCTAACCCTTTTCTATTTTGTGCAGGTAAGCTCTTTTTTTTTTAAAAAAATTCTCATACTAAATTAATGTTAATTTTATTTCATTAAAATTCTCATATTCACATTTTAAAAAAATTAAAGCATAGACATTAACGAGTAAAGTCTTGTTAGAATATTATAATATCTATATCCGTACTCATGTTTTAAAAAATTATTTATAATTGTGTTCACACTTGTTAGATAATAATTTTTATCTTAATTTTTATGAGTATCTAAATTCCTATATTTATTCCTTTTAATCACAATTTATTTAATTAAAATACAATTCATATTTTTTTTCTACAATCTAAGAGAATGATTTAGGTTTTGAATTTCTTAGAGCATTTAAACCCCGATTTCTCTTGATTACTGTCAATTGCTATTTAATATAACACTTGGAGATTAAGTAGGGGTTTTACCACTATCTAAATAATAAATTAGAGAATAGTTTACCCTCCAATTTAACATTTACATAGCGATTGGATCTTAACCGTTTTGCAAATAGTTTTTAGTAATGCTTACAACCAGTTACAAGATAGATTAAACGACATAAGGATAGATTAAATGACATAACGATGAGCTTGAAAATGTCTCGCTGAGAAGATTGAATAGTAACAAAACTTGACAGATATTGAGAAAAAAAAAACGATCTTCTCCATGTAATATTGTACTACACATTGTTTCTATACCACGTTATGTTTCCTACTATTATACAAAGTTTGAGATTTATACGCTAAATGTTAAGTTTAGAAAAATTAAGGAGAAAAATAAAAGAAAATTAATAAAAAATATGAATGTAATGTTATATATTATAGAGTATATAGTGTAAAATAATATATTGATAAAATAAATCTTAATATAGTATTATATATTATATAGCATATATATTATAAAATAATATATTGATAAAAAAAAAATTAGAATCCAATATTATATATGCATGATATAATATACATATATATAGTATAAATAAATTGGTGTAGATACTATACATGGCAATAGAATCTAGAAAGCTCAATTGATCCAGCCCTAGCCTTGATCCAAGTAGCTTAGGGCCAAAAAGTCTAATAAATCACTAGTCTTATGAATTAGAGTTAGGATTAAAGTTTTATAGGCAAAAATATTGTATTTAAAAAACATATTTTATTAATAGAAATGTACAACATAACATTGGTTTCATAGCAAAAATATCAAACTAGAGGTGCTGCAGAGAAACTAGGTGTCTAAATACAAAAAGTTAATCATAAATTATAAGACAAGATACAAAGCTTATATCAATACCTAATATTAAATAAATCTCCATAGAAGCATAAAAAAAAGTGTCCACACCATGCTTAAGAGATCTAAGCCCCTTCCACTCGGACCAACAGAACTTTGTACATTATATAGCATCATAAATATCATTCTCTTAACAACAACCTAAATTACATAGCATCCTTGATCTTAATAATACTTTTGGACCTAGTTACTTACACATAACCATATCTTTCTTGAAATGAAATTCAGGTTTGCTCTGCCAAAACTCTAATCCATGATGTGTGGACAACAGTTTCCTCAAGACAAGTTTGAAATCATCCTACAACCAAAATAGAAAATGTAAACACATTTGTAATATATATCATAATAAATCCTTAATAATGTGTTGAGTGACAATAAATGGCAAAAGTAGTTAAGAATAAGGGTATAATATTTTATAAAACAAAGCAGAATTGTACAAGATTGTCTAACACAAGCAGAACATAAGAATTTAACTTGTGTAAGGCTTAATTTAACTCTTATTTCATACATAATTTTTGAATAATCACCACCAAGCCAATATTTATAAGAAAAAAAATCATATATTTTCAATACTAGAAGATTAAGAGGAGTGCAGATCAACAAGCCAACGTTCATGTGATAAAAAGGTCATGAAATATGGATTTTGGCTATAAGAACTTTAAAACGGTGTTTGCACAACTTGCTAGTAGATTATAAACGGTGTTTCCAGAGCTTCCGTTGCATAACTTAAGATTGGAATTAGAGTTGATTTGGGATTGTTATGAGATTGAGATTAGGGTTCTCAAATCATGGATAAAAATTAGGAATGTTTTCAAGGTCAGGGTTAACTTGTAAGTATCTTCACCTGACCCACGTATTATGGGCTAAATAATTTAGAGTTTAATTATAATTTTTTGTAATTAATATAAGTGCATGGCTGAATGGGTTATTTTATTGTTGGGTAGGGCTGGTCTCAAAGCTTTAGCCCCTTTTTGACACCTCTAATCTCCACCTTGACCCACATATTATAGACTAAATAGTTCAGGACTTAATTAATTTTTTTCAATTAATATAAGTGAAGAGCTGAATGGATTATTTTAGTATTGAGTAGGGCTAGTCGCAGAAATTTAACCATTTTTGACACCTCTAGCCATATCCATGCGTTGGAGCTCATTGAATAAGTAATTACTTCACCATTTTAAGTATTTTTTTTTTTACAAGTACCCATCAAATAATATACCCATTATCATCATTAGTTTAATTACATTATCTTATATTTTGTGCATGTAATTTTTTTAATATTTAATTTAAATTTTAAATAAAAAATGAATAACTTAAAATTGTACAGTAGAAGAAGGATAATTATTTTCATCAGACCATGAATTTATGTGTTACTTCAATATACTTTAATACCAAAATTAAAACCTCGGCCCAAATTAAAACGATCTTATATTTACTCATTTATCTAAATCTTATAAGTAATTACTTCAATGTTTGTCATTTTAAAATATTTTAATATTTTAATTAATAAAAATAATAAATAAATAAATTATTTATCAATTTCTATATTGTAAATTGAAAGTCTATTATTTAGTTTATTTATTTTCTTTCAATTAAATAGGATAATTATTTTTACAAACATCTTTATATATTAATATCTTCTCCATAGGTATTAAACTCTTAAACTTGGAAATTGACAAACAAAATTATTTTTTTTTAGGCTTTTCAAGATTCTTTTAAAAACTTGAATAATAACTCTTTTCTTCGTTATTTTTCTTTCTTTTATTTTTGAAAAGTAATTATAATTATAATTATAATTATAATTATAATGCTATGTGTTGTAAGTTTTTAACTGTAATCTTAAAATTAATTGAATTATATATTACTTGTTTAATTTGTATACATTGTAAATTTAAAAAAATCTGTACATCAAATAAAATTTTTAAGCCAGTAGTTAAAGCAATAATTTAAATAATATTACGATTTTACATTTGATAAATTATTAATATAATAATTTTTACTAAAATTTAATGAATAATAAATTTTATTTAAACCATTTTTTATATTTAAAATATGATTTCTTCTAATTAATTTTGTTAAAAATAATTTAATAAAATTTATAAACAATCCCGTGCTTGCACGGGTATAATTACTAGTATAAAACTGATATATACATTTTCTAACTTTTATTAATTTGATATACATTTTCAAACTTTCATATAAGCTAATATATATTGTGTTCTCATTTTACCATTTCATACATTTTAAAACATTAATATTAACTTACGGACAACAAATAAATTGCATGTGTTTTATATTTTTTCTAAATAAACATTTGAATATCTTAAAAAATTATATTTATCATTCTATAAAACTATACTAAATACATCCTTGATTATGTATATCTTTCTAAGCTATATAATTTGTAAATGATAGAATACTGAAAATAATAGTTACTTTTATCTTTGGTTGTTTTAGATTATTACAACTTTCAATCCTTTTAAAGCTCTAGAATTCAACTATAGGATCATACGTGTGAAGGAAATCAATTGAGCCAAACTGAAGAATACTCATAAAGTTGTAAAAAAAAGTTGGTTGAAAGGAGAGCTTCCATTGATGCCATATGCCAAAGAAGAAATTATGAATGAAGAGACATAGTTTGTAATGTGTTATCAATGACCTGTGTAATGAATATTATATTCGTTCAAAATAGATTTTTTGACATTGAAAAATATTGTTTTATTTTGAATATTAATCGGGTAAATGTATCATGTATATTTATGTATTTTGATATTTTGTAAATAATCAATATTTTTTTTAACTACTAAAAAATATGTATATCACATAACTCAATAAAGAGCACGTCCATGCATATCAATATACACAATCGTGCATATGCCTCGAAGCTTGGATGTGTTAACTCTATCTTTTATTCAATTTCAGCAAAAATGCATTCAAAACTCAATTATGACATTCTAATATTAAAATATACAATTAATACAAATATTGGTGTAAATTGCATTCACATAAGGGTCAAGAACATAGAAATAGACTACAAAAGTATGCAAAAAATAAAGACTTATTAGCTATTAAATTTGGTTGTTAAATTAGTCCATAAATTTGATCTTTAAATTAGTTGTTAAAATTTGTTTTAAGTATTAAAAAGTTGTTTAATAATTATGAAAATTTGTTTAATGCTATAAAAAAATAGTTAAAATTAATTAATGGATGATAACAAAATTTGGGATCCATTTAAGTTGTCTAAAGGTTTAAAGCAAGTTGTTGTAAATAGATCCCTAAGTTTAAACAAGACCCAAAGAAATGTTAAAAGATTTATGACTTAGATTTGTTGATAAAAGTTATTACCAAAATGACGATATTGATTATATAGAAATGTTTTCTTAATTTAATTTTAAAAGAGATTCTTTAAAAATTATTATGACTTTAATGACTTATTATAACTTATAAGTTCACTAAATAAACATAAAGATTTTTTTTCCTAATATTGATCCAGAAGAAAAATTTTTTATGGACTAATTTAAAGAATTTTTTAATAAAAAAAAAATTTAGTGTATAAATTAAAGATGCTATATATATATATATATATATATATATTAATAATAGCTATTATATCAAAATAAAGAGTTTAGATTAATGTTGCTACTCCACTATCTACTTTCTTCTCTTTTTTACCAATTATTATTATTAATGTTTTTCATCTTTCACTTGAAATACTTATATATATATATATATATATATATATATATAAATTTAATTAGTAAGAACAATATTTTTATTTTACTAATGTTGTCTTGTTACATAATGTAAAGAAATTTAATTAAAGTTATAGAAATAAAAAACGATAATAGAAATGAATATATTCCATAATAGATTATTAAGATTGTCTCAAAAGTATTGTATCGAATGAAAGGTTAAAGAGAGTTACAATAAAAAAACAAATGTTCATATGCCTTATCACAAAATCTTGCCTCAAAATGAAATGCAATATTATAGGAAGGATTTGAAAGAAAAACTATGAAGTTTTTTCTATATGCATTAAAGTTTGACAATTTAACGTATATTTATACATGCACATGACTAGATACAAATTTTGCTATTAAAATGTTAAGCTGATTAATATTAAAGTAATCTTGAAGTATAACTATTTATAAAATTACAAAGAGAATCTTTAAATATTTATAAGATAAGAAGAATAACATGCTCACGTTTAGAAAGTTAGATCGGCTTGAAGTGATTAATTAGTCAAATTTAGATTGTATTGGATGTATAAACTGAAAAAAAAAATTACTTTTAGTTACTATTTTTATATTATTAGCTAGACGAACAATTTTATGGAAGAGTGAAAAAGTTTATCATTATTATGTCCTATAAAGGCTGAATTTGTGGTTGTGACCAGACAATTAATAAAATTACACCACTGTACACAGTTAAAAATTTGAATCCTAAACTTGATTTTAGAAAAGTAGATAATTAAATTTATCCAATCCCAATCTTAGGTTGGGGTTAATCTTAACTTTTTAGGACCCTGTCAAAAACTAAAATTTAAAAATTAATGATCAGTAAATTTAATTTTCTTCTGAAAAATATTGATTGATGGTGTTATTTAATAGCTTGATTAACAATAACCGATGAGATAAAGTGTTTTTTATGATCAAATTTAAAGTAAATTTACTATTATGTTTAAAAACTATGAAATAGAAATACTTCTAATTTTTATTATTTTTACTACATGAAGCATTTTGGCATTTTGTTATTACTTCTTTTCCGTATGTGGTAGGCGGTTCATAACACTAGTATTGTTGTACGTACGAATGTTAATATACGTACATCTTACTGCAGAGTTTTATACTTTGAATTATTATAATGAAAGGCCAATTTTATTTGTTAAAATTGTAAAGACACCCTAAAATTTTGTCAAGTTTAAACTTTATGTTACAATTAAAATTAAGTTACCAATTTTATGATAAACTGAACATGAATCATAGCATTGATGGAGAAGGACAGCGTTTATAGCATTGTAATAAACAAAGGGTTCAAAATTAAAGAAAGGAACGGAGAAGCACGGTGATCATGGCATTGTAGCCAACAAACAAGGGTTGAAAAACAAAGAAATAAAAGAAGGGTAATTAGTGCACATATTTAAGAGTAGACCATGCAAAATAAAGTGGGCCACTAACCGTCTAACCAATTAACATTGAAAAACATGGGTATGGACTATGGTCAAGCAGAAGTTAGATTGCAAATTACAATATTAAGGTTAAAGTAAATATGGTCTGGCCAACAAAAGTAAACTTTGAATTTGGGAATCAATATTTGAGAAGGAATGGAATGACAGGATGAAATCAGCAGATTCCTCTATAGACGGCTAAAGCAGGGTATGTAGGCCCTTGGTTCTTGTCATCTTGTAAGCAGAATCACACCAACTACGAACTTTGGTATCAAAGATTGGTCATTATTTTATGTCTTCAAGTGGCCCTAATTATGAAGATTTCAAAGTCAATCCCGCACAACTGCCCCTGCTTCCTTTCCAAATCACTCTCCAATGCCACCGTCCCATGGCGTTTTTCCAGCTCTTTCTAGTCCCATCTATCCCTTGTTTTCATCATCACATTATTTTTTATGACGTTTGTGCATTTCATGGTTAAATTTTACATATTACTTCATTCTAATACCATGTGAAATTGCTGTCTATTTCATATTGTCGAGAATTTTATAATATTCATTTGATAAATTGATTATTATTAAATTTCATGATAAAATTTTGTAATTGATATATTAAGTTTGGAAACCCTTCCCTCTCCTATGCGGACATTGCTTTCAGGTTATTGTTCTTGAGCATTTTAGGATTATGTATGTTATAACTAAGTTCAGTTAAGTGTCTATTGACTGCAGATTGAAATTAGATATAAACTTGGTTAACTTTCTTTTTTGTTAGTCTATTGTTATTTTTATTAAAACCTTTAATATTTTCTCATTCCATCTCTGTCTAATTGATCATTTGATGATTGTTAGACTATCATTTAAAAATAAAAGATAAAATTCAATGATTGGAAATACCCCGGATGCTGGCAAAATCTGTGTCATATTGTTATTATTAAGTTAATGTTCTTTTTCGTCTTTCAAAGAGCAAGAAACCAATTAAAGTTTGAACTTGAGCACATGGTTTTAATAAGTTCATTAGCTTCTTTACTTTAGTTTATAAAAAGAGAGGTTCAAAGTTGGTGCAATTGTAAAAGTATAAAAAGATGACTGAATACCAATTTTTTTTCTCTATTTTCTTTTTATTTTTTTGGGCATTTCTAATTGGTATCAATGGTACACGATATGGGGACAAAAATTAATGGAAACCATTATACATTTCTTGATTAGTGGGAAAGGTTTGTCTAGGATAAGTAGACAAGAAATAAACAATGTGACTTATTAAATACTACACCTAAATTCAATGATAAGATGACCATGAACGGGTCACACTTCACAAGTGATTTTAATTAGTGCAATTTATCTCTTTTCTTCCTGTGTGTATTACTTTGCCATAATTTTCTTGATGCCGTGGAGGTTTTGAGTTATAATAATGCAAATTGCACCTTTTCTCGCCAACCATCATAATTAGAAGGAAAATGATGTTTAGTACAAAAATATTTCGTACGAAATTAAATGAAGAGTTACAATGGGCATTTAGCACAATAAATGGTCATGAATGCTCTTTATCTATGCTTCCACACGACCTCAGTCACTTTCAAAATTTGTCAAAATTCTTAACATATCATTCGTACTCAATTGCCATTCTCTAAATATAGAAGGCCATATTGCGGCTTTTATGAAGAAATTGGTCCTCTCAAAGAAAAATAACAGTAGGATAGGTGAGAAAAAAAATCTTTAACTCATGGAGCACCAAGCAATTCTACTCATAAGCCATTACAAATAAGCTAAATCAAAACAAGACAAATTAAATGCACAACCAAAGAAATTGAAATGCTTCATGTCTGCCACTTAAAATGCAAGAATTTTGGTGTCCACCACATTTTAAAATGCTGCCATATACTACTACCCCACATGAACATTGATAGAGCACAAACGAAAATAACCATGCAAAGCCAGGATGGCAAATCTGTAATTAAAGGAAACACACAGTGCAATTGCACATAGCAACTGTTCTACGTCCACATTTATATAGCACACGTTCGTTGCCACCTTCACATGCCAACACTTAAAACCAAAGCCTTCATAGTTACTCCCAAAGATGCAAGCTAAACTTGTCCACAACACCCGAACATACATTCCTCCACCCATTAAGCCACCGCCTCCGGTGCATCAAGTACCCTCTCTGCCACCAACCAAACCTGGAAAAACACCTATATCCGCACCCAATACACGGGTTCCCGTTCCAATTCCGCCATTCAAGGAACCTGATGACTCAATAGCTGCCTATTATGACTACCAATTTTTGTTCATTTCACAAAGATCCGAAACAACTCAACCAGTTAACCTAACCGTGGTGGATGGTGAGATTCCGGTGGATTTTCCCTCCGGCACGTACTATCTAACCGGACCAGGGCTTTTGGCCGACGATCATGGGTCCATGGTGCACCCTCTAGATGGCCATGGGTACCTAAGGGCATTTACATTTGATAATGTTTCTAAAAATGTCAAGTACATGGCTAAGTACATTAAAACTGAAGCACAAGTGGAGGAGCATGACCCAAAGACCGACAAGTGGAAATTTACACATAGAGGCCCATTTTCGGTGTTGAAAGGTGGGAGAAAGGTTGGGAACACTAAGGTCATGAAAAATGTGGCTAACACTAGTGTACTCAAGTGGGGGGAGAAACTCCTGTGTATGTGGGAAGGTGGGGAACCATATCAGATCCAAGCCGGTACGTTGGATACCATTGGCCGCTACAACATGATGGACGGTGGTGATTTGAAAGATCTTGATGAGAACCACGGTGGTGATGTTTGGGAGGTTGCTGCCAACCTATTGAAACCTATATTATATGGTACGTATTGATTGATAGTTTCGAATGATTAAACAATATGATTTATTAACAACTTTTAGAGACAACCATCTCTCTAAAAGTTGCTCCTTTTACTTTTTAGATGTATTTCTTTTATATATACATGTATAAAGGATAAAAAAAAGTTAAGTAAAAGATAAAAAATAATTTTACATGATATTATGAATAATATCAATTTTTAATTATTCAGATTATTGAACCTAATAATTAAGTACCTACATTGGAGAATTTTTTCTTATATAATGAAAGAGATTGGGATCAAATAAAATTATCAGTACTTACATTATTCAAATTTTGTTATATATAACTGTACACTTATTTGTATTTAAGGAACAACTGGTTTTATTTAAACTTGAATATTTACTTGAATTAAAAACAAAACTCAAGCATCTCACAAATTTGTGTGCATATATATGTTACGTATGCATAGTTAATGACAAATTTAAGTTGCATCATTATTGGTACTAAAGTTATAATACAAATTTAAAAGATCTGAAAGTGTTAGAGTTCTTACTTAAAATTCTCACAATATTGAGAGATAAAAAAAGAAAAGAGAGATAAATATGGGATAGATGAGTAATGTGATAAAAAAACAATTATAAAAAATGAAAACTTTAAATAGATATAATATCAGTCATGAAAGTAACAGACCGTTAACAACTTTGTATGAATTAATGTATAGAAGAAACCGCTCGCTCTTTCCTTCTCCATATATGAACAGAAGAGTTTGAATAATAATACACACTATAAATGTCTATGACGTGACAGGATGGGCACAATCAAAGTGAATTATTTTTCCATTTATTATATAAATAGACACAAGAAAGGTACCAGAAGTTGTGATTATGATGTTGAATAATGGTAATCAACTTGATACTTAACAAAATAAAAAACAACTTGGGTGGGAAATGGTAGTTGGTTGGGCATGCAGTACAAGTATGGGACTCTAATTAAGCAATTCATTATAGCCCTTCCAATATCTGCCCAACAAAATTTTAAAAAAGTGAGGCTTAATGACACTTTCACTAACAAAGTTAGTGGCACACAAGGAATACATTTCCAAGCTAAATGTTTGCTGGAGTACTTACAAGCCATGTGACTCCAAGCAATAGTTTATTTTAAGGGTCATTGTAGTTTTCCAAGGGGAAATTAAATATAACTTTTCCTGTCACTTTGGCATACTTTAATTAATTTACACGTTAATGACATCGAATTTCACTAATGGGATATTCGTACAAGAATATCTTCCGTTTTTATAATATTAAAGTATTTGTTTTGTTTTATTTTATTGAATACAGGAATTTTTAATTTAACTAATGGGATTTTCGTACATGAATATAATCTGTTTTATAGTATTCTACAATACTAAAGTATTTGATTTGTCTTTATTTTATTGAATACAGGAGTGTTTAAGATGCCCCCAAGAAGACTCTTGTCTCACTATAAGGTGGATTCTAGTAGGAATAGGCTACTCACTGTGTCATGCAATGCGGAAGACATGTTGCTTCCACGCAGTAATTTTACAATTACTGGTAAGTAAACTTACCCAAGGTTTAAATAAATTCTGTTTAATTAAATTGAATGCTCATTTTAATTTCCTACCGAGGCTTAATTTTGTAGTTATATTCTTAGATGTATTTATGTATATATGGCAGAATATGACTCAAATTTCAAAGTAGTACAGAAGCAAATTTTCAGAATCCCAGATCACTTGATGATCCATGATTGGGCTTTCACGGATACCCATTACATAGTATTTGCCAATCGCATAAAACTTGATGTACTAGGTAAGAATTGATTCGTGCAAATTATTATATAAATATTTCTTTGTTTGTCTGTAATAAATGTTTAGGACGTGTGAATATCACAAAGTGAATAATCATTTTCCTAATTGATGTCAATAATATATAACTAGATCAAAGTCAAGTGGTAAAGTTATTTTCTAAGTTTAATACATGTTATATTTTACTAACGTTACATATACTAAATTTTAAAAGTGTAAGCATTCGTACGTAATTTAATAGTAAAAAATTGTTTAAATATATTTTAAATAATATATTATATATTAAAATAAAAAATATGATACAATATTATAAATTCAATTTATTTCACAGGAATTTTCAATTTAATAATTAAATTAATGATATTTATCATTTATTAAAAAATGTCGAGACTATATATATAACAGTAACAAAATCTTGAGTGATCACTTTCAATTTGACTAGATCTATATATGATAGTACGTGCGCATGGAAACAAAATAATGAGGAAATGAACTTTTTCTATGTGATATGTTATGTCAAACATATCTTAAATAATAGCGCTTTGCTTAAATATATTGGTCAGGATCAATGGCTGCAGTGTATGGGATATCTCCAATGATATCAGCATTAAGAGTGAACCCAAGTAAGAGCACATCGCCCATATACTTGCTTCCTCGGTTTCCAGACAAACCTAAAGACAAAGAGAGAGATTGGAGAGTACCCGTTGAAGCACCTTCACAATTGTGGTTGCTCCATGTTGGCAATGCATTTGAAGTTAGACATGCTCATGGGAATTTGGACATCCAAATACAAGCCGCTGCTTGCTCTTACCAGTGGTTGAATTTCAGCAAGTTATTTGGTATGTGGTTATATTGTATATATGTATATATGTTTATGTACGTGTTTAATGATAATGCATATGTATATGTGCATCAAAGAGAAATTCAAATAAACTCGTGACACTCCTAATAAACTAATTGAATGTGAGTGGGAAGAAGGGGCGGGGGGTTTATTAGTTTGCTAGGCCTTGTCTATGGTAAAATTGCAAGGGGTATTAATTGTGAAATAAATAAAATAAAAATTGCTTTCTTAATCATACATTCATACCCACGTTTCTTTAATAAAAACTCTAATTTGGTTAATTATCAGGATACGACTGGCAAAAACGCAAGCTGGACCCCGCAATAATGAATGTTAAAGGTGGAAATGAATTATTGCCTCATCTTGTTCAGGTATTGATGCTCCCTCTCCTTTATTCTCTGTCTCTTTGTATGTGTGTATAAAGTTGTCGTTTAAGTAAAACATATATATAATAGATTATTTTGTCTTCAATATTATCAGTTGTTTCTCATTGAATATTCTAATTCATCTCTACATATTGCTTTATTTTCTCGTTATTTCAAATACTTTATCATGCCTAAAGGATTAATAATGTGATAGATACCCCTTTAATTTCTTCTAACGCCTTAATTATTTTGGACTCCCTAAACGAACAAATTTATACCCACAAACGTAGTTTCTTCCTTTCTCCAATATTTATGAGAAATGTAGCAATACACTGTTAAATATACTTTTTTTAACACAAATTCTTTATCATTTATTGAAATTTATTAAAATTCATTAAATTGTCAGTGATGTTCATTTTTAAATAGCGAAATCCACATTTTTTAGTATATACAATATGAACTTCAATTAAAACAAAATATATGTGAAAAAGGATGTGTTAAAAGTGTATGTTCTTAGTTTTACATTTATATAGATTGCTCTATGCTCAATACGTTATGCAATATAATGCAGGTGTCTATAAAATTAGATTCTGACTACAATTGCCAAGAATGTGATCTCAAGCCCATGAAGAAATGGAAGAAATCAGCAGATTTTCCAGCTACCAATCCAGCGGTTTCCGGCAAGAAAAACAAATATCTCTATGCAGCAACAACCTTAGGATATCGAAAAGCATTGCCAAGTTTTCCTTTCGATACTGTTGTGAAATTAGATCTAGAGAGTGACACTGCACAAACTTGGACTGCTGGAAGTAGAAGATTTATTGGTGAACCTATTTTTGTTCCCAAAGGTAACAAAGAAGACGATGGCTATCTTCTTGTCGTTGAGGTAAGGATGACTATAATAACGGGTTCTTTGTTCCATATAGGCCTCCATATTTACAATATTCTCTTAAAAAATTGAAAATAATAATAAATTAGGGATAACTATCTAGAATTGAAGGAATATACTGTAAAGAATGCTTTAATGACAGAGACATTTTTTTTTTAATTTTTAATTAGTTGTATGCGTTACAGAGCTATATTTGCCTTTAAATATAAATTAATCTACATTTAAATCTTGTTTAATTATAATTTGGATGTTGACTATTTTGTAAAAGAGGTTTTATTTAGTGTGCATATATAGAAGTTGTGGTAGGTCTTTTAATATATAAATTATAAGATGTTTCTAATGATGACATCAATTACTTGTTTTGCAGTATGCCGTTTCAATGAGTAAATGTTATCTCGTAATCTTGAACCCAAAAAAGATAGGAGCAGATAATGCCCTTGTTGCGAGACTCGAAATTCCAAGCCACTTACATTTTCCTCTGGGTTTTCATGGTTTCTGGGCAGCTAGCTAGCTGAAAATCTAAATGATAGATCTTCTTTTATTGTAAAAGTTATGAAATTCCATTCAAGGTTCGTATAAATGATTCTAGTTATGTGATTATTATGTACAAATATATTTTATTATTTATCAATATATAGCTGTAAGTATTTATCTAAATCGAACTAGTTGTTTTTTTTTCCTTTGCGTCGTGAATTGTATATGCGATGTGCAAGAGCATGTTTGTTAAAACTTGTAATTGACACGAACGGCATGATACCAAAAGCTCCCATGAGAAGTAAATGATTTTTTTTTCTTTTACAAAATGCCATTTGGAAAGAACTACAAATTTTAAAAAAAGATCAAATAATATAATTATGATAATAAGATATCGTATATTACAAAAAATCACTAATTATTTATCATTCCATCTATTCCTTTGGAATTGTACTTTATTTTAAAACTGTGTAAGAATTAAGAAAGATATTTAAAACTTTCATTTTCATTAGAATTTTTATCTAATTTTCGATTATAATTATTTATCTCTCTTATTACTTAATTACCTTTTTTTAATATTAAGTTAAGAGTATAATTGATAAAAAGATAATCAGTGCATACTCTTGAACTTTTACAAGTGGCACAAAAAATTTATTAAAAAATAACAAATAAAAAAAATGAAGAGACTAATCACTAACTAAATACCTACTCGTTTTCGTTAAACAGACCAAATAAACAACAAGAGTAAAACCGAATTTAAAAGAACAAAAACTTTAATTGAAAGAAAAGAAGTGTTCCTACTAGAGAAACAGCTGTCTTCAAACCTCTAATCTGGCGTCCTTTTGACAATTGCTGACGTAGGAAGGTACCTGCAAAAGGCACTCCGATGTTGAAGTCAGGATTCGGCTCAGAGTAATAAATGGTATTCAATAATGAAAAGTCAATCCTCTCCTTGTTCTTCCTACCTTTCTTTTATAGGCACTGTAATGGGCTAATGGGCATGAGTCAACCTTGACTTCTGGCCCTTTTCATGATTTGAATAAAATTCTAATTATTAAGTTATTTATCTTTAAATCTTAGATATACTGATTCAGACTAGCCGAGTAGGTATTCAGTTTCCTTTTTCTATATGTAGGGTCCATCAGTTCCCCTATCCAGTACACTAGTCCCCCAAGCCCAAAGAGGTACGACTTGAGGGCTTTAAATTACTAGGGGAACAGTCGAACGAGGGGGTATTTTGGTGTGGTGGAAAAGAAAGAATACCGAGAAGGGTATTCGGTTCAACGAGTACTAAGACATACCGAGGGGGGATTCGGTTTGATGAGTGATAAGGAATACAAAGGAGGGTACTCGGTTCAATGAGTGATAAGGAAGACCGAGGAGGGTACTCGGTTTTCAATAAAGTGAATGTAATCTGAAGAATTTAGTAAACTAAAAATTCATAAAATTTATAAAAATAAATAAATAAAAAATGGAAATGGATTCTTCTAGAATCTCAAGTACTTTTTAGGGTTTCCTTGATATGTGCGCGAAACGAAAGGGTACTCGATCTTGACCACTCGATCTAGGACAGATCTATCAGTTGGAGAGGGATGTGACTTTTCACATGCCCGAGGGCCCTTTATAAATACGTGGTGGTCCAGGGACTTTGTTCTCCACTTTGTCTCTATACCGAGAAGTATATTCTATCGCTCCAAACTGAAGGGTACTCAAACTTTCTTTTTCAAACCGACTACTGTGAGGTACGCTTCGTTCTTTCCCTATTTTTATCATGGCCGGATCCTTAGAATAGGGAGACTCATTGTCCGAGTCGTCTATGCCGACTAGTGTCGATAGTCAACATGCTGAGAAAACCGAAGGGGGTAGCATTTGGTTCAGGACCTAGTGGGGGTGATGAAGACGTAGAGATTTGCGTTAGGGAGTGCAATGACGAAGCCGAATCGTCAGAGTCCACCGATTCTGATTCCTCTGAACCTTTACCGAGCATGAGCCCCCTAGGGAGAGACCAGTATTTCCCCCTTGTACTATTCCTGGGTACGAGTGGGTACACGGTGAGGTAGCTGCCTACTTCTCTCGGTATAAAAGAAATAAGGATCTTCAAACTTTTGTTGATCACGTGGACATTTCATTATGGGAGCCATCCGATCCTTACCCCATATTCATTAATCCTTGTGGCAGGGACGAAACAGAAGACCCTGAGTTTGTTTTTCGAGGGGGTGCCGGGATGGCCGACACCTTTTTCATGTATGAGTATATGTTTAGGGAGCTAGGTATAAAATTGCCTTTTAATGACTTTCAAATGGGAGTGTTGCGAGTTTTAAATGTAGCACCGACACAACTCCATCCGAATGAGTGGGCGGCTATTCAGGCTTTTAGAGTACTTTGTAAATTTCATTACATTGAACCTAGTGTAGGGTTGTTTCTTCATTTTTTTTGTACTCGACCATCGGACCTAGCGAGATGGATATCCTTAATAAGGCAACTAGACTTGCCATTGTTTAAGCCTTATGCTTCGTCTTTTAAGGGTTTTAAAACCAGTTTCTTCAAAGTAACCGTCCACCCCATAGGTAGAAATTTTTTCTTTGATAGTGAAAATAGTCCTCTTTTTCCTTTCCACTGGACCCGGGTGCCTCGCCCATACGACTGGATTCCCGAGGATATGTTGTCGGCTAGGGAGTTAGCGGCCTTGGAATATTTAAAGTCTCTTCCCCAAGACCTTCCTGCCCGATATATACTTTTACTATTAAAATCTCCTCAACCTCGCCTGGACATGGATGGTATGTTATGTTATTGTGGTTTTATTTTTGGGTTAAATGATATTGATTTGACTGTCTGCTTTTATTGTAGGTTTAATGGCTCAGCATGGTGTTCACGTGCCGACATATTGGAAAACTTTGAAGTCTAGGACACCTGAGAACACGCCCGCCGAGGAGCACTGACATCCTCAAATGGAACATATTCCTGTTGCGACCGAGCCACAACCTCCTCCCTGAGACCTTGTCATCACCGAAAACCAACCGGAAAAGCATAAAGACAAGGGCAAGGAGAAGGAGAAGAGCAAAGAGGCGGACAAAGAGAAGAGGAGGAAACACTCTCATTCAGGAAGGCCGAGTGGCTCGGATGGGAGCCGACATCAAGGCCGGGGTGACCTGGCATCCGGCGCTGGGAGTACCTCGAATAATGTCTTCCCTCCTTTCTTTTTTACCGACGCCTTCCTCAACCAAGGTGTTCATGCTGGCCGATCAGTTGCTCCTGACCTGCTGTCGGACACAGGAAAGGAAGCGGTCAGCAACCTTGAAATTGAGTCTGTGTTGAAATACTTCTCAGAGTTTCAAATCCGAGCTATGATGTTGCTCCGACAACTGGCTCTGGAGCCCACACGGGAGATGAGGAAGGTTTAGAATGAGTATGCTGTCGCTCAGCAAGCTCTTGCAGAAAATGAGGAGATTCGGCAAAATCTGGCCGAAACCAATAAGGCTTTGGAAGCCGAGGTTATTCAATATAAAGAACACTATCATATAGTGGAAAACTGGCTCCAAGCTACTGAACGAGCGCTGAAGGCGAGGGAAGAGGAAATGGAGGCTTGGAGGGCAAAGTCTGTAGGATTGGAGGAGTCTTTGAGGGCCAAATCCGTTGAGATGGAGGAGGCAGTAGCCGCTGAAAGGCACAGGGCTGATGGTGAAATGAAATCCTTTGCCGACAAGTGTTCAGTTCAAGTGGCTATTGAACATGAGTCGGGCTTTAATCATGCTATTCGCCAGTGCTATGGTTTTTGTCAAGTGCCCTCTGACTTCCACTTCGATCTTACTAGAGATTTTTTCGGCGGTAGGTTTTCGCCATACAATGACGTGGATGAAGATTTAGAACCTGACGCCGAAGCCCCTCCAAGAATAAATATAAATGACAATGCTGTAGCCCCTGATGTAGAGGCAGCCGATCTTGATACCTCATGCCCAGATGGTGGAGATGAAGGGAATTTAGTTTAATTTTTCTTTTATATTCATGGGCCGATAGTGCCCAAATTTTTGTAATCTTT